>JAPJBO010000027.1:0-602096 GCA_030068145.1 Diplonema papillatum
TGTGTGTGTGTGTGTGTGTGTGTGTGTGTGTGTGTGTGTGTGTGTGTGTGTGTGTGTGTGTGTGTGTGTGTGTGTGTGTGTGTGTGTGTGTGTGTGTGTGTGTGTGTGTGTGTGTGTGTGTGTCGCGGACTCGTTTTAACGTGGCGCCCCCCTTAGCGAGAGTGTGTCCACGCATGGCACCCTTCTAGGTTACGGCCGACGCCCCGCCCGGCCGCTGGTGGGGGCCCGGTGTCTCCTGCGAGCCCGGGTGGTGCCTGAGGCCGCGCGACGCTTCGTTTCGACTCTCTCGGCGCTGCTCCTGTTCATGGAGTTGGCAGTGTTCGGTTTTTGGTCGCGGGCTCCGTTCGCTGCGTCGCTCGCTCGTCTTCCTCGTTGCTCGCCCTATCGGCCGTTCGTGCAGGCCTTCCGCGTTTAGCGGTCTAACCGGGTTCCGCGGTGCCTCCCTTCGTTTTCGCTCTCCGCGGGGATCCTCAGGCTTTTGCGGTCTCGCCCGGCCGGCCCATGCTCGCAACCATCCCATGGGGTACACCTCCTCTGGTTGGTACGTCGCGGCCCATGCTAGGTACTGCGGGAAAAGCGGCGTCTCCTCCGTTGAGGGAGGGCGGCTCTGCACGTGCTCACGGATCCTCAGGATGACATCCTCGGCAGCTTGCGAGATCTTCGCCCTGCACGATATTCCCCGCACAACCGTTCCTCCAAGCGATGTTAGGACCGTTGTTGGCGCGTCGAACCCAAAGTGCCACGGCTGCTTCGCCACTTTTGTGTAGGCGCTCCCCAGCTCTATGAGGCTCAGTGCCTTTCCCAGAAGTGATGTCTGTACCTGTTGCAGCATCTGCATCTGTACCCGCCGGGGTGGGCGGTTCCGCTGCACCACGTCCATCGCCGCGTTGCTCAACGCGTCAGCATCGCTGTTGCTCTCCCGCCGAACATGTTGCACTACTACCTGCATCCGTCGTTGGATCTCACATAGGAGCGCTTTTGCCCGGGTGAGCATTGGCCTTAGCTGCTCCGAGCAGCCCGTCTGCCCTGTCACCTGGCCCACCGCGAGGGCCGAGTCGCCTCGGACTACGCAACGCGCTCCTTGTTCGGTTCGTGCCTGCTGGAGGAGTTCCAGGCTCGCCAGAAGTCCTTCATATTCCGCTACGTTATTCGTCCGCACGTTCGGCAGGGGCAGCACCATCTCAGCTTCTTTTCTGCCATTTCGGTACAGTACTGCCCCTGCTCCCGCTACTGCAAAAACGGTGCCGTTCCCGCGCGCTCCGCCATCGAAGTATACTGCAATCTCGTCCGCGGTTTCCTCGTCCGGAAGCGTGTCCCGTGCTGCAGTTTGCTTCCCTCTTGGAATTTCTGGCGGTGGGGCGTAGAACCGATTCTTCACCGGGGGCAGCTTGATCCCCGCTTCCAGCTCGAAGGCTACAGCTAGCTCCATATAGCTGATTCCAGTCTCCTGCCCTGGGGGTGCCCACCTGAGTGTTTTTAGCCAGCCCGTGAAGGCTGTCCAGAGACCTGGGCCATATTTCCACTTTGAGGTGGTTGCGGCGTGTGGGACGTCCGTCACGCTCAAAACCCGGGGGGCTGTTGGGACCCACCCCCGCGGATACTCCAACGTTCGGTGGTGTCGCGGGGCTCGGTCCAGCATATTGTCTGTTTCCTGTCTGGCTACCAGTACCGCAACAAAGAACGTCTGCAGTCTCTCTATAATGCGGAGGCGTTGGTGTTCGTCAGCAGGTAGCGGATTTTCGAGTGGAGCTCGGGGGCAGAGAGGAACGACTCCACAAAGGCGTAAACACGGCGGCCAACTGCTTTGGATGTCCTCCAGGTCAGCATATTCCGACCGTATTTGTGTCCACGCCATGCATCTCCAGAAAAGGTGTTCGACAGTCTCTCTTTCCTGCGTGCCGCAGTACTTGCATGTCACCTCTAGCCCGGTTCGCCCCGTGGCCGGTGTGGCCCCCGCAATGACCGTCCGGAGCATTCCTGCTTGGTAAGCGGTCAGCGGCGTTTCCCGCTTTTCCAGCAGGTGCCTCGTAGCCCACGTGTCGATGCCGTGCTGCGCTCCGTCAAAGTCCGCCGGTCTCCTTGCTGCCAGCTTCCTCATCTCCCGGAGGCGCGTCGCATGTCGTACGTCGTGCTGAAGAAGCTTCGTGTTGCCCATTTGTGCTGCATCGTGGGTCACCGTCTCGCCGGCTTCGTTTTCGTACGCGATTGTCGTCGGGCCCGTCCACCGCCAACCTATGTCCTCCAAGGCGTCCTTGAAAAACGCAAACGGCCCTCGTACCTGTGCTAGCTCGCCATCTCGCTGCCACGACACTCGCGCCAGTCTCCGGACGTGTTCCCACTTCTTGCTCTGCTCAGCCCACGTCGTGACCCTTCGGTATTGGGGCACTACGTAGGGGTCCAGCCTGTGCCCGTGATGCAAGATGTGTAGCACGGCTTCCTGTGCTCGGCGGGGACCGCCCGTCCATACTGCTGCGGTGAAGAGCCTCCTCAACCGCGTAGCGTCCGTCTTCCCTATGGCCGTTACTGCTGCACCATAGTACCTTTTTGCGCCGGCTGCCATGCTGGTCGCCAGGTCCCTCGCTTGTGCAGGAAGTGGGAGGGAGGCGGCTCTCCTTAGGACCGCCTCAGCATCTGCGTTCCGTTGTGCGATCCTGCTCGAGGGGGTGAGCTGCTTGCTCGGCGGGAGAGGCCTCGTGGATAGCATTACTCCCAATGCGTCAAACTCCAACCGTCTGGCGAGCATCACCGGTGGTGCCGACGGCTGCAACGCCCCATCGAGCTCTGTATATTGCACTGGCTCACAGGCTCCGCGTGCTGTGGTGAAGCAAAAGGACTTCTTTTGCGCACAGACTCGCATTCCCGTCAGCCCTGCGAACTCGCTCGACCGTCGAACTGCCTCTTTTAAGCTCGCACAGCTCTTCAGCAATGCATATAGGTCGTCGACGTAGGATAGAGGAATCGCCGCTTCGATGCCAGCGATGTGTCTCATCCACACACTGATCAACACGTTTATCAGCACCACGCTGATTGGGCACCCCTGCATGATCCCGTTTGTGGGTACGAAACCTTCTCCAATGCTGTTCCCAACACGGAAGTGGCGCTGCATGTTGGCATATGCGGCCCGCAGAGTTTTGAGGACCGTTGGATGGAATCCCAATTCTTCGGCGAGCTTAAACGCTATCTCCGCAGGAACTGAGTCGAAGCACTTCTGGAAGTCCAGCGCCAGACCGTAGAGCGGCTGTTTCGTTATATGGGCTTCCTCGATGAGTGCGGCGAGGTGCCAGACGAGATCATCGGTTCCGTGTTGTTTGCGGCAACCGTGTAGCCCACTGGGCGCTATGGCGTCCATCCACTCCAATGCATCCCGCGCCCGTATCGAGGCCCATATCCTGTACAAGACTGGAGTTATTGTTATTGGGCGCTGGGACAGCGGGTCTCCAGTGCTCTCTGGTTTGGGGAGCAGATGGATGATTGCGTGCATCAGCGGGGCTGGCCACTCCCCTTCACGTTCGACGCTGTTCATTGCGTCCGCCATGAGTTCTAGAACCTGTGGCGGCAGTTGCTGCAATTCGTATACGCGCCACCCATGGAGCCCAGGTGACGACGTTTTCTTCATCTTTGCCAGTGCCGCCTTCAGGTCCGCTGTCGTGATGGGCCCGTGCGGCATCGCTTGCCGTGCAGGGAAGAAGCGCGCGTAGTGGATTTTAAAGGTATCCCATCTTGGTTCGGGGGTCCCAGCGTATTTGCAAAAGATCCCTCCCCACGCGTCGTCGCTTCTCAACATCCTGTCTATCTCGGTGCAACAAGCCGTCAGTGTCCCGTCTTTCCGTCTGAGCATGGCGAGTGGTCTACTCCGGCCCCCAGCCAGGTACCGGTATACCTCGCCTCTCCCAGGTCCATTCCACTCGTTCTGCATTCGTTCCTTCCAGGCGCGGCACCGCTGTTGCTTGAGGGAATTGATTGCATCTCGCTGGGTTCCTTCTAGTTCGATGAGGGTTTCCATTAGCTGCTCGAGCTCTTGTTGGCTTCCACTTATCTGGCCTAGGCGGACTCCTAGTGGCTGCGTCCTCCCCGCCGTCCTCAGTAAAGCATCTCTCGCTCTTTGTTCTGCGAAAGTACGGCCGCCCACCGATTTATTTTCAAGCCTCCGTCGCGTCTCGGAGATGGTGGTCCGGAGCAGGCCGATGACCTTGTCGCGTTGCTTTGCTGCCCAGTCAAGCGCTCCTCTCGTCGAACATGCCTGCCTGGCTGAGACCTGCTGCATCTTCTGTTGAAACCCACCTGTTCGTCCTTTGCAACCCCGCAATGCGTCCGGCTGTCTGGGATCGCCATGCAGTTCGAGCAAGTAGGTTTCAGCTACTACCGTTGCGTTTTGATATGCGCCTGTCACTCCAGTCTTCTCCTCCTTCCGTCGTAGAGCCGCCTCGAGTACCGCTTCCTTCTTCTCCGGCGAGAGCAGGGGCAGCTTCCTCGGAAAAGGTGCCGGGATCCAAGCGGTTGGGTCTGACTGTGTAAACACTTCCAGACTTAGGGTGACAAACACCGGGCAATGGGTGGGGATGTCATATTGGCCCTTCTTTGCGGTGACCACTGCTACTAGCGCCGGCGCCGCTGTTCGGTTCAGGAAGCACATGTCGATACGCGAGCCACCCTCCCCGGCCCAACAGGTAGCCGGGGCGGCTTGTGAATGCGCCCTCGCCATGACAGCCGCCGAATCAATCCATCCACCGCTTCCGCAGGCCGCTTCGAGAGCTGGGCTATCTCTAGTCTCGGTGTTGAAGTCCCCCATTATGACAACGGGTACCTGCCCCAGCCCCGCCGCCATCTCGAACACACCGGCCAGGAGTTTTTCGCGCTCCCTCACGGCTTCCGAATCTTTCCCGACATGCGCATATACTGATATCACGTGTATAGTCGCACGCGCGTTCCCCGTCGCTACTACTGCGTGCGCGACTCGCGTACTGCGAAAGAGCTCTCTTTCCAGCTCAGTTGAGGGTCGGGCTACCGTCGCTACCATGTTGCTTTTCGTGGTCACTGCCGCCCCTCCCGGCACGCGCTGCCCAATTCCGCTCGCTCCTACGACCACCGGTACATCCTCCCCCCAGTGGCATCTCACGCCATATGCCCCGAGGTAGAACTCGCTGGTTCGTTTCACTTCCGGCCCAGCTCGAGTTTCCTGTAACGCAATGATGTCCGCTGGCAGTGTCGCCACACTGTGACACCTTGAGTTCAACGACCCGAGATTTGTTGTCGCCAGGACCACTTCTCCTCGGGGCCCTGCCACTCCCCCCCGCGGGGCTGGCGCGACAGTCTCTGCTCCGAGCTGCCGCAGCGATATCGTCGACGTCCCCACTTCCAGCGCAGAAATCTTCTGCAGCACCCTGTGCGGCAGAGCGAGCGCGTCGTAATGCTCGGGTCGATACGTCAGGACGACGACTCGGGTTGCCCTCGCAGCTCTTCCTTCGCACCGAAGCTGCGTCAAGTTCCGTGTCGATAGAACCCACACGCTCGCCTTTAAAACTTCTGCGGCAGCTTGGAGAGTATAGTGGTCCCCATACACCCCGTCGCTTGCAGCTTCGAAGAGGTAGTCTGCAAATGATTTCGGGGTCTCAGGGACAAAAGGCGTTGGTGGGTTCGTTCGGAGTTGCCGGGTGACCTTCTGTCGCAAGGCGGCAGCCGTGAGGTTCAGCCTGCCACCGCGAATCAGTGCCTGATACTGGCAATTTCCGTCCTTCCCTACCACTTCACGTCTGGCTCCGAGAACTGCTGCTGCCTTGTCTAGCAACCGGTCGCCGCTTTCCGCTGGCGTCGGGTTGTTGGTCGCTTCCGCAGTCCAAGAGCATCGCACATTTGAATTGTTTGTAGGTCGTTCGGCGCCCCGGGTTGCCCTGGTGCGTTGATCGCTAGCTGATTGATTACTAGCCACCGAGCTTTCTCCGGGGCGCCCCGCGACCTAGCTTTCCAGCGGGTTGTACCGGTTCCCCTTGAGCATCCCTTTGAGGGTCTGCTGCTTGGCCCCTTTCGCTGCTTTTGCTTTCGGCTCGACGTCGGTTGCTTTCGTTTCGGCTCCGTGTGCATTCGGCTCGACACCGCTCGACTCCTGCTCGGTACCACTTGATTTCGGCTCGGCCTCCGCTCTGTTAGTGGCTTGGTTGAGCTGTTTGAGCTGCTCTGCGAATTCCTTCTCGGCGGCTTCCTTCTTTGCCTTCGCCTCGGCTTTCTTTCCCTTCTTGTTCGGGCTTGGCTGCGCTGGTGCTCGCGCATCTGCTGCTGGAGGGGTTGGTGCCCGCCCGGCGTCTGCGGTTACGCTTGGGAGTAGTGACTCCACCCGGGCACACATCTCTGTTTCGAAGACAGCGAGCTTCCTCTCCACTTCGGCCATCCACTCCATTTGGCGCACGAGCGCTGCTTCCTCGCGCTGCGTGGCAATACAAACCTGGGCCTCGGCCCAGTTTTGGAGCCGCTTCTCGTACATCGCCTCCCAGGAGGCTCGGGCTTCAGCTCGCGCCTTTTCCCACGTCACCCGCTGCTGCTGCTGCTGCTGAGCCCATGCTTGCCAAGCGTTTCTGGTCTCGTCTCCGGCGCGGGTGGTTTCCTCTCTGTCCTGCATGTCGGCGTCGCCCGTTGTTTCGGCCTTCGGCTGCAGCTCACCCAGCAAGGCCCGTAGCCGCGCGAGTTGCTTCTTTCGGCCCTCAGTATGCGCCCTCAGAGCCATGCGCCACTCCCTCTCGGCCTCTTTTCTCCCAAACTCTGCGACGAACTCCGCCTTTGAGTAAGTCGGCCCTCTCGGGGCGTTGTTGTCCGGGAGGCGCTTAGGCGAGTGTGCCGCGGAGAGGCCCTCGATTTGCTGCTCGAGGCTGCGCACCCTCTCCTTCTTCTGCTCTTCGCGCTGCTGCTTCTCCAGCTCTTCGAGGTCGACGATGTCTGCCTCCTCGTCGCCGACGCGTACTCGCTGCGCCGGTGGTGGTGTCGGAGCCTCGATCATGGCCATGCCGCGCCGCATTCTGACACGCGCTCCCGTCCACCCGATCTGCTCGATGACAGATTCGTACGCCCCTGCCTTGCCCTTCAGCCCGTCCAACTGCAGCGAGAACTGCTTGAACGTCGGCAGGTGCACCACACGCACTGTCGCGGACGTTCTGCTTCCCGATGCAGCTGCTTCGGGACCCAGGGGGACCGCGTGGAGGTTGTCCGCGTTCATCTTTGTCAAGTATGAGTTTGTGCTATGTGGCTTTTTCCCCCCTGTGTGTGTGTGTGTGTGTGTGTGTGTGTGTGTGTGTGTGTGTGTGTGTGTGTGTGTGTGTGTGTGTGTGTGTGTGTGTGTGTGTGTGTGTGTGTGTGTGTGTGTGTGTGTGTGTGTGTGTGTGTGTGTGTGTGTGTGTGTGTGTGTGTGTGTGTGTGTGTGTGTGTGTGTGTGTGTTTAAGTTCAGGGCTTTGAGTGGGTAAGCTTTTCACCAGTCGGCTTTGAGTTTCCGACATGCTGCTTTTGGGTCCTGTGACTCCTCTCCGAAGGGTGGGTGGGGCGGGATCCTTCGGGGGACGGATAGAGCGTGGGAGGCGGTCAGCTTCTCCATCCGGCACTCGGCTCAAGACTTCTGTTTTCATCTTGCGGTGTTAGCTGCACGGGGGTTTCGGCCCCGTGCAACAGCTGAGTGTCTTTACAGGCGGCACATCTCACCCGAGGATGTGGCAAGCTCTCTCTGTGCAATGAGCTTGGCCTGACTAGGTGTTCCAAACACCTGGTGCAAGCACCCATCATGGTCAGCAGTCGCCACCTATGTCACAGTTTTGAGTCCTGTTCCGAGACTCGCTCACACGGGGAAGTGGCGCGAATCACTTGTCGCCAAGCATTCTGCAATGCTGACGACTGCTACCCCGTGTGTGTTAAGGACCCGTTTTAACGTGCCTCCCTTCACGGAAGTACCACACTCAGCTTTGTGGATTTTTATTTTCCCCCACATGTGCTTCCACGTGTGGACCCGCAGGTGGTAGGTCCACACGCAGGAGTCTAGGCCCGGCCACCCGGTCGGTCTGATAGGGGCCCCAGAAAGGCCCGCTCATTCCCGCCAACCAGTTTTCCTGGCGAGGCGGTGAGTCAGATATCGCTTTACCATCTTGGCCACCTTCGACGCACAGAAGTCATGTGGGGAAGGTCGCACCACGATCTGCCAAAGCCGCACCGGAAGATTCTTGGCTTCGGTCGGCCACCGACTAAGGTCGCATGGTTGGCCGCAGTCGTCAAGACCGCACGGCCAAGTGTCAAGCTAAGTCCAGTAGTGGCGCTATTTTTTTGCCCGCCGCACATGGGGGGGAAGATTTTTTTTCCCTCGAACTTTACGTGTCCACATGTGGACCACACGTATTTTCTCTGAGACCGAAACCGGAGCGCAACGTATGTCCACAAATCTTGCTCTGACGTGCGCAAACCTACTCGAAATCCCTGCCAGATGCGTACAGTAGAAGTTGTGCACACATATGTTGCCAAGGATCCGGCGACTGTGGACCGGCAGTCGTATTTGCAGGTGCTACCTTCGAAGGATTCGGCTTTGGATGCGGAGACAGCAGGACGACCGTCCCGCACATCGTTCGAAGCGCGGCCCATTGAGATCATAGTCGAGGGTGTCGAAGACTTGCCCAGCGTGTCATCTGGCAACAGCGGTGATGCAGTGGAGCCTTCATGCTTCCTGTCAGTCAACGGGCAACGCACACAAACGGCGGCCGCGTCGTGTAACCCAGTGTGGAACGCGTCGTTCCTGGTGGAACCTGCAGCTCTCGATGACGGCGTGCACGTGACGCTTTGCCACCAGCCCCCGCACAGCTCAGCAACAGAGGCCGTTGTCATCGGAAGAGGCATCATCCAGAGGCCTTCCTCACGCTTCTCATCTCCTGCGGGAAGAACCGTCTGTGACATCATTGCAGACGATCACTGCACCTACGTCGAAGACCAGCGTTCCATGTCGGCTGAACACCTTATTGTAGGCCGTCTAAAGGTCCGCATCCAGCCGGAAGCAGCATCAGTCGTACCAGCTTTCACGTCCGCGCACCACTATCCCCAGCCAGTACCAACGACAGACCTTGGTTTGCACGCGCTTCACCTTCAGCTTGACTCACTTAGCGACACTCTTCACAAGAAGCTGGAGGCACTGCCGTGCTACTGATAAACAGTCGACAAGTCCTGATCATCACATTGGAATCAAACTGAAGGGTTGGTAGCGTGGGTTCTGCCGACTGACGGCTTTTTGCCGTGTAGCATTCGTCAGCCTTTAGGGTCCTTTTCCGACCGGTGTTTCTAAGCACCTGGCGCGGAGCTTGAGGGCGCTCGCGATCTTTTTTGCAGCACGATACGTTCTAGAGTCGCGTTACCGATCTCTCGCCTTGTCGTTTCCTTTCCCTCACACTCCGAACGTTAAACCTTGTACCTCGGCAAGGGTTCGCCATATTTCGCTTCGAAACGAACAACGCTTGTGAAGGCATGCTTGGCAGACAAGTTGCGCAAACTGCTCCCAACAAGAAGTGTTTATTTTCTAGACTTGCAGACAGCCGTTTTGTCCAGCACCTGCCGCGTGAAAGCGAACCACCAGTCATGAAAGTGTTGGGTGCAAAGCGGAACACTGTTCATACAAGCGTTTGGATGTGCTTGCGCAAACAACCCTCCTTTCAATTCGAGTAGATTTACTACGTTACACAGGCATCACTTGAGGCGCATAAGCGTGTCCGAAACAGGCTGCACACCCGAAGAATGCTGCGCATTTCTCCATTCTTTTAGTTAGGCTTCGTGCTCGTTGTCTTTCTGCGTTCCTCTCCTTAGAGCCTACTTAGCGTCCGTTCATACCTTGCTGTTTGCTTAGAGGACACGACAATTACTTTTGGACGGAAATGTGGCGACCACATGAGGTTCGTTACCCGTTGCTTCGACTTATTATACCTTTCTGCAACGACACGGTGACTGAAACCAGCCACAACACGCCAAACACATACTAAGGAACAGGAACCACGGGACTAAGGCTGCGACACCTGCATAACCTTTCTCTCGGTGGTGCCCTTCCCATGGCCACCAGTAAGCTGGACCACCTTGTTGCCTTCCTTGAGGGTAGTGAGTGTATCGAAACTACTCAGGAACGTGTCTGTGTGTGGAGCAACAGACACGGAGGACTCGGCACCGCTCTTCAGACAACTAACCCAACCTTTGCGTTTCTGAGCAGCGCGCAGAAAGGTTTGGCTCATTTTGAGCAGTGGAGTCACCAGAAAGGGCTGCTGGCGTTGCTTTGAAGAACGTAGAACGGTATTGCCACAGGTGGTAGGTACAGGGCTGGCTACAGGGGGTAGGGGTAGGTTCTTTCACGCTATCGATAAGCCCTGCGGATTCTTTTTTGCACACATGGGAGAAGGAGGACACTCCAGTCTCGATGGGTCGGTGTCCCGCCTCAAGCTGGAACCGGAAGAGATGCATAATCTTGTTTCTCGGGTATGGCAATCAATTCTCGTGAAGCGTTCTGCAAAATGCACTCAGTAGTAACAGACCGTGCCTAATCGTTCATCATTTCTAGGGCCTACGAAGGGCCAGCGTCTTGCTGCTCAGTGTGAGTCTCTGAGCTATTCTAACGTTGTACATCAAGATTCACCCGATTGTTTTTGCTGAGAAACGAAACCGATCCCCGGCTTCTTTTTATGCGGCTTGGGCTAAACGACCCGAACTTCTTGACACTCGGCTCCGCCGTCGCATGATGAGAAAGAGCATGCGCACAAACCTGTTCAGACGGCCCCACCTAATATACCCCCTTCAGCTATACACGCCGGAACTGCTGCTATCGCGCACTTTGGCGGAGAAGCACAGGAGGATGCAGGAGAGCGACAAGCAGTATTCCCACGTCAAGGATCCACACCTGCGTGACTACTGGCACCGGCGCCGCCTACGCGAGGCACACCCGCGCCCCTCCAGCAGAACGGGAACCGCCTTCCGGACACCTTGCTCGGGCCCGCTGAACGCACTGCAGCCAGCAGACCGCAGCCACAACACCTCGATGGTCCTGGGCGACGGAAGCGTGAATGGTCGCGGCAAAGCTCTACCGCCCATACGCAATGTCCCGGAGGCGTTGATACCCAGCTCTTCGATGGCGAGTGGAACACCCTCTCGGCGGAGTAAAGCCGAACTTAGCCCGCACTCACCTGGCGTTGAAGAAGTTCGGAAGAAGGACCTGACAGCGATTTCCATCCTGATCAACCCGCCCGCCCATTTCATGGCACCGGTTCACCGCCTTCGCATCGATTTGTCGGACTACGACCTGAAGTGGCTTCTGTCAACGCCGCCGGACAGAGCGTACGAAAAAGCGGTTCTCAATCTGGACACACTGCCAACTACGCAAGGTGCCGTTCTTTCCCCCAGACTTTCAGAACTTGTATTTTGTTCGAGCATTCCCGGATTAGGACGACACATACTACTACTACTACTACTACTACTACTACTACTACTACTACTACTACTACTACTACTACTACTACTACTACTACTACTACTACTACTACTACTACTACTACTACTACTACTACTACTACTACTACTACTACTACTACTACTACTACTACTACTACTACTACTACTACTACTACTACTACTACTACTACTACTACTACTACTACTACTACTACTACTACTACTACTACTACTACTACTACTACTACTACTACTACTACTACTACTACTACTACTACTACTACTACTACTACTACTACTACTACTACTACTACTACTACTACTACTACTACTACTACTACTACTACTACTACTACTACTACTACTACTACTACTACTACTACTACTACTACTACTACTACTACTACACTACTACTACTACTACTACTACTACTTACTACTACTACTACTACTACTACTACTAACTACTACTACTACTACTACTACTACTACTACTACTACTACTACTACTACTACTACTACTACTACTACTACTACTACTACTACTACTACTACTACTACTACTACTACTACTACTACTACTACTACTACTACTACTACTACTACTACTACTACTACTACTACTACTACTACTACTACTACTACTAACTACTACTACTACTACTACTACTACTACTACTACTACTACTACTACTACTACCTACTACTACTACACTACTACTACTACTACTACTACTACTACTACTACTACTACTACTACTACTACTACTACTACTACTACTACTACTACTACTACTACTACTACTACTACTACTACTACTACTACTACTACTACTACTACTACTACTACTACTACTACTACTACTACTACTACTACTACTACTACTACTACTACTACTACTACTACTACTACTACTACTACTACTACTACTACTACTACTACTACTACTACTACTACTACTACTACTACTACTACTACTACTACTACTATACTACTACTACTACTACTACTACTACTACTACTACTACTACTACTACTACTACTACTACTACTACTACTACTACTACTACTACTACTACTACTACTACTACTACTACTACTACTACTACTACTACTACTACTACTACTACTACTACTACTACTACTACTACTACTACTACTACTACTACTACTACTACTACTACTACTACTACTACTACTACTACTACTACTACTACTACTACTACTACTACTACTACTACTACTACTACTACTACTACTACTACTACTACTACTACTACTACTACTACTACTACTACTACTACTACTACTACTACTACTACTACTACTACTACTACTACTACTACTACTACTACTACTACTACTACTACTACTACTACTACTACTACTACTACTACTACTACTACTACTACTACTACTACTACTACTACTACTACTACTACTACTACTACTACTACTACTACTACTACTACTACTACTACTACTACTACTACTACTACTACTACTACTACACTACTACTACTACTACTACTACTACTACTACTACTACTACTACTACTACTACTACTACTACTACTACTACTACTACTACTACTATACTACTACTACTACTACTACTACTACTACTACTACTACTTTAGTACACGGTAGGAACTGGAGCAAAGCGCATGGCAGGATGAGCACACCACCCGAGCCTACAACAGGAGACTTCGGGTGGGCTGAGGTGGGTCTTCTGAGACTGAATTCTTCTTCTTCTTGTCCTCCGTCTACGTCGAGGAGGGGATAAGCCGAAAGTCCGTCATGCGTGGTCTCCAGCAATTGACGGATGATCCGTTCGACAAGGTCGTGGCCGGGATTCGAGACAACGGGAAAAGACGGAGCGTCCGAGGCGGCAGTACAAGAAGTCGCAGGGAAACGGAAAGGCGGAGGAAAACATTGACTGGCCGTCCTCCGGCCCCAAAAACCCTTGCCAGTTACAAAGTCTGTCCATCCGGGCAAAATCAAGCAAACTCACGTCCTCACGCCCCAGATCGTGGAGCCTCGCCAGACCCTTCACGCAAGGAGAGACCTCCCTCTTCCGAAACCGCCTGGTCGTGCAAGAGCTGTGCCTGCATTGGCGCCTTCTTCGACGTTGCTGAGCGGCTGTCCGACGTTGCTGAGACCCTCCAGCGTGTCCTCTCAGGCGCCAGGGTTGGCGAGCCGTCCGCAAACAGCTTTAGGCCGCGCCATCCACAGTCTGCTGACGGGTTGGACACCTGGGCGCACGATCCGTACGGGGGAGGCGCGAGTGACGGTGCCGCAGGCGGAAGCGCGCTTGACGGCACTCGCGCAGACGATCTGGGCCGAGACCACCCTCCAGGAGCGCCGTGGCTTGTGGCGTCGGCTCCAGGCCTGGACATCGGAGCGCGGCCTCCTGATCGATGCGAATGTTGCGTGTGTCTTTCTGGCGGCAACAGGCGTGAGGCCTCAGGGGCTGCTTACGTATGCGAAGTCCCTGTCGGCGGTGTTTGGGGCGATGGGCCTCGACAGCAGTCCCCTGCGTGTGCTCTCTTCGGCACTGCGCAATACAGGTGCGGCAGTTCCTCTATGTCAAGCTACCCCGGTAAAGAAGCAGACCCTCCTTTCGTGGGCGGGGGGCCAGCCGGCCACGATCAGGCTCGGGGTGTTTCTGTGTTGGAAGACGGCAGCCCGTTGGGGGGAGGTAGCGTCGCTTTCGTCGCACCAATTTCTGCTGGTTACGACGGAGGAAGTCATCGTCGACTGGATGCAGACGCCGAAGGGCCGCCGCCGCAACCCCTTCCGGGCGTCGAGATTCACTGTCGTGAAGGGGCACCTGACCGCCGAGATTGCGGCCCTCTATCAGGTCTGTGCGCCGTTCCGGCAGCTCTCGGCGATGACGGCAACGACCTTGGATGCTACCTGGGCCCGAACTCCGACGATGAGCGGGTTCTCCGCTCACTCGATCAAGAGAGGGGCGATGACGCAGCTGTTCGCGCTGATGGCACGCGGGGAACCGATCCCGCCGCACCTCGTCGATCGCCTGGGCAAGCACGAGGAGAAGGGCGGCCCGGGGACGCTATCCGACATGACGATTCGGTACGGCGGTGGCCTCGTCGACATGGCACGCGCCCTGGAGACGGGAAAGGTCACGATCTTTCTGTGACCAGCTTCTTGCGGTCGGATGTCTTCGAGAAGTCGGGCGGGCATTCGATCACCAGACGAGGCGGCTCGACACGGCTCCCTCGGACGAAGGAAGAGAAGGAGGCTCCCCTTCACGCAGCATCCATCGACTGTATGGACGTGGAGAAGTTGAAGAATCGGATGACACCGGCGGCGCGCAAGCGTTTTGACGATACGTGGCGCCTGACGTTTTCACCGGAAACCGGCGACCTTCTACCGTCAATGGGATCGCCTTCCCGACTCGATCCTAGACATGCGCGCGAGCTGTCCAAACACGGTATCGCCAGACGAGCGCCTGGTCCGGGCCCTCTGGTAAACGTGCCCTTCACCGTCATCGAGGAGAAGGACGGGGCGTTGCGCCAGCGATTCATTTTGTGGTCGTTCGATGGGAATCGTGTGGCCGACGCCCAGGGTTACGAAGCGCACGTGCCATTGGGGCATGTGTCCAAGTACCTTACCGCGGTACATGAGGAGTGTGGCACGACGCGGGACTTCAGAACGGGGTTCTACGCAGTGGCCATTCCTCCAGGCGCAACTCGGCTCTTCCGGTTCTGCGACGCGGAGGGCGCATGGTGGGAGTTGACACGTCTCCCCATGGGGCATTCGTGTGCCCCGGAGATAATGCACACTCTTGCCGCCGTTTCGGCCGGGCATCCGGACTACGTGATGCCCGAGTTTGCGGAGCGCTCTGTGGTTGTCGATGTGTGGGTCGACAACATCAGATACGCCGGAACAAAGAAGTCCGTCGTCGAAGCCACTCGACGTTTGGATCGGACCGCCTCCGACTGCGGCCTAACTTGGAAAGAGACGGATTCGCAAACTGCCTCACGGCAGTACGAGTTCATCGGAGTCCGGTGGGATCATGTGTCACACCAGGTGGCGCTGTGCCGCAAGCTCAAGCGGAAGCTGTTGGAAACGCGCTACGTGCTGGGTGCTGCGACCGTTCCGGCGCATGAGTTGGAAACCTTGGGAGGGCGCCTGCTGCACGCATCGGCCATCGCGGGGATTTTCCCCGGGTCCTTCTGGTTTTCGCTGAAGTTTCTCCGACGTGTCACCAACGCGTTGAATCGAGGAGCCAAGCTGCCGTCCGATTACGTGTCGATTTCCCCGTGCGTGCGGGCGTCTCTGCAAACCTGGATTGATTCGGTTTTGAAACAGGAAATCCCGCTGATCTCCCATCCCGGGTTCCCTTGACGGCCTTCACTCCTCAGTCCGTGGCGGCGGTGACACAAGCGGTGAGGACGTTTTTCACTGGCGGAGTGGTGGATGGATTGTGATCTCGCCTGGTTGGCCCATTGACATGGTCAACAGGCACACTCTATCCCATTCGCTAGTTGCAAGTTATCAAGGTTCTGTCTGACTTCTCTTTCCTCCCCTTTCCGATGATGAATACTCCGGATGGCGTAGGTAGCCAAGCCCACCCTGAGTACAATGACCGAAGACCTAAGCCGAGACCGAGTGCGATGAGGCCAGAAGCTAGCTGCCAATTCCTTTAGTACACGGTAGGAACTGGAGCAAAGCGCATGGCAGGATGAGCACACCACCCGAGCCTACAACAGGAGACTTCGGGTGGGCTGAGGTGGGTCTTCTGAGACTGAATTCTTCTTCTTCCCGCCCTCCCTTGCCCCCATTGTGATCTCGCCTGGTTGGCCCATTGACATGGTCAACAGGCACACTCTATCCCATTCGCTAGTTGCAAGTTATCAAGGTTCTGTCTGACTTCTCTTTCCTCCCCTTTCCGATGATGAATACTCCGGATGGCGTAGGTAGCCAAGCCCACCCTGAGTACAATGACCGAAGACCTAAGCCGAGACCGAGTGCGATGAGGCCAGAAGCTAGCTGCCAATTCCTACTACTACTACTACTACTACTACTACTACTACTACTACTACTACTACTACTACTACTACTACTACTACTACTACTACTACTACTACTACTACTACTACTACTACTACTACTACTACTACTACTACTACTACTACTACTACTACTACTACTACTACTACTACTACTACTACTACTACTACTACTACTACTACTACTACTACTACTACTACTACTACTACTACTACTACTACTACTACTACTACTACTACTACTACTACTACTACTACTACTACTACTACTACTACTACTACTACTACTACTACTACTACTACTACTACTACTACTACTACTACTACTACTACTACTACTACTACTACTACTACTACTACTACTACTACTACTACTACTACTACTACTACTACTACTACTACTACTACTACTACTACTACTACTACTACTACTACTACTACTACTACTACTACTACTACTACTACTACTACTACTACTACTACTACTACTACTACTACTACTACTACTACTACTACTACTACTACTACTACTACTACTACTACTACTACTACTACTACTACTACTACTGGAGGAGAGACCTCCCTCGTCAAAACCGCCCGGTCGTGCAAGAGCTGCGCCTGCATTGGCGTGTTCTTCGACGTTGCTGAGCGGTTGTCCAACATTGCTGAGACCCTCCAACGTATATGCGGAGGCCTCTCAGGCGCCAGGGTTGGCGAGCCGTCCACAGACAGCTTTAGGCCGCGCCGTCCACAGTCTGCTGACGGGTTGGACACCTGGTAGGTATAAGGGAATTTCAATTATACCTGCTGACTATAAGGTAAATTGCTCTAAATTTAATCTCTGAATCAGGATAAATTCGCTGATGCGCAGCGCACAGGTCGGTTTATTGTGAACAAAAGTCAGACGTTCGCCGTGAGTGACAACGCATAACTTAGCAAGAGTTCGACTAACTGCAGAAATCTTGCTCTAGGTTAGGCGAACTAAACGAAAACCTCTATGGCCCATGTCCAGGGGGGTTTCCGGCCGCCAGCAATGCGAAAAGCTGGCGGTTATAACAATTCTCAAAGAAAGAAAACCCAAATTACTGTCACTATAAGACATGAAAGCGCTGAAAGTAAATAATGCTGTCGACAACGAAGCGCAAAAGAATAGACCAAACTACGCATTCTTTACCGGGAAACAAGCCACACGGGCTCCTTGGACCAACCGGCTCAGACTCGATTCCTGCTCCAAGAAGCTCAGCCGTTCCGAGCCAGCCGTCCAAGGCTGCCAAGCTAGCGAGAGGTTTCAAAGACAGGCATCTGTTCTTGCCGCTAAAAGAGCCGCATCCGGGTTTGAGCTGACACACTCAGCGAAACCTCGAATCGCGGTCTTTGCCCGCGATTCGATGCTCTGCTTGCTCGTATCCCCGGGTGAACACTTGTGCGGCTGTTCGCTGCTTTGAGGGGAACCTGTGCTTTGCCCGCGGACGCTGTCCGGTGGCCACAAAAGGACGCTGCGCTGGTCGTGAGGCCACGCACGCACGCACACCCAAAATTCCACGTATTCGCGACGTACTGCGAAGCCCTCAAAAAGTACCTACTCACAGCCGACACGCAAGCTTGGGAGGCGCTGCGGCAGAACGCGTCCCACAGTAAAGAAAGGAACGACGCAGCGTCGATGCCATCGACCTTCGAAGAAGCAGGAGATGAACAACGATCGCGAGGAAGTGCCAGCAAAAGGAAATGTACCAGGAAAACCAGGCTGAAGTCCGAGACCTCGCTGCAGTCCGAACGATCCGCGAGCACGTCGTCGTCGTCAAAAACAGAGCCCACTTCCTCTTGCGCTGTCTCCGGAACCGGGGAAAATGGTGCCGACGAACAGACGGATCGAACGTCCTGTTCGCGATCCGAATCGTCGTTTACGAGTGGCGGGGTGTCTGACATGTCTCCGAAATCCCGAAAAAGTGACGGAAAGCACGGCAGGTACCTGAAGCCGGAGAGTCCCGCGAAACCCAAAGGGAAGACGCGCTCGAAGAAGAGTGTAGACGACGGAGACAGTGGCTACACATCCGGAGCAAGCAGGGGCTCCGGAAGCCAGCGACGGCGGACACGAAAGTCGAAGAAGGGGCGTAAACGAAGGAGGGCGAAGCCAGCTGAGAGACCAGTCGAAAAGGTACATGTGGAGGGTGCAGAAGAGTCGGAAAACGCGAGGAAGGGAAAGAAGGGGGGGGCGTGTGTGCCTGCCCGGGTTCTGGTAACGAGCCCGCGGTCGGCGTTGTGTTGCCTGCGAGTTGGGGTGCGGCCGTGCGATCTGCTGCCAAAGAGCGTCGGTTATTTCAGAAGGCAAGTAGGGCTCGAAGGCGCGCCCAGCCACGTGATCCAGCGGAGGCACCAGCACAGTGAGGAACAGAGGCTGCAGCAGCTGGCGGCGCTGCGAGCTGCGTACCACGGCATGAAGCAGAAAATCGGCCTCCCTCAGTTCATCTCCCTCATGCGTGCCTTCGAGCACGACATGGATCCCGCCTGCGCCGACAACCTTGACATCTCCCGTCTCGTAGACCGAAATTCCAATTCCCCAAGTGTTGAACAGCCGAACACGGCCCTGATTAGCCGACCTTCGACGCCTGATGTTTCCCTAGCTCTCTCGCTCCAGGCTTCATCACAGCAGCGGGCACCGGCCGCTTCGAAAGACGACAAGCAGCTCGCATTCCGCGAAAGGTGCCAGACGAGCCTTGAGAAAACGAGGCAGAAATTGCAAGGTCACATGGTTCGCAGCATATTGCTGAAGAAGAAGCGGAAGAAGGAGTGGGAAGAGCGGCAGGAAAAGGTGTGCCAGCGAACAAAGCAAAACCGAGGGTACCATCACACGTTCGTAGAGAATAATCTGGCCTTCTGAAACACAGTCTACTCGGCAAAAAATGCACGGATCTGGCTTCAAGCAACCGCGGGCGTTGCCAATCAAATGTACCACGTCCGCTTACTGTTGACAGTTGCCTCTCCGTTACCATTTCTGTCGTGCGCACGTCGGGTTTATGGAAAGACATTGCGTTTATCTCTGTGCTCCACCCCAGTGGTATCCAGAAAAGGACACCCGCGGCTTAAGCATGGGTGAGGGTCTCTTTCGCAGTGTGTTCTGATGGAAAATATTGGTGCTGGAATTACCGCGGGTGCTGGCACCAGACCTGTCCACCAATTGTGTTCATTGAACAGGTTTAGATATCATCCATTGCTTCTAACGTACTAAGCACGTGTCGAGGCTATTTCTCTTCGCTGCCTCAGCAGTGTCGCTATTGAGCAATTTGCGTACCTGCTGCCATCCTTAGATGTTGGTAGCCGTTTCTCGGAACGACGAAACCAAACGCAGGAGCGCGAGCGGCTGTTGAACTTCGCCGAGGAAAAGAGGAGGCGCCACCAAGAGAGGCAGCAGAACGCGCGGGGCCGCGCGGAGCTGTGCAAGGAGGTGCTGGAGGAGAGCCGGCAGCTCGCGGAAGGCAAGCGCACGGAGCTGATCCACAAGCAGACCGAAGCCGACGCGCGGCGGGAGGCGGTCGCGCGGGAGGCGCGCCGGCGCAGGGAAATCGCACGGGAAGACACGTCCCTGCGGGTGAAGGAAAAGCGGGACGGCATTGACCGGCGCCGCAATGCCGACGAGTGGACGAAGCTCGTCATCCTCGACCGCATCCGGAGGCGCCACGACAAAGTGACACACGCCGCCCAGTTCCTGCAAGACGCCCTGTCCGAGACCAAATACGCCCGTGAACAGCTCCTCAGAGAAAGCGAGCTCGTACAGAAGGCCCTCGCGCACCACGGTCTGTGAGTCCGCAGGGAGAATGCGCTCGCCCAGCAGGCCAGTCAGCGAGGCCGAACAATATCCCTCGAACACTACGAGTACTGCAGACAAGCTGCGGTACTATTGGTACAACAGTAACAGTAAAGCAGCATGCCTTAGTCCATGATATCTATCCTCTAGCCCTATCCAACACGACGATTCCTCAGTGTAGACGGACGCTCAATGCTGCTCCCCTCGTGTCTGTATCATCTTATTCTCCGGCACACGTTGACGTGTCGCTACCGCCCGCGGCGTGGTCTAGCACACCACCATGTGTACGCCTCCCGCCGCGGTCGCAGCTGCAGTGTGGCCGCCGGTAGCGAGCGAAGTCCTTTGCTCTGGCAACGCCCGCACGTCATTTTTCCAAGTGATCGCGCGGGTTGTCGTCTTCCCGTTTTTTATTTCACCCACAGCGTTTCTGGCATTTGCCCAAGCAAGAACCAAGACACCGCCTGGCGCGGTTTGCAATCCAGTCATCAGAAAGCAGCGAAGCAGTGTGTTTAGTTACGAGTGCTCAGCCCGATGAGCACAGTTGAGATTGATTGAAATCTTAGCCTTCATGCCAGAGCCACTCAAACCGAAGCACCCTCAAGCGCCAAGCGTATCCGATTCAGAACTGAGCAACCCCAACACGAGGAGCAACTCCCGGAGACTCTTTGTAGCCGAGTTCCTGTTTGTGCCCGGTGTACACGACCAACCACGGCAGATTGTCTGACACTTTCTGTCGTTGGGGAAGAAGGAAAGTAACAAGATCAGCTGCGATGGCTACCGGCAAGCGAAGGGCGTCACAGGAAAAGACTGGAATCCTCGTGGTATGCTTTGTCTCGCCGGGCGAACGGCGTGTCTTTATCTTGTCGTTTCAGACGGCAATCTCAGGAAAACGGTACCCACTTCTCTCCTCGGACAAGTTGCTTAAGCCAGCAAAGGCGGCAGCGTAAACCATTTACCACAGCCGCTGACTCAAAAGACTGTCGGGCTCCCGTCTCCAACGAGACATATCTCGTGGGACCGAAATGTGGTATGCCCTTCTATCTCAGAGCAGAAGAAACATCCGACGTGCACAGGGCCCCACACATTGCGTTTTCCTTGTTGTCAGGGCAACGACACGATGCTTCTGTCCGGGGGGCACCGGCACAACGTGCTCTGTTCAACTCATCCGAATTCATCGTACCGAGCTCGCTGTTATCATGCGGCGCATGCCTTTTTCCGGAAGGTGTAATCCAAACCTGCAGTCCCCCGGCGACGAACCGCATCCGAAGCTCGTCGACCCACCGCCCCCACCGCGCGGGTCTGATTCGGAAGATGACGACCTCAGTGCCAGCGGGTCCTTCGACGAGGAAACTGTCGCCTGCGTGCAGCAGATAAAACAGCCCCCTTCGACCACAAAGCGCCGGAAGTAGCCTCTGCGGCTGCCTTGTTGCCCCCACAGTCGTTCCCGCGCTGTTTCAACCAGTGGTCTCCTTGACAACAGGGGCAGCCGTACAGGAGTGTCTCAGCAAAAGGCTAAGTGATGCCACTCCCCCTTGCGAGTCGAAGATCGTTCTTGCGGGGGCTTTTGCCTCCTGATGGTGCGACTCGCTCAGTCGGTCACCATACTCAAGTAGACGTACACGCCGGGATGACGCAGTAGCGAGTCCGACATTGAACGCGTTGCGATGCGTTACAACGGATCTTCGATGCAGCCACTCAGGCGGAATGAACCGCGGATTTGCGGCTGTCCGAAAATGAAAGTCCCATCTAGCCCCCCTACTCCTGTCCTGTCCTGTCTTGCCTCGTCGCTCCTCCTTTTCACGCTGAAATTCGCCATGCATTACGTTGTCCTACGACCCCCGAACAACCCGCAGAGAGCTGAAACCTGGACAGAAGGAAGAAGTAGCCCACGATTCCTGCCCCAAAGTAGCCGGCGTCCTTACCGCAATGCTGCGCCGTGAGCACCACCCACCAACCTGTGTTCGTACGCATACTATTGGCTCTGCACAGTGAGTCTGGCGGGCTGTCTATCGTCAGCAAATTGACAGTGCCGAATTAATCGTACGGGGGAAAAAGAACCAAAAAGGATGTACGGTGGAGACACGATGCATGCGTTATCGTCAGCAAATTGACAGTGCCGAATTAATTGTACGGGGGAAAAGCTTAACCAGACCGCTTAGAACTAGGCACCACACACAAAAAAAGAACGAAAGTAAGGCAGACCGGACAATGACGCGTATGCTCATTCTTGCAGTTGCGTTCGGCACTGTCGCTTTAGCAGCACAGCAACCGTTGCAAGAAAGCTGCAGCGTTACAGTGTCAGACACAAATACTCGGGCTATCTTTACAGTGACGACGTTGGCTGACAGTACGGCTACCACGTTGCAGGGGGAGACGTGGGATGGGATCCCATCTTACTTTGTGCACGGAAGAACGTACTTTATAACGTCGTTCCCGGTTAATGCCGAGGTCACGATGGCTTGCGAAACGCCGAACGCGTTCTGCTTGTTCCACGTGGTCGTCTATCGGTGCTTGCCCTGCAGCGCAACTGACGACGGCGGAGTTCCCGAGGAATTGCTCGCCGCCGGATTCGAGCCGTCGACGTGTGGCCCCACGCTGTCCATCAACCAAGACAGATGGGAAACCACTGTCTATCGAAAGCTCGTCAGCGGTTACCACCCGGTCACAGTGACCCTTCGGAAACCGTTGGTGCACGCCGCAGTCCTGACCAAGACGTATGCCGACCCGTGTGACACTCTTGTCAAGAAAGACACCTGCACTGAAGAGCGGTGCAGTTGGAACGATGCAGACAACACCTGCAAACCAATTGCGCTCTGCCCGGAGGTTTGCCCTTTTTCGACTTACCACTAGGGCCTAACCCGAGGGGGTATGGGGGGTACCTTTGAGGAGGGGTGGCTACCCAATACTCTGGGGAAAGGGTTTTGGGGTCAGAAAAATACGGATGGGGAAGATAATTCTTGGTAGTACGTGTCCGTAACTTGAGGTGGTGCTACTTCTCTTTTTCAGGGGCAATCGTCGTAATCAAGCAACCGTTTGTAAGGGGGGATGCTCCTTTCTCTCCTCCGCACTCACGCATGAATGGTTCGGCGCACAGCAGAGCCCCGTCAGCCGAAAAAGACACACCGTTCCCGTCTGGGCGGACCCCCCCGCAGTACAACAACCTGACGAAAAGGCTGTAAAAAGGTTCACCCAATGCAAGAAAATCCCCATTTCTAGAAAGGCCCCTGCTTACCATGGTCAACAAACCCGGTGAAGTGACCGAAGTGTCCCAAATAAGTGCTCTACCTCCTCGTCACACACACTGCACTCGACCAAGATTGCTCATTATACCGCTGCTTTTTTGTGCTATCCTGTCCAAAGCGTGTGCCCTCGGCCTCCGCATCCATCTACACACTGCTAAAAGGGGGAGAGGGAAAAAAAAGTCGGAAAAAAACGCGAAACACAGCGTTTTCTGTAAAGATAGGTGGGGGTGGGCTTTACAACAGTGCGCGCGAAGGTGCCGGGCGCTGGAGGGCAGACCCATGTGATACCAGCCGCGGTTACTTTGGACAAGGTTGCGGAGCTGTCAGCTCCGCCCCGAGCCACCAAAACGCCCCCAGAACCACCATAAACAGTCAAGATCTGCAAACCCCAGGAACCTCTGAACTTATACCGGGGAGACCTGGAAGAAAGTCACTCGGGAAAAAAACTGCCCTCGGGAATATGTGGCCCCGGCGGTAGTGTTTCCCGGGGCTGATGGCAAATGCTGCTTATGTTTCTCATTTTCTTGTACAAGAGGTCCGCGAACCCGGGTGCTGGTCACGAGTCAATGAGACAATGGTTGAGCAGTTAAGTAGTGGCAGTCATAGTTTGAACTTGGTATTCAGCAAGGCCTTGTAGTAAGGCTAACCCGACAGTATTGCCGGCACGTATCCGTATCCGTAGGGCTCGAGTGGCAATCTGGAAAACTCGAGTGCAAGAAAACAACTTCTCGAGGCAAGAAGATAGCTTTTTTACTGTCTGTCAGCTGACTTTGATACACGGCGAGTGGTGTACGTAATGCTGTAAACCCCAGAGGGCGATGCTTGCCATAGCTGGCATTGAAGCACCGTACTTGGCCTGGCTTGCCATGCTCAGAAGCTCGTCCTCACTCGTTTTGGCAGCCATGGAAGCGACATCCTTCTCCGTTTTTGGCAGTTTTTCACCCTTCCTGGTCGTGGACCATGGTTTTGCACTGGGAAACTCAAAGTGTCTACACGTTAGAAAAGTCCGCCCACACGTTAGAAAAGTCCGCCTACACGTTAGAAAAGTACGCCAAGAGCAGTGTAGAAAAGTCAGCGGACAGACAGTAAAAAATGCTATTATCCAATACACAGCTCTGTATCAGAGTAGCTGAACTTGCTGCAACCTTCAAGAAGGAGCTCCAGCCTAGATGCCGACCACTGGTATTTGCGGACACGCCTGCCAAAAAAGGGCCCAGCGGGCAGACGTGGGGCAGCTGGGCAGGGCTCGGGTGCAGGGCACCCACGTAGGGCTGGGAGTAGGATCGAGGCTGCCTCGGGACGAGCAATCCTCTCTGTTACTTAGTCTGTATTTTTGCGCTCGTTTTCATTTCTCGGCAAAGCAATCATTGAGAGCGCGATTCTGTACTGAACGATTCACGGACCATGATGCAGACCTACAGAACACTCACCTTGTTCTGTAGGCAGTTGTATATCCAGGCAGCTGAGGACGTTACACCAGGCAGTGGCTAAAGTTCGAGGTGGGTCAGTGGGTCGATAGATGTCACATAAGCGGGCAGAACCAACAATGCGTGTTCTTCAGGAGTTCCTAGGGGGGGATAACGATGTATGAGCCAACTCACCTATCACCTACCCCCTGAAGACAATCTGAGAGAAGCTAGGAAAACTCGGTTAAAAGAGGTGTCCGTACTGCCATAATCATGAACAGACGACGGGGAAACCGCAGTTCACCAGCCTGCGCTACCACAAAAAAATAGTATCGATAGTTACTGCGAAGGGGACCTGGGACCTGGTCACAAACGTTAAATTGTTAGAGTTACACGGATCTAAAAGCGACAGTAACTAGAAACGCAAGAGCTACCCAAGTTCCTGGGAACACTGTAAAGCTTGCTCCGCGTGCCCACACACCGAGCTAGCCCCACAACAGAACAAATGACACCATCCCGCCTCGCATACGACATCTGAACAAAAGGGATTTTTTGGAATGTATTTTGTCTACCCCTACATATTTCCAGTTGTTTTCACCTCAAAGTACACTGAAAAGTCGCGGCGCGTGATCAACATCAGGTTCGCCGCTCGACAGGCACGCTTCTTTCGCTTCAGATGTATGACGATCCGTACTCTACTAAAACAAAACCCAACAGCGACCGCAGGGACCGAATGCGCCAAATGTGCCAAGTCCTTCATGCATCTGCCCGATGAGCACGCCATGACGCAGCCGATTCTTGCTGCCGGAAGAGAAGTGAAGTAAGCACGCGTGCACGATGGATGCTGTCTGGCAAAGCTTGATAGCAGAAGCGACACATCTATAGTCAGCCGCCTCGATACCCCCTTGCACACCAACCATACAACGGCCGACCAGGCTCGAGTCGTCGAGCGTTACAGCAGTTAGTGTTCCGCCGCATGCTATGAACACTGCCTCAGTGAACACAACGCTATACAACGAAGCGCATTTTCTTGACTTTTGTTGTGAAAACAACCCTGAATCCTCTGCGTTACAGACACTGTTATGCGGGGAAAATCCTGCGTTGGACCAATAGTTTAAGCCATCACGAGCAAATCAAGGTTACCGGTGTGTGGCTCGCGGTCCACCTACCGGCAATTCGAAATCAAAATGTTTCCCCTGAAGAACAGACACCCTGTATGTAGATTCATCAAGCCTCGCAGATTCCCTCGGAAAATCCGTGAGAATCCTGTGGGACGGAGTAAGCACGGCCTTAGCAACCCGGTTCCTCTAGGCTCACCAAGGGCGTGTCCTAGCACCCATGCTGCTTCTTTAAAGTAGTATATTCGTACTGACGGAAATTTCCGGAACGATTGCACATGAATGAAGCCAATGAAACGTGCGAATAAAAGGCCCCCCTAGTCTAGGCTGGAGAGGGTCCCCTGCAAGCCCCAACTCCGGAAAAGTTTTGACGGGCTGTATCGGCGGATGCCTTCTGTGAACTTGACACTACATACCAAGACAGTGTTGCACAGAGCTGCATATTGTTACATAGTGGGGCTACGTACCGGTAATGAGTCGAACCCCCTCAAGTTTTACAAGATTCGGGAAAATTGGGCCTTCATAATGAGTCGAAACCCTTTAATAATAGTTGCATTTCGCGCCGCTCTCATTTTCTTCCCCGTTATCCCTGTTTTTTCAACCCGTTTTTCAGATTTCTTCGTATTCTTGTTGCGTTAGTGGGGGGGAGTCATTTGCATGTAAATGAGTACCACACATGTCTTCGGTCCTTCGGGGGTGCCGGTAGCACAGGGCAGAACACACATGCAAGTGGTCCGAAAGTTTCTTCTAGGAGGGAGTTTTCCCCCTTCAAGAATTCCGCGGGGAGCCTTCCCCCCTCGTCAGTAAAATCCCTGGTAGTGCCTGGTAGTTTTGGGTTAGAATGCAAATAATCTGTGGCGATATCTGCATGCCTGGTAGAGAACACACCCGTAGGCCTACCCGGCGCCTCGACTCCGGTGGCATCGTCTGTTATCTTACATCTTTCGAGACTGGAGGTCCTATGAACATGCAATGTGAATAGCCTCTATTCGAGCCAACCCCTCTTTTCTCTACACTCAAAAGTGTATTGTTTTTTTGGAGCTGGGGGATTTGCAACGCTAGCTTTTTTTTCCCCTGCCAAAATGGAAACGGGTGGCAGAGTGAGCGGGCGTCGGCCTTCAGGCCGGTAGGCCCGGGTTCGAATTCCGCCCTTGACATTTTTCCGGTCGAAGATTGTTTTCGAGGTTTGTTGCGTTTCGGGGTCAAATGTGCCCGAAAATTGCGTTTTTGGCGGAGTTTCTCGGTATCTCGCGGTATTTGGGTCACCCCGGGAAACGGAGTCGGGCGGCCGAGCTTGCCATCACCGGCCAAACTTGCTACGAGAACCGAACTTTGCTTCACCAGAACTCAGCTTCGCGCGAACTTTGCTTCGTCCGAACTCAGCTGCGCCCGTACCAGAATTTAGCATCGCCCGAACTTTGCAGCGCCCGAACTTTGCTTCGCCCGAGCGTTGCTTCGCCCGAACTTTGCTTCACCAGTACTTTATTATCGTCCGAACTGAGCTTCACCAGAACCTAGCTGCGCCCGAACCTTTGCTTCGCCGGGGAGCGGCGGGGGGGGGCGCCCACCCGGGTACCAGCGCCAAACTCTTCCCGCACTCGGTGGGTCGGGGGGGCAGCCTGGAACTTTGCTTGGCCCTTGACCCCCGCCTACGGTGAGGTCCTTTTTGGGGGTTTTTTTTGGTGGCCTTACCAGCCTCACGACAATGGGGGGGGTCCGGGGGGCTTCGCCCCCCGGCGAACGGTACGGTACATGAGTTTGCTCGAAATGAGCGGTCCGGGGGCCACACCACTCGGCGACCCGTTCCAGCAGGTACTTTACGGTCGAATTGGGCAGGTAACGCTCGTGTAACGCTAGTTTACAGCCATACTTGGTATGTCACGCTCATGTAACGCTACGTTACAGTCGAATTTGACATGTCACGCTCGTGTCACGCTACTTTGGAGTCGAATTCGACATGTAACGCTCGTGTCACGCTACTTTACGGTCGAATTGGGCAGGTAACGCTCGGGTAACGCTAATTTACAGTCATATTTGGTATGTCACGCTCATGTAACGCTACGTTACAGTCAAATTTGACATGTCACGCTCGTGTCACGCTACTTTGGAGTCGAATTCGACATGTAACGCTCGTGTCACGCTACTTTACGGTCGAATTGGGCAGGTAACGCTCGGGTAACGCTAATTTACAGTCATATTTGGTATGTCACGCTCATGTAACGCTACGTTACAGTCAAATTTGACATGTCACGCTCGTGTCACGCTACTTTGGAGTCGAATTCGACATGTAACGCTCGTGTCACGCTACTTTACGGTCGAATTGGGCAGGTAACGCTCGGGTAACGCCAGTGAGCCTTGGCCAGTGGCGAACGAGGGTGGCAGGCTCGTCTACAAAGTGTGTCTGAGCCCTTCATGAGGTAGAGCCGATGAACATGCATGAGCTTCGAGTATTGTCTGCGCCTGTCCCGTGTTCCAGCGAGCATACCTTTCTGCAAAAACCTAGAGACAAGTCAATATCGAAAGCCCTGGTGAAGTTCAGACGTGCTGATGACTCGTCAAGCGAAGGACATTTCGTACCATAAACGGCTAACAGGACAATTCTGCTGGAAATCTCAGCTAGCTTGCCAAGCCAGCATCCCTTCTACCGTGCGCCGGATGGAGCCCTCCCGGACCTTCCCCTGTCACACAGCATCACGCGGCGTAAAAAGACCAATATCGACCGTCACACAGCATCACACGACAACGTAACCAAGCCAAATTCGACCGTCACAAACCGCCAAATTCGACCGTCCCACAGTGTAAGCCTGTAAGGCCACCTGTTTGTTGTGTACCGTGCCCCCCCGGACCCCCCATGCAAGCAGTTTGATTTACCGTACCGTTCGGCGGGGGGTGAAGCTCGGACCCGGAGTCGTGCGGGTAGGGCCATGTACTTGCATTTTTACTGAAACCTACCTACCGGTAAAACCTGACGGCGAAGGTGGTCTGTAGGGAAAAAGTCAGCGAAAATTTTTTTTTTTGAGTGCCGGAATGACCTAAAAACCGCGCTTCGTAAATTTTTTTTCGCCCCAATTTCCCAGGAGGTTTTGACCATTTCACCTTAGAGAATCTGGTGTCCACCCAAAAAAAACCTAAAACCCCTGCTTGGCCCTTGGCCCCGAGGCCCAGATCTTATGTTCCACCCTGCGGGGGGGGGTCTGGGGGGCCCGGGCACGAGCACCGACCTTGGCTTCACCCGGACTTTACCACCCTGGCCGAACTTCGCTTCGTGCCCGAACTGTTTTTTAGTACCAGCGCAGCCTGAGCGCTTAGCAACGCCCGAACTTAGCATCACTCGAACTCAGCTTCACCAGCATTGCCCGAACTTAGCTTCGCCCGAGCTTTACTGTTCCCCGAACTTTAACTGCTGCCTCCAGTCTAGCCACGCGCCGGCCTTAGCCGAGCGCACGTACTTATTCTACTCCTTACCGAGGACGACCGAGATTCACCAGTAAATGTAGTTCTTGTTTGTAACAAAACTACCCATTCCTTTTCCGTCAGTCTTTTTTTACATAAGCGCCAGCTTGAAAGGAAATGCTCGACGATGCTGCCCGACAAAGAACAGAAGGGATCCAAAGTGCTGTAACTACCGAACCACGTGTTGAACGGACGTGAGGTCATGCGGGTCTACCCCTACACGACAAATCACACAACACAACAGGTCAAAAGTCCTGAGTGAGAAAACAACACACGGTGGTGTAAGCGAAGAACAAATCAGATTGTGTTTGTATTGTATTTGCCCCTTACCTCTATATTTCCCCCCTTCCATTCGGAGTCGAAGCAGCTACGTCGAGTATTTTACTCCCGTCCCTCCAACCCTCCAAACCCGCCACTACACGTTTGTTGCTTGTACTATTTTCCAATAGCTGTTCTTATCCTTAACCTACACCCCAGACTTCAGCAGCCATATACTAAGTCAATGCGGGAGTGAAAAAGTGCGGGTGTGGCCACTCCCGCATTGAGGGAGTGCCACTCCCATATTGAGGGAGTGAGGCCGACTGCACAAACGACCGCAAGACCACTCCCGCAATCCGGAGTGGAGTCCGGGGTGTAGATACTACAAGACAGGCATTTCCGTGGCGGTGCCTTGACAGCGGTCACACCGTCTCTTGTCTTGCTTTACTTCATCCTCATTTTGAACTTAACCGAGGGCGACGCTTCTGGGTTTGTTATCAGGGTCCTGCGTTTTACCAGTCGTTCTTTCCTTTTCAGCAAGCTTTCCTCCCGTTCCTAACCCCGCCATTTCACATCTTGTGGTATTTTCCAATATCACAAAAAAGCCCGTGGCACGCATGTAGCTGCCGGACCTTCTGTTCTCTTGGGGGTTTTGATCAACCAATAGAGCTTCGAGGTATTGGCCGTCCAGCCGAGTCGAAAACAAATGTTACGAGTCCCCTCAGGCGTGCAAACATAATTAAAGAGTCAGCACGGTGCGCTGATGCGGAATGCAATACGAGCTTTGACGTGCCGCCGGTATTCAGCACTGCACCAGTGTCGGCCCCGTGCAGAAGAGTTTCCGGGGCACACGACATGCAGATGACGGTCCGCCTAGTACGAAAGCCGGGTGCGAAACCACCCAGCGCAAAAAGTCGCCACGTGAAAAAGTTGCAACGTGGGGGGCCCTGTCACAAGTACGCGCCCGTACACCCCCCGCCGTGACCCCCCCGGGCACCACCAGGCCAGGGATGATAACATACAAGCCAAGTAGCTTGCACTGCTTACACGGTGTACGTTGCCTGTCAGCGTCAACCATTCAGAAGAAGAAATATCTATGCTGCAACTGGCCACCGATGGCTCAGTCAGTTGTGGAGCTCCCCGAAAGCCCATGGCCAGCCTCGTCATTCTTCTGCCCAACACATAGCCAGCCTCGATAGTCAGCCTCGTCATTCTTCTGCCCGACGCATAGCCAGCCTCGTCATTCTTCTGCCCGACACATAGCCAGCCTCGTCATTCTTCTGCCCGACACATAGCCAGCCTCGTCCTTCTTCTGCCCGACACATAGCCAGCCCCGTCATTCTTCTGCCCGTCCATACACCTGATTCAGACCACCCCGTCCACCCACCTGTCCACCCATCCACCCACCTGTGTTCACCCACCCAGCTGTTCACCTTCCCACCATCTGCAGCCCCATTTTTCTCACGAGTAATCGGGCTGAATATCGGGGAGTTTCGGGGAAGTCTCGAGGAGTTTCGGACAGCTCCGGGGAACTCACCAGGAGCCCGGACCAGGGGGAAGGCGAAACCTAGGGATATAAGATAATTAGTAGATTTAGACTATTACTTGCACCAAAAATTAAAGTCTGCCCAAGTAGTTTCAGTAGAAGGGGAACGTTCCAGAGTTGCACGCGCCAGTGTAGGGGTGTTATGGAAAGGTTGTGGCCAGAACCTGTCCCGTGCCTCAGGTCCGAGGGAGGGGGTTCAAGCAAGAGGTGGGGATCCTCATGCTGAAGCGTGCGCCTGACAAGGCATGGAACCTTCTGAAGCTTACGAGAGGCGTAGCGACGCTCGAGGAAGCGAAGGCTAGCCATCGGAGGCTGGCAGTGGAGAACCACCCAGATGTTGGTGGGAGTGTGGAGAAGATGAAGTTAATCAACGAGGCCTTCGCGGGCGTGAAGGCGGAACTGACCCGGCCGTCGTTCGTGCGGCCTGCTTTCGACAGTACCCAAGGCCCACCACAGAGCGGCGGCGCCGAGCCCAGGCAAACCCAAAAGCACCCTGGCTTCACGACGATGAACCGCGTCACCACCCGCATTGAGCCGCAACGAGCCGGGGCTAACGTGTTCGACGGCCGTTTGCGCCGCATTTCGCAGATCCTTGCCAAGACAGCGGGATCCGGCACAGATACCAAGGGGCCCAAGCTTCGTGCCACGAACCCCGCGCACTGGGGCAGGGCGTATGGCAAGTTTAATGGACCAGTAGCGGAGTAAGCTCCCCCCTGTTTCTCAGTCCACAAGTGTGGGCTATCAGGTCGATGTCTCGCAAACCGGCTGGTCTGATCGAATTCGAGCTACGTGAGCCCTTGTTTCGCTTATTGACTGTTTGCACGCTACTGCGACGCGAGCTGTATTGATCGGAAACGTACGCAGTGCTGCTTCCTTTGCTTTCCGCAATTGGCTACTTCTTCTGCACGTCTGCGCTCGGTATCCTTTTTGAAGAAGGGAGAGCCTTTCCTCGGTGCCAGAAAGTGTTCGTTCCCTTTCTCAAAGGACATCCAGCGACTCTAATGTATCGACCTCTTGCAATGTAAATCAGTCTAGGCCTAAACAGTCGAAGCCTTTACGTAAGCCATGGGAATTTACGTAAGCCATGGAAAACATAGCTGGTGGGAGGAGATTGTCTATCTTCCTCGGTCCGGATTTGTGAGTTGATCGGCTCCTCGAAGCATATCATCCCGCGCTGCTTGGCAGCAGCACTTCAGTGCACAATGTGTCACAGCCTGTTCCAGCCTTCTTCCGGGCTTACATTCCGGGTCTCACTCGTCCTGAACCAACGCCAACTCATAGTTAGGCTTCTGGTTAGTTCAAGCGAAGGGCTAGGAGGCTACAAAAAGCTGCATTCAATGCGTACCCATAGTCACAAACATTGCCTTTCTTACGGTTTGTGGCATGCTTTGGCAAGCTCACGTGCTAGCCGTAGCTTTTCGTCAGCTTTCTTTGTGGACTGCGCGCACGTAAGTAGCTTGACCCCGAACGCCACCAAATGTACAGAGCATGTTTCAGGCCTCTCAGGCCGACTGGTGAGAGCTCGGGGATTCGGACGTTCATCAGCATGTTGGGTGTGCCACTCTTAGGCCAGTTACGACGCCCGTGTCGACGCCGTCGGGCGTGGACTTGAGCGTGCGCAAAAGCAAAAGGTCAGCTGCACTGCCCACTTAACTACCGCCCAATGCACTGCATTCCTACGCGGGCTAAAGTCTGGCCGGATGTTCGATACGTCTAACATTTGACATACGTACCGTAGCTACGACAGCACGTCCGAGTTTTTTTGGGTTGACCGATTCAGTCTTGCCACATAGGCAACTTCCATTGAGATGCATTTCAACCCTTCGATCCTCTCACAGTTAGCGCGATTCTGAAAAGTAGTGCGACACTTTGACACAGGTGAACGCGGTCTCGAGCTGTTGGTGGGTACACCGGCTCCATAACCTTGTCACGGGATCGAGCCGAGGAAATGAAAACCCACAACTTCTTCGCAAGGGAAATTTTCTCCGGAAAAAAAAGCAAACAAACAAACAAACAAACAAAAAAGCAAAAATAACGCAATCCGAAATGGCCAATTTCGAGAGGATAGTAGATCTGGAACCGGATCTCCCGCACGTTGGAGAGCAGGGGGCGGTGAGGGAGAGGTGGGGGATGTTCAGGACCATCAGAAGGCGTGTAGCCGCTAGCTCCTGGTTGCACCACACGTACGCCATCGACTGGCTCATGATGCTACTGGTTTGGGGTGCGGGTGCCCTGGTGTCAACGATAGAACCACCATGCCCTTCATTCTCCCCTTCGGACCCGAGCATCAGCTTGCCGTATCGTGCGGTCGAGATATTTCCAGGTGGACTAGTTCCGTTGCTGTACCTGCTGGTCCCATGCATACTTACCCTGTGCGTAGTCGGGGGACGGATGCTAGCATCCAAAGAAGACACTGTTGTTTACGTCCCGTTCCACGACCTCCACAACGCTCTGCTGTCGATTCTGCAGGCGGTGACCCTCTCAATGCTGGTGACCGCTTCCATTAAAAATGGCGCCGGTCGACTGCGCCCGGACTTCATCGACCGCTTGCGTCTGGAATTGGGGTACTCGGGCGACATGCCGGCATCGGCTGTGGTCGACCTCGCGTGCAGGAGTCGCAACCACGTGGTTATCGAGGGCAGACGCTCGTTTCCCAGCGGACACGCGTCGATGACCTTTGCTGGGTGGACGACGCTGGGGCTCTATGCAGCAGCACGCCTGCGCGCCAGATACGGCGGCAGGCCCCCAATCCACGTGCTGGCCACCCTCCTCGTCTTCACCGGCTTCTTCCCGATCGTGGTTGCAATGTCGCGGGTTATCGATCACAGGCACCACACTACCGACGTCGTTGTGGGCAGCATCATCGGCCTCGTCAGCGGACTCATCGGCTTCAGCCTGCAGCACACTTTCTCCTCGTCCGTATGTCCATGTTCAAGATTTAGTATCCCCAAAGTAAGTTGCGTGACACGACAAGTTGGCCTTGTCCTGTGTCAAAGCCCACTGCTCGGCATCTGCGTTTTTTCGCCCCGCCCCTGTTGGCCAACAAGCGGCGAGATACAAGCCCAGAGCCCAAGAGCCCCGAAACACCGTTCTTGTTATCCGGGGTGGATAGTGTTTTTCGGGGGGTGGAAAGTACTTTTCGGGGGGTGGAAATTTTTCGTCGGGGGGTGGAAAGTACTTTTCGGGGGGTGGAAATTTTTGTCGGGGGGTGGAAAGTACTTTTCGGGGGGTGGAAAGTACTTTTCGGGGGGTGGAAAGTACTTTTCGAGGGGTGGAAAGTACTTTCGGGGGGTGGAAAGTACGTGTCGGGGGTGTTGAGTACATCACCCCCCCCCAAGCACCACGCGCTCTTCAAACCCAAGAAACTTTTTCCCCCCCTAGGGCTATGTAGGATGGAAACGCTGGAAACGTTTCCGTTTCCGTTTCCTTCTTTTTGGCGGTGGATGGAAACGCCGTTTCTTTTCAAAAGAAACGGCTGGTATGCCACTAGTATACTGGCTGAAGGTCCGACCGGAAATGTGTTCCGAACGGCGGACCCCGCAATCCAGTGGGAAACCATGGACAAGGAGGCTCCGAAAAAGAGGGCGGAATGAAGCATAAGAGTTGCGACCGCTTGGAGCAGACGCAACCACACGCATCCGGTTGTGATGACTTTGAGGTCTGCAGCTTTTATACCAATGGCTGTTGTGGCGACGATGCTCTGTTATGCGAGGCCGTGAGAGTCCCGTATTTCCTCGACGAGCCATGTTGGTTAACTCCTTGCTAGCACGAGTCGCTCAGTTTGGGAATGCTGAGCTAATCGGCAGGTATCCCTCTGCTAAGGCTAAATATCTCCCGGAGGCCGATAGCGAACAAGTACAGTGATGGAAAGATGCAAAGAACTTTGAAAAGAGGGTTAAAAGTCCCTGAAACCGATGAGTGGTAAGAGTTGGAGATGCGTTCAAATCTTAATCATTGCTCCTTCACTGGGGTTTATGGTTGAGACGTCTGGACCTATTCGGATCGTCCAAGCTTCTGTTGCGAGACGGCTTGCCGGCTGCCTCAGTTTTGCTCGGATCGACCAGGATAGGAATGAGTTGAGGAGGTGACCCGCGGCATCGTCAGCGAAGGGTAAGTGTCGGCGTCTTCGGACAACGTCCTTGCTCCCGCTGGCCTGACGTGGTTAAACGCTCGCAGGCTCATGTCAGACACAGCGATCTTCTACTACCCGTCTTGAAACACGGACCAAGGAGTCTAACACGTGTGCGAGGCTTAGGGTGTCAAACCCACAAGCCGCACTGAAAGGGAGATGTGCCAATCCTTGAGGACGCAGCACAGCCCGATCCTGATTTACTGGAAAGGGATTTGAGGTTAAGTACACTTGTTGGGACCCGAAAGATGGTGAACTATGCCTGGATAGTTGGCCAACGCGCTGAAGACGATCGAGAAAGCACATCCGCTTCCAATAATAGGCTATACAGATACGATCGTTCAGGACAGCGGGAGCACCGCCGCGCCACAGGCTACAAGACCACGGTTTTTTGGCGGCGTAAGACAAAGAGGGAGTGCAATCAGCATCGGAGGTGAAAGGTGAGAAGGGCACACGTATGCCGGGGCAATGTTAAACCCGCCAGAAAAGCGATGGCCACGCAGTAACGTGTGCGTCATCGCTTGCCACAGTGCACCTTGCATACGACGACGGGTGGCAACCGTCACGAAGGGGCACCATCAGGCGGTGTTGTCGTCGCATAGACAGCGACGGCAGGAAGAACCCCACCGACAATGCAGAAGAGGACGGCAGATTCAAAAAGCCCCACTCGGCACGGCCACCGATACAAGTAAACATGAGAACGCGGGTTGGAAGCAGCAGAGGACGAAGTGGTAGGCACTGAAGAGTGGAATCTGGTGTCAGAAAACCTCAGCATCCGCATGTGACGACATTCTGCATCATTAGCTTGTGGTTACCTATTTGCTCGTGTCAGATCGCCGACGAAAGAAAGCGGTGAGCATCAGCGACTGCTCTGCACAAACGAGACCGCGACGACACACAAGAAGGGGCCGAGACGGAGGAAGAAAAGTGCCTGCTGGTAGACCAAAAGAAGAAGGTGATCCCGCCCTCTGAAAGGAAAGCCAAAATTTGGCTGGAAACGGACACCCGACGGACACACAGAAGGACCCGCGAAGTGGTATCCTATAGGACCCCTCAGCACGAGGAGCCTTCTGGCGTTTCTTTTAAAAGAAACGGAAACGTTTCCGTTTCCGTTTCCGTTTCCATATTTCGAAAAAACTAAAAGAAGCGGCGTTTCCATCCAACTTAGCCCTAGGGGGGGGCAAACTCTGTTTTCTTCGCCACTTAGCCTTTTTCTCGCGTTATGGTGAATTTTAGGGCAATCTTTGAAAACCAACTGCATTTCTTCGGTACATGATGACTTTGTGGGGGGTGTTTGGCAGTCTGTGGTGCATAATTGTGCCCTCTTGTGCCTTTTTGAGGCATTTTCAGCCCCTTATAGGCCTCGGTCGCTCGGGGGGTCACAAGTTGTCCTGTGCAGCACCTGTGGTCCTGATCTTGTCGAAAACACTCGAATCTGGATCCAAAATCCACAGCAATGCCCTCACCGGTGACTGGCGGGTGCGAAAAGTTGGAAAAACAGGGCAAAGCCACCAGTTTTATGGCCAGATTCACTAAATAGCCCGCCAGATTCACTGAATAGCCGGTCGGATTCACTAAATAGCTGGTCAGATTCACTAAATAGCTGGTCATATTTGCTAAATAGCCGGTCGGATTCACTAAATAGCTGGTCAGAATCACTACATAGATGGTCAGACTTACTGAATTTCCAGAAAAATGACAGAATTTCCGCTTCACCACCCTGAAATGCAGATATACAGACGAAATGCCACTAGAAACAATGAACCGGTGTCTGAAGTGCGGTCATTTGTCCACCAGACAGGTGAAGGGTGCAAGAGCTGGAGTAAACGGGATAGGAGGGATGGACGTACACTCGGGTGCGTAAGGCGAACCCGCGACACCTCGCACACCTTCGCAGCCGATTGCGACCGACGACGACACGCCTTTGTCAGCCCATCGAGCTGCCCAACACCGCCACTCCCGACGCAATCAAGTGATCCCTCAGACATTGTGCAAACACGAGTGCCCAGCACACACACACCCAGTCACTCCTGATAGATTCAGAAACCAAGGTGCATGGCCAGGAGGGCAGGAACGTGGTCAGGAGTGCAGAACCGCGGTCAGGAGCGGTGTTCAGGAGCACTGAACCGTGGTCAGAAGCGCAGGAACAAGCGCAGAACTGCAGGACCAAGGTGCTATCTGAGACGAGCAGCTATTTAGTAAGTGGCGAGGTCCAAAACCATGAAAATTGGGTTTCACCTATCTTTTAAGCCTCCTCAGTCGAAAACTAGGCCGGAAAATGAAATTCCTGTCCCCAGAGGACCCTTCAGGGCCCCCATGCATGGGTGCATGCTGCCGGCTTAACTCAGTTTCATTTTTGTCGAAAAAAGTTTGCCCCCCCCTACCCCCCCCCCCCCCGGAATGAATCATATTTAATCGCACACCGCAGTATCCGAAGTTGCGGACGACCAAAGACGTCGACGGTTCCTTATCCTACAGCCCGAGTTCGCGTCTGTCCTCTGACTAATAAGTAATGCTCATAAGCACGCAGGTTTCGGGTCAGCCGGAATGACAGAGGGCAACAATTAGCTGTTCGCTAGAAGACGAAACAAGAGCAATCCGTGTGCAAGTAGCCTGGCGGAGCTGACCGAGTGCTGTAAAAAAGAGTAGCGATGGCGCTTCAGAAGGCTCCACCCGTCCTATCGTTCTTTTTGCCGAGACCATGAGCTCACAGACGGACGGCCCCCACCCCTTTCTCGAATTGTTGGTCGGAGGTGCCAAACCCGGGCTGGGTAAAAGCTTCTGCACTCCTCCGAGCCGGACGAACTTGCTGTTTGGACGGACAGACCCGAAGGGGGTGGCGAGTGCAATCGGGCCGTTTCTGCGCGCCCTGCGCGCTGCACGCACACGAATCAACCAAATGGAAAAAAACTTGCACCTTAAAAAATGATGGGGGAAAACAAAACTTGAGAAGTCCGCTCGCTAGAAAGACGGCTTCACAGAACACTGCGGACTGCGGGGGGCTTTTTCCATCGATCCAAGCCGACGGTCCAAGAGACAACCCCGCAACCGACTCGTCGGCGTACAAATCGAAGGGACGCAATGACTGGCGCCATACGTACAGTCATCGATCTTCAACAAGAGTGGGGTCACCGACGTTACTCAGAGTCTGCGAATACAGAGCAGGTCCTGTTGGCTAGACCTCTAGCGTTCGTGCTGCTCGCGATTGTGGGTCAGAATAAGTAAGAAACAGGACCGACCCCCTTTTCGTGCGATAAAGCGAAGCATAAAGCGCCCTCTTTCTTCAACTATTTCTCAGATCAGACGGTTGAAACGAGACACCGTAAAATAGGGCAAATCGGAAAGAGCCACCCGAAGGTTTGATAGTCGGGGTACTTGGTGTATAACAAGTACAACGAAAGTGCGTGCATTGATGAAACAAAGTACTGCAATTTGACAGTCACGAGGATAATACGTTCTTGCAGGAACAGTTTCTGATGGTCCGGCCGGCGCAAAAGAGGCTGAACTGGAGCTGCTCACGGGCATCCGGCGTGCATGAACGACATAACCAGACTTTCGAGACAAGTTTTGGCAGCCGCTGCTTAACAGAATCTGACATGCTCTACTACGCATATCTTTACGTTACTATGGCAAAACTATCCTCCCCATGTCGCGTCTTCACGAAAACGTACCCCCCGTGTTTTCGTGTTCATTTCTCGAAAGCGATCTTCTTGCCATCTTATATACACTGAGCATTCACGGAATATGATGCAGAACACTTGTGTTGTTCTGTAGAGGACTAGTGCAAATCCGGAGAAAAAAATAAATAAGGCATCAGAAATGATTTCCTGGGTTGTACCAGATCCGGGGTGGGTGCAAGAAGAAGCGCATAGCACGGCCAAACCCCCAGGTTAGGACGACCTTGCAAGAAAGCCAAAGAGTAACCCCTGGGAAACCGAGGGGGATTGGGGTACCTTATGGCTTCCAAGCAACGCGGGCAAGAATTTCGAAATTCACAAAGCCTCTAGACGGATACTGAACGCAAAGTAAAGCCTCCGACGGCATCCGCCCTTCTCGGAGCAAGTTCCAGAGTAGGAAACGACGGCAGTTTAGGGCAACCTCACTAAGCCCCGGCTTCACCTTTCGGAAATACTGCACGGGAAAGTGTCGCACTGCGATGTATTGCGGTAGAACCTCCGAGACCTGTTGTGTTTGTGCGATTTGTCGTGTAGGGGTAGACCCGCATGACCTCACGTCCGTTCAACACGTGGTTCGGTAGTTACAGCACTTGGGATCCCTTCTGTTCTTTGGCAGGCAGCATCGTCGAGCATTTCCTTTCAAGCTGGCGCTTATGTAAAAGAAATACGTAATTTTGGTGGGCAAGCGTCCCAAAGGTGGCGGCTGTCGCCGCCGCGTGCGCGGCGGTGCTCGTGTCTTGCCCGTGCCTTCCACTTCTCGCCGCTGTGTTGCCACCCCCGTGGGTAGTAATTTGTTGCATTAGTGTGATTGTCAGGCCTTCGACTACCCTGAGCAACGCACTATATTTCACTCAGGACGCAACGGGCGGGGTGCAGACCGGGATCGTCAACCAACCGCCCGACAGCGGCTGCAGCGGCAGCAACAGCGGCAGTGACACCGACAGCGGCGACGTCGCGAGGACGCACGGAAGGACCCGCGGCACAGCATCAGTCCATTCCCCACGCGGGGGGAGATGGCCGTGGAACCCTCCCCCGGGATGACGAAGGCCGGGGAGAGCCGGGGGCAGTGAAGTAACGAAGCCCGCGAACGGTGGGTGGTGACCCCTCCGAACAGTCTCCCTGGCCCTGGCCCACGCCTGATGCCGCAACCCCTTAACCCGGGCGGCGGCGCTTTGGCATGAGCCAGGAACCTCAAGGGGAGCAGCGCGAGAGGCATCATCCACGCTTCAAAGGCCCACACACTAATGCAACAAATTTACAAGTCCTGAGTGAGAGAACACCACACGGTGCAAGCGAAGAACAAAACAGATTGCGTTATTGTATTTGCCCCTCTACCTCTATATTTCCTCCCTTCCATTCGGAGTCGAAGCAGCTACGTCGAGTAGTTTCCTTACCTACCCCCCCACCATAAATAACAAGGACCGAAACACGGCGCAGACGGGACCAGTGCGGTGTTGAGCACATACCCATTCCAAGCACGTTCTTGCAATCCCCCCATTCCAGTAGGGTACTTCGCGTAACGCGACTTGCTGCCCTCAGCACGCAGGATTACTTCTTCGCACTCTTTTTCCTTTTGGTACTTCAACTTTTGGTGCTGCACACGGCAACCCCATGTCCACTGTGCTCTGCGGAGTTTACTTCGCAGATTGCCACCGTAAAAAGAAGACAAGTCAGTGCTGCCTAGCGAGTCGCAGTCACAATCAGGGCGAGTGCCCTGAGTTTTTTAACTGATTGCTCAGACACGGTTGTAGGGGCCTTCTCCCCGTGACGGATTCGCCTGTGCTCTAGTAGCACGGGTGGTCCTGGCTGTGACGAGCTACGAACAGCCGCCTGACAAACCAGACTCACACCGCAGTCCTGTCTGCAGACACTCAGGTTCCACGCTGATGATGGTCCGCCTTATGTGTCCGTGGCTTAAAGGACCGAAACACGGCGCAGACGGGACCAGTGCGGTGTTGAGCACATACCCATTCCAAGCACGTTCTTGCAATCCCCCCATAAATGACCTGGCTTCAGTGGTGCAAGCACCACGCGCTCTTCAAACCCAAGAAACATTTTCTCCCCGTGTTAGTGTCGCCTACCTAAAGGCACCTTTTCCGAAAAGGCGACACTATCACGGAGGGTAGGAAAATTGGTGTGACTGGCACCGTGGTAGACAGTTACGTTCCCTCGTGCATTCTTCCGATGCTCACCGTAAAACTGCAAACCCGCAAACCAGCCATCCAGGACCAGAACGCCGTAGTTGTCGGATGGTAGTCGTGGAAAGGGCAGAAGTCTACATACAGCACACTCCCATGACATCGCGCGCTTTCTTGGCATGTGAAAGCGCGTTCGTTGACTCTGTCTCCCGCTACAAACAAGGCCGCACGCGGGTGTGATCTCGCACGTTTTTGGTGTTGTTTTGGTCCTTCTCTGTTGGCTCAAAATTTAGACCCCATGTCAGTTCTGGCAAACTATGACCGGGGAAACACTGTCGACTCGTCCGTGGCAAGTATGCGGTTGTACCTCACTCCATTGCACCCATTCTTCGAGAACCAGTGAGGACTGTCTGGCTTCGGAAACGAGATGATCGTTTGACGCAACAGCACTACTCGACCGGCTACCAATACGTGTTGAAATCCCATTCAGTCGGCGAAAGACGGCCACCATTATTCTAAGTCTGCATGGAAGTCTTGTTGAGGAACACAGATTTACGTTGGCGAGGTGAAATCAGCACCTGTCGATCATGCGAGGAAGCTTTCAGCTGTTGCTACTGTTACGGGTACCAGAAACCGCACTCTGCTTTTCGTAGATCAGCATGTTGCAAAGCCCACCTCTGCAGGCTTGTGCTTTGGTCATGCGTGATAGATGGCGCAAGACGGGTTTCTTGCCCCGTCTTGTTTCCTGCTGGTTCAGTATCGGATCGGTCGAATTTAGGCCAATGACTTTCTCGCAGTCATGAGCACCAGGATGCTTGCTTTCTGCCACAAGCTTCAGTCAATCGTTGTCGATATTTTTTTGGACACAGTTCCTTATCCGGCGCCGAAGTTTTGGAATAAACCTTTGTATGGGCTCACTAGTTTCTAAAAGGGCCTTTGTATGGACAGCAGAGTTTTGCAAAATACCCTTGTATGGACACAAGGTTTGAAAAATACCCTTGTATGGACAGAAGATTCTGAATAAATACCCTTGTATGGACACACACATTCTCAAAAGGGACCTTGTATGGACAGACTTTTTTGGCCCCTTATATGGACGGCAGATGTTCAAAAATACCCTTGTCTGGAGAACCTACCCTTATACGGACGCCGTACTTTCGAAAAGTCCCTTGTATGGACGACATACTTTTGAAAGGTCCCTTGTATGGACACCTGACTTTTGGAAAGTCCCTTGTATGGTCACCTGACTTTTGGAAAGTCCCTTGTATGGACACCTGACTTTTGAGAAGTCCCTTGTATGGACGGCATACTTTTGCAAAGACCCTTGTATGGACACCTGACTTTTGAAAAGATCCTTGTATGGACGACGTATTTTCGAATACCCTGGTGCACTATTGTGTCTGGAAGCCTGCTCTCCATTGCAAACTTGTGTGGACGACGTACTTCGAATACCCCTGTGCACTATTGTGTTCGGAAGCCTGCTCTCCATTGCAAACGTTTTGTGTGTGCGCCCCCCTTCCCTTTCCCTTTGCGAATCCAAAATATTTGCAGTGTGTTAGGGGTAGTCATAGCAAAGATGACCGAGGCGACAGTTTTTTTGATTCTGAAGGACCTCCCATTCGCCTCTGTCGATGAAAAGAGTGGTGTTCTTAGCCTTGCGTTTCGCGAGGATTTGAATGCCGGCGTTGAAGCCCTCAAGGGTGAGCCAGATGTATTGTTAGCTGCATTGCGTAAACACTTGAAGAGGAGCGAAAAGGTTGGCAAAACCGGGTCTTTGGCGTCTGAGACGAACGAGACGGACTCCGGGAATGCATCAGACAACGAAGACGAAGACGAAGATGAAGACGAAGACGAAGCTGTTGGGACTGCCCCTGTGTCACCGGACACAACTTCTGTGTTGCCAGTGGTGGGTGCACTTTTTCCATCGGCCGACAGTTTTTTTGAACGGGTGCTAACGGTCTGTTACCTTCAGCGACGAAGCTCCGGCGTTCACAGAGAGCAACCCGTATTTTGCTGCCATCAGAGCAGTAGATCCGGACTCGCGTAGTCGGGTGTACACCAAGCGCGATGAAGAAGGCAGGCGGTTTACATTTTGTTTCCTGGCCTTCGGGGCCGCGATCCGTGCGACCGCCCACGTGGTCCCACTGATAAGCATTGACGCCGCGCACATGGAAAGGGGGGGGGTGCTTTTCAGTGCTGTTGGCATCGACGCCAACCTCGGCACAATTCCCATTTGCTACGCTTTGGGAACCACGGAAGATACAGAGTCATGGTCTCGATTCCTTCAAAATCTGAGCGAATACACGCTGGCAGCAACTTTGGCCTCATTTCTGACAGGGACAAAGGACTCGAGGCTGCTGTGGAAGGGGTTCTCCCCAGGACACCGAACTTACTTTGCCGGGAACACATAAAGCGGAACGTGGTTTCTTCTCGGCATGATGTCGCTCTTTGATGCCTTTTCATACCCTTTCCACTCAGAATGTGAAGGCTCCAATTTCACCGCAGCTTTACTAATGTGTACATGGGTGAACCCCAACATCAGATCATTCCACGGGTCGACGTGCAGCAAGCAGGTTTCACTACACCGTGCAAGGGACTTTTCCAAAATCAGGTGTCCATATAAGGGACCTGGAAAGTTTGTCCATACAAGGGGCTATAAAAAAATATCTCGTCCATACAAGGGACTCTTCCAAAGTCAGGTGTCCATACAAGGACTTTTTCAAAGTCAGGTGTCCATACAAGGGAATTTCGAAAGTTTGCTGACCATACAAGGGACTTTTTCAAAGTCAGGTGTCCATACAAGGGACTTTACCCTATTTTTTCCTTCAGGTTGCTTAGGTGAGGAGGAGACATTTTTCATAGAAATCTGGGGAACCCTATTGAAATCCGTATTCCCGTGTTAGTGTCGCCTCGCGTCTCCAGGACAAAAGGCGACACTGACAAGGGAGAAACGGAGGCGACACTAACATGGGGGGGGGTAGGTACCCAAGAAAACACAACTCTGCATTTCCTCCACAGCTTGCAACCATACATGCGAGGCAGGGTTCTGTCCAGACACCATACTACGTTTTCTTCCCCTCTGCCACGATCCTGTTGTCGGAACGCGGACTCCTGCCTGTCCTTCCCGCCAGCCTTCCGGCTGCCCTTATTTTTAGTCACCGTTTCTTCCGCCCGCTTGCCACCCTTTTCGTCGAACTGTCTTCCCCCCCCCCAAAAAAAAAAAAAGGTTTCAAGCGGACTTCCACTATAAAAAGCCGTCCCTTTTTCTTCGAACGTTCGGCAGGCTCAGGGTCATGCGAATCAGACGAGACGGACACCGGGCCGACGGCCCCAAGGGAGACAGCGGCAACCAGACGGAAGAAACTTGCACTCCAAAAAGACGGTCGCCCTCCGCCCGGGCTCCAGGACAGCTTATCCACCCACAGCACAGCACTGAGTTGATCACCCGGGGGTTTAATACACCAAGATACCACTAGCGATGTATCGGGGGGGATTCAGCACCTTCGACAAGAACCAGCACCAGGGAGCAGGAATGTCCGAGGGGGCGGCCGCGAGAGGGCACCGGAATCGGAGATCGCTCCGATCATTGTTCTAATATGCCAGTTTCAATGAATGCGCTGAAGGCTCCCATCAAAACGGCTGGGGCCGCGCGGTTGCCAAGAAGGTGAGCCCGCGGCATAATATATGATCCCGACGACGCCCCTGCGCGAGGCGGACTCGCCCGTCTGCCACACCCCCGGCTTAGCACATCAACCATTGGTGCTACACACGGCAACCCCATGTCCACTGATGCTCTGCGGAGTTTGCTTCACTCAGATTGCTCAGACACGGTAGCGGCCTTCTCTCCGTGACGGATTTTCCTGGCAAACCCCCCAGACTCACACCGCTGTTCTGCCTGCAGACACTCAGGTTCCGCGTTGATGGTCCGCCTTGTATGTCCGTGGCTTAAAAAGACCGAAACGCGGCAGACGGGACCAGTGCGGTGTTGACCACATATCGCTGCGCCAACTCATCGCATTCTCTCGGAAAAGGCCGACACGGCAGCATTGGTAAAAAATGATGGTCCTTACAGGGTGACTATGGGGCCCCGTTCATATTACCGGGAGATCACGGTCAAACTAGCGCACAAGGTTTGCCTGATCTCGCACCGATACTCAACCCGGGCTTCCTTTTTACCCCTGCAAACCCTCGAATAGGTGCTACGGGAGTATCTGGCAACCGCTGCTTAAGCGGCGACACAGTGCATGCTAATCCATGTTTCATGTGTCACTTAAAAGAACTCAATGCTTGTTGTTTGCGGGAAATCTCTACGGAGGGGGGGACCCAAGTGGGGCCTCTCGGACACAGAAGCCTACAGGGAGACTGGCCAACTCCGATTTCGCAGAACGGCTGGCAGCACAGAGTGGAAGAGGCCTGGCTCGAGTGGTCACGAGTCAGTGAGCAGTACTTGCAGAATGCCTTCGAAATCCCTGCGGAAGAAAGGGGAAGAAGTACCGGCCGGGGGATAAGGACGTCGCCTAAAAGAGTATGCATGGCAAGCACTGCGAGGGACGGTTCGGGGGCGGCGAACAGCAGACAGCTACGGCTCCGGAAGGCCATCCACAGGATGGAACGCATCTGCAGCTACCTTGCGCAACGACGCGGGCCGGAGGCAGTTCCGCATGAGGTATCCCGTTGCTGGCAGAACAGCAGGCGGCTGGCACAGGCGTGCATGAAAGATGGCCAAGGGTTCCCGGATCATGAGGAGGCGAAGCAGCTTCTCACGGCATTGCGGGAAGAGACGAGCAGGCTCGGAAAGGAAGGATCGGCGGCCAGGTTTACGAAGTACCGAGACAAACTGAACGAGAGAGCCGATGCGGGCATACGATGTCTGACAACCATCTGCGCCGGAAGCACTGAGCCGTCGGGGGTGTTGCGAAAGGGGGCGGGTGTGACTGCTGTGTGATGTTGACGAGATGGACGAGGCGCTGAACACTGCGTGGGACCCTATCCTGCGTAAGTACAAGGACGGGCCAGAGCCGGAGTACGAGCCATTTCGGGATTGGTTCCAGGATCACATCGGCCCACATATGATGGAAGCCGGAACAATCACGGGGGAGGAGCTGCGAATTCTGCTGAGGAAGAAGCCGAAGAAAAGCGCGTCAGGGGTGGATGGCTGGCGTATGGCTGAACTGCGGGAGTTGCCGCTCCCCCTGCTGAATGCACTTGCAGACGTCATGAACCTGGTCGAAGCAACTGGAGACTGGCCGGCAAGCATGACAACTGCGCTGGTGTCGATGGTGCCGAAGGATGAGAGTCAAGACCCGCTGCACACAAGACCGATAACCGTCACATCCGCCGTGTACCGCTTATGGGCCTGCCGCAGGCTGGCGGACATAGTTCTGTGGCAAGAGGAATGGATCGAAGAAGGACAGAAAGGCTTTCGACCGGGTCACCGGATCGAGGACGTCTTGATGGAAATTGGGCTCGAGATGGAGGACGCCTTGTTAGACGGGGAGCCGCTCTACGGTGTGGCGCTGGACTTCCGGAAATGCTTCGACATGGTCAGTGCTGCGCTTAGCCGAGGACTTAGGATTGCACAATCGGGTTCTCAAGCCGCTGAGGGCTATCTACACTACCATTAGGGGTGGGCAGGGAGTTCAGTGTGACCAACGGTATCCTTCAAGGGTGCCCTGTATCCGTCATACTCATCAATGCCCTGCTGTCGATAGCGATGAAAGCGGTCAAGAAAGAAGCGGAGGGTGTGAGTCCAAAGTCATACGCGGACGACGCCACACTGCTGTCCAGGCTGTCGGAGGCCGCCCTGCAAAAGGGAGTGGACGTAGTAGACGAGTTCTGCACACTCACCGGGATGGAGCTAAACCTCCAGAAGACGGTCGCGTTCTCGACGAGACGTAGGCACCAGTCGACTCTCAAACTCCGCAGCGTGGATGCGCTGCTGCGGTTTAGCAAATCCGTCACGTGCCTCGGGGTCCTAGTCTCGGCGGCGAAGAATAGGACGGACAGGTCCGACTCGGAGAGGGTGGAGAAGGCTGCCCTGGCGGAAGGCCTCCGCCATGCGCCGTTCCGGTACGAAAAGCGGGTCCGGATTGTGCAGTCGAATGTGCTACCGGCGGCGCTGTCAGGCTGCTCTTTCGCGCCGGTGTCGAAGGTGGCGATGAAACGGCTGACGACGTCGGTGATGGGACTGATCTGGGGTGGATCCAACCCGAACCCCTGGGGCCAGTTGGACTGGCGATGAGGAGCATGGAGGAGTGTGGACACGTATGGGACCCGGGTCCCTGTCTCGCACGCTAAGGAATGGTGCAACATTTGACCCGTTAACCTCGGCACCTTCGAAGAGGGGACATGAAGTTAGGGCGGACTTGAGGGCGAAGACGTGGTCCCGTCTGGTGGCGAGGCGGCCGGGATTTGAGGGCGTACAGAGAGCCGACCTCGATGCGTGAGTGTCCCGCGCACACCGCGAGGCTTATAGGGGGTGTAGCGTTGGCGGGAGGGGTGAACACGGCTGAGTTCACGTCGCGGATGAGGCAGGCCGGAGCTGAGCCGCAGGCGCCCAGCTGCAAGCACTGTGGAAGCGGCGACACCGAGGACGAGAAACACGTGTTCTGGGACTGCGGAGCGTACTCGCACATACGGCGACGAGAGGCACATGCCGAGCTGATGGCAGCCAACCGGGCCGACTGGCCCAGATGCACGCTGGAACACGGAGTGGTAGTACCCGAGAATGCCCAATTCTCGAGGCGGCTCCAGGAGATGGTGGCTGAAATCCTTGCGGAACGGGCAGGGCTCGAAGCACGTGGCTGGGTAGCCAGGAACCCCACGACCCCCTGGTCGAGAGCGGATGCGATGCCTGCCGAGAAATTTGACCACCCCTTCGCGCGGATTGCCCCGGCATGGACGTGGGAGCGGAACAAGACCTGGGGACTACCGACGTTTTATGCGTTGGTAGCGTGGCTGTCGGACATGCAATGGACCGAGAACGGGCAGGCGTCAATGCTGGAGCTTGCGATCGACTTTGAACTCTTCTCGGGCCTCAGCATGCCGCTGCACGGGAATGCGCCGAAGGGGGTGAGAGAACGGGGAAACGTCCTGCGCTGCATGATGAGCGCGTTGGACAAGCTGGCGGCACAGCAAGGGCTGGGAAGCTGCATGAGAGGAGAGAGGGTGTGCCCGACGACGTCGCTGTCGTTCATGGGCATCACGGGGATATCGGGTATACGGCCCAGGCCACGCTTTCGCGAGGCACACACGGGGACGATACTTGAGGAACAAGTGAAAGGAAGCGATGTAGGGACGCAGTGCCCGACGTACCCTGACTGGACGATCGGGAGAGCGGCGAGGTGGGCCCTGCCTGCCCCACCACAACTGCACCCAGACCCCGTGCATATGCCGGGTGTCGGTATAGAGAAGGCACTCGTCACGTGCGCGACCCATCACAAAGGGAAGTGTGAGGCGTGCAGAGCACTCGTCCGAAGGGACGTTCCCACGGTAGAGATGTGCTGCCGGCACCATCACCACGCGAACGATGGGCAGCCGATCGCGGTGTGCACAGAGCACAGCACGACGAAGTGCGGCGAGTGCAAGACGGCGGCGGCGTGTTGCCGCAGCGGGCATCATGCCTGCCGCACACATGGCAGAGGAACCTGCCAAGAGTGCAAAAGGCTCCCTAAGCTGACGCAGAGGCGACCGGCGACATGTTGCCGCCGCGGCCACCACCAGTCCAACGAGCCGAACGTCCCGTCAACCCCCGGACGCAACAAGAAGAAGAGGCCCTCCTCACCCACCCAGGTGGGCGTACAACGAGAAACGCCAGCAGGAAAGCGAGCGGCGCGAGCGCCGCCCGCAGCAACGAAAAAGGAGACGGCGACGACCGGACGGGCCGAGGCCGCCACCAACGCCAGGAACCAGCGAACGACCAGCGCTGAAGAAGAGGGTGCTCGGCACCCCGAAGGAAGGCCCGATCGCCGGCCGCAAGCGGAAGAAGACGAAGGCGACCACACCCGACTCAGGGGTGCATCGAAGGAAGACGAAGGTACCGAGGGCAAGCGGCTCTCAGAAACGACCGGGGACCACGGGCACACCAATGCCCTCGAAAGTGGAAAACAGGCACTCCTGCCCGCCCTCGTACTCGCCGACTCAGTATTTGGAATCGCAAGAAAGCCAAATCCCGCTAGCGCCACAAATGCTCGACCTTGACGACGCAATGGCAGGTGACGACGTCATCCGATAACCTGGCTATCGAGGCAGTGCATGCTAATCCATGTGGTTCATGTACTTACAAAAGAACTCAATACTTAACAGTGCTCACGTGGGTGGTGTCTTCGGACAGCACCTCGTGATGTTCGCATCACAAAACAAAGAAGACAGTGAAATGGTCGTTACCTGGTCGGGTTTCGCTCATGACCGTTTCCTGAACAATCCTTCACTAAATCCGCGGTTAAATAACCTGGCCTCAGTGGTGCAAGCACCACGCGCTCTTCAAACCCAAGAAACATTTCCCCCCTAGGGCTATGTAGGATGGAAACGTTGGAACTGGCAACCGTCACCAGAAGGGGCACCATCGGGCGGTGTTGTCGGAGCATAGACAGCGACGGCAGGAAGAACCCCATCGACAATGCAGAAGAGGACAACAGATTCAAAAAGCCCCGCTCGGCACGGCCGCCGATACAAGTAAACGGCCAAAAACAGAAGACTCATTTTTTGGCTCCCAGCTTCAGCTTCTGACCCCCCCTACCCCCCAATGTAGGCAAAAAAACGAATCCTGGAGCAAAAAAACAGCAAAAAACCAAAAAAAACAAAAAACGCAAAAAAACAAATAAACAAGGCCCTCCTGGTGAACCCAAATACTCGTGCACACGCCCGGCCGAACCTTGCTACACCGCACCTAAGCCACCAAAAATGCCCAGCGTTTCACATCCTGCCTGCCAAGACCATTCAGCTACTGCTCAACAATCCTGATAGTTCTGCAGACTGCTTCAAAAGCTTCTGATAAGTACTCGAAATGCCACCTCACCAGACCGCTGGCCTGCACGTGGAAGACCCTGGCTCACCCGAGCCAGCAAGAGTGCACCAGCAGACCACCAGGGCAAAAAAAACACAAACCTCCAGAGCAGAACAACAGCAAGAAAACAAAAAAACAAAAAAACAAAAAACAAAAAAACAAAAAAACAAAAAAACAAAAAACAAAAAAAAAACAGGTAGGGCGCCAACATTGCTACCCCCCCCCCATTGTTTTGTACAGGGGATCTTCCAAATTTCCAACTGCAGGTTCCTTAACAAAAAATAGCGCCGTCTGAAATGGACATTTCCGAGCCGATATCGATTTCGGATCCCCCGCACACCTTCGTTGCCCCTGCGAGCACAGTGTCTGGGGAGCAGAAGGAGAGGTGGGGAGTATTCAAGACCGTCAAACAGCACATTGCCGACAGCCCCTGGTTGCACTACACGTACTGTTTCGACTGGATCGCGGTGGGACTGATGTGGGGCGCGGCCACCGCAGTGTCGATGATCGTGCCCCCGTGCACTGAGTTTTCGCCCTCGGATCCGCTCATCGGCCTCCCGTACCATGCAGCCGAGATGTTCCCCGGGGGAATCGTCCCTGTTTTTTACCTGCTGCTCCCGTGCGTGCTGGCCGTTTGCGTGGTCGGGGGGCGGAAGCTGGCGGTTAAAGGGGACGCCGCTGTTTACATCCCTTTGCACGACCTCCACCACGCTTTGCTGACGATCCTGCTGGCGGTGACCCTCGCGATGCTGGTGACCGCGTCGTTGAAGAACAGCGTCGGCCGACTGCGCCCGGACTTCGTGGACCGATTGCGCCTGGAGCTGGGGTACTCGAACGACACGCCGGCGGCGGCCGCGGTGGACCTTGCGTGCAAGAGCGAGAACCACGTGGTCATCGAGGGCAGGCGCTCGCTGCCCAGCGGGCACGCGTCGATGATGTTCGCCGGGTGGACTGCGCTCGGGCTCTTCGCGGCGGCGCGGCTGCGCGCCAGCTACGGCGGCAGGCCGCCGCTCCACGTGCTGGCCGCCCTGCTCGTCCTGACCGAGTTCTTCCCGGCGCTGGTCGCTGCTTCACGCGTGATCGACGACAGGCACCACTTCACCGACGTCATTGCGGGAAGCGGCATCGGCATCTTCTGCGGGCTCGTCGGCTTCAGTCTGCAGCACTCGTTCTCCTCATCCGTATGCCTCTTCCGATTCTTTTGCACTTTGCTCCCAACCGACGTCAACGACTCACGCGCACTCAAGGTTGCCATCAGACTAGCGCAGTAGATGGCCACCCCGGGTGTACATACGGAAAGATGCCAACTCCGCCCCCTCTTTTCGCTCAAATGCAGCAGAAGTACGTGCGCTCGGCTAAAGACCGGCGCGGGGCGAGACTGGAGGCAGCAGTTAAAGTTCGGGGAACAGTAAAAAGTTCGGGCGAAGCTAAGTTCGGGCGATGCTTAGTTCTGGTGAAGCTTAGTTCGGACGGCGCTAAGTTCTAGTGATGCTAAGTTCGGCGAAGCTAAGTTCTGGTGCGAAGCGCTGGTACTAAAAAAAGTTCGGGCACGAAGCGAAAGACCCCCCCCCCCAGGGCTATGTTGGCAAGTAAACGCGTTTCCATCCGTTTTTTCCAAAACATGGAAACGGAAACGGAAACGGAAACGGAAACGGCTCCGTGGTTTTGCGGGCTACCCACAAACCATGCTAACACCACCAGGGAATAATACACGGTGAGGTCCAGCCCCAGAAGTTGGAGCTAAAGAGGGTGCCCGAGTCACACCCGAAAAGCGGGTGTGACACCCGCTTTTTAAACTCCAGCTGTAACTCCAGCTTCTGAGGCTGCTCACATCCCCGACAGGGTGTGTCAACTTGCAGCCAAAACCGAAAAGACTGTCGCGCATACGAACCTTGTCGAGAAACTTTACGAGGAGGTCTCCAGGCCCAATTCTCTGAGTGCTTGGTTGCCACCACTACGAAGGACCGCGCAGTTCGGGACTACTTCGGAGACAGCACCGTTTGCACAGATAAACTGGTTTTGCTGGCTCGTTGGGAAATACCCCTGAAAATTTTTCCCCCCGCCCATCCGAGGTGTGGTCACCTTACACACCGCAATCTGCAGCAGCCGTTTCCCAAATAAGGAAACGCCGTTTCCTTGAAAGTATGGAAACGGAAACGGAAACGGAAACGGGAAACGTTTCCGTTTACTTGCCATCATAGCCCTAGGGGGGGTCAAATGGGTGTCCGCGGGGGTCAATTTTGACGATGCAAAACTATGAGCATTCTGAAACCAAATTGGCCCGAAATCGGCTGGAAACCATGGCAAAACGTGTTTATGAGTGTTTTTGGCGGGAAAATGGGCATCTTTGGCAGGTGTTTAGCAACCTTTTTTTTGGGTACCCCGTTTGGTACCAGCAGTGGAAGCAGAACCGGGCAGAAACGAAGTTCTCAACATCTGAAACGCAGTACTGTCGCCGCGTTTAGCACCCGTCGGGCAGGTAGAGGTAGGGGCAACGTCCCCTCATCTTTTTTGGTCGTCGGTACCGTTTTTAAAAGTGTTGCAAATGCCTTGTGGCTAGTTTTTTCGTGTTTTGCCAACACCGCCTTCCCATCATCTGTGGTGTTTGTTGTCGTCGTTCTCGGTATCGGTGTCTTCGTGCTTGTGGGTGTCGTTATCGCCATTGCCGCTGCACTCCTGGTGTGTTTTTTTTCATTTTTTTGCCGTTTTCCCCTCTGTTTCGAGGGGTTCCCTCTGTTTCGAGGGGTTTCTCCGTGTTCGCGGGGTTTATTGATCCTAATGACGCTTTTTTTGTCACCATTTGTTCTGTGGTGGACCATGGTTTGGTACCACACGGGTTACCAATTAGGTGGCGATATTCAGCACAAGACACCGAAAAACTGGCCTACAACACTCGAAAACATGATTTAACATGGTTTCGAGCCGACCCCTGTGGGTGTTAGTCCTTGTATGGCCCCAATTCAGCTTGGTTAAAAATCGACCCCTGCGGACACTTTTAAAGGACATTTGACCCCCCCCCCCCCCCATTTCGACGCAGGCCAAAACATCCACGGTACAATGGCCACACTCCGGAGCCTCGTGTTCAACACGACGGCAGACGACTCCGCGCATCGGGACGTGCACGAACTGCTGACGTGGATACGCTCCTGCGTGACGGGCGACGACGACGACCAAGCTACGGTGACATACTCCCGTTTGACAACGTGCACAATATGCAAAGAGTCTTCACGAGCATCGCCGGCGTCAGAACCGTTCCTGATGCTTGAACTCAAAAACAGGGAGAAGCCCTACACCGAGTCAGTTGAGGATCTGATAAAGAAAGTGCAAAACAAGAGAGCAACCAAAGTGGACGACTTCCCCTGTAGCACCTGTAACAAAAAGACCGTTGGATCCACGAAGGAAGATTACACATTTCCAAAGCAAATGGATGTACTACTGCAACGAGCACAGCTATCGAAAAAAACACGCGAAGAAATAAAAATACCAGCCCGCACCCCGATCCGACAAACCATACTGATCGGTGAAGACTCCTACACGGTAAAAGGCTTCATTATCCACACCGGAAGAGCAACGGCAGGTCATTACTATACCGTGTTAAAGGAAGACGATGAATGGGTATGCTACGACGACCAGCAAGTATCCGTACTCTCATGGGAGGAATGTGCCAGGAGATTCACAACCAATGGCTACGTCATCTCTCTCGAGAAAGCGTAAACACTTTCACCTGGTGGAAGTAGTGCCCCGTGGCGGTTGGTTACGAGCCACAACCCAATTTGTAAACCCCCTTTTTTTAAAGAAAAACGGACGAAGGGAGGAGGAAGTGAAGCCATAGCACATGGTTTCAAACCACGGAGTCCTGGACTCCTTTCCCACACTTCTTCAGCAAGGCAGACGCACAAAAGGACGGTGCCACGGCATGATTCGGCAGCCGCTGCTAAACGAACATCGACGTGGGCGGCATAGAGAAAGAAGAACTACTCTACGGCACCAGAAAGTCCAAAAATACCATGGTAAAGAAAATTAAAGTTAAAATTAGAAGTAAACGGAGAAAAAAGAAATTGGCGACAACGAAAGAAAGAACAGAAAAAACAGAAAACGGAAAAAAAGAAGAAAAAAAGAAGAAAAAAGACTCTGCATTCCGCGAAGAAGACTTGATGCTAGCATCAAACACTTAGAGGCAAGTAGCGCCTGAACACGAAACTAAGATTTTCCCCCCTCAGGCTACACGACGCACTTGTTAGCTGTTTTTTTTGGGACATAACTAGTTATATTTCTAACAAGTGATGTAACAAGTGGTCACTTGTTATATAACAAGTGCCACTTGTTATACAACAAGTGCCACTTGTTATATAACAAGTGATCAGTTGTTATATAACAAGTGATCACTTGTTATATAACAAGTGATTGCTTGTTATATAACAAGTGATTGCTTGTTATAACAAGTGTTTGGTTGCAATTTCATGAGGAACCTGGGGTTTGTACCTACCTACGAGAGAAAGTCACGTGATCTGCAAGACACTCGGCTTTTGGCAAACAAACGGTTGCTGTAAGGGACGCCGGATTATTACCCGGGCGGGCCAACTGCCCGCCCAAAGGGGGGGGGGGGGGGACCCACCCACCCCCAAATCTCCCGAGCCCGTGGGAATTTTTTTTTTTGAGTTTCCAATTTCACCACCTGCCTTCTTGGCTTCCGACACCGCCATACACAGCTGAAATGTACGGGTTTGGTTTGTTCTGGAAAGTCGAAATAAGGGGGGGTTCGGGGGGCAAAGCCCCCCGGCCGAACGGTACGGCTCTATCAGGTCCAAGTTGCACTGCCCCTCCCCAAAAAACATCAACGTAATGGCCCAAACTTGGGCCATTACATCAATGTAACGGGCAGAATTTGACGGAAAACCACTGTTACATCAATGTAATGGGCCAAATTTGACCGAAATCCACTGTTACATCGATGTAATGGGCAGAATCTGACGGAAAATTACTGTTACATCGATGTAATGGGCAGAATCTGACGGAAAACCACTGTTACATCAATGTAATGGGCCAAGTTTTTCGTCAGATTCTGCCCATTACATCGATGTAACAGTGGTTTTCCGTCAAATTTGGGCCATTACATTGATGCAACAGTGGTTTTCGGTCAAATTCTGCCCATTTCATTGATGTAACAGTGGTTTTCGGTCAGATTTAGGCCATTACATTGATGTAACAGTGGTTTTCCGTCAAATTCTGCCCATTACATCGATGTAACAGTGGTTTTCCGTCAAATTTGGGCCATTACATTGATGTAACAGTGGTTTTCTGTGAAATTCGGCCCATTACAGTGATGTAACAGTGGTTTTCCGCCAGATTTGGCCCATTACATTGATGTAACAGCGGTTTTCGGTCAGATTTGGGCCATTACATTGATGCAACAGTGGGTTTCCGTCGGAAAATCTTCATGCAGTTTTGGGGAAAAAATATTCCCACCAGAGGGGGGGGGGGGACCCACCCACCAAAATTTTGGCGAAAGTAGTGGGCAGTTGGCCCGCCCGGGTAATAATCCGCTGTCCCTAAGCACGCTTGGCATTTGCACACCCGAACCGCTCATTCGGGGTTCTTCTGTGGGTCGAAGTTTCTTGTCGTGTGAAAACCCCCGGGCCGGGGTACCACCACGGCCAAACGAGTGTGATTTCGTGCTTTTTTGACATCTTCGCCGAAGGCGGTGACCGTACTCCAGGTATTACACATCACCTCCACTGTGACATGACACCAAATTTACGGCCAAAAAGCTGCACAACTGCGTATTTGATGCACCACAGCCAAAAAAGGAGGATTTTCGGCCTGTTAACGAACGTTAACAAAATCAGGGGGCTTTGCCTATTTCGGGGAGCGAGATTGACTGTTACCGTTACGCCTTCCTGAAGCCCGAGACTGCCAGAAAATTACCCCTACTGGCAGCACACAACATCTGGCGGGCAGAAAAGCACTCAGGGGACTATAATATCCCACCCAGATGCTCCAGAAAAGTCCAAGGTCCGTACACTCAGGGTGGTGCACCCAAGAAAGCTGCCATGTTCTAGCAAGAATATTTCCCTTGTCGACTTGTTGGAGCACACAGAGAACGACATCCAGGGTGGTTACGACCCCAGAACACACCCTCGGATCACAAGACTGGGACACTGGACTCAGAATAGTGTTGAAAACCATCCTATGCCTTCTCAATCAAGCTGGTCCCGGGTGCGTAACGGTAGCGTAACGGTAGTGTAACGGTAGCATGCACAGGTTTTCGGTACCGGGGATAACCAAATTCCGCAAGATTACACCAGAACTGCACCTAAAATTGACTGCGTGCAGTCAGAGTACTGCAAGAGTCCAGATGTCAGCCAGCAAAGCGGCACAGAGAAAAGCCGAAGAATGGTGGCCATCGTGAGCAGCTGCAGCAGGCCAGCACCACCGCACAAATTCGAGGGATGGGCTGAAAAACTGCGTAGCCGAGAGCGGGCGGAACTGAGCAACGCAGTGCGGGAGTTCCATCCAGAAACCCTGTTTGCGACTGGGAGCAGTCCGTGAAAGCGGAGGGGTCTTCTTCTTGGGGAGAGCCGGAAGAGCAATTCGCCGAGGCAATTCGAGCCGTTTTCACTGGACAGTGTCCGGCCTCTCTGACGATCGCCGTGCTTGGAGCAGATCCAAGGGTAAAGACGAGCTTCCCCTTCGGTGTCCAGAAGTACAACGCTGGGGGGCAAGTGCTTGGTATTCAAACTGTGATGTCTCGTGCGCACTCTCTCGTCCTTGGTGGTGGCCTGGGCACGCCCTTCGAAGGCGTCCCACCAGCACGTCCGATCCTTTCCTCCCCATACGTGGAAAATACGTCCATCCCCCAGACCTCATCATTGAAGGCGTGCCTGTTCGTCCCCAACTGCGACTCGAGCACGAGCATCGTCTCTGTACCCGCACGACCTCTGGTGGAACGGCTCTCCTTACCGCAGCGGATCCTGTAGCTACCTGTGTCAAAACGTGTCAACCTGTACCTCCCAGTCTGTCCTTCCTTCTCAGCCTCTATCTTCGTCTTCGGGGCATAACCGAACACGGGACCGCTCTGCGCAAGGTAGGGCCATAATAGCGTAGCCCCCTCCCCGCCATGGCCGGCTGCAGGGAAAGTGGTCGCCACAAAGGAAATACCCCGAAACTCCCCGAATTTCCCCGAACTCCCCGATACTTTTGTCTGGACCAGGTGGAGCCTTGTGTCTTGCAGATCACTGATTTTCTCTCGTAGGTAGGTGCAAACCCCAGGTTCCTTATGAAATTGCAACCAAACACTTGTTATAACAAGCAATCACTTGTTATATAACAAGCAATCACTTGTTATATAACAAGCAATCACTTGTTATATAACAAGCAAACACTTGTTATATAACAAGTGATCACTTGTTATATAACAAGTGATCACTTGTTATATAACAAGTGATCACTTGTTATATAACAAGTGGCACTTGTTATACATTTTCACTTGTTAGGTCACTTGTTATATAACAAGTGATTGTGCATGACAAGTGCGTCGTGTATTTTCACTGTGGAGGGGGGAGACGCTACCTGTCACACTCTAAGGTGGTCACCACGGTGGCGGTCAGAATTTTTTTTTTTTTTTTTTGCCCCAAATACCCCAAATACCACACTTTGGAAAATTTTTGTGGGCCCACTTTTGGCAGGGAATTTTGACCATTTCACCTTAGAGAATTTGACCACCCAGCCTCCAAGGCAACTGCACTGTAGAGGGGGGGGGGGGGTCTGGTTTATCCGGCCATCCGGCCAAAGTGGCTGATCCTTAACAAGAGCGCTGCCCCCCCCCCCCCCCCCAGTGCTGATGCTAAGGCCCCTAAACTCGGCATCGTTGTCAGCCGGACGGCAACGAGGGGTGGGTGGGTACCCCCCCCCCCCCGTGGGAGTCTTTATTAGCGGAAAAAAGTCTTTATTAGCGGCCGCAAATAGAGACTTTTTGGCGCCAAAAAGTCTCTATTAGCGGCCGCTAATAAAGGCTTTTTGGGCGCGAATAAAGACTTTTTGGGTGCGAATAAAGACTTTTTCGGCGCGAATAGAGACTTTTTTCCCGCGGATAGAGACTTTTTCCCGCTGAAAAAGTTGTGAAAGTTGGGTCGAAATTTTTTGGTCGAAATTTTTGGTCGAAAGTTTTTGGTCAAAATTTTTGGTCGAAAAATTTTGGCCAAAATTTTATGGTCGAAATTTTTTGGTCGAAAAGTTTTGGCCAAAATTTTCGTCGAAATTTTTGGTCGAAATTTTCTGGTCAAAAAGTTGCCCAAACCCAGAACACAGACCAACCCCCATTGATAAACACACACCCTGATAACCACAGATACGACCCAGATACGACCCTTGAATCCCGGATCCTCAAGCTGCTTTGATCAACGCAACTATTGTAAATCGCTTTGCTGTACACCCATCCCCCCGATCAACAACCTCCAAACCGTCAGGCTGCAGCCCTACACCCTGCGCCACTTCCACCAGAAGCCCCCAAGCTCCAGCGACCATCGTGCCCGATGACGATACGCCACCCCGGCACAGTCGCGGAGTTAGGGCCGCCACAGCAGAGCGCCTCTTATCACTGGAGGCTGGCATACCCAGACCCGCAAACCCGCATACCCTAACCCGCAAACCCCGCAAACCCGCATACCCTAACCCGCAAACCCCGCAAACCCGCATACCCGAACCCGCCAACCCTAATACCCGCATACCGAGACCCGCAAACCCGCATACCCTAACCCGAACCCGCAAACCCCGCATACCCTAACCCGCAAACCCGCAAACCCGCGTACCCTAACCCGCAAACCCCGCAAACCCGCTACCCTAACCCGCAAACCCCGCAAACCCGCATACCCTAACCCGCAAACCCGCAACCCGCCGCCGGAACTGTTTTGCAAATACACACCGCAGATCAAAGAAAGGGGGGTAAGGTGGAAAAATGCAGATCAAACGGGAGTAGAATGTGCACACGCTTATCCGACTCTTGACTTACTATGCCGTGTTCTGAAAGCTGTCGAGGGGCCCCTCCATAGGTTCTCGCATGATTCGTTCGCCTTTGTAACACTATCCGTTTGTAGTACGCTTCGCAATTGTGTTCTTGCACTCTAGCCGAATGGCGGGTGGCGGATTTCCGCGCTCGGGCGCAAGACACAATTATGCTGCTTTTGCAGTGCAAGCCGAACCCGGTTCGCGACTTCGGTTGCGGTAAAGTGTTACGAAGTCTTCGGCTTTCAGATCCGGATACGCGTATGCAACAGATAGTTAGAGGTCACTTGAAGGATACCCGTGTGCAGCGTTCGAAAGAGTTTGCGTATCTGGCGTCTTTTTTTTCTGGGGGGGAATCCCTTTTGACCCATGTATTTTGTGTGAAGATTTTCGAAGCAGCCCGAGGATATTCGTCAGTCCTTTCCTTTACCACGATTACCATTTCTTCCGGCGTAATTGTCGTCCAGGTTACTGATCGTGAGAAGGGGTTCCAAGTACATGCTGTCAATTCTGTCTGAGTGCGCGATGCAGTTTACCGATAGCCACCGCGTGCCTTCTGTGCCAGGGGTCGGATACGTTTACTTGCTGACCGGTGCTAAGTTGTAGACGGCCCACCTATCAGCCTGAGTTCAGCTCCACAAGGTTCGTTTCGTTAAGGCAACTCATGATCACTTCGGTGTGAGGGATTAGTCCTGTTAGAAACTGCTTGTGGGCGCCTGCTCCGTTGCGTGGTCTTCTCTCCGTACAGTGTTCCACGTCTGGAAGGTCCTTGCGTTCAGTTCGCGCTTCCTGTGGGCACAAAGACAGCCGATGACTTCAGGAAGGAATCAGCCATTCTTGCGTGATGTAATGTGGAGAGCCTCAGACTCCGTCTGTGGCCATTTGGGTTGTTAGCCCACCGTCCTTCGCTTGCGTTCGGGAAATGCAGATCAACCGGAAGTAGAATGTGCACACGCTTATCCGTATCGTGGCTCACTCTGCCGTGTTCTGAAAGCTGTCGAGGGGCCCCTCCATAGGTTCCCGCATGATTCGTTCGCCTTCGTAACACTATCCGTTTGCAGTACGCTTCGCAATTGTGTTCTTGCAATATCTAGCCGAATGGCGGGTGGCGGATTTCCGCGCTCGTGCGCAAGACACAATTATGCTGCTTTTGCAGTGCAAGCCGAACCCGGTTCGCGACCTCGGTTGCGGTAAAGTGCTACAAAGTCTTCGGCTTTCAGATCCGGATAACGCCTTATGCAACATGATAGTTAGAGGTCACTTGAAGGATACCCGTGTGCAGCGTTCGAAAGAGTTTGTGTATCTGGAGTCGGTTGTCCATCTCGGGGTATTTGAGACCCAAAAATTTAGCCCAAAAATTTGACGAAATTTTTGGGCTACCCAGAAGAAAAGCCAGGCACCGGGATCTTCCTGACGAGCACGCAACCCGGTGAACTTAATCAAGAGTCGAAGATTAGCGTCGAAACCTTCTGGCTTTTCACGCCGCAGCAGAACGACCACACCCTACCCAAACCCAAGCACCCTCTAAACGCGTTAGGGGACTTCACAAGGTTTCACAACGGAGTGACACAACACCCGAAACGAGTCGCACTCTTTTACTTTTCTCAACCCCCCGCCATACCCAAGCCTCTACGGTCAACCGGAGACTTTAAAATACCGACCTTCTAATCCACAAATAACGCTAGAAATTTTTGACCGCCGTGCAAATTTTTCTGAAACTTCGGGAAAAGTCTCTATTAGCGAGCGCTAATAGAGACTTTTTTCCCGCGAAAAGAGCGCTTTTTCCGCGTAAAAAGCCACTTTTGCGCGAATAAAGACTTTTTGGGCGCGAATAAAGACTTTTTGTGCGCGAATAAAGACTTTTCGGGCGCGAATAAAGACTTTTTTTCCGCGGATAAAGACCCTGGGCCGCTAATAAAGACCCTGTCCCCCCCCCCCCCCCCCCCCCCCCCCCCAGCCACCGTAAAAAGAAGACAAGTCAGTGCTGCCTAGCGAGTCGCAGTCACAATCAGGGCGAGTGCCCTGAGTTTTTTAACTGATTGCTCAGACACGGTTGTAGGGGCCTTCTCCCCGTGACGGATTCGCCTGTGCTCTAGTAGCACGGGTGGTCCTGGCTGTGACGAGCTACGATCAGCCGCCTGACAAACCAGACTCACACCGCAGTCCTGTCTGCAGACACTCAGGTTCCACGCTGATGATGGTCCGCCTTATGTGTCCGTGGCTTAAAGGACCGAAACACGGCGCAGACGGGACCAGTGCGGTGTTGAGCACATATCATTCCCAGCACGTTCTTGCAACCCCCCCCCCAGGCATCTTGTTAAGAACCATCCATCCATCCATCAGCCGGCTGACCCCCCCCCCCCCCCTCCTGCAGGGCCTGTGTGCAGTAGGGTGGTGACCGCTCTAAGGTGGTTTCCTCAGCAGCGACCAAGAAAAAAAATTTTTTTTTTTAGCCACATGCAATGTGTGAGGAAACTGAACCGCTCAAGTAGGGCCTTCTGATCATGATCATTTGCCAAATTTGCCACCTGAAACCACGTCCAGGATTTGGGCTCAGGGTAGTGCGGTCAACGAAAAACATTATGTCGTTCGAACGAACTGATGCGGTCGCCCTCGTAAAGAAGGTGACGGGGGTAGACGTTCCATCCGCTTTCTTCTTCGAGAGGAAGAACCCGGCTGCTCAACAGGTCGTCGATTGGGCGGAACGCGCCACGGGCCTGAAGGAGCAAGCGCTCAGGGCCCTCCTCGAAGCCGGGGGGTTCACCGGCGACAACGCCGTCCCGGAGGGAACGGCCCTGTGGCGTCTCGCCTGGGTCCACAGGGCCAGCTCGCCGAACACCTCCGAGCAGGTGGTCGGCGCGTTCCTGGCCGGGCGTGCCGCACCGCTGCGAGGGGGGTGCAAGGCGCCGAAGCGGTGGGACGAAGAGGCCGCGGCACCCCACTCGGCACGCCGCGGGGCTCCGAGGCGGGCGCAGCCGCGGAAGACGCAGTCCCCGAGCCGGCCCGACGGCCAGACGGGGCGGACGACGGCGCCGGCAAGCGAGGCCAGTCGCAAGACGCCGAGGTCGTCGGCGAGGCCGCCGTCAGAATCCATCTGCTGGAGAAGCAGATGGAAGCCCTGCAAGCACAGGGAAAACAGCAGACGGCCCTCCTGAGCCGCCTCGTCGACAAGATTGACGAGAAAAACGAGCGGCAGGCGGTGGCCGCAGATCCGCGGGAAAGTCGCGCCCTCTGCGACAGCGACGACGACAGCGAGGGGACGGACAAGGCGTCCAGCGAAAGGACGGGAACCCCGTTCGGTTTCCTTCCCCGGGGCATGGCGAGCCTAGACCCCGAGAAGTGGTTCGCCCTGGACGACCCCGGCCGCGAGTTCGCAGCCTTAAACGTAAGGGACCACTACAAGGACCTTACGGCCGCCCAGCGGGGGAGCGGTCTCGCCCCGCAAGCGCGAGAGGCCCGAAACCGGCTCGACGACCTCGAGCTGATCATCAGGTCGCTAGGCCGGTGCTCCTCTTTGGAGGACGCGGAGGACGTTCTCCAGAAGCTGGCGGAGCGGGCGGTGGGGCGCCTGCAGGTGCTGCAGAGGGGCGTGGTGCAGGGGGACTGGGAGTCGGCCGAGGTGCTCGAGAGAGCCCTCACGGTGGACGACGAGGTGCCGCTTTTCATGGCACGGGCGGAAGAGAAAGCGCACGCCCACGCACGAAAGCAGCGGTTTCGGCCGCCCCAAACCCACGAACCCCCGCAACACCACCAAACGCACAACCGACCCCACACGCAACAGACCCGCCACACCCCGCCCGGCAGACACCGCAAACCGGGTGGCGACAGCAGGAAGAGCGGGGCGAAAGCCCAGTAGTGGTGAGGTGGGCGCCTTTGGCCTACACAGCTCTCTGCTGTCCGGACCCGCCGGCCACTGGACTCAAGGAGTCCGGAGGTCCGCCCAAGGGGCGGCCCCGCATGGTCGAAAAACCTCTCTCGAAGCGGGAGGTCAGGCAGGTTCGGTTGGATGCGGAGAAGCACCTGTCGCGGGCTCTCGCCTCCTCGACATGGCGCGGGGTGGAGTCCACGCACCGTCGCATGTTGGAGTTCAGAGGCGAGTGGGAGGCAGCAACCGGGGAAAAGCTGTCGAAAGCAGAGGCAACGATCCTCTGGGTAAGCCGGAAGCTACGCGGCTCGAAAGAGGCACCCGGGATCTCGACGTCAACAGCGCTGCAGTACGTGCAGAACGTGAAGTCGGCGGAAAAGCGGGTAGGGGTCCCTTTAGACTCGCAGGCCCTGCGCGATTTCGAGCGCTCGCTCAAGAGGCAGGGTGCACTGCGCCCGCAGAAGCAGGCTCTTCCGGCGACGGAGGAGGACGTGGCGAAGGCCATCGCGCGGGAGCGGCACACCGATACGATGCTGGCTCTGGCGTTGGCTTGGAGGGGTGCGGCCAGGGTGGCCGACGTGACGGGGTTGAAGGCCGGCGATGTCACTCGGCAGAAGGACTTCCTGGCCATCAACTGGTCGGACACGAAGTCCGACCCGTTCAAACTCGGGGTGACGACGGGGATAGTTCTTCCGGAACACCTCGACAGCATCCTCGAGAAGAAACTGAGGCGCAAGGCGCCCCAGGATCGGCTGCTGGCGACGTCGTACAGGCGCATGTCGGCTGCGCTGAAGCGTGTCCGAAAGGGTCTGACGGGCCACTCTCTGCGGCGGGGGGCGGCTGCGTCACTGCTCGACGCGGGCCTCAGCTTGGAGGAGATACGGAGGGTCACGCGGCACAGCTCGATCGAGGCTCTGGTGAGGTACCTCCCCGCGGGGAAGATTGCCTTGGCAGCCGAGACGGCGGCAGCGTCCCGGAAGCTCTGAGCGGAGTCCCACAGCCTTTGCTATCTCCCCATTTCCCGTCGATCCTCCGGCCACCTCCGCCCCGTCGCCCGAAATTTCCCGATTTTCCGCTGTGCTACGACCCCCCTTCTTTCGACTCTGACGACGCCCCCGATGTCGATTTCCCGTACAGCGGCTCCCTTTGCGTGCGAGTCGCCGGGGGGAAAGTCGGACCTCCCTCTGAGAGGCAGGAGGGGAGCCTTGCGAGGATCTCGTGTTCCCGGGTCGATGTGGACGCACTCCGTTCCCTGGACACACGGGGGCTGCTACACGGCGTCATCGACACCATCGTCTCCGAGGACGCGTTCAAGGCGGCGCTGAGACCGGGTGCGTTGGAGTGTTTGGAGTCTGAGCGCGGTTTATCTCGGGGGATATCCCGTGGGATGCTCGGACACCTCGACCAGTTGAGGGAGTTTGGAGTGATGGACACGTCGCCGTCCCGGCAGAGCGTCGTGCTTCCCGCGTTCACGGTGCCGAAGAAGTCCGGTGGTTTGCGCCTCGTGTGTGACGGTCGGAAGCTGAACGCGCTGATGCAGAAGCCGCCCGCGATGTTCCTACCGGACGTGCGGGACGTGATCGCACGTTTCCTGCAGGCTTCGTATGTGGTCGAAGCTGATGCCGTCAGTTACTTCTACCAGTTCCCTTTGGGAGCTGCAATAAGGAAGTACTTCGGGGCGAACCTCGCCGCGCGGAGAGGCGCATACACGCGCTGCACTCTGGAGGTGATGTGCATGGGCTGGAACTGGGCCCCGTGCATAGCCCAGCGCTCATCTCTCGTACTCCTCCCCGAAGAAGACGGCGTCTGCTGGGTGGACAACTTTTTTGCGGTCGGGGCCTCGAAACAAGAAGCCACTGGGCGTTTTGCTGCGCTCCTCGAGCGTTGCGAAGTCGCTCGAGTGGAATTGAACACCGCGGACGAGACTTTCGGGGTTCCGATGCAGCGTTTCGAGGCCCTCGGGCTGGAGTTTGACCTTGCGGCGGACCCACCGAGGTTTCGATCGTCGCCATCTTGGGTGCTGAAGCTGCTCGAAGCCGATGACCTCCGAGCCGTGCTCTCCGGGGGCACGACGCCCCGGACCTTTTTCAAGGTTTTCGGCTCATTTGTGTGGTTTTGTTTCACCACCGGTCGTCCTCTGTGCTACATGCGCTCAGCACTGTCGTTTGTTCGCCGCCTCGCGTCCCAGGTCGGATCCGGCGAGCGCGGTTGGGCCTCCCCGTTGGACGTCCCCTTTTCGACGGTGGAAGACGTGCGGCGTGCTCTTGCCTCGCTCCGCACAAACGAATAGTGTGCGAGGTCGCCCGAAGTGGCTGATCCTTAACAAGAGCGCTGCCCCCCCCCGACAAACCATGCACACGACGCACTAGTAAGGTACATAACTTGTGAAAATAACTAGTTATTTTATAACTAGTTATATTTGATAACTTGTGACTAGCACGAGCTAGTTATATAACTAGCTCGTGCTAGTTATATAACTAGCTTGTGCTAGTTATATAACTAGCTCTGCTAGTTATATAACTAGCTCCTAGGGTATTTTACGGGTGAAATGCATTGAAATACACCATCACTAAACAGCTACCACAGCTCGAAAGACACAAAATAACAAGAAAACAGCAGCCTCGCAGGGAATGTGCCAGCAGGACCAAGAAGGGAAGTGTGTTGTTACAAACTGAGGCCGTGGAAAATCAGAATGTTCCACACGATACTTCGTCTGATGCACTCCTATGAATGTGTGGACGCAGAAACTCTGCGGGCACATGGGAACTAACTGCCGAGAACCGGGCGCGACTGGGACTATCACTCAACGCATGCGCAGAGCGGATACGGATCGTGAAGGAAGAAACTGGGTTGCTATGCGCCGAGGCTGCCGCATCGTGGCTCCTATTATGCAAATTCTCTCACTTGTAACTTGCTCCTCATGGTATTTTACGGAGAAATGCACTGAAATACTGCCCACTGAACGGCGACCACAGCTGATATACACGAATAATCAAAATGAGCAAGCGCGCACGTGAGACAAAGGCGAAGACACCCGAGAAGAAGAAGCAGAAGTCCGGCGACTTGGAGCCGGACGCGAATGCCAAGACGGACGCGAACATCGTGGAAGACTTCGTGGAGTTGTTTTTGATGGTAAAGGAGGGAGAGGAGGTCCAACACGTGCCTTTGAAGGCACTGGTGGGACAGCTTTTTGGTCTCTCGTTGTCAACGAAGAATGGCATCCTCGGCAAGGCTATTGCCGCAAAGTTTCCTGCGCTCAAGGCGCTGAAAAACCAGACCCAAACAATTGGCTCAAAACTCTATTCGCTGCGGGTGAAAATGAACACCGACTTGGTGTTCCGCGGTGTCGGGCTCCGCAAAAAGCTGACGGCCACGGCGAAGGACTCGGAGGCGTACCACCGATTGAAGGCGGCTACGGTAGGCGATGTCAACCTGGAAACGGTTGACTTGCCGTCCTTATACAAGTGCAAGACGGCATCGGGGGCTATTACTCCCGCTGCTGCTGTCACAGGGACTCGCAGAAACAAGTGGCCGGACATCACTGTCCTGGGGAGGAAACAGGTGCGCGAAGAGGGTGTGGACGTCACCTACTTCTGCATCGTTATCGAAAGTGGGTGCAGTGTCGTGTCGACTGTGCACCCACCGACGCTGACAGGCAACCGGCTGGATTTCACGTTTCTTCGTGAACGTCCGTCGGAGCACTGTGAGGCTGGTTTGTACACCGGAAGCTACACCCTCCCTCCAGACGTCATGATCGACAGTGTCCGGCCCCTGCAGGTCCGGGGGGCTAGCGGGGGATTTGCAACCTTTGTGAACTTTCCCCTGTCGAGGAAGAAACATAGCGTGAGCCTGCAGCCCGGTGACTGGCGCAGCAATCCAGATGTCGTGGGGCTTTTCTCCGACTCGGGGGACGACGCTGATGGCATCGAGGATGAGGACGACGACGACAAAGACTCTCAAATCAAAGCCGACGTGGAGGATGATCCTGATGCCAGCGACAATGAGAGCGTGACGTTTGTTCCCAACTGAAAACCTTTTTGTTTTTGCAGCACCAAAATCAGATCATCCTTTTTATTTTGTACTCCGTTTTTTGAGCAAACCAAGGTACAGGCACATCACATACCGGTAAGCAACATTGACACTTTGCGGGTTACGTAAGCAACTTTTAAAACTTCGCTGGTCACAACAGTTTTTGATGAGTAGGATGCGGTCTTCCAGGTTCCTCGTAGGGAAGTGTCGAACGAGGAAGGAAATTTATTGTTAGAACCAGACCATGGATACCACTTGAAATCTTCCGCAGGACAAAAAAAATACTCCATTCTTTCCTGGCCAGCTTACACTCTTAAGAAGATGGACGCAGAAACTGTGCGGGCAATTGGGAAGATAATAGCCGAGAACCGGACGCGATTGGGACTATCACTCAACGCTTGCGCAGAACTTGGACGGATAGTGAAGGAAGAAACTGGGATTGCGATGGGGCTGTCGCAATCGGTCGTGGCCAAGGCCGGCGAAGACTTCAAGCTGATGGCAGGTAGGGCCCTGGGGAATATCGCGGAATCCCTCCAGTTTTTATTGCGCAAATTTCCGTTCAAGACGTGTAGGGAGGCTCCCTCCGTGATTATATTCATGGACGCGTACAACACGGGGAATGCCTTTCGCTCTCGGAGCTCCAGGCAGCGGCTGGCCATCTCCCTCTCGGCTGGGAGGACTGCGACACGCTTTCTTACAGTTTGTGACAAGCGAAAGCCGCAGTTCCACGAATGGTGGATATTCAACGCCTTGCCGCAGCTGACGCAGATTCAGACGGGCAGTTTCAGCAAAGGGAAGCACGCAGCCTCTGTACAGCTGTTTCGCTTCGGCGGGGATCATGCGGAGCTGTGGTCGCTGTTCAGTGGTGTTGGCGGTTCTGGCCATCGTAGTGCGTTTTGTACGACGGCTGCCGGTGACTGGCTAGAGCAACTGCACGCCTGCGAGAGGCTCAGCCTGCAAGAGATGCATGCAGCCGGCTATACATGCCACATCGCGCAACGGTTCCTGCAACCGTGCTTCACGATGACCCCGGCCCTGCACGACGTGAAAGGGATGATACGCCTCATTCAGCACCGCCCTGCCGTGACATGTGAGTGCAAGGAAGACTGTCCCGCCTGTGCGAAGTCTGTACTAAAACGTGGCTTGAGCCAACATATCTTGTACAACCATGCAAGTCTACTGACAAAGACGAAGTGTCCTCTGTGTCTTGAGAGCTTTTCCTCCGCAAGACTAAGAGACTCGCACATGAAGAAACGCCATCTGTGAGGGGAGAGAGCGGTGTTAGCTTTGTTCTCCGACCATCTGTCTCCTTCTACAGCTCTGTAAAGCATTTCTGTTCAGATCGATTACCTCAAGACGCTTCTTGCTTCACCGTTCCGCTAAGGTGAACACAACGAAGAGACAACCGAGACAGCCGAGCAGATAGCAGAAAAAGCGGGCCAGGATACCTAGTCCGAGTGATATACACGTCCTTTTTGACTCAACTCAATGCAGGTTCACTGTATTTCACTGGTTATTCTGCTGGGAGAGCTAGTTATATAACTAGCAGAGCTAGTCATATAACTAGCAGAGCTAGTTATATAACTAGCACGAGCTAGTTATATAACTAGCTCGTGCTAGTTATAAATTTCACTAGTCATTGAGCTAGTTAATAACTAGCAAAACTCCATAACTAGTGCGTCGTGCAGACTCACACCGCAGTCCTGTCTGCAGACACTCAGGTTCCACGCTGATGATGGTCCGCCTTATGTGTCCGTGGCTGAAAGGACCGAAACACGGCGCGGACGGGACCAGTGCGGTGTTGAGCACATACCCATTCCAAGCACGTTCTTGCAATCCCCCCATTCCAGTAGGGTACTTCGCGTAACGCGACTTGCTGCCCTCAGCACGCAGGATTTCTTCCTCGCACTCTTTTCCTTTTGGTACTTCAACCATTGGTGCTGCACACGGCAACCCCATGTCCACTGTGCTCTGCGGAGTTTACTTCGCAGATTGCCACCGTAAAAAGAAGACAAGTCAGTGCTGCCTAGCGAGTCGCAGTCACAATCAGGGCGAGTGCCCTGAGTTTTTTAACTGATTGCTCAGACACGGTTGTAGGGGCCTTCTCCCCGTGACGGATTCGCCTGTGCTCTAGTAGCACGGGTGGTCCTGGCTGTGACGAGCTACGAACAGCCGCCTGACAAACCAGACTCACACCGCAGTCCTGTCTGCAGACACTCAGGTTCCACGCTGATGATGGTCCGCCTTATGTGTCCGTGGCTTAAAGGACCGAAACACGGCGCAGACGGGACCAGTGCGGTGTTGAGCACATACCCATTCCAAGCACGTTCTTGCAATCCCCCCCCCCCTCCTGCAGGGCCTGTGTGCAGTAGGGTGGTGACCGCTCTAAGGTGGTTTCCTCAGCAGCGACCAAGAAAAAAAAAGTTTTTTTTGGCCCCAAATCCTCCCAAAAAAGCACTCGAAAAAAAAAATTTTTGACCCACTTTTTCCACCATTTCACCTTAGAGAATTTGGCTAAGGTGGGTCCCACAGTAGGTCCACAGTGGGTTGCACCAGGAGGGGGGGGGGGGGGGTGGGGTTCGTTTACTTTCGGAACTTCGTTTCTAGTTTTGGAATCGGTTCGTTTACTTTTGGAATCGGTTCGTTTACTTTTGGAATCGCTTCGTTTACTTTTGGAATCGCTTCGTTTACTTTTGGAAGTGGTTCGTTTACTTTTTCGAAAAGTTACGAACCACTTCCAAAACTAGAAACGAACCGATTCCAAAACTAGAAACGAACCGATTCCAAAACTAAAACGAGATCGGCCCAAATTCCAAGGGAATCGTGTCAAAAATCGACTGCGACCACCAGAAACGAACCTTTCCAAAACTAGAAACGAACCTTCCAAAACTAGTTTCGAACCTTCCAAAACTAGAAACGAACCTTCCAAAACTAGAAGCGAACCTTCCAAGACTAGAAACGAACCTGCGAAGAGGGTCGAAAGAGTTCCCCCCAAAAAAAAGACGCCAGATACGCAAACTCTTTCGAACGCTGCACACGGGTATCCTTCAAGTGACCTCTAACTATCTGTTGCATACGCGTATCCGGATCTGAAAGCCGAAGACTTCGTAACACTTTACCGCAACCGAAGTCGCGAACCGGGTTCGGCTTGCACTGCAAAAGCAGCATAATCGTGTCTTGCGCCCGAGCGCGGAAATCCGCCACCCGCCATTCGGCTAGAGTGCAAGAACACAATTGCGAAGCGTACTACAAACGGATAGTGTTACAAAGGCGAACGAATCATGCGAGAACCTATGGAGGGGCCCAAGGGTACCTGTAACTCCAGGGTCTCCAGGGCCCGGGCCCCGGGCCCCGGGCTCCGGGTTAGCGCTAGGGTCCAGATAGGGTCCAGGCCCACGGTGCTCACGCCATCCAAGGGTGGAATCTTCCGTATTGCAGATTCCCACAACAAGCGGAGAGAAAAACGAGAAGAAAACACGAAATAAACTTGATAAATCTTGATAAAAACGCACACAGTCAGGTGCTATCAGCCAATTTTCCTTCGCTTGGGAATAGGCCCCGTCGGTTTGTCCTCTTCTTCCTCCTCTTCGTCTTCTTCGTCTTCTTCATCTTCTTCGTCATCTTCTTCTTCTTCTTCTTCTTCGTCTTCGTCTTCGTCTTCCTCTTCCCCATTCTCATTCTCATCCGTATCACCTTCTTCCTCTTCCTCCTGGTCTCATCTGAATCTGCAACCTCTTTTGCTACCCCTCTGGCAGCTGTCATCTTCTTCTCCAGCACTTCGAACACGGACACACCTTTTTTGGTGCTTGTGTCTCGCTTCCTCAATAAGCGGCGGGTTTTGAGCGACAGCCAGATGGTGGAACAGAGGGTAATGAAACCCTCTGCGGCGTCCACCCTCGGGCCCATGTCCCGTATCATAAGTTCCGCTGAGAGGGTTTTCACGTCGACCTGCGTGCGCTTCAGGGTGGCGTAGCGCAGCCGGGCATACAGCCTTTCAGCCTTGTTGGAGCTACAAGAACTGAAAATGAGGGCGTACTCCAGTGCCTTGCGAACCCGGCCCTTCACCTTGTCCAGCACCACAAACCAACCGCCCCACCCCATCCCCAGCTTTCTCACCTCTGTCTTGGCGATTAGCCACTGTTCTTTCGTGAACTCTGCCGATTCCTTTTCAAGGCCCGCCTCCTGCATCCCCAGTGTTTCCATCACCACCTCGAGGTCATCGTCGGCGTATTCGGCGAGATCCTCGTCAGACAGGCACGTTATCTTGTACACGTTCATCATGCGCAGGAGAGCTGTCTCCACAGCACCGTAGTGGCGAAGGTTTGCCAAGCACTCAATGGCCAGATCGGTAGCGCGGCGCCGCATGCTTCCCGGTACCTGCTTGTTTTGCAGCTCTTCTAGTTCGGTGATTGCTTCGCCCACCGAAAAGTCGAAATGCAACAAAATTGCATGTTCCCCCTGTGCGACGAGGCTCGGTTTCTGGGCAATTGAAAACAACTCGCCAAAGAACAAGAGGTCTCCGGGGACGTCATCTGCTTGGACCAACTTTTTCAGCTTTTGACGGGTCTTAGGCACGGAGTCTTGCGTTGATTCGTTGCTGTCTACTGCCTTCTTGTCAGCACGCACCTTCTTCCACGAAGATCCTGTCTCGATATGTGATTTCCACATCATCCACATCCTTGCAGCACGTACCAGCGACGTCCGCACCTTCGCCTGCCAGCGGATGCGATAAGAGAGGGAAGGGCGCAGCACAAGTTTCCTCTGTTTGCCGACGGTGGTGAACTTGGATTTGCTGTCTGTTTCAAGCTCGCGGAACAGCACTTTCGACTGCAGATAAACACGGTCGATGGAGCGAATCCCCTGGATGAGGGTGGCCAGCGCGGGGATCTTACTAACCGGCTTCAGCGCGTTCTGCAAGCGGTGTGCTTGGTCGGGGAAGTGTGGCTGCAATGTGCGGGTCCTGAGATGCATTCTTCCGACAAGCCCACGAGTTTTGCCCGTGATCGTCCCGCAGCTGTCCGCGATGACCCCGCCAACACGCTCTTCAGGGAGATCGACAGTGAGGAGCATTGCTTTCATCTGCTCGTGCAGTGCATCACCGTCTGCCGACACCAACACATTGTCCGTCATCCTGACGAACCGTTCGACACAGCGGAGGGTGGCTTTGGGGGACGGGCGATGGAGGTACCGCAAGAGGAACACATTCACGTCTTGGTTGACATTCCTCAGGGAGGTTCCGTCTGTCACCATCCCGATGGAACTCACGCTCTTGAGCTCCTTCTTCACGCGTTCTTGCAGAGCACCGGCCCACACGTGCACCATCTCTCCAACATGCCTGGCGCACGCATATTTCTTGGGTATGCTCCCGCGAAGTCCTGCTATCGTAGCTGCAACCGTCGTGTGTTCCGTCCCGTGCATGATACCTGCGTACATCACGCAATGCAGGCGCGAGAAGAGGTCGACCTTCTCTTTCGGTGGCGGGACGATCTTCGGAGGCGGAGTTGCGGCGTTGGAGGTGGCGGCGGCAACAGCAGCCTGGTGGAAACCCGAACTTGACAGATGTTTGTTCTGGGCTCTGCGGATGTTGTTGTTGTCGGCAACACGGTACTCAATCCAGGTGTTTTTTGATGCTTGGGCGTGTTTGCGCTTCACACCTGTCGTCACTGCTTTCGCGCACGCCTTGCAGCCCCAACCTGTGGCCTTCTTCTCGAATAGCGCCTTCGGATCTTCAGGAGTGGCTTTCGGCTGAGGGGCGTTTACCTCACTACCCTGGCACGTAAACGTGATGCGCCCATCCTTTGCACCCAACATCACCATCTGTCGGCCATGCTCCGGATTGCGGATGACGATAATGCAGAAGAAGTGCCCCATCTTTTGCATGCCGATTGGGGGGAGAAAGACGATGTACACCCCTTCGCAGAGAGACGTGCGTTGGAACTCCGGCGGAGTAACCAACCGAACGAGCGATGAGAGAGTGTCGCAGCAGAACCGGTTCACTTCGAGGTTGGTCAGCGGAGGGGGGCTCTCGGAACGACGAAGGCACATGTGGATGTTCAACCAGCGGTAGTCTTTCATTCCGAAGTTCTCGGCGTCGGTGGTAACCCAGAAGGCGGCGATGTCTTTAAGGGTAGGGCAAACCACCAGCCGCGCTTTCTCCCGAACCCACTTGGCAGCCACCATGAGGGATATGTACCCGCAGGTCGTCGCCATACCTTGCTCATCAGACACCACGTACCGCGTGTCGTCCTTCTTCGCGGTTCTGGAGGCATGTCTCTCACATGCCAGCTTCCTTGTTGTCAAGTACGACCAAGCAAAATCGAGCACGAAAAACGCAAACGCAGACATTGTTATTGGGATTTACTTAAAATGTTTGTATACTCCTGCGGGTTTGGGACGTCTTTAACTGACGGTGTCCAATCCGTAATGGAACCGGCCGAAAGAGCCAGATTTGATTCGTTTTTGATTGTTCGTTTCCTCAGACAGCTGTTCTTCAGTAGTAGTAGTAGTAGTTTGAACTTTATATGCAGTAACAATCTGTGGTAATGAAGTGCACAAGCCGCTACCGACTACCTCTTGGCGCGTCGCGCCGTGCTTGGGTTGTTAAAAAAATAATCCAAGGACGTTTTTGAACGCTTTGGAATCCGTTGAGCTCAAGGACAGTCTGGGGCCCTGGAATGGAATAGTAAACGAATTGCATCTTGTACCAGAGAGTTTTTCCTTTGGTAATCGTTCATTCAGGGTCACAAGGCCTGGGCGCATGCTGCAAGGCCGTTGCGAGCTGTTGAGTGACCCTGGGTCGGAGGAATATTTCTGATGGATGCTAGCTGGTTGTGTACTGGATCGAAACAAGCATTGTAGCTATTTTAGACTGTTAACACTGCATTCTTATAACTAACTAAATTCTTTCTATCCTAGCGGCTATTAGCATACACGATAACCGGATGACATAAAATTGTCCGCAAATACACACAGCAGATCAAAGAAAGGGGGGCAAAGGTGGAAAATGCAGATCAAACGGGAGTAGAATGTGCACACGCTTATCCGACTCTTGACTTACTATGCCGTGTTCTGAAAGCTGTCGAGGGGCCCCTCCAAGGGTACCTGTAACTCGGGGCCCGGGCCCTGGAAATTTTCCAGTTTTTTTGGCCCTTCAATGGCAAAAATGGCCAAAATTTGGAAAATTTGGCAAAATGGCCAAAATTTGGAAAACTTGGCCAAAATGGCCAAAATCCGGCAAAAATGGCCAAAATCTGGAAAATTTGGCCAAAATGGCCAAAATCTGGCAAATATGGCCATCTGGAAAATTTGGCCAAAATGGCCAAAATCTGGAAAATTTGGCCAAAATGGCCAAAATGGCCAAAATCTGGAAAATTTGGCCAAGATGGCCAAAATCCGGCAAAAATGGCCAAAATCTGGAACATTTGGCAAAAATGGCCAAAATCTGGAAAATTTGGCAAAAATGGCCAAAATCTGGAAAATTTGGCAAAAAATGGCCAAAATCTGGCAAATATGGCCAAAATCTGAAAAGTATGGAAATTGTGGAAAACTGTGGTAACTCCTGCAAAAACAGCCAAAAGTGAACGAACCGGTTCCAAAAGTAAACGAACCGGTTCCAAAAGTAAACGAGCCACCCAAAACTAGAAACGAACCTTCCAAAACTAGTTTCGAACGTTCCAAAAGTAAACGAAGCACTCCCCAAGCTAAATCAGCCCAAAAAGAGCCCAGAAACGAACGGATTCCAAAACTAGAAACGAAGTTTCCAAAAGTAAACGAACCGATTCCAAAACTAGAAACGAACCGATTCCAAAACTAGAAACGAACCGATTCCAAAAGTAAACGAAGCGGACCCGGGGGGGGGTACCCACCCCCACCCAGGGTTAGCAACTTCGTTTTGGGTCTCAGGCTTAGTATCAGCACTGCCCCCCCCCCCCCCCTAACTAAGATTTTCCCCCCTTTTGGCATCGTACCATATATATATCAGTAGTTAACAGTCAAAAACGGGCACGCCTTTCTGCTGAATTACGCTCACACCTGTTTGGACAGCTCCGTGTACACAGCCCGTGCATGCTTCTTGCCGGTGTCAGATGTTCTCGGGGGAGCGCGCCTCTTCAACTCTTAAAAAAATGCCCTTGCCAAGTCATGGCATCGACTCTCTTGCTGAAATGCTCGTGTATATAGCGTGCGACCCACACCGTATCGTCGTACCTTTCGGCAACGCATCTCTTCTGGCATCCGCAAAAGTAGTCTAAATAATGCTTGCCGTGCATCGACCAACCGCACTCTCACAGCATCCGAAGTCGCGGAAAACCATCGAAGTTCCCTCGCAGCCGATATTCATCCTCTGACCTCCAAGTCTCGCAATGCATCGTCAGAAGCCCATTGACGGAACGAGCCTGTTAATGAATCCGTCTAGAGACCAACGTAGGCAGGTTCTGGGCTCGTGTAGTGCCCCGATGGTTGCCGCGACGAAGTCATGCTATCCGCGTCGACACATCGTTTCGAACTCAAGCCATTGGATCCACAGCACGAACGACGGTTGCATGCAAGCCAAATGTCGGATCAGCTTCGAGCTTGTGACAGAAGAGTGGTCTGCGGCGATGCAATTACTATACTCATCTCAAAAAGAGCACCCAAGGGTGGAAACAGAAACGAACATCAGGCAGGTCCCAATCTGGCCACTTTTTTGCGCATCTTGCGCGCCGCCTGCTGATACACGACGCTCAAACAACGAAAGAGGAAGTGACAAAACCGGAAAAATAATACATGCGGAGTCCACTCGTGAACCACAGATGGCTCTGCCGCGTTGCTGCTGCAGGGCTGATGACTCGAAAGAATTTTGCCAACTTCGTAACAGCGCATCATTCCATATCCCGAGACAAACAAAAAATAACTTACCAGACGGGTCAGATAGCGCGCTTCTGCGCGCCTTTCGCGCCTGTCGCGATATACGAGGATTATCCAACTAGCTCCAGCTTCTGAAACTGGACTTCCCCGTGTGTGGTAATTTCTTTCGTGCCCAGCAAAACCTGTCGGGGAAAGCTGGTGGGGCCGTACACAGGTCAACGCCTCAACTGGATTTCACTCTCAGTGATGTTGGCATCTGTCCTCAAAAGCAAGAACTTCCTCATGATAGAGTCAACGAAGTCGGCAGTGACTGGCTCCTCAGACAGAAAATTGGACGCCAATCCAGCAGTTTGCTTTGTATCGAAGAGACGCTTCACAGAAAGGAAGGACCCCTGGGCTTACCCGAACGCTGTCCTGATTTAATGGTTCTCTGACGGATACTTGTTAGAGTTCTGCTCAGCTCTAAACCAATGAAATTTGCACAAGTACAGTATTTGTGCTTGGTCATGGCATCTGAAGGGAAGGCAGCCCGGGAGAGCTCTACTAAGCACCTGCTGGTAAAAATCAACCAACCACCCCCACGCGCATGTGGGTGAGGAATACACGGGACCCAGATTTCCTATAAGTCCCTGCCCCTGGCGTGGAAAATAAAATAAAAAAATAAAATAAACACAGTCTAGAACCATCAGATCCAATCTGGCCGCCGCGGTGCACGAAGATGAAAGAGCAAAAGAGAAGTATCGAACAAGTGGGGTACCACACGACGCATCTGTTGTCTGTTTTCGAGTGGACATGACTAGGAATATTCGATTTAAGATCCGAAGTTTTTAGTTTAGCTCTACCGAGCCTACCCCTGTTTATCGGGGAATCTGGGTGACCCCAACCAGCGTGTTTATTCCCGCCTTTTCGATGTAATCACCAAAACGTCGATTTTTATGGGTTCGGAGAGCAGGGTTTCGGATTTTTGGGTCCGCGTGGCGTATGTGAGCTTTCGAAGACGCGAAACAAGCGCGTAGCCTACTCACGGCCTCACTGGGAAACCCACACGCATTATTGCAAAAGCCGCCAGGCGACGAAGATAATGTGTGGACTCCCGGGACCTCCCCGTGTGGCAAAAAAATATGCCGCCAGAACGAAACTAGCAGTCGGCACGAGAACACACATCTCTTTTTGCGACACCCAGGAACTTCGCAATAGCAAACCGAAAAAAGAAAGTAAACGTGCTTTGCGAGGCAACGTACACGACCGGAACCACCCTAGTAGATTTTGCACAGAGTGTCAAGATTTCTTCTTTCAGCAGAGCTCCTTCTGGGAACCCACACGCCATCGTAAAAGCCGCCGGCGACTAAGATTATGTGTGGCTTCTTTTGAGGAGCCGAAAAGACACGCTTGCGTGCCATGCACCCAACTAGCGGTTACTGCGCAGGGTGTGCAGACTTCGAGCCTTTCCCCTTTTTTTCCCAGCTTCGGCACCATTTGCGCAGTTAACCGTGGCTGAGAAGACGTACGAAAACCTGCACAAATATAGCTCAAAGCATCTGCAGAATACCACGAAACGCCTGCTCGTCTAAGGTTCTTGACTCTCGTAATAGATTACTACCGACTACAAACGAACTGCAAACCAGGGCTTCTCAAGCTCGCCTTGGTCCTTGCCCTCGCCCTCCCCCTCACCCTCCACGTCTCGCAATTTTTGCAGAAGTACTCGCTGGCTGCGAAATAGAAGAAACGTTGTCCATGCTTGCCCTTGCTATCGTCCGGCATTGCGCAGTGCGTGTCGCACCTCGTCGGAATGACGAGGTATGCCATCGAAACCTCAAGAGATTCGCTACTTCACCTCCGTAAGGTTCTCTGCCCTGGCCGTTGCTACATTTTTCCTCAGGCAGAGGGAATCAATGTCGCATCTTTCGATACGGTTGAACCCGCTTGCTCTTGCCGGGCGCAAGCTCCCATTACCGAGCAATGCGTGTTGCAGCTGTTGGATGGTTGAAGAGAGGCTCACCGAACTCTCAAGCTGAAGAGTCATTGACCCGTCAACGAGTGCCGTACCACGCGAGGAATCTGCTAAACGTTTACATGTAATGTCCACTCTTTGCCGTGCTTTCGTCGTGCAAGCCGTGGCAGTCGCCAGCTCATAATCTGAATCGAAGTGAACGTCGAGTGATGCAGCAGTGCCCTCTCTGAGAACCCCCACGCTTCATCGCAAAAGCCGCCAGGCGACCAAGATCATGTGTGGGCTCTTCGGAGGACGCGAAGAACGCATCGATATACAGACTGGACCATCAGCGGTTCAGGGTCTTATCTTCACAGTCAGCCTTTCAGGGCAACTAGCCGCTCTGGAAGAACTACGGAACAGGAGGGGCGTGGTCAGACAAGGGAGAACAACCACCGTCACGATACCAAAATCCGTTGGAAGCGATTGAGAAGCGAAACATCTCAAAAGCTTACAACACCTGGCGTGTGCACGACCCCTTTGACCGGTTAGTATTTGACCGCAAGCCTGAGAAGGTCTTTGCAGTCAAAATGACTGAAAATGCCGCTAGATTGCCAGGGGTGTGATGACCGACCACAGCCTCCATAGCAAAAAAGATTAGACAGCCGCACGGGTACAATCGACACCAGTGTTTCAGAAACCTGTGAAGTCTTCCGATTCTTTCTGACACTCGGATGGACTCTGCAGCGGGGATGGAGTCCCCTTTAATGCAATATCGGTATTTCACCAGATACCTCCGCCCTTTTCTTTAGATTTACATCTAAGCGGCCTCGACAAAATAAGTCGACAACGAACACCATAGCACGCAAACAAACCAACCATCGTGGGCCCGAATCGGTTTGCTTTTCCCGCATTGTGGGAAAAGGGCGAGTGTCAAGCGATTCAGCAAGCAAAGAGTAGAGAGGTAACTAAGCAGGTTGCTTGCGTTCTGTGGAACAAGGAAAAGCCCGCTCAGCAGCGCTGTTTCAACTGGTGCTCTCGTGCTGCAGCATGATACAGTTTGTTCTAAAAAGAATGAGCTTTTTTTTTATACCGACATTCAAACAACATGAGAACCGTATCCTGCTCTTACGGAGTATCACTTCTCGCAATCTCCCGTCCCTTTTTCTTCTTCTGGCGTGAATCCGCTGTCGACACCTACGGTGTTGCAACCCAAGCAGCTCCGGAAAAATGACCCCCGGCGTTTCTGCACTGGTTTCTTTTGTAAACGTTTAGACTAGCTCGCGTTTCGGTTCTCGCACAGTTCGTGACATGGTCGTGGGGTATTTTGGACCGGCAGTCGGTTCCGACCAGGAGCGTTTACAAACTTTGTCAAATGGTGTTACCCACCAGGAGCGTACCCAACTTCTATCAAACTTCTATATTCAGGGGGGGTGTGTCGCTTTTTATTTCGGGTAAAGTCCCTTGTATGGACACCTGACTTTGAAAAAGTCCCTTGTGGGACGACGTTTTTGGAATACCGACGGACATTGTCCGTCGAAAATGGGGGAGGGGGGGGGGTACCCACCCACCCCCCAGAAATCCAGAGAATTTTTTTTCTAACCTACCAATTTTCCCGCACGGCGGGGGAGTTTTTTTTGGGGGCTTTTTTACTGGAGTTTTTCTTGGCCCCCAGCGGAATTTTGTTTTTTGAGGTTTTTGTGGTGGGCGCAACTATGCGCAACTATGCGGAACAGCCCAAACAACTTTTTGTTGTCCGATTCCTTGAATCCGGTGCCCAACACCTTCCTAGAGAGTGGTTCGTTACGCGCTTAGCATTCCCACGATGAATCGACAGTATGCGGAACAGCCCAAAAAACTATGCGCAACTATGCGGAACGACCCGAAAGTATGCGGAACAGCCCAAAACAACTATGCGCAACTATGCGCAACTATGCGGAACGACCCGAAAGTATGCGGAACAGCCCAAAACAACTATGCGCAACTATGCGCAACTATGCGCAAGTATGCGGAACGACCCGAAAGTATGCGGAACAGCCCAAAACAACTATGCACAAGTATTGTCGATTCATCGTGGGAATGCTAAGCGCGTAACGAACCACTCTCTAGGAAGGTGTTGGGCACCGGATTCCAAAGGAATCGGACAACAAAAGTTACTACCCGAAAGTATGCGGAGCGACCCAAAGAATGCTTTGTGCGCTTCACTCGGTGACGGATCTTGACTGACAATGAATTGAACGCGAAAGGAGAAAACAAAATGAATTGCACTTACTATGGGGTAACCCCCCGAGATAGCCGCTGAATGGTGAGAGAACCAGGAGGTCACACCACCAAACCGGTATAGTTGCGCATAGTTGTTTTGGGCTGTTCCGCATACTTTCGGGTCGTTCCGCATACTTGCGCATAGTTGCGCATACTTGCGCATAGTTGTTTTGGGCTGTTCCGCATACTTCCGGGTCGTTCCGCATACTTGCGCATAGTTGCGCATAGTTGTTTGGGCTGTTCCGCATAGTTGCGCACAGTTGCGCTTAGTTGTTTTTGGGCTGTTCCGCATACTTTCGGGTCGTTCCGCATAGTTGCGCATAGTTGTTTTCGGCTGTTCCGCATACTTACCGTATTTCTAAAAATGTCGGCCCCCCTAAAAAGTTGGCCGGAAAAAATGTTGGCCGGAAATAAACCTGGCGGTTTTGGGGGGGCGCCAGGTTTATTTCCGGCCAACATTTTTTCCAACCAATATTTTTTTGGTAAAAGCAAGTTGTACTTAGCAGATTTCATACTACACCTAGTCAGGCAGGGCCTTCACCGGAAGCTGTTTTCCCGCGCTACAGGGATAGCGCAAGGGTTTGCTGGGATCGCCGACGGCTTAAATACACGGGCCGTCATGATCGCCATCACCGACGACTTCTTAGCCTCCCAGGGCCATCCCAAGCCACCCAAAAGCACGTCCAAGTGGAGCGTTGGTCTTGGAGAGTAAGAGCGGGAATCCGGTTGAGGAGCCACGTCGTTGCCGACTTACCGTGATGATGCTCATGGTCGACTCGAGTTTCGTCGGCTCTGCCGCCTTTTGCCACGGTGGAAGGACCCACCAGCGACCGCGCCCGACCTCGCTCCCGCGAGCGATTGCGTTGATCGATCAAAAAATATTGCATGCCTAATACTCTCCAGGGAAAAGACTTTCGAAAAGGGGTACTTTGGACCTACGGAAGTGGCCGGGAACACGGTATTTGGCCATCTGTGCTACTTTCCTTCACCACAAGACTGGTATCCTGCGACCCGCTGTTCCTCATTTCCTTCAGCTCCTGTATTCCAAGAATTCCTGCTCCCGAACTGTCGCTTTTCAGCCTACGGTTTTCAGGGCTACGGTTGGGTAATTTGAGGATGACCAGCCGCACGAAGAAGACCAAGAAGATTCGCAACAGCATCGGCAAGGTAGGCAAGACGGGGGTCCGGTACACTTGAATGTCTACAAACCAGCAAAGTACCTCATCACGACTTCAGGTCAAGCATATGGAGGCGGTGCCGCGACGACCACGTGCTGTGCACCTCGTTGAGAAGGGAGCGATTCTCAGCAGGATACTTGGTGCTTGCAGTGACTTCTTTGCACCGAGAGATGAGAGCAGGGAAATGTTACAGGGAAATGTTAACGAGGGTTTAGCACGAGATGGTTCCACGTGGGTTGCTGCCACCTCCAATCAAAGAAGTTCTGGACTTGGCTTCTGGGAGGAGCACCCCGGATCCAACAGCGGCTGTGCAGCACACTCAACATATCAAAGAGGAACTTCTTCCTTTGTCCTGCTCTCGCGTTCCCACCAACATGTTGCACAAGCGTACGCCATGCCCCAACTGTGTTGTGCGCCGAGACAGCTGCGAACAGAGAAGGATGCATAGACCGGGACATGTCAGACGTTCATCAAAGACACGACTCCGCAAGCCTCATGTCCACCACCAGCTGGGTACCGAGTAGGGACGGCGAGCGATTCTAGCATCACAAAGAAAGCCAGATGTTGGCTTCGGGGAGGCGGGTTATCTTCCGCGTGCGTTGCGTTCCAGGGGAGGAGGACGGTGTGCGCGAAGGTTACAGCCATCCTGGATGTGCGGGGTGGGGTGGGTGGTTGAGGGGGGGAAATCTGCTAAGTACCCAAAAAACCTGCAAAAATGTTGGCCGGAAATAAACCTGGCGGTTTTGCCCGGTTTTTGGGGGGGCGCCAGGTTTATTTCCGGCCAACATTTTTAGAAATACGGTATATTGTATTTGACTACCTACAGTATTTGACCCCCCCCTCCAGTAGTGACGGCACTGCTCCATCGAGTGCACCAAAGAGGGCCAGAAGTTTCAAGGGTTGAAAGGATTGCGTACACATGAGAGGCGTTGTTTTTTCGCTAGAAAGTAATTCTGAACCGCGTCGTCTGAACCTCTTAAGGCTCTCGGATGTTTGCGTAGCTGGATAACCCCCCCCGTGACTGTCTGCCTACCTCACGGGGAACACCATTTAGTGTGATTTGCGAGCGAGTGCACATTACTCTAAGATGATGAAGACACGGCCCTGTGCTAGGCGTAGTTTAAGGTTGTACTTGTTTCCGAACAACCATCCACGAGCTTATCCACCCACACTATCCCCCTTTCTTGTTTTCACCCCTTCCGATGTCACTGTTGACTAACGGACCGTCGGACCTTTCCCAAAGGGAACACCTGTGGAAGTAGCAATGAGGACTTGGACCGGTACGGGCTACATGGCAACTCCTGCTCAACATGTAGAACGTGGGGAGCCCTTGGTCACATTCATTACGGGTGTGGTCGTGGTGTCGGTCGCAATAGTCGCTCTGCTAGCCATAGAGAGAGATAGAGAGAAAAAGAGCGCCAGAGAGAAAAGAAAAGATAACGTTATCTTCCGGAAAAGAAGGGTTACGCGAACCCCCGAGAAAAATAATAACCCCCCCAAAAAAAAAAAAAACACGCACCAAGCTGAACCTCACAAACAAACAAAGGTCGAAAGACACCAATCTGTACGTCCCACGGGATCGTCGGAAACACAAAAAAAAAAAAACCACAAACCGACGGAGACCCCAAAGCCTTTTCCAACCTTTCCAATTCCCTCCAGGCTAGACCACTATACAACGACCCCCTCCAGTAGTGCGCCTGATACCAGCCGGCAGCAAAAGAAACGGGTACTCTTCTAGACGGCACAGAAGGTGGGGCGTTCCAGGGTTGTGCACGAGCCGGACATCTGACGCATTATGGAAACAGTTCAGGTGAGCGTATCTTACTCTCACTTCTGCAAGCGACGACCGTCCAAACAAAGAGCCGGCCCAGTTAGTGCGATCGGAGACGGAAACTGTGCACAGAAACTCCCGGTACTCTTCCTCTTGCTTCTCTGGGAATGACTGATATACAACGTATTTTAGAACAACCCTCAGAAGACTTACCGAGCTAGCGGTGGTATTCGGCCATCTTTAGCTAAAATGCTGGTCGGTGGCCGGGGGTGGGCAAAAGGCCCTAACCAATCCAGAAGCTCAGGGCTCGACGCTCGACAGACATCCTGTCCTGAGCCACCGTGTATGCCAGACGGAGAACCCTCAAATGTGAAGAGCTCAGTTGCAAAGAAATCTCACACAAGCTTCAAATGCACCCTCGAAGGGCCTCGAGACCGCTAAGGAGGGGGCCGAACTTTTATGCTTGGATTTCGACCAAATAAATAGGGAAAAGTTGAGAGCCCGGAGTTAAGGGGTTAAATGGATGTACAAATCTGCACATAACAATATCATTTACGTTCAGGATGATCGTGAACAAAGTTATGCTGAAACAAGGAAAGATGGCAGCGGAAGCCGCACCAGTCCTCTCCCAGATAGCACTGGGCGCTTACGAGCAGTGCATGGCGAGATTGTTTTGAAGCACGGCGCGGCTGTTTTGAAACACGGTGACCACGTCAGCAACGCCGGTGGCCCGTCTTTTTGGCGCGGCTGTGATGCAAAACGGAGCCAGTCGCCCAGCCAGTCGGCCAGGACAACCCCCTTGTGAGCTGGTGGCAGGGAAAGGCCGAGGCGAGCCATCCAGTGCATCAGCCCAAGAAACGCAAGGTCGCTTGCACATTGGTCTCTTGCCAAGATGAGCATCACAGGTGGTCAGAAAGTACTGGAGGTGTTGGCAAGGCCAGTGTCTTTACCACACCCGAAATGGGTCCAAAGGGCCCCGTTCAGCGCGAACCACAACCGCAGTTGGGCTTGCGCGCAGAAAACGGGAGTTTGGCTCAAGAAAACGTCAGCGTTGTGCACCATCATTATAACAATAAAAAGTAACACCCTCTACTCCATACAACTTCTATCAAACTTCTGCATACAGCATTGTGGGTAACACCATCAAAACGCTCGTTCGATTCGGGATTTACAACACATTTCGGAATGGGAGGCGTGCGGCCAACGAGATTCCTGCAGAGCTCGGGGAAGTGGCTGACTTGAGTCGCTTGGCGTTTTCGGGAAACATTCGGAGATTTGCGCAGCTGGGTGAAAAAATGCATCCGGTGAAGATACGTGCCTCGCACGAGCGCCCGACTTACAATCAGGGATTCACCGGGGAAGGGGCTCGCACGAGCGCCGAGCTTAGCATCGGGAACCCAGGGAGGGGCTCGCACTAGCACCCCGAACTTTATCATCTCGCTCCAGACTCGCTAGCGCAGTTAACCCAACTCCGACCAAGCACCTACAGGTTAATTTCCACTTTTTCCTATTTTTCATTTTCATAGAGTGCCTTCGCTCTTTTGGGCATTCTGGGGCTGGAATTTTGCGATTTCGAAGCATATCTTTCCATTGCCGCCCTTGGAAGGCGAAGTTTTGACATGATGTTGCACTACTCTGTCATCGTCTTCTCGCTTATGACCGTCTCTAATTCGTCGACAACGTTTCACCGCAACCTTGACAATCTTTTGTTTTCTCGCGTGGTTTAGATTTCCTTCCTAGGTTGGGCTTGAGCAAAAGAGAAGAAGAAAGGCGGCAGACGTCATTTTGCGTGCGTTCCGGGGGTAGGGGGTTGGAGTGATGGCGAGAGAACGGGCAAGACGCAGGAAATTGAGGTACGGGGCAGGTGGGCAGTTCACGCAACTACTGGCCACTGCAGTCACTTTCATCAGTAGACTCGGTATACGTCAGACGCACTCCTTTGAGTGTGGGAGGGCGCCCCTGCTTGCAAGGGCGGCCGCCTCGTTTCTTCAAGCGCTGGGTCCCAGGAGTTTCCGGCTCGTAGTAATGGTGGTTCTTGAGGGTGTGAAACCGGGTAAAACACGGAGCGGGACACAGAGCCACGCCACATGTTTTGCAGACATATTTCGTCTTGACCAAACGAACATGGCATTTGCACGCAACGCGGGTGTCTGTTTCCAGAATGGCATGGAACTTGCCATCCAGGCGCGACGGGTGGTCGCTAGCCCGAGGTGTGCGCGTTCCGGGGCTGAAGTCCTCAGTACTGCGGTTGTCAGCAAGTAACCCGCGGATGAGCTCTTTTCTGAAGTCCTTGAAGGGTAAGGACCCGCGATTCTTACCAAGACGCTTGTACAAGATAAAACTGTTCAACGCAGACACTTCGAGCAAATAAAAGAAGACTTTCATATACCATCGTTTGCCCTGCATGAATCGTGTCGCCCGGGCAAGGTACTGGTCGCAGCGATCTACCCCCCCCATGTGTTTGTTGTAAGCAACCACGATGTCTGGCTTACTGACCTTCAACCGCTTTCCCCCCTTGCAGCGACGCTCAAGCTCGGTCATTGTTGTTCCAATGGGGAGTGTTGACAACATGCGGACTTCACGCTTGTCAACCCACTCCAAGAACGTGATCGGCGAACTTTGGCGATACTGGCAATGGCCGCGTTTCGGGGCCGCAGCCTTATCCGCTTGGGATGGGCGGCCGCGCTTCTTTTGGGACTTGCTAAAAAGTGGGATCCCGTTCCGATTTTTGCGGACAGTTCCGGCCGCGTGGAATCCCAAGGTGTATAATTTTAGCATGAGGGGAATGCTTGTGTAGTAGTTGTCCATGTACATGTGCCTTCCTGAGTATGCATACAGAGCCGCAGCTGCAAGAAGTTCACGCTCACCAACGTTCACGGGGCCAGGGTTAGTATCCGTGTCAATCTTACCGGTATACACTGACGATACCAATGTGTAACCAGTCTGTGACTCAGCCAGAACAAAACACTTCAAACCGAATCGATGCCGTTTCATGGGCATGTATTGCTTGAAGCTGACACGACCTTTGTACTTGATGATCGACTCATCAAAGCTAAGTTCTTTATCGGGAGCATAGACATCCCGCCATTGGAGAGACACAAGCTGGAAAATATCTCTTATCTTGATGAGTCGGTCCGGGTGTTCCTTCTTTCCACTGAGGGGGTCTGTGAAGTGCAGCGTCCTGTGAATATCGTGCCACCTTTTCCTGGACATGGTTTCAGAAAAAAACGCGCATTGTTCGATAGGGTCCACGGACCAGTACGAGTAGAGATCCTGTTTCACGGACAACCCCATCGCGTATGTGACAGCACACCAGCGAAGAAATTCCGCAATATCGGGTGCTTCGTACGAGATACCCTCTTTCCCTGCAGCATACACACTCATGTGCCCAATGATCTGGGTGACCACCAGGTCGGTGAACATGCATCTGAAGATGTCAGTGGGGGAGGAATCCTCATCAAGGTCGTAGGACGGATTCGGTCCGGTCTTCTTGGCGTTGAAAGGGAATTCGAGGTTGGGCTCGACTTTGCTGCTCCACGACAAGGACTTGATCGCTGCACCTGCTGCCTTGACCGCAGCGCTCTCAGTATTCGGTGGGCGGCCTCGCGGTGCTGGGTTTGCGGGGGGCTTCTGTGCCGGTCCTTTTCGTGGTCGGCCGGGGCGCTTCGGTGCAGGCTTTGCGGAGGGCTTCGGCGCCTGTTCTTTTGGTGGCCGGCCGGGGCGCTTCGGTGCAGGCTTTGCGGAGGACTTCGGCGCCTGTTCTTTTGGTGGCTCGCCAAAAAAAATGTTCATAAAGTGGCCGAGATCACCGCTCTGAACCCGCGGGTTGGCCAGGAACACGACGTTGGCCGGGTGGGGTCGGTCTTCGCCTCGCTCGACTGAGCCGGTTCCTCTCAGCACGGCCCAGTTGTACAGCGCTGTGTACACTGTCTCCGGATTGGGCTGGAATCCGATACCGTGTTGGAGGCAGAAGCTCGATACCTGATAAGTGTCCAGCTCCGGTAAGCGTGCCACACTCCTGCAACGCACGTCGAAATGTTCGCGGGCGAAGCTGAGAATGTTCAATGCCGATGGCATCGCAAAACTTCCCTCCATCGCTCGCATGAGTGCGATGTACCCGCACTCCACCCCGCTCTGCTCGTCACGCAGCTGCAGTGTCACACCCCGGATACCGCCGAACTCACGTCGCGACCGTTGCCTGTCCCAGTTCCCGCAAGAGTCGACCACTGTCACCCGCCCAAGCGCGGTGGCGTCGAGATGATGCACTTGTTCGCGCACTGTCCTTCCCGACCTGTTGTTGTCGTCATCGTCATCCTCTTCCTCTTCTTCATCCTCTTCTTCTTCCTCGTCCTCTTCCTCTTCCACCTCTTCTGCTTCCTCGTTGTCCTCTTCTTCTGTCGACCCCACACTCTCCATATCCGTGGCCGCCCGCTTCCTTCCAGACATTTTGTACTTTTCACTGCCCAAGTTCCTGGATTGTTTCCACTGTTGATGACAAGGCATTGAAAAAGCCGGTTTTCCGGGGGTTTCCCCAATCTCGCCACTTGGTTTCAATCGTCATTGCTGACGAATTTTTGACATTCGAGGGCGGCAATGAAAAGATTTGCTCGAAATGGGTGAATTCCATATTTTTGGGATTTTTTTGGCGCCTCCTGAGCACCCCTACAGAAAAATCCAGATTAAACCGGACATATATGTCCGGTTGGTCGGAGTTGGGTTAATACTGGCAAACTAATCGTACGGATTGCGAACGCTCGCAGCGCCGAGTTGTCGATTGTTTCGAACGTGCAGGCTGTGTTGGAAAGCGGAAAAGGAGGGGCAATCCTGACAGGGGACACTGCATACTGTTCGTTACGAGACTGCAAGAATGAAGAAATAATTCAAGTCGAAACCATCCGTAAGATACTTAACACCTACACTGCGGGACTCACCTATATATGAGCTCGGGCGGAGAGGGCTGGTTTCTTCCTGGCCAACAACACACTCCTCCGCAGGCCTAGATGAGTCTTGCCAGCACCTGCACGTGGCCGCCTGCTCTGTTGCGGTCTCGTTCCGCATCTGGAAGGTCCTTGCGGTCAGTTTGCGTTCGCTTCCTGTGGACACAAACACACATCATTGGCTTCAGGAAGGAATCCTCCATTCTTGCATGTAGGCTAGCCTCAGACGCTGTCGGCGGTCGTTTTGGGTTTTAGCCCACCGCCCTTCGCATTCGTCCTCGCCAACGTTACCTACTGAAAGAAGATATTCTAAGAACATGCTGTCAATTCTGTCTGGGTGCATGACGCATTTTACCACGTGCCTTGTGTGCCAGGGGTTGGATACGTTTACTTGCTGACCGGCACTAACCTTGTAGAAGGCCCGCCTATGCAGCCTAAGTTCAGCACCGCAAGACTTTTTTTGACTAGGCGGCCTGTGCTCACTTCAGTTGGAGGGAACCATCCTGCCACGATGATGTCGTCGTCTGCTCCGCAACGTTCCACATCTGGAATATCGTTGCGATCGGTTCGCGCTTCCTGTGGGCACAACGACCGTCGATGGCTTCGAAGGAATCATCCGTTCTTCTCTCTCTTGACGTACCATACCTAAATACGCATTTGACCTCCTGACTGAACCCTGTCAGTCGCTCACGTACTGCCCCAGGGGAATGAAGTTGCACTCCTCACGCGCAAGCCTGCTTTCTCTGTAGCTCGCCGAAAGGGAGGCCGTTCTAGTCTTGTCAGCAAGTCACGGGAACAAACGCTAACCCGGGACCCGGATCTATGTCGGCGAATATCTTTATCCCAACAGGGCACAAGGAGAAGGGGGGAGGGGGAGGAGAAGTGCGGGCGGGGGCGACGAGAGTTTGAAAGAGGCAACTCGCGTACACCGGCCGCGAATGGCCGGCGTGCGGGGGCGAGCTATCTTGAGAGATGACACCAGCGTGGACAGCCGGGCGAGTAGCCTCGGCAAGGATGTTCTGCGCAGCGTGCTCAATAGCTCTGTTGGGGCAGGAAGAGGCAGAGGTCGTTCGCTGCACGGGTACGCGCCACGAACCGTGTCGGCTCCAGGAGGGAGAGGCGGTGGAGCCGGCAATGTACCGGGCTCGCCCGCCGCGCACCGTGCGATAGGAGCCGCAGCGAAGAAGCCAGCGAGCGCACTCGGCTTCAGGTTTCCGGGCGTCCTGTCGGATTCGATGCGAAGCGTCGTCTCGATGTCGAGCCGCAAGTTCGACCCATCGGCGGCCGTGTCGGCACTGATGGCACGGAACAAATCCCTACGCTCCCCCCGCAACAGCGTCGTCGAGACCAACCTGTCCCTCAGCCCTCCGAGGAGATCGCTGCACCGCCCTTCCGACTACCTCTCTGACCCTGGGGATCCCATCTCGCCGCGGTCTGTCGGCACTCAACCGTTCCTCCCGCTGTTCATGACAGGTCTGCTATCATGTTGTTTTCCAAACCACCTGGTTCGGGCTGAACACTGGCCGACACGTGGTCAAAGAGCAGCTACGGGGAACGCGCCTCTTCTTCAATTTACCACTCCGCGATGGGTGAGTACCTTTTTGATCCACGAATCTTAGAATCCGACTAGTACCTAACACTTGCACAAGGTTCACACCCCGTTGTAATTTCACCCCTCGCTTGGCGCGAACTTTGATCAGGAATATGCGTACCAGCAGTTCTCTGATAGCAGACACTTCTGGACCAAATCGCTGCTCACTGATGCGGCTCCTGTTTACCTTTGTTCAGTGCCACAAGGGGCCGTTGCATGAGGGTGAGATCTCTTCTCCAGGAGGTGCAAATGTGCTCCGTCTGCCAGCTTCACAACGTGTGTGCACACTACCCACTTTTGAAACATGACGTTCGGGAACTTATGCGCACACAATCCGCTCATGCGAAAATGAGTACCCAGATTTTTCCCGTTCCAATGGCTCAAAATGAAGGAAGCAAAAGGGCCGCCAACCATCCCTACCAAACGGAAATATTCTACTGTAGGCGGGATGCTGCACAAGATATAGACCGTACAATCACGCCTCGAAGGTCCCTTCTTCGGAATATAGACACCGACTTACTCTATGAAAACGCCGGCGCAGGTTCGACCGTACGATACAAAGGCGGCGGTCGCTTTCACGGAAACCAGGAGTGGCCGGAAGCCGATGATCAATTGACCGTCGGTGACATCGGCACCGTTGTTGAAGTCCAGCCTGAGTCGGATCACCCGTACGTGTGCGTGTTCCCGTGCGTGCGCGTGCATCTCGAACACGACGACTTGGAGCAGGTCCGCCCGCCGCCAGGTACGCATCTGGACGACGAGCTCTGCCGCTCCGACACGCAAGTATCCCACTCAGGCAGCTTCGCCTGCCCGCGGAGAGGAACGCGGACCACGGACTCGCCCGGCAACAGCAACATCAACAACAACAACATCAACAACAGCAACATCAACAACAACAACAACAACAACAGCAACATCAACACCAACAACGGCAACAAACCCAAGGAACGGCCGAAGCCGCTGGATAATTCCGCGGCAAACATCGCCCGCCTGGTCCACGACATCATCCGGGGAGACAGCCCTGGGTCGCCCGCCTCCCCCCGCGGCGCGACTTCGCCCGCGAAGCCCGCCAGCGGGCCCGGCTCCCGCGCGACGCCGCGCCCCGCGCCGGCGAGGCACGGCCCCGACGAACTCACTCTCGACCGGCCCACTCAAACCGGCAGCGGCGCCGGGCGGCCGGCAGACGCCGAAACGGCCTCCCCCGAGGCTCCCGGCTGGCTGGACCACACAGTGCCCCTCGCCGACGAACCGCAGGCCGCCGCGCCCCCTGCAGGGGGAGGGGGCGAGAGCCCGGGCAGGGCCGAGACGAGGATGGGAGGGCAGGCGGGCAGTCCTGTGTGGGCCTCCATCTCGGACGGGAAGGCGCCGTCCGAGGCGTCGGCCGCCGCCAAGCCCATGACGGCGGCCGAGCTCTGGGGCGAGTTTTCGCTGCGGTTGCAGACCGTCGGCGTGCGGACCCGGGACGACCTGGACCTGCAGGACATGCACCCCGACGATTTCTTGACGCTCTGCGAGCGTTCGCTGGGATTCGGGAAGCTCGATTCCCTCCGCCTCCGGACCAGTTGGCGCAAGAAGCACGCGGACCCGTGTCACCAAAGCGTATCCCCTCGTTCCTTCGCGTCCCCGCGAGACACTTCACCGGTACCCATGCTGGCGGGCTCTCCACCACCCGCAGCTTTACCATCGGCACAGACGGAACCAGTGTCCCTGCAGTCGTCGCCTGACGGAAACGACGTCACGCCACGTAGCAACTCGTCCAACTCCCCGTGTCCGGACCCGCCGGCACCCCATGCCACGCCGCCTACTCCTTCTCCGTGGCGGCCGCTTTCCGCACAGGACTGTTCTCCTGTCATTGAAGCACCTGTGCAGCACTACCATCAAGCTCCCGGGTCACTGGACTTCTCGGAAGCAGTTGCGTCGGGTTCGCTCCCCTGCTACGACACGCCGTCTGCAATCCCCTACCAGCCAAGCCCAAACCCAAGCGAATCTTACACTGAAGGCGCTCGGTATCAACCTCGGACCAGCCGGGCGAACAGCGTTGTCACCAGTCGATCCGTCAGGGGGCGCGAGGCACCGTCTGAGGAAGAACCCAGCCACTGCGATGGTAGCGTGGACAGTGTCGCTCACTTGACAGGCCAAGCCGGACCGAGTCGAGGTGAAACAACTGCGGCGGAGTGCAACGAAGAAGGCCACCGGGCCGATGTCGCACTGGACGACCAGGGCCCGGCTGTTCACCGGAAAAGCGAAATGTTGCTGCTCCCCAACTCGGCCGAAGAACGTCCGGAGCGGCAGGAAAACATTGGGAGTCGTGCGAGCTGCACATCTGCACAGACCAGTCAGGCGGTCTCCCGTGATGCCCTCGTTCAAAGCGAGCCAGCCCATTCGTCTGAGACCCGGGGAAACCACGGCAGTGTCCCCGTGAATGGGCAGGGCGAACCCGTCCGCGCTATTAATGAAGCCACACCGCCGGCCGGGCCGATCCCCGCAGACTGCGGTGAGTGCCCCAGGGACTGGTCGGCGGCCGTCGCCGAGCAGCTGCGGCAGTTCCTGAAGAGCACGGTCGCCGCGCCGGCCGACGCGACGGTGGCGATCACGAAGGTGACCCCCTGCCGGCCGAGCCCGCACGCCGCCGGATCGTTCCGCGCGGCGAAGGAGCGGCTCTCGCAGCAGCAGGGCGGCCCCGCGGTGTCCGAGATCGTGTACTACGCGCCTCCCGGCGGCCTTTCGCCTTCGATCTTCTCACCTGGCGCCGGCAGCCAATTCTCGGAGCACCTCACGCGCCACGGGGCCCTCTCCTTCACCACCGTGGGCAACCTCTACCCCAGCAAAGTGCCCCCCGATCACCACACTCATTCACCCACCTCCGCTCTCCTTCTCCTCTGCGAGATCCTCCCCGAGCCGATGCTCACCGAGGACCGCCCGATGACCGCGCGCGCCGTCGCCGATCTCTTCGCGGCGAGCGCCGGCGGCGTCTCGTCCGTGTCGACGCCGTGGCGGCCCACCGTCTCCGACCCGGCTTTTTTCGCCGCCGGGACATCCGCGGCGGAAAGAAGCCCGGCCTCGCGCGCCCGGCGGTACTTTTTGGCCGACCCGTCCCTCGTCCTGCCGCGCTTCGTCGTCGAAGTCGACGTCCGCCCGGGCAGGGCTCCGACGCTGTCGGGGGGTGACGGCTGGGGATCGTGGGACACCCCAGTCGGCGCGGGGGACGGCCCGTGCCGCCCCGCGTCGAGTGCCCGGTCGCAGTCGACGCCCCCGTGCCGGCGCGGCGGCTCGCCGGTGTGGGGTCCGCAGGGTCCCGGACCCCGCGGCTTCGGGCTGCCGCCGGCGGGCAGCGCGTTCGCGCAGTTCCTGCACGCGTGCGGGAAGCGGCACCCGTGGACGCAGCCGGAGCCGTGGCGGCCGCCGTCGAGGGCCGGCGGGATCCCGCCCGTGGGACCGTTCGACTACGCGGCGGCGCACCGGCTGCACTCGATCGTGCGCCGCTCGTTCAGGAGGGCGAGCCTCCCGGGCGAGCTCACGGGGTGCACGGCGTACGCGCGAACGTGCGGCGAAGGCGAAGGCAGGTACGTCTGGGTGCCTTGCCGACCCGACCGGCGCGGGAGCGTTCTGATGAGGGCCGCCGGGAAGAAGAAGGCAGCCGGCCGGGGGAAGTGGGAAAGAAGGCCGTACCCCAGCAGCGACACGCCCGGCCCCTGCCACAGCGGCTGGGCGGCCAGCGCGAGCGCGTTGGTGGAGTACTACGTGGGCCCGGGCAAGCGGCGGTCCTCCTCCGTGCCGGGCGCGGCGCAGCAGGCTTTCCCGGCGGCTGCTGCACGCCAACCCGCCGTGGCTGGCTGGGGCGGGAGCGTGGGCGGCTCGGCGCGGGGGCCCCGCGGCAGGCGGCGCGCCGCGTCGGTGCCAGGGTCCGGCGAGCTGCTGTGCTCGGACACCGATCGACCGCACTGGGCGGCCGCACAGCCAGGCGCCCGCGGGTTCTCGGCCGGCACGTTTACAGGGGAAGAATGCGTGTTCCAGGGCCCTGGCAGGCGACGCGCCTCGTCGGTTCTCGGCCCAAGCGAGCTGCTGTGCGGGGACACGGCGCATCCTCACTGGACGGCTGCACAGCCCGGCGCCCGTGGGTTTCCGGCCCGCACATTTTCGGAGGAGGAGTGCGTGTTCCAGGGCCCTGCCAGGCGACGCGCTTCGTCGGTCCTTGGGGCAAGCGAACTGCGGGCTGCTGTTCCTTGGGCTGTTTCCACTGGAAACGCCAGAGACCTGCCCGTCGGTATGTTGCTGTCGGACGGGGGCGTTTTCGAGACCACGCCCCCGAGGCGGCGCGCTGCGTCGGTGCCCGACAGCGCCGAGTTTTCGGCGTCGGCGGGCAAGTCGCCGTTGGTGGAGTACGCACCTGGCGTCCTCCCGGCGCACCGGCCCGCGACGACGAGTCTGCTCACGGACCGCGCAGGCGACCGGAAGCCCGCCTCCGGCGGCTGCCCGCCCGATCCGTCGGAGCCGCGGACGCCGCTCCAACCCGCGCCGTTCCGCTCGCCGCCACTCGCGCCGGCGCGGCACGGCTTCCGCGCCGCCGGCCCCCCTTCTTCGGACGACGAGCACCCCGCCCTTACCGGCACCGTCGCCCAAACCGTGCACGACCCCGGCCCTGCTGGTGCCCCGCGCGTGGGTTCGGCGTCACCGGACGCGCACGCGCACCCCGTCTATCCCGCAAGTCCGGGAGACCCAGATCCGACCGTTAAACCGGCTTCGGACGCAAGTCGGAGCAGCAGCCGGCGGGACGAGAGCCCGGTGATCTTCAGCAGGAAAGTAGTCCACCTCGTCGCGGTTACAGAGGTCGCAAAGTCGACGACAGTTGTGCACACGGGTCCCCGCGGGTGCTCGCAGACAACGGCAACCTCGCACTCAGTTCGCCGCGACGCGGAGTCCGACGGGGATGCCGGGGGCGATTGCGACATTCTCGCCATGGAGAACTCGGGGAATCCCCTTTTTTTGGACTGCGGCGGATCCCAGGCGTCCTCCCCTTCCATGAACATGCAGTTCAGCAGCTTGTCCAACGTGCTCGGCGGCGGAGTCACCCCACCCCGAAGGGAAAGCTGGGAAGAAGCAAGCAAATGCAACGACAGCTTCGCCTCTTTGCGGCACGCGATCCCAGAGCAGCCTGAAGGCGTGGCAGACTGGCCGGACTCCGCTGCGGCTTCGGCTGCGGCTTCAGCTTTTACCCGGAAACCGGGGCCGGTGGAGCTAAATGTGCGTGGCTCTATGGACTCGGGAACCGACCGCGCGTTGTGCCGCGAAGGCAGCACCGACCAGAGTCTTGCATCCAAGGCGAGGCTATGCGCGTTCTCAGCCGTCACACGGATTGAACAGGCGCTTGGGGAGACTAATGAGTCGCTTCTTGACGCTGTTTCGCGGGCGGAGGCGAATCCGGGCCTGGGTGCTGGACCTCAGTTCGGGTCTGGCGCCTGGGCGCTGGACGTGACGGAGGTGCTCGGAGCACTCACCACACTGCAATGGATCGACGCCGGCACGGGGCTTCCCGTCGACGGGGCGCGGCCGGGCAGTCGGGGCAGCGGCAGCACGAGCCCGCGGGTTAATAAAGGGAAATTCCACCCGGAGTTTTCGCCGCTGCGTGTCTACTCGGCGGAAGGCAGCGAGCCGGGCCGGCGGGGCGAGGACGCCGCCGACGGCTCCTGGCCTGCCAGCGGCATCAACAACACCTACGACAATAGTAGTGACGCCAAATACGACTGCCGAGCTCACAGGAGCAGCAGCCCCGCGAACAACCACGACGACAACAGCACGGCCAGCTGCAGGGAAGACACGGACAAGGCGGGCGACCGCCCGATCGACAACCGGAGCACCAAGGGCTGCCCCAGCAACGACCACAACAACCGCCACAGCGGCGGCAAAGGCGCTGTCGGCGGCGGTGGCGCCTCCAACAGCAGCACCAACAGCGAGGCGGGAATCGCCGCCTACCCCCCGGAGAAGGCCGACGGCCGGCGGGAGGCCCGCAAGGTGGGCACCCCGGACCGGCACCCGGCGCCGAACCCCCGCGAGCCACCGCGCGAGCAGAAATTCGGGTCGCCGAGCATCGGCAACGCGCACTCGGCGGAGCCGGCTCCCGACGCCCCGTCCGCAGCGAACCGCGGCGAAGGCCGCCGGAGCCCGACGGCCACCCCGGACCAGCACCCTGCCGTCTCGCGAAGCAGTCGTCAAGGAACCGGACTCGACGTTATCAGCGAGGGAAAAAGACAACTCGGAGGGGAATCTGGCGCGAGCGCGCCGCCGCCCACCGCCCCGTCCGCGTCGGACCGCAGCGAAGGCCGCCGGAGCCCGACGGGCACCCCGGACCAGCACCCTGCCGTCTCGCGAAGCAGTCGTCAAGGGAGCGGACTCGAAGCCGGCAGCATGGAAAGAAGGCAATTCGGGGCGGAACCTGACACGAGCCCGCCGAACCGCGGCGACGGCCGCCGGAGCCCGACGGGAAGCGCGCACGCGGAAGGCGACGACCTGCACCGCCGGCGGGCCGCGGCGGACCAGAGCGCCTCTGACGACGCAGCGACACGCTGCGACTCGCTGGAGCGCACGCTGCCCGCCCAGGGCGGGGGCCGCGCGCCGGACTGGCCGGAGGGGGACGGCGGGGAAGGCAGGGTGCGGAGGAAAGTGGTCACGCGCACGCTGATCACCGAGCGGAAGGAAGTCGTCGTGCGCGAGCAGGGCGACGCGTCCGGCCGCGCCGGGCTCGAGACGCGGGTGTCGCGGCTGCGGCGGGAGGTGACGAAGGACGGCGATAAACGGGGGAAGGTCGCGTTCTCGGACCTCCGGAAGCCGAAGGAAAAAGCGGCCGACGACGTCTCCGCAAGCACCGGGGAGGAGTCGGAGGTACCGTGGGACTGCTTGAGCGCGCAGAGCCGAGGTTCTTCGTGCAGCTACGTCATCAACAGGGCTCCGGAGGCTGTGCATGGGGGTTTGACCGAGAAGACGGACCGGAGTAGTTGGACGCGAATTGATCGTCTTCAGCAGCAGGAATCCGTGGGAGAGAGAGGGTGGGTGAATTGTGGCGATGGAGACGCGCGGATGTCGGTGTTGACGGATACGCAAGTCAGTCACCAAGGACACGGGTATGGGACGGTGGTGTGGGGCCAAGTCGTCAATGCGGACAAAGGTCGCTCTGATGTATGCGGGACTGAGCGCGTTGCTTACGAGTTCAAAATTTCAGTCACACGTTTAGATGGAACGCTGAAGCTCGGGGTTCTTCTGGGGGGTGGTTCCGTCACAGCTGCGTTGTATCGGATGCGAATGGAGAAAGACTCTTGCTCTTCAGATCTCAGCGGTGGCGGGTACGGCTGCGACGAGCTTAACCGGTTCATCAGGATGCGGTCGCTTCCAAAGGCGCCGTTCAACCTGCGAGTCCGTCTGACGATTCCGCCCCCTGCCGGTGCTTCCGACGTGTTCTGCCCCTTCTTCTCGTTCTTCAATCACTCGCTGCCTGCAGCGCACGTCCCACCTCCGCAATCGCTGCCGCACTGGGATGCAGATCTACCCTTCCGAATTCAGATGCAGATCAGAGGGAAAGGTGTCGTCTCCATGCTCTCTCCACCGAAGCGAATAGCACTCCCCGGCGAGTAGTATCCCCTGGGGCTGCCCTCAGGTAGGTCATCATGGCTCGTGAGCCGCCCCCAACGGACGAAGCTCTGACTAGCCTCGAGCAGGCCAAAGCTGGCAGTATTACGGTCAGATTGACCGCAGACTCATGTACCTCCGCCACTGGTTAAGGCCCGTTTTGTGATCAGATACACAGCGTGTGGGCGAATGTTGTGAAAAGGTTTTCGAGTGCAAAGTGGGGAGATGGAGTATGGCATCCATCAATATTATGTTATGCTCAAAATAGCGAGCTACGATCTCTCAGCCTAGCAGCAGACATGGGGGTTCGATTGCTATCGCCGCCCCGGCGAATACTGTTGTCTACAGCGTAACTCACGAGCGTGCGTGTTCTCAGATACTGTGTGTACGTAGTCTGGCTGCCTTCCCTTCCACAGTTGCTGTCGACGTGTTCTGGGCCTCTTGGTTCCTGCAGCCGCCCCGACCCCAGTACCCCGCTTCTCTTTCACGAGGAAGACAGTTTTTAGTTACCGAACCAAACAAACAAATTCTTCTTGCCCCTCCCTCCTTCGACGCTCCGTCTGCCGTTCCAGTCGTTTCTTTTGTCCATCGAGCTGTCTTCTGCGATCTTCAGCTCCCATCCCTCGATGCGAAGGGTTCTCACCAAAGAGCGAACGGCACAGCACCCTTTTGGAAAAAAAGGGCTGCGCGCCTGCCGTCCTCCAACTAGCCGCCATTGTTTAAGCCGTGGCCGCGTTCGACAAAGTCGGCCCTGCCACACATGCTGACGCGCTAGTGGGCTTCTTCTATTTGTTCGTTCGGAGTCGCTCAGGGAGTAGCTGGCCTTCAAGTCTGGTATTACCGGTGTGGTGTTGCGGCTTGGAATTGCTTGTGTCCTAGGCTGGCAAGCCTACACACGTTTCCTGAGTGAAGCGAACCCTTGCAACCATTTGTGCCTACTTCTGGGTGACTGAAGGATGATGGGACCCTGCCTCGACTATCGAAACGTTTCTCCTATCTGACCCCTCTGCGCTCCTCCAGCGCTCTTGTATATGATGTAAGCGTAGTCCACGACGATGTATTCATCGTCTGGCGGTGATGAATGAAAGAGCCTGTACTCGGCTTTGCACTCGGCGTACTGTCTTCCCCCCTGCAGGGCGCTGATGGCCCCGCCTGGGGCCTCAAAGATCCGGGCTAGTCGTGCCAACCAAAGCGCGTATCTACAGTGCTCCCCCCAACCCCAACCTCAACCCAAGGCCAGCACTCGATATTTCACCTGCGCACGCGGTCCTTGCATCCAAAGTACTGTACATTACTCGTTTCAGTCCCCGCTTTCTGTTCCCTTTCTTTCCGAGGATGCCGACTATTCGCCCTGCGCACTCGCATTAATGCAAGATTGTGCAAAATAGTGCCTAACACATCCTACACCGTGATTAGCGTCTAACGATTGCGAGTTTGCGGTAGTCAGTTCACTCCGGAGTCTCCGGCGGGACAGCGCGAGAACCGACAGAGAAGTTTCGTCAGGAAAACCGGATCACTGAAGGCATGGGGGAAAATCGCTTCCTCGACCTAGTCTCAAACTATAAATGGGCGTGAGCCTCCAGGCTCCTTCATTTTGAACCCCGGCATAGAATCCTGGTTCTAAGTGGGCCACTTCCCGCAAGCCGGACTGCGACGTGGGATGCATTGTGAATCATATTCAGGTTGCTTTCGGCGCGCTCGCTGCCATGAATGCCAATCCAGTTCTTCGCAGCGATGTGCGGTCGACGCCATGCATGGGTGCAATCAGGACGCACCCCCCTGATATCAGCCCGCTCTGTCCCATGCAAATGGTCGTAATAGTGGGGCGCCTGGGATCCGGTTCCAGATGTAGGCGCTGGTGGCACGCCATTTACGGCTCAAAATATACGTCTGTGTACCATGTCGCTAGCCGGCAGCACAGCCTTCGTGCCGCTAGCACAAACCCACTAGAATGCAGCACATTTAGCGTGCACGGTCGAACGAGTACTAATCATTTTAGAGTGTGGTCGGGGTCATCAGCGACACAGGCCCTCCCTTCAGAGTGGAAAAATGTAGTAACCAGCTCCCACCTCCTACGTGTTGACAAACCCCACTGGCAGCAGGAAAATAAGGAAGCTAAGCAATTGCTAACACGGAGAAGACAGCCGAAGCTTCTACACACACCGGAGCTTCCCCGCAAAGGGGGGCGGTTGCAATAGTGAGAAGAGGAAACCAAAAAAAGGAAAACCAAACCAACCCAAGCGCTTTTTTGGTTTGACCCTCGTCCGAAACCCCTGGGCTAGCCCAGTGCTGGTCAAACAGGCGCGTGCGCTCTGTTGCGGGTCGCAATGGATCGGTACAACGTCGTGAAGCAGATCGGCGATGGGGCGTACGGGAGTGTGATGAAGGCGACGCACAAACAGACGCGGGAGATCGTCGCCATCAAGAAGATGAAGCAAAAGTTCTACAACTGGGAAGAGTGCGTCTCCCTGAGAGAAGTGCAGGCGCTGCGCAAGCTGAACAACCACCCGAACATCGTCAAGCTGCGGGAGGTCATCCGCGAGCAGAATCAGCTGTTCTTCGTCTTCGAATACATGGATGGCGACCTTCTATCCGTCATGAAGGAACACGCGGTCACCGGACAAACCGGGCTGCCCCAGCCCAAAATCCGGAACATCATGTACCAGCTCCTCCAAGCAGTCGCCTGGATGCACAAGCTCGGCTTCATGCACCGCGACCTGAAGCCCGAAAATCTCCTGCTAAGCCGCGACGTGGCGAAGCTGGCCGACTTCGGCCTGGCGAAGGAAATCCGCGCGAGGCCGCCGTTCACCGAGTACGTGTCTACAAGGTGGTACAGGGCGCCCGAAGTGCTGCTGCAGCACAAGGCGTACAACTCTCCCATCGACATTTGGGCGGCTGGGTGTATGATGGCCGAATTGTACACGCTGCGCCCGTTGTTCCCCGGGTCGTCGGAGTCCGACGAGCTTTTCAAGATCACGTCCGTGCTCGGGACCCCCGACAGCAGAACGTGGCCGGAAGGCCTACGGCTTGCGAAGCTCATGGGGTTCAACTTCCCGCAGATCGTCGCGACGCCCATCAAGCAACTCCTGCCCAACGCCGGCCCGCAGGCGCTGAACCTGATGAACCGCATGATGCAATGGGACCCGGAAGCTCGGCCGAAAGCAGCGCAGCTGCTGCAGCACCCCTTCTTTCAAGTGTCTATAGACGGCGAAGGGCCCGACTTTCTCATGCAGCAACCCGCAGTCAAGGCGCCGGCGTCGGCTCCCGCCTTCAACGCGGCGCAGGAGGCGCAGCGGAGGGAAAATGCATACGTCGAGGAACAGGTCAAGCCGCAAACGACGACCAAGAACAAGAACACGATCGACATCACCAAAGTCCCGTCCGCGTCGAGCATCGCGGGATCGCAGCCCCCCAGCGCCCCGGCCGGAAGCCCCGGGTTGAAGTACGCCCTGCCCATCTCCAACAACAACGCCACCCCCAGCAGCAGCAACATCAACAACAACAACTACAACACCACCAGCAGCAGCACGGGTAACAACAACAACAACAACGGCCGCAGCCACGTGACGCCGCCCCCGCCGAAGCTGTCGTCTGCCCTGGAGAAGTCGCCCAGCGCGACGTCGGGCCCGCTGGGGAAGTCGGACGGAGGCGGCAAGCCGCCGACGAAGTCGCGCTTCGGCTACCTGAGCAGCGACAGCGACGACGAGCCGCCGAAGCAGGCCGAGAGGCAGCCGTCCGGCCCGCTGCGGGGCTCCCAGGGCAACCACCCGTCCCCGCCCGGATCCGTCGGCGCTCCGCGCGCCGCGAAGGGCATCCTGGCCGGCGGCGTCACGGGCACCGGCAGCGACCACATCATGGGAGCTGGTCGGTTTTCGTTGAACCCGTACGGGACCACGCCGCCGTTCTCCGGCACGCTGACGAGGGCTGATTCCGGGACGTCGAATGTGTCGCAGGGCAGCTTTTCGACGCTGGCGAGGGTGAGGTACCTGCCGGGGACCGTCACGCGGTCGCCCGCAAAAGGCCGGCGGCCGCCGATGCCGGGGATCCTGCCCGGCATCGGGTCTGTCGGCAACCTCGGCGACGCGGAGACCGTCGCCAGCACCGGCCTGCGCCGCCCGTCGTACGCGGGGTCCGCCGGCTCGGGCACCACGAGGCCCCCGAGCGGCGCGTCGCCGCTGGTCGACCCCTTGTCGCAGTACACGCGGCCCACGCCTGCCCAGCAGCCGTTCTCCACAGGGCTTGCCCGGCCTTCCTTCAGCAACGCGCCCATCGCGAAGCAGAAGCCGAAGCCCGGGTTCAGGGGGTTTGACTTGGACTTCTGAGGGGAGCGGGTTGTCTTCTCTCTCTCTCTCTCTCCGCGGCCGCACACCGCTTGAGAATGTAGTGGTCCGTAGGTTAAAGAGAGAAGAAAACACCTGGCTATCCCAGTGCCGCCCCTTATCTGGCGGAGTCTTCTGCGCATGCGCCTCTCGCGTGTGCTTTCATTCGGCTTGCACGTACCACAGGGCGTGTTCTGTTCGTTGTGCGCAGCAACCGAATTCTCGCGTGCCGGCGGCTCCCTGTATTCGCAGCCGGCACCTTGAGGCAGCCAGAGTGCCGCTGTGCACGCTTTGGGGATACGCAACCTCATGTACATTGCACAGCAAGTTCAACGGCCAGGCGCTGTGTGCGGTCGTGGCGGCATCCCTCGACGGCTTACCGCAACATTGTAGCTTCAAAGAGGGGTTCAGCGGTTATTCGTTAGGTTGAGGAGGTGGCTCACGGCATCGTCTGAAGGGTGAGTGGCTGGTGGCTTCGGACAACGTCCTTGCTCCCATTGTTTTTGACGTGGTTAAGCGTTACCAAACCACACTGAAAGGGAGATGTTCCCATTTCTTGAAACCGGTCCTGACCTTACTGGAACTTTCTGCACCCAGGTGCGCGGCTAAGAGCCCCCGCACCTGCGCGCGATGTCCCGCACTCGCTGATTACAATCTTGCGGGTTGTTCGACGATGTTGCTGCGAGGTTAGAAAGACGCAGACGGCGTTTTTGGGGGCTTTGGTACCCGCAAAGTAAACAGCGTGCAAAAACAAGTGCGAAATCGATCAACCGGCAGGATGATCAAGCGCAGATGATGCATGCTGAAGACAGGAAACAAGAAAAAGGGTGGCCCAGGGGGCATTGACCTGAAAACAGATCTTGATGCCGCAAACCCGCAAATCCAACCAAGGTCGAGTCGAGGGGGGGAAGCAAAGAAGGGTGTTTGATGTTTGATGTTCCCTTTGGGGGGTGGTGCACAATTGGGGCAAGGGAAAAGAGAATACAATACCTGGGGTTCCCACGTGATCACTCACCGCAGTACTAGTCAGGCCTGCTGGTGCTTAACTTCCCAAATCAGGCGGGAACACAAACAAAACGAAGCGCCCGCCTTTTTCTTCTCTCGAGACATGGCAATGTGTTCCAAGAATGTAAGCCTGAGCAATGAGCGAACCAACACCATACCGAAGATCATGTCACTGCCACAGTTTACGTGTCCGTGGTTCACATGGAGATCCCTAACTCAAGCCATACCAGGTGAAAATGGAAAACCACCGACCTGAAGAAAGGGCCCAAACTGTGGAAGCATCAACGCAACAGTTTTTGATTAATAAAGCGAAAGAGCGAAAAGGTTATCTTTTCTTGTATAAGCACCTGCTTTGAAGGAAGTACTCAAGGATCGTGCAAAATCTCAGAGGGATGAGGTGTAGCCCACACGAAACACAGGAAAATCTGGATTCAGTGGCGGGCGTAAGCGTTCAACAAAAAAAACACTTGTGGTTGGATTGTTTCTCCCCCCGGGCGGCCCTTCCGAGTATTTCTTCTTGCAAATCCTGCAGGGAATGGTTGACTGGGCCTCTTGAGTTTTGTGCTGCTCACACGGCGAAAAGCAGGACTGGTCCCCTTTTTCGTGAGAAAAAGCGAAGAGTAACTTTAATATTTTGCGATACCAGTAACTGCCTCGTGAGTGAGCGCACTAGCTCCAGCTGAAAAGGACAGTTTGGCCTGAACGCGTACAGGTCAAAACCTCACGAACACGGTTTTGTCACCAACTGTGACTCAACTATACTTGCCGTATACGAAATTGCCGCTTCGATCGGCTCCGTGTGATTTTGCTCCACCCCCGTGCGTAGGTACTGCGAGCTCGAAGACCCGTTCGACTCGTGAGAGGCAACACCACAGACCCCTTCCGCGAAAGCATTTGACAAGAATGCGCTCAACATTTCAAAAAAGAACGAGATCGTGGGGTATCAAGGTGGTCTGACACCCACTGCTGTAAAGAAGTGACTTACTTTCACAACAGAAAGGTTTGGTCACACTGTTTCCAACTCACTGACGGAGGTGCGAGCCTCGCAGAGCAACTGATAGTGCGTGCATGAACAAAGCGCGCGGCACAGTCTCCACCTCTGAAAAGAAAGAATAGGTAAATTTCCCTCATAACCCCACCCCAAACAAAGTTGCACCCTTATATCCCACTTCAAACACATTTTTTGCCGTTACATCCCAGTTCGGGATACGAGGGCACAGAATTTGTTTGAAGTGGGACATAAGGACACAGATTTGTTTTTGAGAGGGATACACGGGCATTCCACTGAAAGAGTATTTTTCAAGCATAGTTCCGCCGCATCAATTTGATTTCTTCGCGCGGGACAAGAACCCGTCCCGGGCTCGGGCCACGAATGTTTTCGCATTCCCGCGGGAATTTGCGCGGGGCTGTTGCGCACCCGGGGAAGATTCCTCCAAGCTTCGTTTCCTTTTCAGTGAGTTCCCACTGCGTGCAAGAGCACATGGCACTCGAGTAGTAGCTAAAAAAGAGCCACTGCGCCCCCCTCCCCATCCCTACGGATTCGCCTGTGCCCTGGTAGCACGGGTGGTCCTGGCTGTGGCGAGCTAGCGCCGAGAGCGACTCACAGCACCTTCGATCTGAGCCCAGACCTAAACCCGCACTGACAGCGCAGGAAAAGAGAGCAACAGCGATGCTCCTAGTAACGGCGAGTGAACAGGGCAGAGCCCAAGCCTGAACCGGTGTTCTACGGATATCCGGAATGTGGCGCAAGTTGCTTGGGGACAGGAAAGTAAAAGACCGGAACAGTAGCATGCATCGAAACTCTCCATCATGGTACCCAGACTTTCGAGGCAGGTTGTTGCGTGTGTCTTCCAGCTTCCAATACAATAGTCTGTGCAGGCCTCAACCTTTTCACGGCGACTTTAACAAGATAAGGCGTGTGCCAGATGTTCCCAGTTTTGCGAATGGATCCGAACGCCTCCGTTCCATCGCGTTGATGTCATTCGCAGCCTGAAATAGTCAGATTCCCGCAATCGTCGCCATTCCTATTCCCCGAATAGGAATGGGCGTCGGGAGTGTTTCTTACAAGCAGGGGCTTGTTCACGCATCCGCCGGGCCCCGCCGCTTGCGACCAGCTCCTCTCGCGGCAATACGCGACACGCAAGGAACGAAGATATTCCTAGTACGATCGCATCCGTGCTGTATGCATCGAACCTGTCCGGGAACTACCTGGATTCCAGTTTCGGGAACACTCGGGGCGGCTTTGTGCGTCGCCCGATCTTACCAGAATCCAGGAAGAAAGACCCCGTGCCAATATAGATAGGGGGCAAATCTTCCCTGTGTGCAGAGAGGTCACGCACATACTCCGTCACGTTGACCACGACAACGAGCACATTCATAAAACGATCGCACTCGCGTGTGCGCATCGACCCGCTCCCAGAGATCCTGCGCGCCAATACCTTGAGAAAAGGTACGGGCGATCCGATCACAAAGCTCGCGGGGGGGAAACAAATAAAGCATAGCGCCTGCTCGCATCATTTCCGATTCCGAGTTCCCACCCACACACTGGCCAAGGCCTTGACTGGTCAGCCGAAGACTGTAGCTCCTTTCTGAATGACTGGCTTCCAACCTTCAGCAGCCGTCATGAAACCGTCCAGGTCATAAGAAAATATGATTCCCTCGGTGGTTGTAACGGCACGACACCATGCAGTTGTGGAAGAAGAGGAGCAGAGGCAATGGCACACCGTTCAAGCACGCAGCTGCTTGGGTGAATGGGTGCCTCGTCGTCCGCTCTGTCCTGCGGCGGCCCGTCGGGTCTTCAGGGGCTCGTCGGAAGCGTCGTGCCCTACTCAATGCCTTGCTGCTTCTTGTCAGTCGGTAACCCCTTCGACCCGCATGCCCAGTATGGCCGACCACGTGACTGAAGTATGGCTCCCGTGGAGCAGGCTTTCCCTTGTGCTCGCAAAGGGGAAACGGCGGCGCCCACCTTCGAGATCCGTCCTGAAGGGCCTCCGGCCGGCTTCAACCAACTGCTGCCCTAGACTTGAAAGCACTAGAAAACCTTTTGCAAACCGCACTGACTACACCCCAATGTGCAGGTTATTCCCCCTTTCCGACTGAACCGGGGAGTCTTCAAGCCGAAAACACGTCTGAAAGAAAGAGTGCGGATGCCCGTCAGCGCTGGTTCGCAGCGGCCCCGCTTTAGGAGTTTTTTTTGATGCCGATCGAAAAAGAGAATCTCTATAAAAAGAGAGTCGACGAAAAAAACAGTCTTAACACGGAAACCCACCGGTCCTTTCTATTATTGTGCGAGCAACCTTCTTTTTTGGGAGCGCGTGGTGACCCCTTCCCTCCCCTCACACTCAGGCCCTTCTATAAAACTACCGTCAGCTTATTATCCAATGGCAGTTAGGAAGTGTACTAGGGCTGAAAGAGCGGACAGCAAAAGTAACTCCGTCTGCGTCCGTGGCATTCGAACTCTGACATCCTCCCGTCAGCAGTATTCCCCAGTGCTAGAAAGAAGCATTCGAGTCCAGTCCTTAAAAGCTGTTTCTCACGGAGCATGCCTCAGTATCTGTGGCGTTCAATCTTTCTGTCAGTGGGAGGCTCCGACAACCGTGAAAACGTGGGAGGTGCACGCGAACCGCAAAGAACAAATAGATAACAAGAAGAGCAATAAAAGCAAAATACTCTGCAACAGCCAACCAGCTGGCCCAAGCAAGCAAAGAAAAGTAAAGAAATTTTTTAGAAGTCTTCCCCATTTTGCAAACTTTGACCTCCCCTTCTCCGTATGCACCTGGGGGCCGAGGGCCACATTCCATTGCGAATGTGTTCGTGGTGTCGATCACATGAGTCTCTGGCTAGAATTGGGCAAGAGAGTAGAAATAGTACATTCAGCTGTGAGTAGAGAATAAAGAACGAGTGGAAAGACAACGAACGGAGGGTAGGCACGAACTACCCAACCGACGCAGATCACCGCAAATCTTCTTACCCTTCGAACCGGATCCAACGCTTCCCCTCTTACGTCAGCATGTGGTTATGAGATTGCCAATAGGCGCCTGCTTACTCCCAGGTGCTAGGTGCAGTGCCGGTGGCGAAGGAAGACCACACGACCGCCAGTCCTGTTTATCTCCGGAAAACTCAAAACCGGGGGCGTCTGCCACCATCCAGCCATTTATCTGCCGTCGCATAATTTAGCAGTTTCTAAGACCGAAGGTCTTAGAAACACTGTGTTGCCGACGAGGACCAACCTCGTGGAAGGCTACAAAATTGTCCAAGGGTAAGACTGTTCACCCATAAACAGGGAATGTGAGCTGGGTTAAACCGTCGGGGTTACTCTACAGCTGAAGAGCGAGCCTATCAGGCCAGCGCACTCCAGTAAGACGGGGCAGTACGAGAGGAGCTCTCGTTTCTAGTCCCTGATACCTACGAGTTGTTCGAGCCGTGATGCCATTCCGCAAACGGCAACCCATCTCATCACATGCAGATCCCGTGTCTCCAACCAGGTCTTTTCGGGTCCGAAAGGACCGGCGGCGTAACGCACTGAGGAGCCGTCGATCGATTGTCTGCCGCCGGTTCCTGCGGTCGTCTCCTGATTCGGTCCGTTCGAAAGTGTGGCAGTCTCCGTTGATACTATAATCTTCACCCCCTTGCTTGCAGCGCCCTCGCCCCTATTTTCCAGTGCAGTGTCTTGAGGCGTCGCGACGTTCACACGCACGCGAGAGCCATTGCTTGGCTCTATACGTTTGTTTGCACCGTCGATTTCAACCGTGCAGCAGCGAGAACGAAGCAGAGAACGGGCGTGCAGCGGTCACTGCGACGCGTCACTGCTGCTGCTTGTGCTTGGATTGGCACCGCCCAGGCGGCCTCGCGGCAATCGTTTTGGGTGTAAAAATGGCTCCGTTCTTCTCCAAGCTTGCTAGAACGACCCACACTACTTCAAAGCACGCTGGGGATATCAATTTCGGGCCTCGAGTGGCTTTGTGGCATCCTAAAACTGCTTCCAGCTTGGGCATCAAGTCTTCAAGGAATTTGCTGCGGGATCGTTGCTCACGTATCACGCATAACGGAAGGGAAAACTCGTTCAATAGTCATTCGTGAATCAATCGACCTGCGAGATGGAAGAAAAGGTCCCACCAAGATTGGAGAAACAACCCACTACCTGGTTGTTCGTACGTGCACCTACGCACCTTTTCTGTACACAAATTCCCTCAAGGAGGTACTGCACAGTCAACACCCTGGAAATAGGGGTTCTGGAAAGCGCTGCCACGGGAGTTGTACCCCCCCCCCCCACCCCCCCCCCCCCCCCGCCCTGGCTGTGACGAGCTACGAACAGCCGCCTGACAAACCAGACTCACACCGCAGTCCTGTCTGCAGACACTCAGGTTCCGCGCTGATGATGGTCCGCCTTATGTGTCCGTGGCTTAAAGGACCGAAACACGGCGCAGATGGGACCAGTGCGGGGTTGAGCACATACCCATTCCAAGCACGTTCTTGCAATCCCCCCACCCCGCCCTCTTACTATACCATGATTTCCGCCCCGCGGCGAGCGAGCCTTCGAAGTGAAAGCGATCCCGCCTTCCGTCTAAAGGCGCAGCGACTCAAAAGTTTGCGCCGCAATCTGCCTCGGAATTAGCGAAACCGTACTTTGGGCAGCGCCGCAAAAACGTTTGCTGCGTTTTGTTCGCCGTGCTTCTACCTCTTTTGTCGTCTTTTTTGTGTTAACAATGCATTGTTGGTACTAAGAAATAGTAGTTGGCAGCGTACTACATGAAACTTACCAAAGCAGGTGGGTTCCGCTAGTGCGCACAAACAACACCATGCATTGTTGGTAGCAGTTGGCAGCATACTACAGGACACTTGCCAAAGCAGGGGTGTTCCGCTGCTCAGTGTTCGCAAACAAATGAAAGCGTTGTACTATTCTTTTCTTGTTTGTGTTCGATAACCAACCCGAAGGAAAATAAACAGTACCGACAATTAAATCCGGAGATCCAATCACAACAGCCTCGTCGGCTATCGCGCCGCCCGTGTAGAATCTTCCTGCCACATTTTATACGTCTCCTTCCCGAGAGTTGCGCTCTGCTGTCCTTTTGTCGTAGCATCTCAAGAAAAAATTAGGGTCGGTCCACTCTATCACAGAGGCAATCTCCATTGAGCCAGGGCATTAACTTCCTGTTGCAGATTCTGTCCGGCTGAACTGGGGCTGGGCTGCTACGGAGGTCGGGCATTTCGTGTGCACGAACGACAAACGCAGACTCTTTTTTTAGCATTACCCTCCCCCAACATTAAACTAAGTTTTTCCCCCGGGTTAAACACGAAACTCGAATTTCCTCCGTGTATAAGATCGGCTTCACAAAAAGCCGGAAATTTTACGGAGGGCCAGCCCCTCAAGGGGATCATGCCCTATTTACGTTTGATTTGCTCTATTCCACATCTTCGAAAAACTTGACGAAGGTCACCCGGAGACTTTAAACCCCCAGATTCTTAAGCGAACTATAAGTTAAATTTCCCTCGTGTTCATTCTCGGAAAACGGTCTTATACACGGGGGCTATGTCTAGTCCGTACGGGATGAGATGGGGTACGAAAGTTCCCCACCCGCCGAATATTGTTGCTGTCGTGCTTTGCCCGTCTCAAGTCTTCCCTAACTTAGTTGACAGAGAAAGCGAAACAGGATTTGACGCAGACCTCAAAAGGTTTGCATACTCCTATTTCGTTTCCACGCGGTTTGCCACATACGGCTGAGAGCGCCAGGTGCTCCCTAGGTGTCAAAGAGGCTCTGCCTGCACCGCCGCTGTTGAGCAAGGCTCAGCGCACTCAAAGATACCCTCGACAAGAACTTGGGCTCGAAATGGGTGTTGCTTGAATCCACAGGCGAGGAGCCACAATTGTTTTATACCAGTATAATTGTTCTTTACACTTCAGAGTAGTGGCTAGATACCGATGCTGCAGCGCAGCACTGTTCTTCCGTCTCTTCTGCGCAACAAGATTTGACGCCGGCGGCTTTAGATCTACATCTAAATGCTACCTGTTGTCGACACCGAGCAAGTAAAGTAGCAAAGCTACGTCTTTCCTCGCGTGCTTGAGAGCGTCCCAGCCCAACACCTGGATGAAGGTCAACTTCGAATTCAACCCAGCAGTGACGGCTCGCAGCTGCAACAGCAGCTTCTGTTTAGTCGGATTATCGTATAGGGGCAACCCAAGCACTCAGCTCGTTCCACTTCAGTGCGCGCTCGGAAAAGAGGAATCATCAGAGCAAAAAAGGAATCTTACGATCCCCGGCCACTATTTTACAGGACCTGCCAAGAGCTCGATCCTTGAGGTTGTCGTTGCAGTCGCCTTGATTTCGCAGGGGCGGCGGTACGGGCGAGTCCCAACAAATGGCTGGAACACTGAGGAAGAGTGGGGCGCTTCCCTTTGCGGAGTTTACAAGGGGTCGGGTGCTGGGAGATTCGACGAGTGCATTTTGATCTCGCACGTGCTATTGTGCGAGAATCTTTGCGATTATAAACGGAGGGGCGCCCGTGAGTATAAAGAACGAGAGGTGTCAAAAAAGAAGTGGCACGAACTACCCACCGACGGAAATAACGTCATCGTTCCTTACCTGCTCCTATGCGGACCTGTGATCCCTCCTTAACCGCAGCGAGGGTTATCTTAAAGTTACGGAGGGAGCACCCTTTCAGGTTTCAAGGGGGATGCGAAGGTCATCCCCCCCTGAAATTCTTGGAGGGGGGGCATAGCTTAGCTGCAGGCCTGTGCGGGATCGGCTATAGGTGCTTGTGGAGAGTTTCGGGTTTGCATTCCCGTGCGCATATCTTCGTGGACCTTCTTCGTCCTCGTTTCTTCTTAGGGTGCTCGCACCAGTGTCCGCTTGCGCATCCTTCAGTACTGATGGATCTTCGGGGGGGGGGGGGAAGGGGGAGCTTTTTTGTTGTATACGCACCTGCTTTGTAGGAAATACTTGAGGAGGCTGCCAGTTGCGAAACATCAAAAAGTCAGTTGCAACCGTCGCGGGTTGCACCACGACGAAAGCGCGCCAAGAGTGACCCATCCGGTGTCACGTAGCGAAAGGCAGACATAGTGTGGTACTCATCAGCATGCCGATGACTCCCCACTATCGCAGCAATATTCGCTGATCAAAGGAGGTAAATGTGCTGTAGCCCACACGAAACACAGGTAAGTCTGGGTTTAGTGGCGGGCGTAAGCGTACAACATATGAGACCTACTTTGTCGTTGTATTGTTTCAACACGAAATGCCTCTAGGCAAAACCCCGTTTTCACATTTCTTCTTAAGAATAAAGCAAAACTTCTTCCCTCTAGTCTCCTTGGAAGTAAGCACAAGGCAGCCCTCGAGTGTTTCTTCTCCAAAAGTCCCGCCGCAGCTTCTGCTAGATTCTGCAAAATGACAGCTTCGTTTTGTTGTTGCGTGCTGGTGTGCTCTTTGGCGAATGAGCACTTCTGCAGCTTCACGATATCCTCCGAGAACAATTTCCAGCTGCGCGCAGCCAGGCGCATGGAGTCAAGCGCGTGATCGCGATTACTGGTCAATTCGTCAACTGGACCAAGTCGAACACATTCGTTTCCAACCGCCGAGAAGCGACTGATCCTTACTTCCATGATGACGGGGCCAGCTCCAGACTACAACATTGTGGTGAAAAAACAAAACAGGTCAACCTCGACGAAGACCGAAACACTTCAGTGCTGAAGCCAGAACACGGAGAAGTACTCGGCAGATCGTCCCTGAGACCATTCCCTGCGTGTGCGAGCCGGAACCCCCGGCGGGGAAACACGTCAACGGCTTTCCTCCAAAATCTGGGTTCTTTAGCGTCTAACAAATGCAATTTTGTAACAGAGCCCGATCGACGGCAGCGTACTACCCTCACTCCCCGAAGAAAACAGGTTCGAAGGAAGTGCGCCCCTGCGAAATTGTTAAACGCTTACGCTCGGCATTGAACCAAGACTTACTTGTGTCTCGTGTGGGCTACAGCACATTTCTTCCTTTCTGGGATTTCCTGCAAAGGGCGTGTATTCAAATATTTTCCGAACCCCTTAGTGAGAGACGCGAGTCGGTTCGGATGTTTGGTGCTCAGGCTACCCCATTCTTCTTTTTTGTCGTCGTTTTTCTCCTTGCGTTCACCTCTCCTTCACGTTCTCCCTCTTTTCTGTCTCCACTCCTAAGCCCAAAAAAATACTGGTAAAACAAGAAGAAAGAAACAAAATCAACACGAGCTCTATAAAAGAAGGTAAAGAAAGAAACCACCTGAACCCGGTCGAAAGCACGCGTTTCCTTCGGCTTTTGTCTGCCTATCAATTAAGAGATGCATGCACTGCTGCGCATACGTCATCAGCAAGCGCCATTTTCGGGCTTGCTGCTGTGGCTAACGGAGTCTAGGTCCATGCCCAGAAGGGCGGCACGGGTCATCTATCGATCTTCGCGCGCCGGAAACCCGTAAAGCTGACGGTTTGCCCTCTACGACAGCCGCACGGATGATTGATTGGTGCCTGCTAGACGTTACTTCATGATGTCACCCGACGCCATTTATACGCAGACTTTGTGGCCCGGTCGAAGCAGTTTGGGCATAATAATGCAGCCAAATCCCCGATATTCGGTCAATTAACTTGCATTTTCTCCTGGCAGCTGTGCACCCCCCCCACAAACGACAACGACGATCCCCTCCCCAATAAAAATTTTTCACCCCAGAAAAGACTGTGGTAAAAAGTAATCCGTGACGATGACTTCGGCCCAGTACCACGCTGAGCACCCGCGCAACTTGGTTCCCGAGATATGCAGATTGGTATGCCGATTTCCATTATATACGGTATCAATGACGACAACACAGCGCGACAGTTCTCAGTTACTGTAAACGGGTTGAAGATCGTCTGCGAATTACCGTCGGACCGCGAATTGACGGTAATTTTCCCTGACGGTTGGCCCACGTTGCACTTAGCAGATTTTTGCAGTTACGGCATTGACGAGACTTGGCACATGCGAAAGGAAGCCGCTGATGAAGGAGACCTACAACAGAGCTCAAAGTCGTCTCACCGTTTGCTTAAGAGACTAGCGGGTTTTCGTGCGGCGGTGTGTCGGAAACTCAAAACCGGCTGGTGAAGTGTGGCAAGCAAGCTATGCGACGCTACCCACTGTTGAGCTCTGAAACCACACACCCACGCCTATACTTTACAGTTCTACAACAACGGCTGGGCTACCGGCACCGGCGGAGGGATATCTATCAAAGATGAGAAGCACATCTACATTGCGCCCAGCGGCGTTCAGAAGGAGCGAATCCAGCCGGCCGATCTCTTCGTGTGCGACCACGACGGCAACCCCGTGCAGAGTCCGGAGAAGCCGCTGAAGATGAGCGAGTGCACGCCCCTGTTCATGAACGCGTTCCTGACGCGAGGGGCGGGGGCTGTCATGCACAGCCACGCGCCGGACGCTGTCATGGTGACCATGCTGTGGGACAAGGAGTTCCGGTGCACGCACTTGGAAATGATGAAGGGCATCAGGGTGGGCCAGAGCACGGCCGCGCACAACTACTACGACGACCTGGTCGTGCCGATCATCGAGAACACCGCGCGAGAATTCGAGCTCAAGGAGCGCATGCAGGCCGCAATGGACGCCAACCCTGACACCAACGCTGTCTTGGTACGAAGGCACGGAATTTACATCTGGGGACCTACTTGGGAGAAGGCAAAGGCAATGGCAGAATGCTATCACTACCTCTTTGCGATCTGCCTCAAAATGAAAGCAGCCGGGATCGACCCTGAAGTGGTGCCGACCAACTCAGAGTACCTCAAAGAACGCGAGGAGCAGATCTCGAAGAAGAGGAAGATTGGGAACTGACAGAAAGAAAGGAGACGGCGACGAGTTCTCTGTCGCCTGCACTCGCCTGACTAGCAGAGAAATGAGCTTGCAGACCTCTGCTCTCCGCAGTGGACGGCCGATCCAATTCACGCAAACCGCAATGGACGCCTTCCCTGCCACCAATGCTGTCTTCGGTACGAAGGCACGGGATTTACATCTGGGGCCCTACTTGGGAGAGATGGAGAAGGCAAAGGCAATGGCAGAGTGCTATCGCTACCTCTTAGCGATCTGCCTCAAAAATGAGAGCAGCCGGCATCAATCCTGGCCAACTCAGAATCAAAGAACGCGCGGAGCAGATGTCAAAAGAGAAGAAGATTGGGAAGAAGGGTGACGAAGTTCGTTGTCGCGTGCGCTCGTCTGACTAGCGGAGAAACGAGCTTGCAGACTTCTGCAGTTGACGGCCCGATCCATTCCGGCCGCTTCGGCTTAAAAAAAAAAAAAAAAAAAAAAAGTGTCGGAGCGCTCTTTTGTGAGGTGGCGGCCTTTCTGGCCTCCTTTCGCTAAAACAGAACAGACTCCGCTCTTGCGGGGGGGCACAGCAAAGCCGTTTTCGGCGTCTGCGCCTGGACCAGGCGCAGGGGGCGCGTCGGCTGCCGGGCCTGAGTTCCGAACGGTAGTCGTCCACGTTCCTGGACCTTCTTGTTTTTTTTAGTACCAACAATCTTGCGGGTTGCCCTCACTCAATGTATTGTGCAGGCTAAAAAGACATGGGCAGCGTGTTTTGGTGGTTGATCAGAATTCCTTACCTGAATATACACAAGTGGGGAAAACGATCAACCGGGCACGCACAAACAAAACGAAGCGCCTGTCTTTTTAATCACGGTTTCCCGCCAAAAGAGGGAGTCAGGTCTTCATCGGGCGTGCCAACAACCCATCCCGGCTCAGCGCTGCTGCAGTTGCCCCGTCTGCAGCGACCAAGAAAAGCTTCAGAATGGCGTTCAAGATCAAGACTGCCCGTATGGCCACGTACGCTACCGAGGCTTGAGCACCAATTTGCATTGACCCTGCATCCTTTACGGCGACTTGTCGTATGACAAGTACACTGTACTTGCAGTCTGCATGACAGGTACGCGGCCCACGGATTGTAGGCAACCCGCCTCGTACCACGCTGCATTTCGCCCCTTGCTGTTCACCTGCGGGCGGCCAAACTAGCTTTTCCGCCGATTTCTTCTTCTCCGTTCTCTGAGCGATGTTCTGCTTGACTCTACCCGGATCGATCGTCGTGTCAGAACGCAGAAATCTGTGGCGTCAATCTGCATCGACGGCTGGAACACGTGGCTACCTCATTTAGGGGATTACTCCTATATCCAATAAATGGCACTACACCATCACCCAGGCCCCCGGAGGAGGTGGCCAATGTGCAACCGAGGATACGTCGCGGCGCGCTGTGGTGAGCCCAGGCGTTCAACATCAAGACTGCCCGTAAGGCCACGTACGCCGCCGAGGCTTGAGACACCAATTTGCATTGACCCTGCATCCTTTACGAGGGATACAGCTCGTCATCATGCGGGTGACAAGTGCATGCAGCAGGCTAAATGCCAAACACACGTGCCCTCGGCTCTCCCAACCGCCCAAGACGCGAACCTCATTCTCGCGGCGAGCTGGCGAACGGGATGCAGCAAAAAACAGCGGCGAAAAAGAAGAAGAAGAAGAAGAAGAAGTAAGAAGGGGGAGAAAGCGACATCAGAAAGAAAATCACGCGTCCACATTTTCGCCCCCCCCCCTCTCTCTCTCTCTCCCTCCCTCTCTCTTCATTTTTCTTTCGAGCGCACTCAGCAATCCGCCGCATTTGTCGCCCCTTCCTGGCGGCGCCCCGTCATCTATCGCTGTCCCTTCAACGTCGTTTCATCGCCTGCTGACTTGGGTTGCAGAAGATCGGGATCCCGCGTTGTTTCGCTTTCGCCTTCTTTTTTTGTATAAGCACCCGCTCTGTAGGAAATGCTTGAGGAGACTGCCAGTTGCGAACGATCAAAGAGGTAGTGCTGTAGCCCACACGAAACACACGGTAAATCTGGGTGAGGTGGCGGGCGTAAGCGTTCAACAAAAAAGACCCACTTTGCAGTTGGTATTGTTTTCTCCCCCTCTAGCCTCCTTCGAAATGAGCACAAGCCAGTCCCTCGAGTAAATCTGGTCGTAATTGCAAAGACGCCGGCCGTCAAAAAAGCAGCAAACCGGCCGACCTGCAAAACGGACGCACTTTTCGATGACAGGTGCGGCACTCAGCCTTCTGTCCCTCTGGCAGTTACAGTTGCATCAAGTTTTCTTCCAAGAAAATTGAGAGGGAAAACGTACCGCAGCACCCGCTCAGGACTGCGTGCTTCCTGTAGCTCGCCGTGTCTTGGCGAACTGACCTCGCGCACACCCACAAAGTGAAGGAAGCTGTCTTCCATGCGTGCAACCAGGATCTGCAAAACAGCGGAGCCGGCTCAAGGCTGGCTTCTTGAGAGTACAAGGCGAACGCGAAGCAGATGACGATGCCAGCGTTCTCTCTTGAGCACCACACGTACGGTACTGTTTCCCTGCCCACGCAAAAAGCCCTTGCGAAAAGCGAGCGAGGATCATGTAACGTGTCTACCGAGCCCTTTCCCACGAAAGCGCGAGTGCGTGACTTTGACCGTTGCGCAAACGCGAGTTTTCACTCACAAACACCGGAGTAGCGAGAATCGTGCTACACACATCCACACAGAGTTCGGGGGATTTTTCAATACCTTTTTTACGACGTGGGGGTTTCTCGAGTTTTCACAGTTTCACTCCATACGGCTAAACACGATCTGGCAGGAAAAAGGAGGGAGGCTGGGAAGTGGAGAAGATAAACCCGCACCGCGTGTGCGCGGGCGACGCACACACCGCCCACAACCCCAAGTAGTAGCCCGAGCACCAAGAGAAGGTCTTTGGCAAGAAAAAAACGCACGCGCAGACGCGTGCCTAAAACTAAAAAAGAAAGACGGAGGGACCCGCAACCGGCAAGAAAAGGGCAAAAATAAAGCATCAGCATCCCCCCCGTTCTTCTTTCTCTCCCCGAGCCACCAGCGGGTGGTGGGGCGGGGGTGTGAGTGAGGCAGGCCACCCCCGCAGGGTGCTCAGCCGTGGGTGCTAGCCGTTCTGGCCGCGCCGCTCGTTGCGGTCGCGATGGTTCCGCCCGCTCCGGAGGGGCCGGCGGCCGACCCTCCGCTGTGGTGGCTGGCGATCATGCTCCTCGGGTTCGTCCTGTGCTGCCTGTGCGGGGTCATTCTCGGGTCGCTGCTGACGTGGCGGATCCTGCCGAGCATCTGGGGGCCCCTCGACAACTACCGCGCCCGCGCATCACCCAACCACGCCGCCACAGACCACGAACTCAGCCCTCTGGCTACGGCGGATCGTGCGGTCGACGCCCATTGGCGGGAACCGTCCGATCTCATGACCCGCCGCACGATCGAAGAGCTGGACAGCGTGTACTCCCCCCCGCTGCACGTGCAGCCGAGCAACGTCGACAACTCGAGCCGTTTTGATCTGCGCCGCTCGACGGACACCAGCCGGCAGCTCCCGCCGCGGCTGAACAGCTTCCTCGGCGGCCAGCAGCCCGGCATCGCGCTGTCCCGCCCGTTGCCCTCGCACAACGGCCCTCCCCAGGAACCCGCGGCCGCCGGCGCGGGGCGGCCCGGCTCGCAGTCGGGGCAGAACCCGTTCGATCGGCGGCGCAGCGAGGACTCGTCGTCGGAGGTGCAGGACAACCTCACCACGCAAATGGGGGTGTCGTGCGTTATCCCCTCGGGGAGCTTTTGCATGCGGAAGACGTCGTCGTCGCCTCGGTTGTCGGTCTCCCGCAAACGAAGCATCGCGGCCATGAACAACTGGACCCGAGCACGCATGCTGGGCTCCGGAACTTACGGCAAGGTCTTCGTCGGTGTCAGGGAAGACGGGACGATGATGGCGGTCAAGGTGCTGGACATCAGCGCGATTCGGGACCGCGTTCGCATCGTTTCTTTAGAGAGGGAGATCACGCTGCTTTCCTCGCTGAGCCACGAACACATCGTCGACTACTTCGGGTGCAAGATCGACGAGGCCCACAACGAGCTCCAAATATTCATGGAGTACGTTTCGAACGGGTCTCTCGGCCAGCTCGTCCGGACCATCGAGGATCCTTTGCAGGAAAGCGCGGTCGCTCAGTACACGGGGCAGATTCTGGAGGGCGTTGGCTACCTGCACCATCACGACATCGTGCACCGTGACTTGAAGGGCGACAACATCCTCCTGACCCACGACGGGACCATCAAAATCTCCGACTTCGGGACTTCGAAGCCGGTGTCGACCGGAGACAACTCGATGGCCGTGCAGGGCACGCCGTTGTGGTCTGCCCCCGAAGTGTTTGGCGGGCACTATTCCAAGGAAGCCGACGTCTGGTCGGTCGGCTGCGTCGTGTGCGAGCTCTTGACCGGGCATCCCCCTTGGCCCCAGTTCGAGAACGTCTGGCTGGCCATCGCCACCATCTCCAAACACAAGGAAGGATACCCTCCACACCTTCCGACTCCACCTCGCGTGTCCACCGACTGCACATCCTTCCTTCAAAGCTGCCTCTCACCTAAACCTTCAGAGTATGCAAACCCCCTCCAATGTTGGTACCTTACGTAGTCGTTTTTGCTCCTACTTGTTTGTGCTTTTTGGCACCTAGTGGTGCGCTCCAGTTGGCTCAAATGATGCCCGGGTCTTCACCAGGCCACCAGATCCGTCCATGTGCAGGACGGTTCTGGTGGCCTGGTGAGGAGCACTTTGAGTCTCTTCCAGAAGACCTTCCCATCAGATTTGCACGCATTGCTTCCGTCATATATCTAACAATAATTGCAGGCGGAATACCATTGACGAGCTGAAGCATCACGGCTGGGTCGCGCAATACACGGAAAACCGCGACGAGGAAGAGGAGGAGGAGGAGGACGAAGAGGACGAGGAGACGCAGACCGACCACGCGGTGTCGCACATCCTGCGCCGCATCTCGCAGATCAACACGCCGACGCACCAGTTGTCGACGTCCCGCAACGGGGTGTTCCCGACGAACGCCAAAGCCAACGCCACCGTGAACCCGAACCCCAACCCGAACCCAACCGACACCGTCGAGAGCAACTCCTTCATCCCCCGCACAAGAGGGCGCCTCTCTTCAGCAGCACAGATGCAGTACGAGAGCATGCTGCTGGGCGAGCCGCAGGTGTCCATCCGCTCCGACACGTCGAGCCTCAGCAACTACGAGGATCAATCCCAAAAGAAACAGTCTCGCAGGCAGCGCGCCCGCAGCTCGAGCACCGCCGACTCAAGCGCGGAGAGCACGGTGTGCAAACCCCCCCCTCTATGAGCAACGTCTGACTCCACGCAACGGACAAGTGCCTGTCCTTGTTGTTCCTGATGTTGCTCAGCATCCCAAAGAGCTCGCTCACTTTGCACACAGTTCCTCATGTACCCACAGCTCGTCTCCGGCTCGCGAACGGCTTCGCAAGTGTCCACCGGCAGATAGCAGCGACGGAATGGGACACCTCTGCGAGGACTGCTTTTATGCAAGCGGTGCCGTGTCAACCTCAACTACACGTTGAGACGCGTCGCAACCACTCAACGAAAGCGTGGTCCGAGTAGTCAGCGGATGATCAGCTTAGACAGCGACATCGCCAAACGGTTAAGAGCGTCGGCCGAGGCGCGCGCCGCAACTATTCACTACACCGCGTAGTCCTGGCCCACCAAGCCGGTGAGGGGGACGACATCGCGCCCCGGGGCCACGAGTACCAGAAAGGGCGAGCGGCAAGAGTAGTAGTAGTAGTTTGAACTTGTTATGCAGCAACAATCTGTGACGATAGACTGCACAAGTGGTGGTAGTATGTGTCGTCTGCCGAAGCAGCCGGAGACAGCAGGCGCAGGGGGCAGGTCTTGCTTTACTTTTCTCTTCTTCATGGAGACCCGCCCCCGGCATCCCGACTGTCCAATCACTGTCACGGTGGTTGACCAGGCCCCCACGAAGCCTGATACACAACACGGCTACAACACGAGGATGCAGCCCTGCTTAGGTGTGGCCATTGGCTGCTAAGCACCCCCCGACCGGTCGGTTTGCCACTTTTGTGGCCCTCTATTCGCCGGGCGGTGCTGTCAGCACTTGTTCCGCGTCGCATCAAGTACATGATGCTGGCGGTTGGGGGATCGGCGACCGCGACTCAATTAAGGCGCGGTCAACAGTGTCGCCACGTGAAGGCCCCCCCATGACACCTAGGGGCCACGAGTACCAGAAAGGGGGAGCGGCAAGAATGAAAAACAAAAAAACAAAAACAAAAAATGAAAAATGAAAGTATAAAGATCGCCAGAAAAAAGAACCAAAAAGCCCGAAAGGACCATACCATTCTCTTGGTTCTCGGCTTTCTTCTTCTCCTTCTTTCTCGGTATCAGCTCGGGGGCAATGGCAGCGGGAACACTCGACGTAGGTGGGTGCGAAGCCTTAGCAACACCACAGTATGGAGTTGCTAAGAAGCACCTTCGGTGCATTTATAGGCAGCGTCGGGTGAGGCCACGCAAGCAGAACGCATGAACATTTGATGAATGTTTGTCCACCCGCACCCTCGCGATTCTCGGCGTCATCGTCTGTTTCTCTCTTTGATAAAAGGTGGGTGGAAAAGAAACCCTGGGACCACTAAGTACTACTGAGCGACTTGTTCTGATGTGTTTTCCCATGCGCTTCTTTTTTTGTATAAGCACCTGCTTTGTAGGAAAAACTTGAAGAGGCTGCCAGCTGCAAAAGATCAAGGAGGTAAATGTGCTGTAGCCCACACGAGCCACAGGTGAATCTGGGTTCAGCGGTGGGCGCAAGAGTTCAACAAAAAGCGAACTTTAACTCTAACAATGACCCACTTTGTAGTTGTATTGTTTCTCCCCCTCTAGCCTCCTTTCGAAGCACAAGGCAGCCCCTCGAGTATTTTCTTTCGGCATTGAACGCACTTTGTCTTCGTTGAAAAGCATCAGTTGCAGCCAGCCTATAGGTGAGTGCAACGTTGCGCACAAACAAACTCGCTGCGCGCAATTAGTGTGAATGTCACTTTTTTTTTCGAGTGAACCTGTCTTGCAGGAAATACCCGAGGAGGCCGTCGGTTGCAAAATACCAAAGGAGGACACGGCGTAAACACAGCACAAGAGACCCATTTGTAGTTGTAGTGTTTCTCGTCCCCTCTAGCCTCCGTCGCAAATATGCACCGGGGCCTCTCCGAGTATTTTGTTCAGTGCCTTCCATGTTCTAGAGCTTCACCCCACCTTCGCCTCAGTCAACGCTTCAAGCAGTCAACACCCAACACAAGCATCCTACAAAAGAAAGTGGTGGGGAAAATAAGTCATAGGATTTATAGGAGTTCTGCCGCGCCATCAATGCCACTCAAATTGCGCAAAAGAAATATAAATTGCAGAACACCGCAGCAAGTCAGCAGCAAATCTAAGCTACCTACTTTGTGATCCAAACAAAAGAACACCGACCGAGTGATAATCGCCGGAAACACAAAATCTTACTCGGAAGGACCACCTGCTGCTTCTTTCGACGGAGGCGAGAGGTTTCCTTCCCTCTCGCCTCCGTCGAAAGAAGCAACAGGTTGTCTTTCCGAGCAAAGGAAACCCTACGACTACAAATAGGTCTTTTTCTTGAACGCTTGTGCCCGGCACTCAACACAGATTTACCTGTGTTTCGTGTGGGCTACAGCCCATTTACCTCCTTTGTAATTTTGCAACTGGCGGCCTCCTCGAGTATTTCCTACTAGATGCTCATTCAGAAAATTTAAATTCGGGTCTGACTCGAGTGGGGGGTGGCCCAGCGGCGACCTCGACTTGTGAAGACACACCGGAAGGTGTATTGGTGAACGGCGGGAGTAACCATGACTCTCTTAAAGTCGAATTGTAGTTCTCCCAGGAACACCCTCAAGTTGGATTACTACGGCACCACCACGACTGCGAGCGCAGGCGTGCAACAGTCAGGACCCATCCGTTGTAGTGTTTCTGTAAGCACCAGACCATCGGGACTTTCCGTCGAATGGGAGAAAGAGTCTTGACACGCTCAAAAACGTCCCGTTGCAAGCAAAGGACGCCGCCTGCAGCTGCGTCGAAGCATGTTACTGGACTCAAACTTGGGAAGGAAAACGACGTTCCGCAGGCGCGTGCCAGCGTTGCTCAACTCCGCACTCCACATCGCCACCTTGAAAGAAGTAGAGACACCGTTATTTTCTTCTACTTTTTCTTCTTCTCTTTCGTCGTGGAGGTGCCGAGGCCATTAACAACGAAAAAGACTTTTGTAGAGCATTTCGAGACTTAAAGGATCGGTAATTCTTAGAGTCCGCAGTCGCCCGTGGAAGCTTCGCGTGAGCGCGTCGGGTGATTTCTCACTCCGTCGTGGAACCGGCTGGAGCTGATCCCTGCTAGAGCCTCAAAAGGCAGAAACTTAACGTAGAGATCTCCAGGTGTGGGGATCAAGGAATGCGAACCCAGCGCCCAGACATCAGTTGTTGCGTGCACTCAAGCTGCTGTTCACGAACGAACCCGGGAGTCGAAGAACCGTACAGCCTGTAGGGCAGCAAGCCGTAGTTTTATATCAGACCGTGTCTCTGACTTGCAGGTATCCATCCACTTTGAAAGGGGAAGCCTCCCGAAGGACCTGATTTGTATCTTTACATGGCAGGTTCACTTACTTTCCTTTTTTTGTACTGACATGTCCGCGGCGTAGTATGTTGTTCCAAAACGAATTCTCGGACCACCACCTGCATGTGGCTTCTGCCGTGCTACCTGTAGTTCCTGGGAAAACCATCGAGACGATAGTAAGAAAAGGAGAGGGGAGAAGAGAGAGCGTGGAAGGTCCCCCCCCCCCGTGTAAGTTGCTCACCGTTTTTACCCGTGAAAGCGTCTCAAACCGACCTCGCAGAGGAGTGAGACACTTTCACGGGCAGCTGACAGTTTTTTGATTGGCAACGAGCCTGGTGGTGTAGCTCTCTCAAACGATGCGACGGTGAGCCCGTGCGAAGACGGGACGCCACGCACCTTTCCATCGTAACAGACGATGTAAAACCCAAGGTTGCCTGTCGACCTTTGCAAACTCTTCGATGCAACGAGTGCCTCCAGTCTCGCAAACAGTTGTGTTCCGGCGTACACAAAAATTAGTGTGGCGTCCACTACTATGAGAACAGATGATTTCAACAGGAAGGCAGCCTTTGCAAATAGCACAATATCTCTTCAACGAGAGAAAGTGCGAACAAAGGCTGCGAGCGCACAAACAAAGGCAAGTTGTCGACAAAGATTCTACTTGTCGACAGCGGAGTCGCAAACTTTGCCGTCGTCAGCTCGGCAAAGAAGATGTGCTGCGGGACATCTCTACGGGGCCCACATCGCCATGGAGTTTCTTCTGCTCTTCGTATTGTCTGACGAGAACTGCCCAGAAGAAAGGGAAAAGTAAGAACACGTCTTTGTAACTGATATCACTAGCGCAAGGGAATGTTGAGTGACTGCCTTAACCCGGGAAACGAGCTTGGGCGAGGTCACCTTCCATCCACCACAACGCCAGTGAGAAACTGCCTCACCGTAAGTACAATCGAATCGAGCATCAGCGCCAATCATGGTCAGCGGATTGAGGGAACCGATTACTGACTCGGTTTCCACATGAGGGAAAAACGTTGCTCGCCACGTATCGTCAAAGCGACAAAGAGCACACCCGGAATGCTACCTGAAGCAGCAGAAGACAAGCAACATCAGAGACCCGCAACATCAACATTAAAGCCAGCGGTGAGGGTCAAGAAGACGGCACTGACGCGACAACAAAACGGCGTAGAAGAGCGCCCATCGAAGCGCGGCCATCGCCCAAGGAGGCTAAAGAGGCGAAAACATGACACATCACGTGCGAACCGGCGATGCAGATTTCGCTACAGATTCTTGCATGCTATCCCAAATCTCTTTTCGACTTTCGTGGTGCATCAACTCCCTGAGTGCAACTGTGAGAGCCCACCAGTCCCGCCCGTCCCTGCGTGCCGGCATCGGACCACGCCTCCACGAGGGTGCAGCTTCGAGTCGAAGCCGACCCACCGGTTGTCCGATAGACGCCGGCTCACCCCCGCAGGAACGGAACGATATCGTCCCTCACGCGGACTAGCGACTCACTAGCGCAAGGGAATGTTGAGTGACTGCCTTAACCCGGGAAACGAGCTTGGGCGAGGTCACCTTCCATCCACCACAACGCCAGTGAGAAACTGCCTCACCGTAAGTACAATCGAATCGAGCTTCAGCACCAATCATGGTCAGCGGGTTGAGGGAACCGATTGCTGACTCAGTTTCCACATGAGGGGAAAACGTTGCTCGCCACGTATCGTCAAAGCGACAAAGAGCACACCCGGAATGCTACCTGAAGCAGCAGAAGACAAGCAACATAAGAGACTCGCAACATCAACATTAAAGCCAGCGGCGAGGGTCAAGAAGACGGCACTGACGCGAGCGAAGAAGCGGACGAACTCTGCGTCGGAGCCGACAACAAAACGGCGTAGAAGAGCGCCCATCGAAGCGCGGCCATCGCCCAAGGGGGCTAAAGAGGCGAAAACATGACACATCACGTGCGAACCGGCGATGCAGATTATCGCTACAGATTCTTGCATGCTATCCCAAATCTCTTTTCGACTTTCGTGGTGCATCAACTCCCTGAGTGCAACTGTGAGAGCCCACCAGTCCCTGCGTGCCGGCATCGGACCACGCCTCCACGAGGGTGCAGCTTCGAGTCGAAGCCGACCCACCGGTTGTCCGATAGACGCCGGCTCACCCCCGCAGGAACGAAACGATATCGTCCCTCACGCGGACTAGCGACTCGGGTCACCATCCGCAAGCACTGGGCTCACCCTGCAGTGCAGTGTGCCCCATACCATCCACGCTCAAATTGCGGTCTCGACGACTTCCAGACGCCGCGCAGAGTCATTTGCGTCAAATCGACCGAGCAAAAGAGGAGGTGCGGCTTCTGCACCCACCCTTGCTTCAGCCGGTACCTCTTCGCTGCGAAGTCGAACTCGACTCCCAGGACAACCGGCGTCGAGCTGGGCTCGAGGACAGACTTCTCGTCCTTGCTCGAGGACAGACTACTCGTCCTTGACCATCATGCGGGCACGCTGCAGGACCCGGTTGCGCACAGCGCGAAGCGCGCCCGGACAGGCAACGACGAGGGCCCAGTCGTCGTACCAGACTATCCTGTCGTCCCCGGCAACCTCCGTGATAACAAAATCAGAGTCCTGCGCAATCATAGAAAACGACCTGCCCAGGCACCACCAATACAGAGCCACGCCCCCGTCGGGTCTCCTGGTCCGAAGCCCGAAGGAAGCGCCGTCTTCCCGACCTTCTCGCTGCTGAAGTCGATGTCGATGTTGCAGGTCATCGCTCGCCTTCCGCTGCTTCCGGCAGAACGAGCACCACGCTCTCACGCTTCGCCTGTCTCGGCGCTGACGCGGGGCCCTCCGGCTCCGCTTTCCTCTTCTTCGTCGTTGATTCTTCTCCTCTCGCCACGGCCGCCCGGTGGTGCCCTTTCCTGCAGCAGTGCCCGCGTCTCCTACTCCTCAGGTCGGCGTCGGCATCTCATGGTCGAGACATCGGTGGTGATGGTTGCGACAGCATTCCGTTGTCGTCTTACATGTGGTGCACTGCGTCATCCGGTGCTCGGCACACATTTCCGCTCACCCCACTTTTCGTGTCGGGAAATCCCTTCCGGTACGAGCCACGGGTCTCCTCCGACAACGGCCGACTTCTTGCCCTTCTTCTTCTCCGTGGTGTCGTCGAAGGCCGTCCATCTCGCTGCACGCTCCGCCCTCTCTCTTCTGTACGTCGGGAAAAGGTCCATCCCCCACGCCTCGCCTTCAGCTGCGTCTCAAAGACCCCCATCGTCTCCTCGCCGCCGCGGAAAATTGGCCTCATCTCGTAGCCCGTTGGGCTCCCGGGCGTCGGCCGTCCTACTGGGAATTGGAAGAAATAGGACTTCAGGTCCCGAGCAGTTGTTGGTACTCGTGGCCCGGGAAAAGCAGGAGGTTCGGGCCCGAGATCCCATCGAGGTGCCGCAGCACGATGCGGACAGAGGAGCGGCAACGAGTCCGCACCGCCCCTTGCCACATCAAAGCCTGGGCGGCGGCCGTCGGCCAAGCTCCCCAGGCAGTGATCTGGTCTGCCAGGTTCTTCGGCGGCGACGGCACCGAGTCCAGAAAAATCTGAAAACTCGTTAACACCGTCCGGGTGGCAGCTGAGTGATGGCCGCCGCACCCAAGCTGCGCCATGTACTGCGCCATCTGCAGGGGGTCGTCGGTGTTCACCCCTGAGACCGATAAAGCTGTCCCCTTTGGCTCTGATCTTCACCCGTCGATGAAGATTCGGAGGACGAGAGCGTTGATGGGTTTGCGTTGACGACCAAAGTGAACTGGGTGCGGATGAGCAGGACAAGAAAGAAAGGTGCTGGGAAATACAAGCTCTGGGAGGCCTTTATCCTCTTCTGCCGCTCTCCCACAGACGAGTCGAGGAGTCGCCTCGCTCGCGGCTGAGAACGGATCTACCTGGAAAACAGTAGAAAGTGTGTTCTATGCCCGTCCCTGTCGGGCTCCTGGAGCGCTCCGGGGCTGAGCCCCGGGCACCGACCAGCCCCGGGGCTCCCTGCTCCGAGAGCCACGGACACAGGCCCAAGTGTCGAGGCATGGGCGTCGGGCCCTACGGTGGCGGTGGTCGCCTGTTGCTGATGGGCGACAATGGGCCTATGGGGTGCCCCTAAACATCATGGCGTCCGTGCTGGCGGAGAACAAAGCGGCGGCGTGTGTCCTCGACGACCCGCTCAATGAAAGAGCGTGAGTAGGATGATGGCTGTCCTCAGGAGGAGTCGCCGGACCCACGGCGGGCGAAGCCGCCGGGCGTGAAGGAGTTCAGGACGATCTTCGATGCCGTCCATGACCACGGCGCTGCTCCCCAGATTCTGGGCGAGTTTCTGGCGCTGCTTAGAACCTCGAGTATGCGGGCGTCCAGGGCGCACAAGGTTCTTGACGTATGAGGCCATAAATTTGGTGCCTCCGCTCGCGCCCTGACTGCTTGGCACAGATCGGAGCGCGAGCGGCCAGGCGAGTCCTGGTCAAGACCGCGGCACTCCAACGTCTACAACTTCGAAGCCATCTAAACTTTACACAGGTGCAGGTGTGACACCCGCAAAATGGACTGCACAGTTCACCCGGTGCTGGAGCACACCGTGTGATTGTGACCTCAGAAATCCCACCAAAAAGCCCCGTATGTGACACCCAACATACCTTTTCTCCAACCAGCGTTTCTGACCCCCGAAACGCAGAAGCACGTTTACCAGAAAAGTGAGAGACCGAGACCGGGTGATTTTCAACCCAAAAAGGCAGGAATCCTTGTGGCTTACCACAGGATACGTTCAATGACCGCAACCTTGCGGTCATTGACCGCAATGTTGCGGTCATTGACCGCAAGGTATGCGGTCAATGACCGCATAACTTTCTCAGATGACCGGTCAAAAACTGACCGGTCAAACATGCGGTCATGACCATGACTGGTCCACCGTGTAGGCTATTTTCACTGTGGAGGGGGGAGACGCTACCTGCCACACTCTAAGGTGGTCACCACGGTGGGCGGTCAGAAAAAAAAATTTTTTTTTTGCCCCAAATACCCCAAATACCACACTTCGGAAAATTTTTGTGGGCCCACTTTTGGCAGGGAATTTTGAACATTTCACCTTAGAGAATTTGACCACCCAGCCTCCAGGGCAACTGCAGGGGGGGGGGGGGGGGGGGTCTGGTTTATCCGGCCATCCGGCCAAAGTGGCTGATCCTTAACAAGAGCGCTGCCCCCCCCCCCTGGCTCCCAATAAGGATTCGCCTGTGCTCTAGTAGCACGGGTGGTCCTGGCTGTGACGAGCTACGAAGAGCCGCCTGACAAACCAGACTCACACCGCAGTCCTGTCTGCAGACACTCAGGTTCCGCGCTGATGATGGTCCACCTTATGTGTCCGTGGCTTAAAGGACCGAAACACGGCGCAGACGGGACCAGTGCTTTGTTGAGCACATACCCATTCCAAGCACGTTCTTGCAATCCCCCACCCTGGCTCCCAATAAAAACAACCCCCCTGTGTTATGGGGAAACATAAATAAGGAAATTAAGCGCTGACCCACGCAACGCTTCCGCCGGCAGAGAAACCCTGCCTGGAGAAAACAACTGCCTTCGGGCGGGCTAGTCTGACACTCGCCGTCGTTGGCAAGGTGGGGGGGGGGAACAAACCGCTGCGTATTGCGTATCAGAATGCTTGGCTGCCGGGCAAGCTGCCACTCGTTTCAAAGACAGTGCGTCGGCATCGCTCACCTGCCCGGCATTTTCGTGTTCTTTCCCGCCATGTTCGTGCACTCGTTCCGGTTCCGAGGTAGCACACCCGATCAGCTAGCCATAATCATCGGGAAGAAGACGATGGTGAAACACCAAAAAACACCCGAACGAGACTATATAATCTAAGTGAACTCACACTCTGCAATCGAGGGAATCTATCGGTTGTAGCGATATGATTGAGGACCTCCGAAAGCTGACGCACGATCAAGGCATCCAGGCTTGACACGATGCGTATCGGATGTCGCCCAAGCTTGCGCACGGGACCCAGCCTCAGAAGCCAGTGTGTTAAAGAGGGTGTGCCGCATCCCAAACGTGTAAATGTTCACTCGACACGCGTGTGTGGCATCCCATGTCGCATTTCATCAACTTTATCCTGCTTCATTGCTCCGTACCTCCCCCTCCCCCTAAATGAGAGACACAATGTCTTGTGTCTAAACGTTAGACTCGGATGGTCCTCGAAAGAATATCCGTTACTTCTTCCGTGCTAGCCGGATTTTTTTTGAAGCGCAATTTCCCCGGAGGGCACGCTCTTGGAGCCTCCGAGAGAATGCCCTGATCTGAATCTCCGACTGCCAGAAGTGTGCCATCTGCACCCGCAAGACAAAAAAAGGACTAGAAAGACGAGGAGTATCAGAAGTACGCAATAGCACCGCAAAACACACCACGAGCGTAGAAGCTCTTGAGTGCACACTATCCCGCAGGCAGCGCGCGCTTGTCCTGTGCCTGGAAAGGTACCTCTTGCGCACACTGGGACTGAGATCACACCTCTTGCCTATCGGAGTGGGCACGTGATGTAAACGTGACATCACGCTCGCTCAAGGCGCGATAAACAGCCAATTTTCGTTTCTGGTGGCTTGTTTTCGCTTTGCTTGTGAAGAACCGTCTGCCGATCGTTGTCGTGCGCGGCGTGATAGTGTGGCATTCTGGTTCCCTGCTCAACCAGCAGACGGCGAGTGAGGCGCGGAACCGCGAGGACTTCAGACAAATTCACCGTTGTCGACATTGCACCGAAATACCCTGCTGCCTACACATGCAGGAGTGATGGCAAGTGCCCTGAACGGGTGGTGTTCCGCCGGTTCCTGGCGGCCGGGAAGTCTCCTAGACCGGAGCCTCTGCGGAGTGAGAGCCCCGCTTTTCTGCGCATCAGTTTCTACACGCCCCCCCACCAACAAAACCAGATGCTAAATCGTGCAAATGGCCGTATCGCTATTCAAGACAAGCGTCCAACCGCTGAGGGATATTCAGGTGGCTCGCCCTCATTCGCGCCCGCACGCAGGAGCCTGTCGGCCCCTGACACTACTGCGCATCAAATGTTCCATTCACTTCGCTGCGCCGCACAATGAACCCACCGCTCCATCCGCGCCGCATACCCGACTTGCAAATGCTTTGCCCGTACCGCAGTGCAGACCAAGCAGAAGGAAGCAGGTTCCTACTCAATGTTCCGCACTCGCACCGGTGAAAGCAAATCTCCAAAAAACGTGTCGCAAGACACAGAGCTGCTCGCCTTCCCCGCCCGCGGAAACTCCAAAAAGAAAGAAACTCCAACCAATCTCCCGTCCGGTGGGCGATTCTGCCTTTGAAGCATCCTACCACCTGACGGGCGGGCTAGTCTGACACTTGCTGCCGGGAGGAAAATTGAAGGCAGCACGTCAACTCTTGTTGACCGTCGCCAGCACCAAATAGCCAATAGGGCATTAGCTTCCTGTTCCAGATTCCGTCTGGGGACGGACTGTTCAGCCGGCTCAGAAAAGAAGAAAGTGCAAGAAAACGGGCTTGGAGGACAAAATGTTGTAGGGATGGGGCGGCTGGGCATCACCGGAGCAGGGCTGTGTGGTGGACCGAGTGGCAAAGTGCAAGAAAACGGGCTGGGAGGAGGATCAAGGCTGAACTGGGCGGTCGGGTATTCAACGTACATAACCGACAAAAGTAGCCTTCTGTACTAGTTCACGTGTGCTCGTTGCTTAGGACATTTTGGGAATTTAACATAGGGGGTAGGGTGATGGTTGCCGGTCTTGCCCCATCCTGCAGTGACAGTCGTCCAAAGACTTCTGCGCCTGCGGCGCAGGTAGTCTTGTGTTTACTTTTTCAGTGCCAATACAGTCCACCAGTTAGTTGAAGAGGCAGGGTATTAACGTAAGACCCGTATTCTGTGTGACTGCGTGTTCAGCTAGAAAGCTCGCAGCGTGGGGAAACAAATTCGGGCCCCATCTACAATCTTTCACAGCATTTCGAATTTCGGGGTTTATATTAACCCTGGGAGGGTTCGAAGAAAAAAGTAGCGTGGGACGGAATCTGGAACTCTGAAGCGAACTGAAGCTAGTTCCCTGAAAGAACAAGCACAGACATGAAGCAGCGCTTTCCGGGGCGGGAAATGAGCTGGACAATTCGTTCCAGTTGTTGGCTCACGGAAGGATCTCCGATACTGTTAGAGTAGCATAAAAGCAGATTGTCTTGTGGCGTACGCAGGCGAAGATTGCCACCAGAGCCAGACGAAATATTTTGTCCGACGCAGGTATCGAGTATTAGCCGGAGAGAGTCTTGTGTTCAGCACGCAGTTCCAGAACGGCACTAGCATTGCGATTCAACGCGAGTCCTATGGAGAGACCTTCCGACGGAGTCTATCGAGTACCTTTTCCGGTGTGCGAGGCCTTGCGGCGCATGCACAAGTGGAACCCACACAGGGAAGTAAGTGCCGTCCGGCGCAGGTATCCCAACAGGGTATTTTTCGTGATGGACGTCGTTCCCTCTGTTAGTCCGGCAGAAAGACCCCTGTTCCGCCTGATCCGATGCAGTCATCAATTATCCTTTCTGTACCGCAAGAAAGAGTATCCCTCTTCAGTTCAAGAAAAATAACAAGAGCCCTTCGGCTAAGACGAAGCGTCTGGGCAAGGCCGCACAAAAGGGTTGTCCGTCAAATGCGACGGGGTTGAGTGTCGTCAAAACGTGTAGCCGGTGCCGGGAGCAAATGGAGAGTGAAAATGGTGGAAAGTATCCTCCGGGCAACCAACACCCGCAGGTTAGAATCTGCATTAGTCACTCAGATGACTACCCCTGCTTGCAGACTTTCCCTCGATTCCGTGCGCGGCTACGCGTACCTTTCCCGTTGGATAAACCATTAAGAGCAATGACGAGTATTTTCGACGCGTTCCTCAGGAGATAGGAGGTCGAATGGCTCAATCCTTCAGGCAAGATGCACGGAACAGGGGGTGGTGCATCGCTTCCCGCATTACCATGCACGAAGTTCTCTTTTTCACTCTAAAAAAAGTAAACCGGGCGTCCCCGCGTAACATAAGATGTCGGTCAACGAAAAAAGCAAAACAATAACAACAAACGCTAATTAAGAATGCACTTCTCTCTTGCTTCCTCTTTTTCGGCTCCCCTTTTCGAAGGCCGCACTCGCTGCCAAACAAGATTCCTTTTTTTGGAAGGATTGCTCTACGGCACAGAGTCCAGAAATACCACGGTAAAGAAGGAAAGCACCAACGATACCCCCAATAAAAAGGCGCAAAAAGGACGCTGCGGGTAAACTAAGGGTTCCCGCAGAAAGGTGCCGGGAAACATACGTTGTCGACAAAGAATAACTGGTGCGTTTGGTTTTGGGGTGTGTACCGTGGCAGTCTTCCTGACGGTTACTGGCTGTTACTAGCAGTTACATATAAGGGCACCACCGCATATTATTTCTTTTGTATAGCACCTGCTTTGTAGGAAATGCTTGAGGAGACTGCCAGTTGCGAAAGATCAAAGGAGGTAAATGTGCTGTAGCCCACACGAAACACAGGTAAATCTGGGTTTAGTGGCGGGCGTAAGCGTTCAACAAAAAAGACCCACTTTGTAGTTGTATTGTTTTTTACCAAACATGAAATGTTGGAGGAAATGAGAAGCTCGTCGCCGCAAACCGTGGCGTTTTCACTTGCGTCCTGAATCCAGCTTTACGTAAAAAATGACTCTAGCCTCCTTTGAAATGAGCACAAGGCAGTCCCTCGAGTGTTTTTCATTCATTTCTGAGTTGTTTTCTCTTTCCGGGTCTGGGTGTCGAAGGGCAGTGTCGCGTCGAAAGGTTCCTTCGTTCAGAAGGCTTGCACTACGGCGCAACACAGCCCACAAGTACCCTGGTGTTGAAAACCCAAGGTACCGTCACCAACAGGCGCAAAGAGACACTGAGAGTAAAACAAGTTGTCGACAGCGGAGGAAAAGAAGGCTCGTTTGTTCGTGCGTGCAGGTTGATCGTTTTTCCCCACTTGTTTCTACCCCCCAACCACGAGAACACGCTGCTTACGTCTTTTCAGCTTCACAATGCAGTAACCCGCATGCTTGTTCGTACTAGGAAATTCCGACCTTCTGCCATAAATAGCACCACAAAAAAGAATAATAGGATAGCATTGGTGCGTATGATTTTGGGTGGCGCACCGCGCCATTCTAGCTGACGGTTTCCGGCAATTACTGGGGCTGTGCAGTGTAACGGCGAGGGGGTTTGTACTCATACATGGCCCACCGAGACTTCTTTTTTCATATGAGTCGATGCCAAAAGGGGGGGGGGGGGTTTGGGCGGAAAAATCCCCGCATAGTTCACCAGGGTCTGACGGGTACTGAGGCCCCATACCCTTCCTAAAACATCATTCTGCGTTCAAATACGCCCTCAGAAGCCTCCGGAGAGCCTTCTATGATGTCCCAAATGCGATTTTGTGGGTTTTTAGGGGGTCCCCCCGTCTGCTGGCCGTAAACCGCCATAGAAGACACATATGCAACCTGATGCTGGGTCGCTCCTCGGAGCAAAATCTCGGCCTAAACACACGTTTTCGGCGTTCTCTATCATTCTCCAGGTGCATTCGACCCTCGGACTTCATAAATTATCTCGCTTACAGGTGTTCCGGGGTGTGCAAAAACAAGGCGAATGGACCCTACAGACCGTACCACGCCCTGCCTGTCTATACAGGCTTTGGGGTCGAATTGCGCCGCCTTGGCGCCATGTGCACCGTTTTGGTCTCGTTTGTGCTGCTTTGGGATCCACTAAGAACTCTGGTCTGATTTGCGGGACGCTTTGCTCGGTTTTGGTGCCCACTTTCACCGTTCAAAGTGCATCCAGTGGTGAAGACTTTGCGCCGAAGCTGGAGAGGAAGCGACCCAGTAGGCGCCACTTCACCGTGAGCGGGTCTCGGAACAGGACTCAAACTGGCCCAGGTGATACTGCCGACCATGGCGGGTGTGTGCGCCACACAGTTTGTCTGACCAAGCTCACTGCACAGGAGCTTGCCACACATCCCTCGGGTCATGTGCCGCCTGTGCAAAGTCATCCAGCGAGAAGCACTTTGCAGCCATGGGTGAGAAAGGTGCCAGAAGGGAAGACATTGCCAGGAAAGCTCTGAAAGCCTGCCCTGAAAGCGGTGAAGCCTGCTTCAAAATCATGAAGTGAACGCGTCGTAGTCAACCGCTTCGACGACGATTGAGAACGGCTGATGATCGCCTGTTACTTAACGCTTGTCCTACTTCGTTCACCAAGCCTTGCAGAATCACCAGAGTAGCATGATGCAGGTAGAAGCCTGAACAGGCCTTAGAACAGTGAAAGTGGGCGCCAAAACCGAGGAAAGCGTCCCGCAAATCAGACCAGAGTTCTTAATGGACCCCAAAGCAGCACAACCGAAGCCCGAAACGGTGGATGTGGCGCCAAAGCCGGTGCAATTTGACCCCAAAGCCTGTATAGACAGGCAGGGCGTAGTTCGGTCTGTCCCCAATGCAGGGGGCCATTCTCCTTATCTTTGCACGTCCCGGAACACCTGTGAGTGAAAGAAACCACGAAGCCCGAGGGTCGAATGCGCCTGGAGAGTGCTAGAGAACGCCGAAAACGTGTGTTTGGGCTGGGATCTTGCACAGAGAAGCGACCCAGCTTCAGGTTGCATATGTTTCTACTATGGCGGTTTACGGCCAGCAGACGGGGGGACCCCCTAAAAACCCACAAAATCGCATTTGGGACATCATAGAAGGCTCTCCGGAGGCTTCTGAGGGCGTATTTGAACGCAGAATGATGTTTTAGGAAGGGTATGGGGCCTCAGTACCCGTCAGACCCTGGTGAACTATGCGGGGATTTTTCCGCCCAAACCCCCCCCCCCCCCTTTTGGCATCGTACCATATGTGCACCGACGAAGACCAAAAATACATGCAAAGAAAGCACATTCTTGATTTCTTTTGCTGCGTTCGAACGAGCTCTGCTGTACTGAAGTTGTTTCGAGCGAGTGCTGGCTCTGGGCTGTGTTTTACGCCGTTGCGTACTCACATCCGGGCTGCGCTTGACTATGAAAATGACTAGCCGCAGTCGCAGGCCGCGGAGCAGCCAAAAAGAGGAGTCCGCCGCGTATCAAGACGGCGAACGTGCGGTGAACTCACGGTCCTTGCGGAACAGCTGTGCCTTCAACGGCCTACAGCGCGCCGTGTAATGACGTGCTCCCGCCGCGGTAGTGCGGGAGTGGTGAGGAGACCGGAACCTCTCCTGGAAAGATGGTCCCCGCACCACACACACGCACTCACACCCCACACATACATTCCCTCTCGCTCTCTTTCTACCCATTTCTCTCTACAGACGATTCACCGCCACTAGAAGTTTGGTGTCGGTTGAACCCGTGCCGCCTGTTTCTGTGTTTACCCACCGCTCCGTGTTCGAGCTCAATAACTCTAAAACAGGTGTTTTCGGTATCCATGGCATCCTTGCTCAAAGTAAATGGCTAGGTGCTGAACCGTCGGGGTTTCCGGTCACCGGGACGGAGACGGGCTGCACACGCCTTCGGGCGCTTCTCGTGCGTTGTGCCGGCCGTCCTGCACAACCACCAATCACTCGTGTTCCAGAATTGTCGAGAAAGAAAAATACTCGACGTAGCTGCTTCGACTCCGAATGGAAGGGAGGAAATATAGAGGTAAGGGGCAAATACAATACAAACACAATCTGATTTGTTCTTCGCTTCGTGTGTTGTTTTCTCACTCAGGACTTTGACCTGTTGTGCTTGTGTGATTTGTCGTGTAGGGGTAAACCCGCATGACCTCACGTCCGTTCAACACGTGGTTCGGTAGTTACAGCACTTGGGATCCCTTTCTGTTCTTTATCGGGCAGCATCGTCGAGCATTTCCTTTCAAGCTGGCACTTATGTAAAAGAAAAGCGATGCGCACCAATCCGTATGTGCGGTTGCAGTCGAACGTCGCCAACGAGTGCCAACCGGACCCAACGCCTGGAAATGCTTGTTCACGCAACGGTTGGCACAGTTACCGAGTTAAGGCCTCTGGGGAAAAAGGGTTATCCCGGGTTGCCCAGCCTTCTGGATCCTTTTTGGCAGCGTCCGAACACCAGCTCGGAGTCGGACATGTTAAACGTAAATGCACGTCCTCCGTCCGTAAGGAGGTTAGGGGTCATTATCGTGGGTGCTTCTTTCTGCGTCTTCTGCCCTCACACCCGTCTCCCCCAATTCCCCCCTGCCTCCGAGCTGGGCTCGGCAATTTCTTCCCGATGAAGGAAAAGAGAATAGCGTCAAACACGCATGTGAGGCAGCGTTCTGCCCCGTGTATTAAACTTAAGACCTTCCCCCAACCGTTCTTGCATTCTCCCCATTCTAGCAGGGTGGCTTCGCGTAGGCGACATGCTGCCCTCAGCCCAGGACCATCTTTCCCTTTGGTACTTCAACCTTTGGTGCTGCGCAAGGTAGCCCTGAGCACATTGTGCTCTGCGGAGGTTACTTCGCAGATTGCCACCGTAAAAAGAAGACAGGTCAGTGCGTTCTAGCGAGTCGTAATCACAAGCAGAGAGGCGAAAGAATACTTTGGGGTGCATTAGTTCGAAGCAGTGGGCTTGCGTTTCGTTCACCGGCTGCTTGGTTGCCTGTCCCCAAGTTAGCTTTTTGGGAACACGGTGACGTGCACCAAAGAAACGGAACCACAAAAAAGGACTAATTCCACATCGGTGAGATTCGTTCCCAAGTTCGCAAATCTGGCCCATAGCGGTAATCCCTCCATCCATAGAGGTAACCCCTCAGGGCAAAGACCCTGCTCCAGAATACATCTTGTGAAGTTAACTTTCTGTGCGCGCAACACCAGGTAACCAGAAACGAAAGAACGAAGACCTAGAGGTTCCTGGGATATACGATGCATCGTTCTCACTCACCCCCCACACAGACACACCCACATGCACGCACGCAACGTGGACGCCTCTCGCACAGGAAGGCACCACGTAAATACAGGTCTACAACACACGCACACACACATGCACACCAGCCACCCTCAATCGCTCTTTTCGTCCTTCTTCAACCATTTCAGCACTGCTGACTGCTTGCACTCAATTGCAGGGTTGCAAACATGCATGACTCGCCGTTTCCAGCTTCTAGGCAGCCCGGCTACTCTATCACGAGAAGTCAAACCCTCAGATGTGAGCGACTTCGTGTTTCATTTTCCCTTCGTTTTGCCCTTTTGCCCTGTTTCTCGCGCCTCCTTCGTGCCATCGATCCCAAGTTCTATTCTCGTCGCACATTTCTCTTTCTCCCCTTCTGGACGTTATGGCTGCACCTAAGCGAGCAAACGGCGAGACGAGAAAGTTCTAAGCGCATTCGTCACCGCAGTTCGAAAAAAGTAGCAAAATATTTGAGTAGCGATGCGAAATACCCTCGCCGTTCGTGCCCCTTTTGCCACTTCTTTGGCAATTTAGTGTCGGCATCTTAGCACCGTCTTCGATTGCCTGTCCGCAGGTTCTACTCCCCAGCCAAATCCCGAGAATATTTTGCGCCGGCTTCTCCTGAATGGCATCCGTGTTCCCAAATCTGCCCCGATGGCTAGTTCCGAGCTATTCTCTGACCTAAACTAAGCGGCGCGTCTTCATCACAATATGTTGTCTGAACGCGTGCCAAACAAATACAAACCCGCGCAACCAGGGAGGGCGGAGGGATTCCGGCGAAGGCTCGGCGGGGGCGAGCGACCCCCCCCACCGGCGCACTTTCGAATCCGGGGGCGCGGAGCGGCTTATTTCTTCCCCGCCGCCCACGAGAATCGCTGCGGGAAGCCCTCTTTTCAACGCTCGATTTTTTTACACGTCCGCGCGGCAGGCGAGGACGATTTTGCCCAAGCGCTCCCCCCAGAAGTTCGGCCGCGCACTGCGTGACCGAGGGTCGTGGGCAGGCCAATGGACGTCATCACGGAGAACCGGATCAACCAGATCGGTGCGAGTATCTCGGACCTGAAGCGGGTGTCCTCGGGCGATGTGCGCGGGATTGCGACCGTCGACGCAGCGACGCTGCTGGCTTCCATCGAGGAGGCGCTGGCGAAGATCCACGGGGAGGACGCGCTGGTTAAGACCGGCGCCCTGCTCCTCAGCCAGACGGACGGCATCTTCACCTTCATCGAGGAGCAGCTCCAGAAGCGTGCCGTCGCCGCGACGACCCTCCGCATCGACTCGTCCGCCGCCTCCATGGGCGACGGCGGCCTCCGGGCCGCCGTCGACATCGTCTTCGCGTATTTAGTAGGCGCGGAGCGCTTCATGAAAGCGGCCGAGCTCGTCTTCCTGGTTCGAACCTGCATCGAGCTGCTGCAGCGGACGGCTGCGGGGAAGGGGCTGTCCGCGTTCCAGGAGGCCCTGTTCAACCCCATCAAGCACGGCGTGATCCTCGCGCAGGCTAAAGGCGTGTCGGCCTCGGCGCTCGGCGTCCCGGAGCTCATAGAGACCCTGCTGAAGATGACGGGCACCGCTTCGGTGAAGCGGGTCGGGAAGTCGGTCGGTTCGCAGAAGGTCCGGAAGAACGCGCTTGAGCTCCTCGGCTTGCTCACGAAGGAGTTTCCGGCGGAGACGGCGAACCGCGCCATCGACGTGCACAAGGCATTCAAAACGACGCTCGCGCAAGTTGTCAACTCGGAGCAGCCCGAGTTCACCGTCGCGGTCGGAGTGCTCGACGGCCTGTCCTACTTCTTCCACCACTACGCGGACCACGACGAGCCGGACTGGACCGGGGTGGTGTACAATTTCATGGTCAGGGGTCTCGAGCTGACCGACCACACCCGGCACGAAGTGCCCAGGGCCGCGCTGCGGCTGCTGCGGTACCACGCGAAGGTGTTTCGGGCGCAGCTGGCGGCGGATGTGCGGATGGCGGACCGGCTGAAGACGCTGGTCAACCACCGCAACGTCGACGTGCACAAGACGGCGCTCCACGCGTGCAGCCCGTATGCGGCGACGGTCGCCGCCGAGCTGGCGGATCCCGGGTCGGCCGTCGGCGAGAAGGAACGGCGGCAGGTCTTCCGCGAGCTGCTCGCGAAGGCGCGGGCCTTCGCGGGGACCGAAGGCGGGGCCACGCACGTCACGTCCTTCGGGGTCATCCTCCTCGGACACCTGTGCCACGCCACGGCCCGGTTCGCGGGGGACAACGCGGTGCTGCCCATTGTCGAGATCCTGGTCAGCCGCTTCAAGGAGCTCTACGGCGACTCCGGTGCCGGGCTGGCTGCCTTCCTCTCCGACGAGTCCCGCGCCTCCCGCCCCACCGAAGCCGGGGGCGGCGAGTTGGCGCAGGACTACGTCCGGCTGCTCCCCGCGTTCGTCAACTCGTTGGCCGCGGCTGTGTTGTCGGTGGTCGACGTTCCGACGCCGCTGGAGGCCGGGATCTGCGACTACGTCCGCATCATTTGGCTGCACTACCCGCGGAAGTACATCTTCGACACGACGCGCGCGTCGCTGAACACGGCTGTCCTGCACCTTTTCCTGGCGTGCTACCAAAAGGGCGACCTGCTCACCAGGGTCCTGCAAGCGACACTCTTCCAAACCCTGACTCTCACCATCTCCCCCATGTCAGCTTTCGACGAGTCCATCGCTTCGGAGCTGCACACGGGGGAGACGTCGATTGTCGAAGGAGCACGCGCTGACGCCACAGCCACGGAATCCCGTGCGGACGGGACCTTCGCCAACCAAGATCTGGACCAAGGCATTTGGGGTGTGTACCTGCCTCTCTGGACGGTCATTCTCAGCGCGAAATCGGCGCCGGCCAGGACGTGGGAGTATCCTTGGAACCGACTCATCGGGCTTTCGGCTGGCGAACACGCGCACCTGACGTCGATTGTGTTCGACGCGACGGCGACCACCACTCTCCAGTTGTTCGATGCGTTCGATTTGTCCCTCCACCCAGAGAGCACGGATGCGACGCCAGTGGCGTCCTGTCCGAAAGACTTCGAGCTGTACCTGAACCTCGTCAGCTTTTGGTGCAGGCTGTTCCACATGGTTTCAGACACCTCTGTCGTCGCCGATTGGAGCGTCCCGCTTGCCATGCGGTTCACGGAGTTGTCCGAGAACTTCCCGCACGTTTCCGGGTTTTACCGGCTTCTGGCGACCGTCGTGGAGCGGGTTGAGCGCGTGGGGTACCTGCACGCGGGATTGCTGAAAAGGGATAAAAGTGGCGACGTGAGTGTCGCGAACGACGGCGACGGCAAGAAGGACGAAGAGGATGAGGAGGCCGTGGCAGCGTTGCCCGCTGCAGGAAACCAGGAGAAGCCTTCGGGAAGAGCGAGAGAGCTCGTCGATCTGCTGTTGCGCTACACCGCAGTCACAGTCGAGAAGATACCGGAATTGAAGGGCGAATTGCTGGTGTCCGCCGTGGCTTTCTTGCTGTCATTACCCGTGTACATGGTCAACCTGAAACAAATGGTGACCCCGCTGCGCATCGCATTGACTACGGGCCTGTCCTTCCCACCTATCGCAGCCATCGCCATCACTTCCTTAGAATCCTGGCTGGACCTTTCGCCGGTCACGGTGCGCAAGCATATCGTCGATGACGTCGTTTCCGTTCTGCAGTTCTTCATCTCTGCCGCACATACGCGGACCATCGATTCCCCGTCAACCGGCGGCAAACAATCCCGCGGCAGCAAAAAGCTCCCAACGGGCATCCGCTACGGGCTGCGGTATTACGACGGCGCGGACTTCATCGGCCATTTTCCGGGATTCGACTTCAACTGGGGAGCGGCCGATGAGGTACAAAAGCTGCGAGAGATTCAGATCCGGGTCGTCACAATCCTGGGAAAGCTCGGGTCGGGGGTTGCAAGGAGGTTGTTGAGCGCAGACGGTGAGGAAAAAGAGGATGACGGCGGGTTCGGTCAATTGGGTTTAAGCTCGGTGATCCCGTGGGACGTGAAGGAGAGAATCGTGGTCAAGCTCCCGTTCGGAGACGTGAGGCGGGACGTCGCTTTCGACAAGGCGCTGCCGAAGGTCTGTGAGCTGGCACTGACGTCGAATGACCGGAAAACGAAGGCAGCTGCGTGCGAACTCCTCCATGCGTTGGTCGTTTGGACTGTCGGCGCGAACGCTTACTCTCCGCACCGCAACCCGAACCCAAACAACGCAGCCACCAACGCGAACAACCCAGAGGCCGGTAACATACCAGCACCCGGCTCGCCTCATGCGTTGTCGCCGAACCCGACTCCTTTTCATTCGATATACCAGAAGGTCTTCCCCGTCATCGCTCGATTGGCTGTCGATCCGGAGCCGATCGCGCAGCAGCTGTTCTCGAAGCTCCTCATCCAGCTCGTCCACTGGTTCACGGGGAACGTGCATTACGAGTCGAAAGAAACCATGGCCCTCCTCGACTGCCTTTTGTCCGGCCTCGCGTCGCCGTCCAATTCCGCTCTGCGGGACATGTGCGCGATGGGATGCGCGGAGTTCGTCAAATACAGCATCCGGCACGGCCCGGACACAGCCATGCGCAACGCCGCGAGCATCATGACCCGCTTGCACACGCTGTCCCTGCACCCCCGCACGTGGACCCGCAGGGGGGCTTCAACCGCGTACTCCCGGATTCTGACGGAGATGTACGCGAGTGACGACTTGCTGGCGGGCTACCTCATGCACTCCATTTTCACCGGGATCCTGTCACTGGCGCTCGAGGACCAGTCGGACCACGAGGCCGAGGGCAACCGGGCCATCGTCGGGTACCTGGGCAAGGCCGAGAAGATGGTGGTCCGCCGTGTGAAGCTGCTGCTCTCGAAGAGCGACAAGCGCCGCGGGCACCTGCCGTCGCCGGCCCGGAGCCTCGAGAACCTTGTCGGCTGGCTCCTCGACCAGAGCTTCTTCGAGGACCGCTGGTCCCGGCGGTGGGCGATGCGGCTGTTCCTCACGTTCTCGTCGTGCCTCCCGGGGTTCGACGACACGGACCAGGGCCCGAAGAAGTGGCTCGCGCACGCTCTGAAGGACCGCGGGGGAGTCGACGGCGTCCTGCTATTTATCGAGCAGCGCATGCGGCCCCTACCACGCGACCCGAACGCCCCGCAGAAGTTCACGCCTGAAGGACACGCCGCCTGGGCAGTCGAGATCGAAACGTGCGCGGACGCTCACTACTGGCTGGTCGCCCACGGGCTTATCGAGCCGGTGGTGGGCATCTTCGCCGACGACAGCGCGACCGAAAGCGAGAGCGGCGGGGACGAGCCGCCGAGCAAGAAGCGGAAGACCGGCCCGAAGCCGCGGCGGCTCCTGCTCCCCGTCCACGTCGAGGCCTTCCTGCGCCACGCGGTCGTCGACGGGCTGCCGTTCCGGCACGAAGCCGGCGGCGAACGGCTGCTGACGCCGAAGCAGCGGGAGGCGGCGTGGAAGAAGACCCAGCGGGCCCTCGAAGCCGTGGTGCCCCTCGCAGTGCTCTCCCTCGAAAGCCCCGAGTCGTCCGTCGCCCCCCGCAGCATGCACTCGAAGGGGTACCTCCTCGCGCTGGCCTGCATGCTCCTGCGACCGAAGGCGCTGGGCTACGACCCTCACGCAGCGCGGACGCAGACCATCGTCCCGCGGCTCGCGAAAACGGCGATGCAGGCCATCCTCCAGGGGTCAGACGCCCGCATCAAGGCAGATCTCATCGCGGCGGTGTCTGCGGTGTTAAAGCGCAAGGAGTGCGACCCTTTCGGCGACGACGCAGCGGACCACTTCATCATCCCGGATAAGACCGAGTCGCTCGCAGACGTCCTGATCGTGTTGCGGGGGTGCCGGGCGTTGCACCGGCTGAGCATCCTCCGCGCGTGCGTCGAAAAGGTTCACCGGAACTTGAAGACGGACGGGTCACTCGCGACTGTGTTGTCTGGCGCGCTGTCTGTGCTGCCGGTTGACTTTTTGACGACGCCCGGGACGCGCCTCGTCGTCACCGAGCTGTGGAAGTTGACGTTCGAGCTAGGGTTGGGGCACGAGCAGGTCCTGGCGCTGCTGACGGATCGCACGCCGCTCTCCCGCGAAGAGCTGGCGACGACGCGAATTTCGAAGTCGTTCTCCACGCTGCTGCCCGCGGGTCCCTCGGCGGTGTCCAACCCCACCTCGCAACAGCAGCAGCACCTCCCCGCGACCCCTCTGAAGGGGGACATGTTCTACACCACGCACCGCGCTGAGATCTGCGAGTACATCCTGCTCAACCCGGACCCGGTGTTGACCGAAATCGCGGGGCTCCCCGCGCTGCACAGGGTCTTGGTCGACGCAACCACGCTGTGCCGCACCACGCCCGATACAAAAGCTGCCGCGAAGTTCGCCGCCGTGGCTTCGAAGTCGGTAGTCCCGTTGATCTGCGAATCGGCGATTGCAGCGGTGAAGCAGTGGCAAAAAGCGAAGGACGGCGGCGGCAAGGGGAGGAAAGAGGGTGCGAAGTCGGGCAGCGTGTTGTCCTGGGAGTGGAGCGATCGCGTTGCGACGGCGCTGACGGTGGTGGCGAACGTGATCGCCGTCGACGACGGTGCTGTGGTCAAGGGGTGTCCGGAGGCGGTGGGCTGGACGTCCCGATTGGCGGTTGCGCTGTTTTCTCTGGAAGGAACCCTGGCCCTGCCTTCCGCCGCCCTCCAGAACGTGTCGAGATCCATTCGGGTCCTCGCGCCGTTCCTCCTTCGGTTGCGAGACCGCATCGCGCATCCCACAGCGACCCCCGGGCCGTCCAGTCCCAACAAGCCACAGCAGGCTTCAGCGACCGCCGAAGCCGCGCTCAGATCCCTGGTGGCCAACCAGCTCCCTGTGCACCACTCCGAGGCGTTCCAAGAAAACTCGCACCTTCGTGACGCGTACATCTCCGTAGTCGACGCCCTGATGGCCGCGCTGATCGACAGCCGGTCCGTGACTCTCCTCACCACCATCATCCCCCTGATCAGGGGAACGGGCCGGCATCCGCTCGGCGACGTCATAGGCGGCAGCCTTCGCGCGTTCTTCGCAAACCTCCCGGAAAGCACGACTCTCCAGTGCGCCGACGCTTGCGTCGAGCAGTTTCTTAACTTCGAGCTCCCGCCGGACGTCCGCTACGCCGCCACGAACCGATTGTGTGTCCTGGCGCTGCAGCGGCTGAAAACTGGGTCGCTCATCCAGTTCTTTTCCCAGCACGTCGCCCGGCTGTACGCCGTGGCGTCCGGGGAATGGCCGCCGAGCGACGACGACGAAGAGTGTCTGTCCAGCCTGCTCTCCCGGACCTCCGTCTTCGTCCTGTTCGAGCTGATGTACCGGCTTTGCCCCGGCGAGGCGACGAAGACGGCGATCAACGCGCACTTCGCGTCGGCCGTCGGCCAGACGGCAGGCATCGCGCTCACCGGCAAGGAGATGAACGACAAGGTCATCCGCGGCGCGCACGCCGGGGCGACCGCGCCCCTGCCCTTCTCCGAGGAGTCGATCCGGGCCGCGTGCGAAGCCGCGGGGGTCCCGGCGGCGGCTGCTGTGTTGAAGTTCCGGCAGGCGGCGTTCAACTGCCTGGCGTCCGCCCTCGTAGCAACGCAGACGAACCCGAGCTTGATCACGCGCGCGCTGTTCCTGCCGAGGGCGGGGCACGCGGTGTGGGAGAACGTCGTCGACCTGAGGCGGCCGTACGTCTTCGACGTCGAAACGAACTTCCAGTTCGCCCGCAGCGCCGTGCAGCGCGTCCGGTCCGAGTGGGAGGCGGAGGCTCTGAAGGAGGAAGGCGTCGACCCGGCGGCCAAGCGGTACGCCGCCCTCCGGCGGAGCAGCTACGTCTCTACGCAGTACCTGGCGGGCACGTCGCTCGCGACCGCCGCGCCGCTGTCCGTGCTGCCGCACACGCAGCCCGGGGCGGACAACGAGCACGCCCAGCCGCAGCTCGGATCCGCGTCGCCGTTCAAGTCGCAGGCCGGCAAGCCGCCGGCCACCCAGCACCAGCACGGCGGCAGGCCCGCGGGCGAAGCGGCGTTTGCGGCGCCCGGCGCGCCGTTCTCGGTCCGGCGGCACAAGGAGATCCTGTCGCAAACCGACCCGGAACTCGGCGAGTCGCCGCCGGACCCGAACCCCGGCCCGAAGCCGTCACCCGGCGCCGCTTCCGGCGACCGATCGCACAACTTCTTCGGCTCACAGAACCTACATGAACTCGACTCGCAAGGCCCCCCCGTCCTCGTCCCAGGCCAGTTGGACGGCGACATCGAGATGGACGCCATCAACCGCTCCCCGATCATGCCGACCCTCCTGCGGGTGGTCCTTTTCCTGAAGAAGCTCGAGGTTCAGCCGTCCCGCGAGCCGCCTGACTGGATGGCCGAGATGCTCAGCAAGGTGTCGAACCCGTCGACCGAAAAAAACGTCAAGCTCATCATCGCGAAGATCGTCCTCAACGCCCCGGAGCTGTTCCGCGAGTTCGCCACCCTTTGGGTCGCCCCGCTGATCGACGTGGCCCTCGACACCCACCTGCCGGAGCACGTTCCGGGGGGGATCAACTACTTCGTCCGGGATGTCGCGATCGTGTTGCTGTCGTGGAACGAGGACATCCACGCGACGTCGTTCGAAGTCGAGGCCCGCGCTTCTGCGTTCCTCGAAAAGTTGATCAAAGGGTGTGGGAGCCCGCACCGGCGGATTCTGGCTGCGAACCTCGAACTCATCAAGGCGTTCGTCGAGGGGTGGAAGGACCGGATTCGCGTAGGTCCCGAGCACAAGCGGGCCATCCTCGGGTGGGTGTCATACCCGCCGACCGTCCCCAAGCAGACGCTGTGGGTGAAGAGCAGGATCACGGGGCTGCAGCTCCTCGGCGTCCTCATCGCGAACGGGCTCAAACCGTTCGATACTTTCGGCGACGTCTCCGTTTCGAGCGAAGACGAATTCTACTCTCGGATTTGCGCTAACTTACCCCCTTACACCCAGGGCTCAGCGTTGTCTACAGACCTTATCCGAACCGCCTCTGAGGTAGTAGGCATGATCTACAACCAAGCCTCGGTTCTAAACCAGCCTTGCGACCCCCTCAAGCAGCGGGTCAGCAAAAAGCTGAGATCCCTCCATGCACAAGGGTCGTACGAGCAGTTCCTCTTAGTGCTCTCCGGCATTGTCCGCCACAACCCACCAGCAGCCGACGAGTTCCTGCCTCACACCCTCCTGCGCATGCTCCCGCATGCGAAAGGTGCGTACAAAGGGATGGTTTTAGAAGTCATCGCACAGCGAGTAGATCACTTTCCCGCCACATATTCCGAGTTCCACCCTTTCATCATGGAGCTGCTCACCACCGAAAGCGACGAAGTCAAGCTCCTGACGTTCAACTTGATCCAAAAGGCGCTGACGGCCACCAACGATCCGAAGGACGTTATTTCCTTCATCACCAACGTGTCCGCCGACATCAAAACGAGGCTGCTTCCCGTCGGCAGCCTGTCGCTCGATGCCAAGGTCGCCCTGTACGACACGTGGATCAAGATATTCGACACCCAGTGGGACCTCTTGACCCCTCCGGCGCGCGTGGCGATATCAGACCATCTTCTCAGCGGGCTGCAAGAAGAGGCGACCTACATCCGGGACCGCCTCCTCCGCTTCCTCGACAACCCGACCCGGTTGCCCGTGAGCGCCTTCAAGCGTCTCGAGCGGCTGTTTACCCCGTCGCACACTCAGCTGTCCCTGTACTCGCCCGCGTTGGGGGACCGGTGGTTGCAGTACTCGTGCATCCTCCTGCTTTTCCTGAGCCATCGCAGCGCTGAGTTCCAGGACAAAACCGCGTTCTTCAGAGACCAACTCGCCAGCTGCGAGTACATCGACATGCCCGTCCTGACGTCCGTTGAACACCGGTCCGTCGTGACGCTGACTCCGATGTTCGCTTCGAGCATTGGAGGTGGTACGCAGGGTAGTCAAGGCATGATCGGTAGTCAACCAGGCGGGACGAGCACTGGAGATCACGGAGGGGATGCCAAATATTCGGGCGGGAAGGGAGTGCAAGGGAGGCCCGGCGCAGGACAGCTGCTGGCGACGCTGCACGGGTCGGTCGCGCCCGCCACGCAAATGCCGGGCGAAGCCGCCGCGACCAACTTCGCGCACTACGAGCCGCGGAGGAGTGCGGCGAGTCAGTTCGCGCTGAGCCAGACGGCGATGCTGTTCCAGCCGTTCCCGGCCGGCCAGCACGCGCAGGGGGGCAGGGGGCGGGGGAAGGCCGCAATGGGGCCGCCACCGAACGAGGTTTTGACAAGCCGAGCCGGCGCGTATCTGCCACACCTCGTGCAGAGGCCGGCAGGGCTGCCTCCTTTGAGGAGGCGGTTCTTGAAGTCGCGCGAGGAGCAGCGTATCACACAGAGCGCCATGTCAGCCACAGAGTCGATCCGGCAGTCGCAGGACAGCGAGCGCAAGTTCAGGCAATCCTCCGCCTCCACCGTGAAGATGTGGCGGTCGTACCGAGAAGGCGAGGTCCCCGACATTCAGCTTTCCCCAAGCAGTATCCTTCTCCCCCTCGAAGCGCTGTGCCTTTACGACGCGGACGTCGCGCGCACTGTGCTGACGAGCGTCTTCAAATGCATGTTCCTCTCCTTATCATCACCCGAAGGCACCAACCCGGACTCCTCGGACCCCATCCACAGCATATTGGGACCGCTGTCCGGCACGGTGGGCTACACCGCCGACCGCGGACGAATCAAGCAAAGCTTGTCGCACGCGGTGGTCCACATGCTGAGCGGCATGAAGCGAAGCACCGGAGTCGTGTCGTTTCTGCACACGACGCTCCTCGACGACGAGCTGGCCGTCGACACCGAACTCGTTGCGCCCGAAGTGGTCTACGAATCGGCGGTGCTCAGCAGGAATTTGCGGACGGGCGCCCTGCTGTTGGAGCAGGGCATCCTCAAGAGGTCGTCGAGGATGCAAATGATCGAAGCGGAAGTGAAGCGAGCTTCGGCTGTGTACACCGCGAAGGAACTACAAGGCGGGAACCGGTCTGATTCGATGACGAGCATGGGAAGCGCGGGTGGGAGCAGCGGCGAGGAGAAGGTGGGCGGTGAGAGCGCGAGGCTGAGGGAGAAGAAATCCGCGCTGGAAGAAGCCCGGAAAAGTGACGCCAAAGCCTGGGCGCTGCTGGTGGCACTCTACGGGTTCATTGGCGACGAGGACGCCGCGCTGGGGGTCATCCAGGACCGGCTGCTGTCCGGCACCGCGGCGGATGCGGTGTCGAAAGTGATATCCCAGCGCTACGACGCGGCTCTTTCGTCACTCGACGCGATTCTCTCGCAAAAAACCCCTGCCCCCCTTGCCTCCTTCGCCGGAACCGTGAAGCTGCCCGAGTCGGACATCCGGCACCTGCTTGAGGCTGAGCGTCAGAAGTGCATGAAACACCTCTTAGACTGGAACGCCCTGTCCGTCGACTGCGACCGCAAGTGCCCCATCTCCGAACCTTCCCTCTGGCCCAGCTCGTCTGACGCGCAGGTTCCCAATGCCAAGGCAAAGGGCCTGAGCGAGCTGAGCCGGACGCAGCTTCTCGTGAACCACGTGTTGTCGAAAGCCCGGCTCGGCCAGCGCCATTCCGACCTGTGCGCCTTTTTGAAGGGCCTCGCGGCGGAAGCGATGGAGGACCGGTTGAAGATGGACATCATTTTGTCCGAAAGGCTCTGCCTCCCCCTCGCCCTGCTCGCGGTGCAAACGTTCGACAACTCCATGGCTCGCAGGCTGGTGGACTGGGCACTGCAGGGCACCCTCGACGCATGGACCTCGCTCCCTGCAACGCAAAGGACATACGGCGAAGTTCACCGTATTGTAGCCGCTTTGCAGCCGATCGTGGAGGTGGACGAGTACCTGAAGCTGGTGCTCCGCGCCGAGCAAGGGAAGGACGTCGGCTTGCAAGGCAAGCGGCTCCTCTTCAAGTGGTCGCGCCGGACCTCCGCGTTCGAAGGCGACGTGCTGGAGTGGGACGCGCTCGCGAACAGCCGCGCGGTGCTGTGCACGCTCCTGCAGCACAGCGAGAGCGAATGGGCCCGGGAGGCGGCCCACGGGGTGTCCGTCGCGCCCGAAGAGGTCAACCGGCACAAGTGCGCGGTGCTGCTGCACGCGGCCACCGCACTGCAGAACCAAGGGCTGACGGGCCCGGCGCGCGCGTTCCTGCACCAGTACGCCGAGGCGCGGGAGGCTGGGTCCATCGGCGAAGACGCGTCCGCGGCCGACCCGGCGGGTGCCGTGGTCTCGCTGGACATCGAGTTCATCGTCATCGCCGTCCGCAACTCGATCGACCGCGCGAAGCACGCCCGGACGCCCGAGCAGGCGGGCAAGCTCTACCGCAAAACCGTGCAGTACGTGCAGTCCGAAAACGAGAAGCACCGGATCTCCGACCACCACCCCGTCCAGTACCACCTCCTGACCGCCGAGTGCCACAAGGGCATGGCCGAGCACCTCTCATCGATGCACGCGTCGGAAGCCGAGGCGCACGTCAAAAACGCGCTGAAGCACCACCAAGCGGCGGCTGGCCGGGCGACCGAGCAAACGCAATCGCGCGTGCGTGCTTTGGAGGAGCTCGGCTTGTTCGCTGACACCATCTTGTCCGAAAAGAAGCTCGAGACCGGTCTGGAGGCGGTTGCGGGCCTGCTCGTCCGTTCGTACCTGTCGGCCATCCTCATTTCTGGCGGAACCGTGGTATGTGTTTACTGTTTAGCAATCAGCAATCTGAGCTGTTTCGTTTTCAATCCCTTTTCTTGAGCATACCGAGATAGAAGGCGTGGACCGGCCCACACAAGCACTGTTTTCTGCGACAACCAGCAACCACCTCCTTAGTGAGCATACTTGTTACAGCTAAAAAGGAACGTTGACAGCAGTTTAACCTGAACGCGTACAGGTCAAATCGCACAAACACAAAATTGGGCGCTCGTGCCGAAACATATTTGGGGGTTACTAAAATGTCCGTGGACCTGAAGCCGTTCGACTGGGCTCCGGTGCCCATCCTCATCGGAAGACCCACTTTGTAGTTGTATTGTTTCTCCCCTCTAGCCTCCTTCGAAGTAAGCACAAGGCAGCCCCTCGAGTATTTCCCCTTTTTGGAGCCGTACACTCCCTTTTTACCTCTTTCTCTTTTTGCATCCCTTTCCTAGACAACATCTTCCTTGAAGAAGACTTGATGCTAGCATCAACCATGCATGAGAGGCAATGCTCTGCCTAAACATTAACCACATGCGGACGGAGGGTGGGTGTTAATTTTGGGAAAATGGACTGTCCAAGGCAAAACCTTGGGTCATACTCAAAAGGGGGGTTCGTAGGTCAAAAATGGGAACCGAGGGGCGCGTCTGAAAGATTTCGTCGCAGATCTTTCAAATGCGCACCTCGACGCTGAACGCATACCCATGGAAGTGACCCAGGACGGGCACCCGTGGCCTCTTGCAGATACCTGCGAATTAACTTGAATTAACTACGCCGTATGGCGTAGTTCGTCCGTATGCGGTTAAACTAAGATTCCCCCCCCTAAACATTAAACTAAGAATTTCCCCCCACACAAACCAGACTCAAACCGCAGTCCTGTCTGCAGACACTCAGGTTCCACGCTGATGATGGTCCGCCTTATGTGTCCGTGGCTTAAAGGACCGAAACACGGCGCAGACGGGACCAGTGCGGTGTTGAGCACATACCCATTCCAAGCACGTTCTTGCAATCCCCGGCCCCTTTTCGACGGGCCATACCAGCTCTTCTTGCATGCCTGAGAACCACTGGACCAACTCGGCACGATGTAATGCATGTGGACGCGCTTCTTCCGACAGTCAGGCGGTACAATGTCTGCAAATCCCTTGCGGGAGGAGACTGGAAGATTCTCTCTACGTGCACGAGTTCATAAATCCGGAGAGAGTATGCGACTGCAAGGCTGTAGGCACGGTGGTTGAGAATATGGACCTCCGTCTGACAGCTGACTGTGTTCTGATGCAATTTGGCATCTACACGAGAAACGGTGCCAGGCGCCAGAATGACGTGGAATTGCCCCCTTTCTTCGGACCACCGGACCATCTGCTACGCCTCGCAGCCGTCGTGGTGCACATGGGGGAGGATACGGGTAGTGGACATTTCGTCACATACGTTGCACAAGATACGGGATGGATCCTCTTCGACGACCTGCGAGTTACTTTCGTCGACGACATTCCGTGGGGTGACGTTTACCTCGCGGCTTTTGTCCGGATCTCCCGGAGTGCCCACAACATGACAGTCCGTGCCCCGTCACCCTCCATGGTGCTTCCTACTCAAGATCGACTGCCCGACTCGTCTGCACCCCCAAATTCAGCTGGTAATTTGATGGGCCGACAGTCGGAAGGATCACCTGACTTACTCTACCCCCTTGGTAGTTCACCATCCTGCCCGCCCTTACCGAACTCCCAATGTCTGACACCGCATGGTCAGTTGCTTGAGCAGTTGGCGGAGTCCCCGGTGCTGCGATGTCAACACTGCTCCATCGAGTCTACGAAGGATGGCCAGAAGTTTCAAGGTCTGAGGGGACTCCGGGCGCATGAGAGACGTTGCCGACTCGCGGATGTGAGGTTCTGATCCACGTCGTTTCAGCCTCATCGGATTCTTGATTGTTGGCTGGTCTGTTTTACACTCCGCACCCGTTTACCCTGACGAACGGGAAAACTCGAAGTGTCTGTACGGGTGAACGCACACTAACATGAGAGGATGGAGGCACGCATATACCGCCTGGCCCTGTGCTAGGCGTAGTTTGAGGTTGTACTTATTTCCGAACAACCTACCACGAGCTTATCCACCCACACACCCACCTTTTACCCCTTTCTTTTTGTTTTCTTTTTCCCGCCCGATGTCGCTGATGACTAACGGACCGTCGGACCCGTCCCAACGGGGTTACTTATGGAAGTTACAATGAAGGCTTAGACCGGTACGGGCTACATGGCAACCCCTGCTCAACATGTAGAACGGCGATCGTAGCCGCGGAAAAGAGGGACTGGCCCAGGTGCCTCCTCGAGCACGGAATTGCTACGACGCGCACGAGAGATCTGGTCGGGCCGGTTCAATCCCTCATGGCGGAGATCCTGGCAGAACGTGCGAGGCACGTCAACCAAGAATGGAAGAACCGCAAAGCGAGAACTCCGTGGGAGCTTTGCGGGCAGAATCCGGTGCGAAGGTACGATTTCCCGTATCAGCGGATCGCCCCGGCTTGGGCGTGGTTACGGTACTGGGACGAACGGACCTTCCTCGCCCTCGTGGACTGGCTCGCGGGACTTGAGTGGTCGTCGACCGGCGACATAGCATCGGTTGAGCTCGCTGTCGACTTCGAGTTGTATTCCGGCTTGGACGTACGGCTGCCCAAGAAGGAGGCGAAAACGCTTCGCGAGAAAGCGAACGGCATGCGATGCATGATCAGTGCCGTCATGAAGCTGGCGGCCCAGCAAGAGCTCGGCGGCTGCCTGCCCGGATCGATAAAGGCGGTGACCACGGCACTGTCCTTTATTGGACTGCCCAGCCTGCCGGGCCTGGAACCCAGACCCCGACACCGGATGCCCGCTACAGGAGGAATCGTCCAGGAACAGTTGAAGGGGAACGGAGCCTACGACAATGGGCCCGTGTACAACGACGAACGACGCGCGAGGGCAGGCCGGTGGCCCGCCCCCCAGAGACCTGCCGCAAACCCGGACCCCGTCCATTTTCTGGGCGCGGTGGTCGACAAGAGGAACGCGACGAAGTGCGTCGCGCACTACAAGGGGAAGTGTGAGATCTGCCGCCGCCTCGGAGACAAACAGGGGCCCACCGTGCAGGCGTGCTGTCGGCACCACCACGCCGCCGACGACGGGCTACCCATCGCGATCTGCGACCGACACCGAATGTCCAGGTGCGCGGTCTGCAACACGCCGAAGACATGCTGTGCCGCAGGGCACCACGGGTGCCGCGAACACAACCGCGGCCCGTGCGAAGGGTGCCGCCAGCTGCCGACGCTCGCAGAGCGACGACCCGCCGCGTGCTGCGGCAAAGGGCACCACAGTGCCGACGAACCGAAGGCTACGAAGCCCGCCGCACCACCCAACACGAACACGCCGGCGCCCGCGGCCACGCCGCGCTCGCCTGCGGCTGAGCAACTGTCCGAGTCGCCCAGGAAGGGGCGGAAGCGTATCCTGCAGGAGACCCCGCGACCGACCACCCACCGGGGGCCGAAGCGCCCGGCCAAGAAAGCAGCGACGCGGCAACGCACGCGAACGGCGCGGTACCTCAGCTCACCAACCTCCCCGCCTTCATCACCGTCATCATCACCGTCGCCCAAGACGTCATCAACGGGGAACATCATCCCCATACAAACAACCCTTCCGCGCACGCCAACCGGCGAGCCCAAAGACGCGCCTCCCAGAAGGAGGCGGAAGCGACCCCTGCAGGAGTCCTCGAAGCTCGCATCCCCGACAGGGAAGCCACGAAGATCGAAGCGATCGCGGCAGGCCGTGAACAACTCTACGCTCGATCACGAAATGGAATGCCTGACTTCTTCCCCATCGTCGACCCGGAAACAGCCAAACCGGCCCGGAAAGTCCGCACCGCGAAAGCGAGCGGGAATTGAACTTGACTTGGAAATGACTAGTTTGACCACATCCTCATCATCGTTGACTCCCCCGACGGACGACGTCATAAAGTAACACTAGCCCGTGAACAGTGCTCGCCTGCCTTGATGGCACTTGCACCTTAAAGAACTCAATGCTCAACATGTAGAACGTGGGGGGCCCTTGATCACATTCATTACGGGTGTGGTCGTGGTGTCGGTCGCAATAGTCGCTTTGCTAGCCAAGGAGAGAGATAGAGAGAAAAAGAGCGCCAGAGAGAAAGAAAAGATAACGTTATCTTCCGGAAAAGAAGGGTTACGTGAACCCCCGAAAAAATAATTACCATAGGGTTAGCGTCAGTTTCAATTGTGAGGCAAATCCTCACATTTTGGAAAAAAAAAAAAAAGAAAACGGAAAAAAAAGGAGCCCAAGCTGCTGTTGTTGACAAAAAAAAATCTGGGGAGGAAACTGGTGTCACATCCTCTAGTCCACTTTGGAAAACGGAAAAATCCGAAAGAAATATGCGTTTTTTTCGGGAACCCTGGGGGCCAGTCCCGTGGTGTATGGGTCAAACTGGGTCCAACTGCTGGTGGGGCCTAGCTAAAGTCTCATCATCAGGAGGGCAGTCATAAATACGTCACCCAAGAAACATACCCAAAAAAAAATTGCCGCTGCGCGGGGCCAAGAAACTACCCCCCTCTCAAAAGTGTATCCAAAAAAAAAATTTGCCGCTGCGCGGGGCCTGAGTCAACAATAATAAGCCAAACCCGTTCTTATACAAGACGGGGAGGACGCGATCTGAAACACAGGGGTCCTCGGTGAAGCACCCTGGTGCAGTCGGTCGGGAGTCCAACCCACTGCACCACGGTGCAACAGCGAACAGAGGCTTTTCTTCCGCGCAAACTGCGCTTTTTCTGAAGAGCTTCTAGCCGACCCCCTGTTTTTACATCTCTTCGAGACAAAAAGTGCCCAATATAGCTTTCCCACCAGAAAATGGCTGTCCCTCACATTATTTTCAGGTTGTACACGATTTTGAGGGTCACGCTAATACCCTGATAATTAGCCCCCAAAAAAATAAAAATAAAAAATAAAAATAAATAAATAAACACAAACCGACGGTGACCCCCAAAACCTTTTTCAACCTTTTCAATTCCCTTCAAGCTAAACCATTATACAACGACCCCCCCCCTTTTGGTACTTCAACCATTGGTGCTGCACACGGCAACCCCATGTCCACTGTGCTCTGCGGAGTTTACTTCGCAGATTGCCACCGTAAAAAGAAGACAAGTCAGTGCTGCCTAGCGAGTCGCAGTCACAATCAGGGCGAGTGCCCTGAGTTTTTTAACTGATTGCTCAGACACGGTTGTAGGGGCCTTCTCCCCGTGACGGATTCGTCTGTGCTCTAGTAGCACGGGTGGTCCTGGCTGTGACGAGCTACGAACAGCCGCCTGACAAACCAGACTCAGACCGCAGTCCTGTCTGCAGACACTCAGGTTCCACGCTGATGATGGTCCGCCGTATGTGTCCGTGGCTTAAAGGACCGAAACACGGCGCGGACGGGACCAGTGCGGTGTTGAGCACATATATACACCCATTCCCAGCACGTTCTTGCAAACCCCCCCCCAAAACAGGTGTCCCGGATCCGCCTGCCGCGGGCGCTGGAAGTCGCCGAAATCTACCCGTCGGCGAAGGAAATCCTGGTCTCGCTCGTCGCAAAGATCGACTCTTGGCACCTCCTCCCCTGGGTCAGCCAGATCGTCGGGTACATCGGCTCCAAGACGATCGGAGACGTCGCCGTAAGCCTGCTGTACAAGCCGTGCCGCCGGTTCCCGCAGCACGTGTTTTACGCCGTCAACGCTTCCGGTCCCGATTTGGAAAAACTGGCGTACACAGACGACACGCTGAAGCAAAGACTCGCCGCTTTGCACGCGCACATCCGAGAGGGCCTGACCTCTAGCGGAGCGCTGGAGGCAGGCGACAAGCACCAGCCCGTCTTGCTCGAATCGTTTGTCACAGCTCTGGAGCGCACGCATAACCCGGATCTGCGGTTTAAGTATTGGATCGACGAAATCGTCGCGTGCCTGCGCGACCACTCTTCCGGAGCCGCCCACCCCGGCTTCAGCCAGTCGAAGCTCTCGTCCCTCTGGTCCGGCATGGTCACAGACCTGTTCGACCTGCAGGAGACCGACGCATCGGACACCAGTTTGAACAAGAAGTTCGCGGCGGCGTCGCGGAAAAAGACGGCGGGCGGCCTCTTCCTGCAGGCCCCCGACGACGAAGGCGCGACGCCGCAACCGGCCGGCCGGAAGCCGAAGCAGAAGCAAAACCCGGGGGCTGTCCCTTTGTTCGAAGACGTCGAGGGGCACCTGAAGCCTTTGGTCCGGAACTTGGCGGACGCGTCGGCCAAGTCGATCGAGGCCGCGTGCCGTCGGTCCCGCGAATGGCAGGCGGCCGTGAAGGCGCACTGGACGCACGCCCGCCTCTCGGGCCCCGTGCCGCTGTCGTACTACTCGCCGTGGCTGGCGGAGTACCGGTTTTCGTGGTCGTCGCCGGACAACATCATCCTCCTCCCGCAGCAGCCGTTCCTCCACCTGCACAACCCGACCCCCGTCAGGCTGCCGGATGTCGCTTCGTTCAACCAGACGGCCTTGGTCATGCCGTCCATCCAGAAGCCGAAGAAAATTATCTTTCGGTGCACGGACGAGCGCGAGTACCCGTTCCTCGTGAAGGGCGGCGAAGATCTCCGCCAGGACCAGCGCATCCAGCAGCTCTTCTACGTCTTCAACTCGTGCATGCAGGGCGACACCCGGTGCAGCTCCCGCGGAGTGTTCATCAAGGGCTACGCCGTGATGCCGCTGTCCCAGCAGGTCGGCCTCGTGCAGTGGGTCGACGACTGCAAGCCGATGAAGTCGCTGATCGAGTCGCAGATGGGCGGCATCGCGGGGGTCCAGAGCCACCCCGCAGCGAAGAAGCACCACGAATTCGTGGCGTCCGCCGCTCGCACGGGGAATTGGGCGTTGGGGTTCCGCGCGCTGTACGGAGAATACGGGAAGACGGATCTGACGCAAAAGTATGCGGAGCTCGCGTCGGAGATAGACGAAGGGTACCTCAAGCGCGCCATCGCGTCGCTGTGCGCGCACCATGCCGCCTTCTACGACAGCCGGAACCGCTTCACGGCCTCCCTCGCGGCCGCCAGCATCGGCCAGTGGGTCCTCGGAATCGGAGACCGGCACCTGGACAACTTCCTCGTCGACTCGAAGACGGCGGCGATCATCCCCATAGACTTCGGCCACGCCTTCGGCACTGCCACGGAACTCCTCCACATTCCCGAGCTCATGCCCATGCGCATCACCCCGCAGATGCAAGCCCTGTGGAAGCCGCTGGGTGCGACTCTCGTCACGCGCGGCATGGTCGCCTGTTTGGAGTCACTCCGTAAGAACACGCGGCTGGTGCTCGATGTGCTGTCGGTGTTCATCCGCGAGCCGCTGTCGACGTGGCAGAGGACGGCGGCGAGGAAGGCGAAGAAGAAGCCGGCCGGCGATGCGGCCTCGGCGGCAGAAAGCGCGGAGAAGCCGCAGCACGAGTACGCCGCCGCGAAAATTGACTGCGTGCGCCGCAAACTGTCGCTGGCCAATCCGTGGACGGTCATGTACAGAGACCTGACAGGCAACAGTGTGGCGATGCAGACGACGCTCGCGCACCCGCAAGGCTTGCAGAATGCGAAGGCGATTTTAAAAGGTCGCCCAGGTGTCAACATCCGAGCAGACGCACCCGCCACTTGCACATCAACAGAGCAACAAGTCGAATGTCTGATCGACATGGCAACCGACCCAAACATCTTGTGTCGAACGTACATGGGCTGGGCTCCGCTCTTCTAAAGATTACACAACGTGCCCGACGATCCCATGACGTTCACTCCAGTTCAGTCGCTGTTTTTGAACAGCGAAGCGTCAGCCTCTGATCAATCAAAGCAACAGAAACCTCGTGGCGTCTCTATTCAGCAGCGCGCAACAAATGTCAGGCTTCACCCATTGCTCGCCTGACCACATCGTGAAACGAACCAGCGGAAACTTGCTGGACAGAGCCAACAGTTTCCCCGTTTCTGGGGGATCGATCGAGTTCGGCTCTGTTGGTTCCTGTCACCCCGGGTGAGCTGCGGCAAGAAGAAGTTGTAGCGACCTCCCCCACGCCCCCGTCCGCTGCATTCAATGATCTTCAAAAATCAGCTCGATGGCGCGCGCAAGGTTCTGCGCCTGGCCGGCGTCGCCCCAGGCATCACGTTTACGGGGCGAGCCATCCACCCGATGGGCGCGACGGTGTGCCGCGGAAAGCGACAGTTGCTGTATACCTCTGGGCAGGTTTCGAACCTGACTGCCCAAGGCTTCCACTCACTCCCACACAAGCTCTCTCTCTCTCTCTCTCTCTCTCTCTCTCACTCTTTCTTGTCTTTATCTGTGCCGAGTGTTTCTTTTTGCCCTCGACTTCTGAGCTTGTTGTGGGCAAGAGAAACGCCAGCAAGGACAGATCAAACCGACGCTAGCCAAAGCCGCACCAACGTATCTGCATCCGCCCCATCTCGGCCGTACGATCCTCCTGTGATGCCAGCAAAACCTGAACTAGCTTTGACAAGACCCTGAGGAAAATATCTTCAGCGTGCTTCATGGTCTTTTGACCTGTATCCGGGGTTCGCCAACAAAGGAAAAAAAAAACAAAACAGCACAAAAAAAAAAAAAAAAAAAAAAAACAGAAAGCAGGCGGCCCAACGAGCTAACCGGTAGCGCGCCCTGATGCGCGGGCAAGCTTACCTCTTCCCGCCAGCATTCTTCGGGAAATATTCTCACGCGGGTTTTCCCTCGACTGCATCTTTTCCACGCAGCTTCCAGTGTACCAAAAGCGCCGGGCAGTAGGGTCGGACGTTGTCCACGCTTGTTATGGAATCAAGCGCGCGAAAAAAAGCTGAAGCAGCAAAGCCAAGCCAAACCGGACAAAGAGCCGGTAAAGACGAAGACGGACGTGTCGCCTGACGAAAGCGAAGACAGTGAGAACGGTCGATGATAGGCCCCGAGTTTAGCTGCAAACTACGAACAGCCCAACGGCAGTAACAATGCTTTGTGGGCAAGGAGACTAACTACCGTTGTACAGCAAGCAAATCGTGCCTCTACATTCTTGCCGGTTGTCAGCGAAAAACTTACGAGATTTTCTGGCTGTCGTTACTCGTCGAATGCAGTTCCATTGTCATCGCCGGCGCTTACTCAAAAACAAGTCGAATAATCGGCAATATGCCAAAACGACACACACACAAGCACGGGCCGCCACTACCGCAGATACTATACGCACATCATCACAACATCATACGATACTTTAAAATATCCTTTACGAAAATGAGCACCCGGAGACTTTAAAACCTCGGTCTCTAGCGAACTTACAGTCTAAACGACGGACACGACAGGTTTGGCACCAGCAAAGGGAGTAAAAGAAGAGGGCAACCCCGCAAAAAAAAAAGGACCAGAGGGAACGCTGCGCACAATCCGTGTCCGAGGCTAGCGAGAGGGCCGCGGCAGCGTTTCGGGCATTGTGTGGTGGGGGGGTCGAGGGGTCTCATGTGCGCTCTGAGGATGGAATGCGGCCGGGCATATGGCACCTTCTCAGACTCTTGCGAGCAGAGTGTGCGAAGGGAGACGCCCATCGAGTGCTGCTCTGAGCCAGTGGGTTCGTTAGGACGGTTCTCGACGGTTGACGTCGTTGTGCGCGCAGCCATTCTTCTGCTCAGTCATAGGTATCGACAGCCTGCGGCCGTCGACGATGACCGGGCCGAAGGCAATACAGACGCGACATCGTGGCATGTGTTCTCCAACAGCGCTGGGAGTCTTCTGCTGTAGCTTCGCGAGCAGGTTGCTCTTCGACCACAGCAGCGCAACCAGATCTTGGTTGTAGTAGTAGCGAATATTCATGTAGTGCCAACGTTGATACCCGGGGGTACCGGCATGGCACTGCCGACACTGCTGATGGCCTCCAGTTCATCTCGGTGGGCTGGCATCGACGAGCTTACCGCCCTTCTGCTAGTCGTCGATCTACAAGCGAACAAAGCGCATGCCGGTATACCTGGTGGACACATGAAGCAGAGGCACCCAACGCGCGCGCGTGAACACGATACTCGAGATGAGGCGGCCATCACGAGCAGCAGGTCATCGCAGAACAGCGCCAGATTCAGTCCCACCTTCAAAATGGCCGGAAAGGGGGCAAGGGCGTGGAAAAATGGCCTCAAACAAGCTTCAGGAGTCAGAAGGGGTCAGAGTCAAATGTTGACCACCGCAGGGCTCTTTACCCATTTAAAAGCCGGACTGGCGGTGTCCAATCCTCAGATATTCTGCTTGTCTGAGTCAGGGAGAGCCGACATCGAAGGATCGGAAGCAACGCCGTCTTCATCGCTTGGTTGATCGCTTGGCTACTGGGCTTCTTGTCACCGACCCTGGGCCATCCACGCAGGGAAGGTTCCAGCAGTCGGAACGATCTGTTCTGAACAGCCTCCTCCCAACACGCACAGCACCCCCCTAACCTGCACAGGAAATCTTTTTGCGTGCACATATAGGAAATAGTCGAAGAGACCACCAGTTGCAAAATCTCAACGGAGGATTGCGCTGTAGCCCACACGAAACACATGTAAATCTGGTTTCAAAGTTGCGGGCGCGCGTTCAACAAAAATAGCGATTCGAACGTGTCGCCGTTTGCACCTCACGAGTTGCGCCGCGACTAAATCGCGGCAGAAAGTGGCCCTTTCCGAGTAACGAAAAGCTGGAAGGGAAGGCGTGTGCCCATCCCACTTCATGCAACAACGCCGAAAAAAAGGTAGGAAATCCTTCAACACGAGCAGCCCTCAATACTCTACCAGGGACTACAAACGGGTGTCCCTCCCCAGCAAGCAGCCAGTCTAGACCTCAGACAATACATGAAATTAGAACACGAAGCAGTAGTGACCGTTTGGAGATGCTCCACTGCACAAGCTGCACAAACGCGAGCAAGGCACACCCGAAGTGAACCCCCCTCCATCCCCTCCCTCTCTCTCCCTTTCTCTAGAAAGCGATTCAAGCTATCTTTCCTGAATGGCGTGCGACGGACGTGACTACGCGGCCGTCTGCCACACTACCTCATGCGGGTTACCCTGCCGCTTCGTTCTTCGGTTGCCCGAGGGGCACTATCTCCTTGGAGGTCGACGGCTGTCTTTCCTTGGAGGTCGACGGCTGTCTTTCCTTGGAGGTCGACGGCTGTCTTGTGCCTACGAACCGTTCAAAAGAGCTACAGTTCTCTGTACTTTATGCGTACGTTAATGAACAAAACGAAACTTTAAGCGTTAACCCCCGGCTTCAGGTAAGCACCCCGCGCCCCCCCGGTCCCCCCCCCCCCCCAATGGAACAGAAAGAAACGTGTGGGTATCGCAACTGAGTTACCTGCACTATCTGAAACCGTAGTTATTTAAGCGAAGCCGTGACAACCAATTGAGCCTGGCGCATGTTCATACCAATCACACACCACACCCACCCTGCATGATACAACACGCGACACATCAAACACGCACGCACCCACACGTATCGAGGATATGCTTGCTTCGCGTGGTAGAATACGCGGTTCTGGCAAGTACCATACTCAACCCATGCAAACGAACTCAGGGTAAGATCAAACTTCCAAGCGCCGAAGGCGATCTTCTGTTTGCGTGCCTTCGGTGAGAGATGAAAGCAGAAGCGCAGTATTCACCTGCGCTACGTTTCTATGCACCCCTCAGGCACCGCCGCGGGCAACTTACCGCCCATCGCACACTGTGCTCCTTTCCATCTCGCCCCGCCTATCCCTCTGATCCTGCGTCGGACGAAGCTCACTTCCTTGCCCTGGCGAGAAAGAGCTCTAATTGTCTTTAGTGGTCTTCAGCCCCCCTCTTTTTCGTGTTAACAATACATTGCTGCGACTCAAAACGAGTAGTCGGCAGCGTACTACATGCAACTTACCAAAGCAGGTTGAGTTGCACTAGTGCACACAAACAGAAGAAAGCTACACTATTTTTTTCTGTGCCGGTGGCCGGCGCTCTGATGAGCTAAAAGGGCTGCCTGTTGTTGAATCACAAAGCGGGCTAACACCCAGCACAGACCCTTAGATGACGCGCTGGGACGGACAACGAAGACTCTAAAGAGGCACAACAAACCCTTCAAGCTATAAAATACTACATCACCAATGCCGCAAAAGGGCTTACGCTGATACACGGCGATTGGTGCCCAGTCTTTGGGGCCGATGCATTCGGCGGGTGAGTTGTTGTCGCACTCACATATTTTGATTTGAATGCCGATCTCAATGACCACCGTCCTGCTTCTATGAAAGACCGACGGGCAGACCCTCTGCAAGATCCGCAGAGCATACCGAACGAAAACCGGCAGCTGCCGGCCGCAGACACTCAGGCGTGGAAGCTGTAGGCTTGTTTGTTTTGCATCTACAGCCAAACAGGGGTTGCCTCGACGAACGCGAGGAGACGGGTGGAGGAAGGGACGACACGGGTGGGGGACTCTGCAGATGGACGACGGAGGTCCACTGCTGACCAGCACCTCCAGCTACGGGACATTTACCCGTGCGAGTGCAAAGCAAGGAGCGAAACGTGGAACCAGGCAGTGGGTTGAAGAGCACGATGGATGCTTCGACAACTCGGAGCATGTAGACGTTGTTCAGGAGTTGATCAAAGCAAAGGTGCGGACGGACTGGCAAGCCGAGTTCGAAGGAAAGTCGGGTAGTGACGCGATGGTTCGAGCTGCATTGCATACGACCGTGTTGCTGGTATCGTCACTGCTGATCGTTGTCGTCGGCGAGCAGGCGTTGTTGCCCGCCATTCTGGGCGCTGCGGCTGCCGCCGTGTTCTGGTTGCGTTTCGGGGTATGCCCGACGAGCATCACCGGGCAAAGCGTGCTGTTTGATCAGTCTCGTGTTTTCGAAGCTGATTGGTGCGCACGCGGCCGCTATTCCCTCTGACCGACCAACCAGCGCGCTACACGAAGACCCGGATATCGTGAAGTACCCACGACCGCCCCCGCAGCTAAACTAACACCTCACACCCACCCACCATTTTCACTGTGCTACAAGTGAGACTTCAAAATCCCAGATGATTTGCCGTACCTGAGTACAACTGGCGAGTCGCTGTCGCACAAGCAGCTGAAAGTCGTTAACGAAGCTCTGTCGCTACGTCTCACACGAGGACGGCTCAGCAATTGTACGAATCCCACCCACATCATTCCCCAGGACCGGCCGTCTCAAGGGCGCGAGGCTGTCCGCAGTGTTCCAAACAATAAAATTCCAGCCTATTCCGAAGAGGCACAAAGCTCCTGTCCCACACATCGAACGTAAGTTGTTGCCGACAAAAGGGTGGCAGAGAGAAGGAAGGCGGAGCACGGGGCAGTAGCAACTCCACTTCAGAAACGCAAAGCACGCGAAACATGCGATTGCGGCGATTTTCTGCGAGCACATCCGCAGTGCCGGTACAATCAAGGAGCCCACCCGTTGCGAATCGCAAAAGGAGGAAATAGGCGGAATCACCACGAGACACAAACACACCGGTCTAGTAAAGCGGTCAACTAAAACGTAGATCCGGCTGTGGTCGCATTGTTTCCCCCCCCCTAGCCTAGAAGCACACACCCGACCGCGCAGAGTGGACTCACCCGCTCCAGGGCAAAGCCCTGGAGGGTGCGAACACGCATGCTCACCTGTATCTCCTCCGGGGAAAGGTGTTCTAGCTTGACCGCAATTACCCCCTCTTGCACGCCTAGAAGCTCATTCAGAATTTCTATTGCTTCGTTTAGGACGTTCTTTACGCGACGTGAATCATTGCATGTGCCTTGGACAGGCCTCGCAGCGTATGGATTGCATTGAGACTGTTAAGCCGCAGAAGTTCTATAATATAGTATTACCATGACCGAGTCATCCAGGAGGTGGTGGTGCTACGTCCAAAAATAGATATTGCCCGGAATGGCCAGGCTCTTCGACTGCGGATCCCAAGGCAAAATACCTGAGAATCCTGCACTTGGCATCGACCTCTGTTGGGCGATCGACAACCTGACAAGTTCCGTGCTTCTGCCTTCGTTCAGCCGGATCGAGAGAAACCGTTTTTCAGTCTTTTCTCAATGCTGGGTTGAGCCACAAGTAGCATTCTTACCCGAACTGCGCGGAATGACCCGACGTAACCTCGCCGGTACTGCCTAAACATCAAACTAAAGATTTCTCCCCACACGACTACAATTTGCGTACCATGGACGAGCACACTACGCTTCTCGTTGGCACCAGCCGCCGCAAGGGTCTGTCAAAGAGCACGAGTCGGCGAGGGCAGGTCGAGTTCGATGATGACCACATTGACATGGACGGCAGCTTCAAAGCCGCGATCTTCGGTTTCAACGACGGGCTCTGCTCGAACACGTGCTTGATGGTCGGCATCGCGAGCGCTTCGAACATCAACCCGACGGCCGTCCTCGCGTCCGGTATGGTGGGGCTGTTTTCGGGCGCATTCTCGATGGCTGCTGGGGAGTGGATCTCGCTCACGCTGCAGAACAGGGCGGAGGAGGGCGAGATCGAGAAGGAAAAGGACCACATCAAGCAGAATCAGGCCGCGAAGGAGAAGAAGCTGGCGAACGAGTTGAAGGAGGAGTACGGCTTGTCGGACAGAGCCGTCTCCATTTTGTACGAAGATTTGCGCAAGGGCGGCGTCGACCGACTGACCAAGTTTCACGCCAAGATGCAGCTCGGGTTGGACACTGATGATACCAGGGGGAACCCGGTGAAGTCGATGCTGTTCATGATGCTTTCTTTCGCCATGGGCGCCATCGTACCCTTGTTCCCTTGGATCCCGGCGTGGTACCCTGGGCCCGGCGTCGCCGTCGGTTTGTCGATCTCGCTTGCCCTCGCCGCTTCCACCATCGTCGGGTACTCGATGACGTACTTCACGGCTGAAGCCGGTTGGCGGACCGCCCTTCGGCAGATCATCTCCGCCGCAGTGGCCATCGGCGCGGTGTGGGGCGTCGGTCTGGTGTACGGCGCACTCGGCGGCGACCCGGCGGAGGCGTTGGGGTGAAGGAGCCTTTGATCTCGCTGGCTATCGACCGCGACTACGGTTCTGCCGCGAGGAAGAACCGAACGCGGTCGATACGCCCGCCGATACGCACCCTTCATTTTCTCGCAAGAGTGCCTGGGCGGCGAGTACAGCGAGAACACAGCGAGAGCTATTGCATCGCTTGAACGCTGGTTGCTTGGAACGTATTGTGCCCCCGCTTGCGTTCGTCTTGCACACCAGCGTCTGGTACACACGTGTCTCCGCACGGTCCGCTGCGGTCAAAGCACGTTGCCCGTAGATTCAGAGACCGAGACACGTGCAGGTGGTGAGCAGATGCGTTCCTACATTCATCCCCGACAGTTTGACCATTATGAGTTGTCCACTAACCAGCAGCTCCAGCTTCCGAAAAGCGTTTGGGCTCCATTGCCCTTCTTCTTTTTGTGTCTACGGGCCCGCAGTTCCTCTATTTTTTTCTCGCGGCTGCGTTTGGGTTGAATATCCCAAACGCAAGCTTTCTAGCCTTCCCCGCATTGCTCAGGAGCAAGTCCATGAAAGACATTTGCACACCAGAGCGATCTGATACGGGCCGAACAAACGTATACGCTGGGGACCCTCTCTCCAGAACACACGCGGCTGCCCTTGAACTGCTGCTCAGGATGAGTTCTATGATGAGCCAGTACCTGCCTACGCTTGTTACAGCTGCAGAGACGGGGCGGCGGTTTAGCCTAAACTTTAAACCACAGGCAATTGACCCAGAACACCCAACCGTTTTGGTTCATGTTTGCCGCCGGCAATGTCTCTTAACAACCTTGTGTTGTGGGACAGGAAATGGCTCCTGCTTGGTTGACTCCGAGCATTCTTTTCGGGGCAAGCCTGACTCCACCGTGTGCTTGTTCAAACCTTCCCAGCCCGTTCCGTGCTGCCCTCTGCCCATCCCCTGTTCCTCTCGCAGCTTTCTCTCCCACTCTCTTTCTATGCCCGTTGTAGCCCATTCATTCTCCGGTGAGGCCTGTGGCAACGACATTGCCTTCAGAGGCTACCCGCACCTTAAAACTCTCGCACACAGGTATCCAGCGTACACACAACACTCAGGATCAGCAGTACCTGCATCGCAGTTTGCTCGACGAAGTGAGTCGTGTCACCTCCCTGAACGGGCACACGCAATCTATTCAAACTCACTGCACAGAGCAAGCTTGCCACGTTCTGCAAAGACATTTGGCAATTGCGAAGGGCCGAAAACTTTCCTTCTAGCGTACTCCGCAGGATGAGAATAGGCTTGCGCTGATTACTGGATGGAGGAGCTGACAACGTCCCCGCTCTATCTGCCGGAGTATCCCGCTATCCACCCTTCGAGCACCCACGAGCAGCGTAGCTGGAAAATATGAAAAGTGGACATCTAAATTTACCATCATGGGCTTAGCGCACTTGCGGGTTCTTTCTATGTACACACACTTGCAGGTATACACCTACATCGCTTGCGGTAAAACATCCCCGAGACAAGAGAAGAGATGACCCAAGAAGCACACGACCCGACTCAGGATGTCGCAGTGCAAGACATGGGAAACATGGAGACCACCGAGCAGGTCGTCGAAGACGAAGAGAGAGAGAACAGCGACGTGCCGAAGAAGGTGGACGACACCCACATGTCAGGCGACGCGAGAGACCACGGTGTGTCGACGATCGACTACCTGGTTACGCTGATGGGGTACGCCATAGGTCTCGGTAACATTTGGCGTTTCCCGTACCTCGTCGGCCAATGGGGAGGCGGGTCGTTCGTGCTGGCATACCTCATCTGCCTGATCCTCGTCGCCAGCCCCATGTACTTAGTCGAATTGCACTGGGGTCAATACACGCGAAAGAACACAGTGGACTGCTTCAGAGTCATGCACCCGCGTTGGATGGGCGTCGCCGTTACGAGCTCCCTGATGATCATGTTCCTCGGAACGTACTACAACTTGCTGTTGTCGTACTCTTGCGTGTATTTGATCGGTTCCTTCTACTCACCGTTGCCCTGGTCGCGCGAAGCTCTGCCCGACACCCCCGGCCAGTCGGCGTCTGAGTACTACTGGCAGCACACAGTGCTGAACCGGTACACCCCTGATGAGTTGGTCTGAGTACTACTGGCAGCACACAGTGCTGAACCGGTACACCCCTGATGAGTTGTACGGCGAGACAATTGACGGTCCGGGTGAGCTGCAGTGGAGGTTGGTTCTCGGGCTCTTGACTGTATGGATTATCGTCTTCTTGGCGTTGTTCAAGGGGATTCAGGCCTCGGCGAAAGTGTCGTACGTTACAGTTGGTCTCCCGATCCTCTGCATGCTTATCATGTTGATCAGGGCCGTGACGCTAGAGGGCGCTGGAGACGGCGTCGAATTCTACATCGGCAGGTTCGACGCGGAAAAGCTGTACGACGGGAAAATGTGGTCCGCCGCTTGCGGCCAGATCCTGTTCTCTCTTTCCCCCGGGATGGGAACGGCAATCACGCTGTCCGCCTTCTCGAAGCCGACGGAGGACGTCTTCCGGATCAACTACCTGGTGACCTTGTGCAACTCGGCTTTCAGTCTTACCGGCGGGTTCGCTGTTTTCTCCATCCTGGGGTTCATGGCCCGCAAAAGCTGCGAACCGGACTCCGACAGCGACTGCAAAACCGTTGACCAGCTCGCCGAGAGCGGTATGTTATCTTGCCCCATCATTATCGGTGACGCGGCACTGCCGCAGAGGCGCAATCTCACCCCCTGGCATCTCCAGGAAACTTGACAAGGCGGTTCCACTGGGGTTGACATTGCACGCAGACGCTTCGCAGAAGAGCCAAGCGCGAGGAGGTAGTGTCTCGAGATTTGGCTTCGCAGTGGCTAAGAAGGGATGAAAGCTAACTGCCAAGAAGACGTGTTTAAGTAATCGGTTGAGCGTCGATACCTTTTCTTAGTGCTAACAATCTTGCGGGTTGCCCTTCAATGTGATGTGTTGCAAGCTGGTCCCGGTCATCGACAGTTAGGCACATGTTACAAACTCAAAGGTGGAACCAAAAACCCTCACACCCTTCAGGTGGCATCGGACTCGCCTTCGTGACGCTCGCAGAAGGTGTCAGCCAATTCGGTGACGGGTCGAACTTCTTCGCGGCCCTCTTCTTCCTGATGCTCCTTACGCTCGGCCTCGATTCCATCTTCGCAACGACGGAGACCATCAACACGTACGTATACGACTTCAGCAAGAAACTGAGGGGCAAGCCGTTCAGAAGGGAATTCATCGCCGCCGGCACTGCTATCTTCTTCTTCTTGACCGGTGTGCCAACAAACAGACTTAGGGGGACAAAAAAGAAGCTTCAAGTTCACGTTCAAGTCACAGCGAGCAGCCCGCGCACTACAGCTGAAAAATAGCTGCTGCTGTTCCTGACCACAGCATCACCACACCCGCTCCTACTTACTGGCAGCGTTGATCACAGCACTAGCAGCGGTTGGTACTTCCACATCAGGAAGCTTTCTGCCCAGTCCGAGGAGGACACACTCAATGGTTACTATGATTTGCACCACCACGTCAGCCACTACCAATGAAACAGCGTGGATGCAGCGACACGAGTCAAAATCACAAGGAAGGAAACGTGTTGGTCACACACGAAAACCAGGTACATCTGAGTCAGGTGCCGGGCGGAAGCTTTCAGCACCAAAATGACTTTTTGATTCAGGCACTCTGCTGACTGCACCCATGGTCTGGCACCGCCCCCACCCCACCCATCTACCTACCACCCACTGCACTGCATCACCACTCCCGCCCACACCCACTCGCACTAACACCTACTACTTCACTACCCATTTACTTCACCTACCCACTGCATCACCACTCCTACCAACACAACCCTGCACCACCACTCCCACCCACACTACCCACTGCGCACCACCACTCCCACCCGCATACCCACTGCATCACTCCCACCAACAACACCAACTTCACCACCACTCCCACCAGCACCACCCACTCACCACTTATACCAACACCACCCTGCACCCACTGCCAATCCCACCCACATACCCACTGCATCACTCCCACCCACACCACCCACTGCACCTCCAAGTGCTGGGTGTTAGATCTCTCGTCGAAAACAAAGCAACGGAGGGGCCGCCCTCCGCCCCTCTTAGCACAACCCACCCATGCCTCTCAATTTCAAAACGCAGGCCTTCCGTTCTGCAGTCGTGTGGGAATTTACCTGCTGGACACGGTCGACCACTTTGCCATGGGTTACTCACTGATTTTCGTGGTCTGGATCCAATGCATGATGCTGTGGATGGACTGGTCGTGGGAGCTCATCTGCCACGGTCTCAAATCCGCGACTTTCGGCAGCAAAGAATTCCCGGAGGGCCGCAACCTCTGGATCGGATGGCGCTTCACCATGTTCGGAACCGCCCCGCTCATCTCCTGCGTATGCCTGATTTACCTCCCCTCCTCCCTAGGTATAGGAACCGGAGAACCCCCCCTTACACTTCTTGTTTTCATCGGCTGTTGTGGCTTGGACACTCTTTTTCGTTTCACGGCGGTCGCAATCCGGCCTGGACACGAACCTGTGGAGACGGTCAAGTTGGGATGGAGTTTGGTCAAATTTCTTGGGTCAGCTGACCCAAATTTTGTGAAACGCCCACTTTATAAACTGGCTCAGATACTGTAAACTCGAAAGAGAACGCGTGACATCGCGTTCACTCACTACCAAGCCAGCTTCCCCCCGGCACCTACAAAGGCTTTCCGCTTTGGGTCCTTCAGAGGGGCGGCAGCCAGACTCTTTACTCGTGGTATGACAGGTGAGGAGCGCCATATACCTGTACCAGGAAGGACCTGCTGCACTGGGCTGAACGCCTCAGGCTAGAGGAATGCGTGAGTTACTCAGGGCACATCGGATTTCACGACTAGCTTCGGCGAACGGCAATTTCCAAATTTCCATCCAGATCCCGTGTCTCTAACCGGGTCTATACGAGTCCGAATGGACCGTTCTGAGGGAAAATGGGCTTGTTCTGGACATCATGCCAAGCACAGTGGTGTTTTCATCCCTTGAACGTGAAGCGAAGCCAAAGGATCATTTGGCCATGCTTCTACACCGACTCCCCAACACCTAAGCTTCCCCCTGCTCCAGATATAATTCACGGATCAAAACTCCGATCTCAGCAATCCTGAAGCGCGGGTGTCGCGACTTTGCGTACGGGTGAGCTGCACCCCATACCACATGTTCGAATCCTGCACACATACCCACACACCCACAGGGCCTGTTCTGGTACCTCTTCATCGAAGACCTCAGAAACCCGTATGAGGACTACCCGAGCTGGTTGTTGGCCCTGGGTTGGTGCGTGCTGGCGACTGCTCTTTCTCCGACCATCATCTTCTTCATCATCTTCTTCAACTCAACGGTCTGCCATTTTTCTGTTGATAGTTACAACTACAACAGCGTTCACGGAACTTGCCACCGCGCAAAGCGATGCACGAATCAAGCAAGTACTAAGTCTACGACTTGAGATGCTGTGCAGGAAGAGGCCGTATGCACTCGATCAAATGGTAAGCGCAATCAAGAAGACGAGGTGGTGAAATCCAAAAAAGAAGGCGGTCGAGCTCGTAGAAATATGATGGACCCTTCCGAAGGCTGAAGAACGAATGGAATGATCAATGCATCAATCTAGGCTTGACACACTCTGTGGCGACAAACACACATCCACACACAGCCGGACCCACTGCCGGGCAAGCGAACGAAGCACTACAACCTCGATTTGCCAGACGAGGAGATGGTCGCAAAGACTGCCGGCTCCGCAAGCACCGCCGCGGAAGTCATTGAACCCGAACCAGCGCAGTTGACCAACGACCCGTATGCCGAGCCCGCAGTGACCACCGAAAACACATACTGACTGAACGGGCAGCTTCGTTCGAGCTCCAGTCGATGAAGACAACGACCTGAGTGTTTCTCTACTTCGCGATGGAGAATGACCACAAAATGCGCCGACAAAAATAAAAGGGAAAATAAAAGAAGAACCAAAAACGATGTTCCCATAAAAAAAAAAAAACGTGGGAAAAGGTGAGTAAAAAACAATGCACCCAAGCCCGGGTCGGCCCCCATCCGGCCCGAGGTTGTCTGGGGGGGTGAGTGCGTTGCTCTCGCTGTGTTGAGGGTTCCAGGGTTGCTCCTCCCCGCACCTCCCGATCCCTCCCTTCCCCCCTTTCTTTCATCTCCCCATTCCTTTTCTGGAGGGCCCACGGGGGTTCTTCGTTTAGTCTTCGTCTTTGCTTCTTCCCACCAACCGCCATGCTGCGTGTGGCGATCGCTCGGCGACGTGTTTCCACCGCAAATGTTCGCAGGAAGCGGCATCCGTGTTTGGCCTCGTTTTGCACGCACTGCGCAAAATTAGCGTCAAGCACTTCGTTTCCACCATCCCGCCGTAAAGGCGTCTATGTTACTGTGTGAACAACGTTCAGCGAGACACCCTTCTGGTGCCAGGCCACCGGCCCTTTGATACCTGAAAAATACTCCGGAAAAGTCGTGCAGCGGAGCGATCTCCACACCCGTGCATCCCCCACCCGCCTCGCACAGTGACCGACAGCACGAGCCCTTCGACAAGCAAAGTTACCGCCCGGACGTCAATTAAAAAAGGAAACAAAGAAAAGCCAAAACGAGAGAGAACCAAAATAGTAATCAAGAAAGAAAACACGAAAAACATGGGAAAAAAAGCGTCTAAAGACACCAATCTGTACGCCCATTCGTTATCGTCGGAAACACAAAAAAGAAGCGGTGCGACCGCAAAACCACGTACACCCAGCGACCGTCAGCAGATCCACCGCGACGGGCTTAGGGATACCAGCAGCCAACGGAACTAGCGCACAAAGCTCCTTTGCAGCGGCTGTCTTCCTTTGAAATACCATCTCCTGTAGTGTGCGTATGTTCCATTCCCTATGTCTGTCTGTTCAGCCAACTACATTTCTTGAACACAACAGCCCCCAACTAAGTTCCCCCCCCCCCCCCCCCCCCCCCCCCCCAGCCCTCTTTCTCGCGCGCCCCTTACCTTCAGAAAGCCTATCAGCCTTCAGAGATCTCGCACACTTAGTGACCGAGCCCAGTCTCATCAGCTCCGTCTGCGCACATGCTTGTCTCAACTGTTAGCTGGACCGTGAGTGACCCAGAAACGTTAGCTGTCCAGAAGCCCTCCAAACATTTTTCACCCGGACGACTCTTGGCTGTAAGAAGCCACATTTGAAGTCGGGAGGACGCCCCCGGTTTCAAATGCTGTCCTTCACCGCGCTTGCAAGGCAGCGAAGTTGTGGGTGGAGTTCGGATGGCATGTTTTGTCATCGGATCACTGCGGCCGCAGACGAGTGTCAGGAGAGCATCAGCACGTGCGCAAATCACCACCGAAATTGCTTGTTCCATACTCAACTGGCAAAAAGCCTGGAATTTCAAGCGAAAAAAAAAAAAAAAAAAAAAAAAACAAACCCATGTTCCAAATCATCTTCTGAAGTACACGATTATCGTTTACCTACCTGCTATTACTAAAAACCACTTCGTTCATCCCTCGTGATTGAAGTATACTCCCATATTTATCAGCATTTCTGCCGGACTTGCAATCTTTGAGAAAATGGGAAGCTCGCACAGCCACAGGCAGTGATATCCATGTTGCGAACACAAGTCAACAAATCAGGGGCGAAACCAGTTCTCATCTGCCACATGGCAAGTACCTTCTGTCATCCTCGCGATTCCCGTCGTTCGTTTTTCGTGCAGGGAGTCATTGTCAGCGGAGTGGCGAGTTCCCATTCTTCAAATACGCTTACGTACCACTTTTATTGCCCAGAAAAGGGAATCGAAGAGACCCGCAATGTCTCAAGTTCAACCCCGCCCCTCTTCAGTTGTCGTTTTCAGTTCTCTTTTTCTCTCGTTTGTCAGCTCTCTCTTACAAAAAGAAGCCAGCTCTTCTGGCTTTTTTACAACCAAACCGGAATCCCTCCGACCACCTCTGGTCGCTCGGACGGGCATTTCCTCAAGCATCCCCCACATCCTACCCACCGCGAAACGCGTTATGCCTAAACATTACACGGTGGACCGGTCAAGGGCTGGTGCGGTCAATGACCGCACCTTGCTGACCGCAATAATGTTGACCGGTACCTTGCGGTCATTGACCGGTAGGGTACTGGTCATTGACCGCACCCATGCGGTCATTGACCGCAACATTGCGGTCAATAACCGGTACTTATGACAGTTTGCAAGGTAAAATAGGCAGCAAAGTATACCCACGCAAGGCCTAATTCTTGAAGTACGCACTTACAACTATACGTACCCCCCCCGTGTAAGTGGCTCACCCTTTTTACCCGCGAAAGCGTCTCAAACCGACCTCGCAGAGGAGTGAGACACTTTCACGGGCAGCTGACAGTTTTTTGATTGGCAACGAGCCTGGTGGTGTAGCTCTCTCAAACGATGCGACGGTGAGCCCGTGCGAAGAAAGACACGGGACGCCACGCACCTTTCCATCGTAACAGACGATGTAAAACCCAAGGTTGACTGTCGACCTTTGCAAACTCTTCGATGCAACGAGTGCCTCCAGTCTCGCAAACAGTTGTGTCCGGCGTACACAAAAATTAGTGTGGCGTCCACTACTATGAGAACAGATGATTTCAACAGGAAGGCAGCCTTTGCAAATAGCACAATATCTCTTCAACGAGAGAAAGTGCGAACAAAGGCTGCGAGCGCACAAACAAAGGCAAGTTGTCGACAAAGATTCTACTTGTCGACAGCGGAGTCGCAAACTTTGCCGTCGTCAGCTCGGCAAAGAAGATGTGCTGCGGGACATCTCTACGGGGCCCACATCGCCATGGAGTTTCTTCTGCTCTTCGTATTGTCTGACGAGAACTGCCCAGAAGAAAGGGAAAAGTAAGAACACGTCTTTGTAACTGATATCACTAGCGCAAGGGAATGTTGAGTGACTGCCTTAACCCGGGAAACGAGCTTGGGCGAGGTCACCTTCCATCCACCACAACGCCAGTGAGAAACTGCCTCACCGTAAGTACAATCGAATCGAGCATCAGCGCCAATCATGGTCAGCGGATTGAGGGAACCGATTACTGACTCGGTTTCCACATGAGGGAAAAACGTTGCTCGCCACGTATCGTCAAAGCGACAAAGAGCACACCCGGAATGCTACCTGAAGCAGCAGAAGACAAGCAACATCAGAGACCCGCAACATCAACATTAAAGCCAGCGGCGAGGGTCAAGAAGACGGCACTGACGCGAGCGAAGAAGCGGACGAACTCTGCGTCGGAGCCGACAACAAAACGGCGTAGAAGAGCGCCCATCGAAGCGCGGCCATCGCCCGAGGGGGCTAAAGAGGCGAAAACATGACACATCACGTGCGAACCGGCGATGCAGATTATCGCTACAGATTCTTGCATGCTATCCCAAATCTCTTTTCGACTTTCGTGGTGCATCAACTCCCTGAGTGCAACTGTGAGAGCCCACCAGTCCCGCCCGTCCCTGCGTGCCGGCATCGGACCACGCCTCCACGAGGGTGCAGCTTCGAGTCGAAGCCGACCCACCGGTTGTCCGATAGACGCCGGCTCACCCCCGCAGGAACGGAACGATATCGTCCCTCACGCGGACTAGCGACTCCCAGCCCAGGGAACCGGTCAGGACCTGGTGCGCCAGGGTCACCATCCGCAAGCACTGGGCTCACCCTGCAGTGCAGTGTGCCCCATACCGTCCACGCTCAAATGGCGGTCTCGACGACTTCCAGACGCCGCGCAGAGTCATTTGCGTCAAATCGACCGAGCAAAAGAGGAGGTGCGGCTTCTGCACCCACCCTTGCTTCAGCCGGTACCTCTTCGCTGCGAAGTCAAACTCGACTCCCAGGACAACCGGCGTCGAGCTGGGCTCGAAGACTTCTCGTCCTTGCTCGAGGACAGACTACTCGTCCTTGACCATCATGCGCACCATACGGGCACGCTGCAGGACCCGGTCGCGCACAGCGCGAAGCGCGCCCGGACAGGCACCGACGAGGGCCCAGTCGTCGTACCAGACTATCCTGTCGTCCCCGGCAAGCTCCGTGATGACAAAATCAGAGTCCTGCGCAATCATAGAAAACGACCTGCCCAGGCACCACCAATACAGAGCCACGCCCCCGTCGGGTCTCCTGGTCCGAAGCCCGAAGAAAGCGCCGTCTTCCCGACCTTCGCTGCTGAAGTCGATGTCGATGTTGCGGGTCCTCGCTCGCCTTCCGCTGCTTCCGGCAGAACGAGCACCACGTTCTCACGCTTCGCCTGTCTCGGCGCTGACGCGGGGCCCTCCGGCTCCGCCTTCCTCTTCTTCGTCGTTGATTCTTCTCCTCTCGCCACGGCCGCCCGGTGGTGCCCTTTCCTGCAGCAGTGCCCGCGTCTCCTACTCCTCAGGTCGGCGTGTTTCTTGCAGCTGTCGCACGTCGGCATCTCATGGTCGAGACATCGGTGGTGATGGTTGCGACAGCATTCCGTTGTCGTCTTACATGTGGTGCACTGCGTCATCCGGTGCTCGGCACACATTTTCCGCTCACCCCACTTTTCGTTCCGGTACGAGCCACGGGTCTCCTCCGACAACGGCCGACTTCTTGCCCTTCTTCTTCTCCGTGGTGTCGTCGAAGGCCGTCCATCTCGCTGCACGCTCCGCCCTCTCTCTTCCGTACGTCGGGAAAAGGTCCATCCCCCACGCCTCGCCTTCAGCTGCGTCTCCAAGACTCCCATCGTCTCCTCGCCGCCGCGGAAAATTGGCCTCATCTCGTAGCCCGTTGGGCTCCCCGGCGTCGGCCGTCCTACTGGGAATTGGAAGAAATAGGACTTCAGGTCCCGAGCAGTTGTTGGTACTCGTGGCCCGGGAAAAGCAGGAGGTTCGGGCCCGAGATCCCATCGAGGTGCCGCAGCACGATGCGGACAGAGGAGCGGCAACGAGTCCGCACCGCCCCTTGCCACATCAAAGCCTGGGCGGCGGCCGTCGGCCAAGCTCCCCAGGCAGTGATCTGGTCTGCCAGGTTCTTCGGCGGCGACGGCACCGAGTCCAGAAAAATCTGAAAACTCGTTAACACCGTCCGGGTGGCAGCTGAGTGATGGCCGCCGCACCCAAGCTGCGCCATGTACTGCGCCATCTGCAGGGGGTCGTCGGTGTTCACCCCTGAGACCGATAAAGCTGTCCCCTTTGGCTCTGATCTTCACCCGTCGATGAAGATTCGGAGGACGAGAGCGTTGACGGGTTTGCGTTGACGACCAAAGTGAACTGGGTGCGGATGAGCAGGACAAGAAAGAAAGGTGCTGGGAAATACAAGCTCTGGGAGGCCTTTATCCTCTTCTGCCGCTCTCCCACAGACGAGTCGAGGAGTCGCCTCGCTCGCGGCTGGGAACGGATCTACCTGGAAAACAGTAGAAAGTGTGTTCTATGCCCGTCCCTGTCGGGCTCCTGGAGCGCTCCGGGGCTGAGCCCCGGGCACCGACCAGCCCCGGGGCTCCCTGCTCCGAGAGCCACGGACAACAGGCCCAAGTGTCGAGGCATGGGCGTCGGGCCCTACGGTGGCGGTGGTCGCCTGTTGCTGATGGGCGACAATGGGCCTATGGGGTGCCCCTAAACATCATGGCGTCCGTGCTGGCGGAGAACAAAGCGGCGGCGTGTGTCCTCGACGACCCGCTCAATGAAAGAGCGTGAGTAGGATGATGGCTGTCCTCAGGAGGAGTCGCCGGACCCACGGCGGGCGAAGCCGCCGGGCGTGAAGGAGTTCAGGACGATCTTCGATGCCGTCCATGACCACGGCGCTGCTCCGCAGATTCTGGGCGAGTTTCTGGCGCTGCTTAGAACCTCGAGTATGCGGGCGTCCAGGGCGCACAAGGTTCTTGACGTATGAGGCCATAAATTTGGTGCCTCCGCTCGCGCCCCGACTGCTTGGCACAGATCGGAGCGCGAGCGGCCAGGCGAGTCCTGGTCAAGACCGCGGCACTCCAACGTCTACAACTTCGAAGCCATCTAAACTTTACACAGGTGCAGGTGTGACACCCGCAAAATGGACTGCACAGTTCACCCGGTGCTGGAGCACACCGTGTGATTGTGACCTCAGAAATCCCACCAAAAAGCCCTGTATGTGACACCCAACATACCTTTTCTCCAACCAGCGTTTCTGACCGCCGAAACGCAGAAGCACGTTTACCAGAAAAGAGAGAGACCGAGACCGGGTGGTTTTCAACCCAAAAAGGCAGGAATCCTTGTGGCTTACCACAGGATGCGTTCAATGACCGCAACATTGCGGTCATTGACCGCAAGGTATGCGGTCCATGACCGCATAACTTTCTCAGCTGACCGACTGGTCAAACATGCGGTCATGACCATGACCGGTCCATCGTGTAAACGAATATCCCCCCCCCTAGGCATACATCCGATCCGACTCGTATGCGAGAATGATTCTCGCATTCTCGCATGAAATTCTCGCATATTCTCGCATGCGAGAATGATACGAGTGAAATACGAGAATGTGTAAACCACTCAAGAACCATGTATTTGACCCGTATTCGAGGCTCCGACAGGAATACCAAGTGAAGATAGCAAAAGAACGAAATAAGGCTACGCCAACTGCAGCTTGCAGCTGGCATTGTGTCTTGCTTTCGAGACAAGGAGACCTCAACACAATATGTTGTCGACAACAACTCTGGTTGCTTCATGGTCTTGCTTTTAATGCTTGAATAATGGTCGAAAACACGCTTCACAACAAGTGCTCCGTCCGCCACTGTGCCCGCAACTTCTTCAGCTTCGACTTCTTGTGTTTTCTTCTACGATTTCCTCTGCCACAGCTTGTTTCGCGGAGCTGGCGGCTAACATTCAATTGCCTCTGACTTAAGAGGCACCGGCATTTTGAATGTTGGCCGCCTTTTCAGGTGCATTATTAGGTTGCAGGCTCTCTGGATGGCAGGTACGTCCGCGAGCCCTTGGAATCTAGCGAGCCCAGCGACAGCGAGTCAAGGAGACCTACTCCACAAATACGCTAAAAGCACAAGCAAATCCGGTTTCCGAGTTCACAAACAGCTTTGAAAGCCTGCATCCACGAACAGACGAAACGAACTGTGGCAGTGAAGGCAGAGGAGGAATGGAAAGTTCAATACACAGAGGAAGCAGCAGCTGGAGAAGTTCGGAGGCCCAGTGGCCGAGAAATGCACCGCAGAAGCCTCGGAGACGACCTAAAACGTTGATTCCTGCCGGTTTCTCATGTGTTCAAGCATCCCGTACTGTGAGTAACCTCATTCTCGCATATTCTCGCACGTGCGAGAATATGCGAGAATCATGCGAGAATTGCGAGAATATGCGAGAATTTTACGAGAATCGGGGCCGCTACCCCCCAATACGAGAATATGCGAGAATACGAGTCGTATCGGATGTATGCCTAGGGGGTGCGATCCTAGTGTAAATCTTGTCTATTTTATTATTTTTACCGTTTTTCATAGTTTTTGGCCCCTTGCGGGTGTTGTTCAGCCTCAAAATCGGTACAGATGAGGTTATCGAGGGCGTGTGAGCGAGAAGCTGATCAGAAAGTCACCCAGAAGTGCGAAAGAGACGGAAAGCATGGTGAACAATGGAGATTTCGCCCACCTCGACAAGGCGTCCCAAATCAGCCGATTTCCAGAATTTCTACAAAGAGAGTCCCAAATCGGGAGGAAAAATCAGTGTAGAGAAATTTTTGGAGCTTTTCTGGGTACAAATGACTACATCCTGAGTCATTCCTGTCACAGTCTGACCCTTCTGCCGTCTTTTCCGGCTGTTTTTTGGTGTTTGGATGCCCCTGGACCAAACCCGGACCAACCCGGACCATACCCGGACCAACCCGGACCAACCTGAACTAGACCCGAACTAGACCAGGTTCTGGGTTAAATGCTGATGAAACCCCCAGGGAGCACTCCACTGAGCCCAAATTGCCGAATTTACGCCACCCAGGAACTCGTACAAAGCCACAAGAACCCCACAATGGACGCTGTGACAACTAAGGCGAATCGGTTCTTGGAGAAGATTGAGAACAGGGCCAAGTCTAAGATCGCTACAAGCGGGTCCAAATCTGGAGGGAAAATAGTGTCGAGAAACTTTTGGAGCATTCCTAGGCACAAATGACCACCTCCCGAGTCATTCCGGTCACAGTCTGACCCTTCTGCCGTCTTTTGTGGCTATTATTGTTTGGATGACCCTGGATCAAACCCGGACCATACCCGGACCAACCCTGACCTTACCCGGACCAACCCGGACATGACCCGAACTAGACCCGGTTCTGGGTCAAATGCTGCTGAAAACCCCACGGAGCACTCTATGAAGCCTAAGTTGCCGAATTTACACTAACCAGGAACTCGTAAAAAGCCACAAGAAACCCATAATGGACACTGCGACAACACAAAGGCGAACCGGTGCTTGGAGAACCTTGGGACTAGAGCACTGTGTGTTAATCAACAACAGCGAGCACTGGACGAGAGGTGGGTGGATTCTGGGCCAGGAAGGTGGACACCAAGGAAAATTCTGAACCAGGGAAGGCGAGATTCCGGGGTCGCCGACCCTCAAAAGGCTCACGAACACAGACGTATTGGGCTCAAACTACCCAGAGGTGCCTCAGAAGCATGCAAACATGGAAAAAATAATAAAATAGACAAGATTTACACGGGGAGTCGCACCCCCTACCCCCCCCCCCCCCCTTCCTTCTGTTCTTCCTAAGGTTTCATACCCCTTCCCTGTTCCCGTGAGCATTGTTTCTGGTATCCTTTCCTCTCTCTCTCTCCCTCCGTGTGCCCTGTCACCGGTTCAGCGGAGAAATGCGAGGATTGAAAAAGGCTGTTCACGTTTTCCTTTTGAAGCTTTCAGCAACGGGAACCGAGATGTGCAATCCGGGGCTCCTCCAGCCAAAAAAAAGTTGCAGCGCCTTATCATGAGGGGCAGTACAAGCACCTGCCCGCTGAGCTGGATGACTTACAGGCCGCCTGGGCACGTTTCGGCTGCGTTGGCCCATCAGGCATGCAATGGATCTGCAGCGAGAGCTATTGCATTGCTTGAACGCTGGTTGCTTGGAACGTATCGTGCCCCCGCTTGCGTTCGTCTTGCACACCAGCGTCTGGTACACACGTGTCACCGCACGGTCCGCTGCGGTCAAAGCACGTTGCCCGTAGATTCAGAGGCCGAGACACGTGCAGGTGGTGAGCAGATGCGTTCCGACATTCAGCCGAGACAGTTTGACCATTATGAGTTGTCCACTTGCCCTTGAACTGCTGCTCAGGATGAGTTCTATGATTAGCCAGTACCTGCCTACGCTTGTTACAGCTGCAGAGACGGGGCGGCGGTTTAGCCTAAACTTTAAACCACAGGCAATTTACCCAGAACACCCAACCGTTTTGGTTCATGTTTGCCGCCGGCACTGTCTCTCAACAACCTTGTGTTGTGGGACAGGAAATGGCTCCTGCTTGGTTGACTCCGAGCATTCTTTTCGGGGCAAGCCTGACTCCACCGTGTGCTTGTTCAAACCTTCCCAGCCCGTTCCGTGCTGCCCTCTGCCCATCCCCTGTTCCTCTCGCAGCTCTCTCTCCCACTCTCTTTCTATGCCCGTTGTAGCCCATTCATTCTCCGGCGAGGCCTGTGGCAACGACATTGCCTTCAGAGGCTACCCGCACCTTAAAACTCTCGCACACAGGTATCCAGCGTACACACAACACTCAGGATCAGCAGTACCTGCATCGCAGTTTGCTCGACGAAGTGAGCCCTGAACGGGCACACACGCAATCTATTCAAACTCACTGCACAGAGCAAGCTTGCCACGTTCTGCAAAGACATTTGGCAATTGCGAAGGGCCGAAAACTTTCCTTCTAGCGTACTCCGCAGGATGAGAATAGGCTTGCGCTGATTCCTGGATGGAGGAGCTGACAACGTCCCCGCCCTATCTGCCGGAGTATCCCGCTATCCACCCTTTGAGCACCCACGAGCAGCGTAGCTGGAAAATATGAAAAGTGGACATCTAAATTTACCATCATGGGCTTAGCGCACTTGCGGGTTCTTTCTATGTACACACACTTGCAGGTATACACCTACATCGCTTGCGGTAAAACATCCCCGAGACAAGAGAAGAGATGACCCAAGAAGCACACGACCCGACTCAGGATGTCGCAGTGCAAGACATGGGAAACATGGAGACCACCGAGCAGGTCGTCGAAGACGAAGAGAGAGAGAACAGCGACGTGCCGAAGAAGGTGGACGACACCCACATGTCAGGCGACGCGAGAGACCACGGTGTGTCGACGATCGACTACCTGGTTACGCTGATGGGGTACGCCATAGGTCTCGGTAACATTTGGCGTTTCCCGTACCTCGTCGGCCAATGGGGAGGCGGGTCGTTCGTGCTGGCATACCTCATCTGCCTGATCCTCGTCGCCATGCCCATGTACTTAGTCGAATTGCACTGGGGTCAATACACGCGAAAGAACACAGTGGACTGCTTCAGAGTCATGCACCCGCGTTGGATGGGCGTCGCCGTTACGAGCTCCCTGATGATCATGTTCCTCGGAACGTACTACAACTTGCTGTTGTCGTACTCTTGCGTGTACTTGATCGGTTCCTTCTACTCACCGTTGCCCTGGTCGCGCGAAGCTCTGCCCGACACCCCCGGCCAGTCGGCGTCTGAGTACTACTGGCAGCACAAAGTGCTGAACCGGTACACCCCTGATGAGTTGTACGGCGAGACAATTGACGGTCCGGGTGAGCTGCAGTGGAAGTTGGTTCTCGGGCTCTTGTTTGTATGGGTTCTCATCTTCTTGGCGTTGTTCAAGGGGATTCAGGCCTCGGCGAAAGTGTCGTACGTTACAGTTGGTCTCCCGATCCTCTGCATGCTTATCATGTTGATCAGGGCCGTGACGCTGGAGGGCGCTGGAGACGGCGTCGAATTCTACATCGGCAAGTTCGACGCGGAAAAGCTGTACGACGGGAAAATGTGGTCCGCCGCTTGCGGCCAGATCCTGTTCTCTCTTTCCCCCGGGATGGGAACGGCAATCACGCTGTCCGCCTTCTCGAAGCCGACGGAGGACGTCTTCCGGATCAACTACCTGGTGACCTTTTGCAACTCGGCTTTCAGTCTTACCGGCGGGTTCGCTGTTTTCTCCATCCTGGGGTTCATGGCCCGCAAAAGCTGCGAACCGGACTCCGGCAGCGACTGCAAAACCGTTGACCAGCTCGCCGAGAGCGGTATGTTATCTTGCCCCATCATTATCGGTGACGCGGCACTGCCGCAGAGGCGCAATGTCACCCCCTCGGGTGGCGGCATCTCGTAGGTTGTTGCACCGTTACGTGACACCGGACGGGTCTTCTTTACCGCGTGATCGAGGGCGGCGCATACAGAAAGTCCCGTTGCAAACTCGCTCATTCTAGCCTAGCCATGGTTGCATCGTTGCAGGAATTTTCGAAGGTTTTTACATCGTTGCACTATGGCAGCCACAGGGCAATGCTGCAACGAAGCCGGCAACGTTATTCATCCGACACAGCATCCCGAAGATAGAGATCCGAGTCCCAGGAAACTTGACAAGGCGGTTCCACTGGGGTTGAAATTGCACGCAGACGCTTCGCAGAAGAGCCAAGCGCGAGGATGTAGTGTCTCGAAGTTTGGCTTCGCAGTGGCTAAGAAAGGGATGAAAGCTACCTGCCAAGAAGACGTGTTTTAGTAAACGGTTGAGCGTCGATACCTTTTCTTAGAGCTAACGATCTTGCGGGTTGCCCTTCAATGTGATGTGTTGCAAGCTGATCCCGGTCATCGACAGTTAGGCACATGTTACAAACTCAAAGGTGGAACCAAAAACCCCCACACCCTTCAGGTGGCATCGGACTCGCCTTCGTGACGCTCGCAGAAGGTGTCAGCCAATTCGGTAACGGGTCGAACTTCTTCGCGGCCCTCTTCTTCTTGATGCTCCTGACGCTCGGCCTCGACTCCATCTTCGCAACGACGGAGACCATCAACACGTACGTATACGACTTCAGCAAGAAGCTGAGGGGCAAGCCGTTCAGAAAGGAATTCATCGCCGCCGGCACTGCTATCTTCTTCTTCTTGACCGGTGTGCCAACAAACAGACTTAGGGGGACAAAAAAGCTACTTACTGGCAGCGTGGATCACAGCACTAGCAGCGGTTGGTACTTCCACATCAGGAAGCTTTCTGCCCAGTCCGATGAGGACACACTTAATGGTTACTATGCTTTGCACCACCACGTCAGCCACTACCAATGAAACAGCGTGGATGCAGCGACACGAGTCAAAATCACAAGGAAGAAAACGTGTTGGTCACACACGAAAACCAGGTAAATCTGAGTTAGGTGCCGGGCGGAAGCTCTCAGCACCCAAACGACTTTTTGATTCAGGCACTCTGCCGCCCCATGGCTCCCCACCCATCTACTACCTACCACCCACTGCACTGCATCACCACTCCCGCCCACACCCACTCGCACTAACACCTACTACTTCACTACTCATCTACTTCACCTACCCACTGCATCACCACTCCTACCAACACAACCCTGCACCACCACTCCCACCCACACTACCCACTGCGCACCACCACTCCCACCCGCATACCCACTGCATCACTCCCACCAACAACACCAACTTCACCACCACTCCCACCAGCACCACCCACTCACCACTTATACCAACACCACCCTGCACCCACTGCCAATCCCACCCACATACCCACTGCATCACTCCCACCCACACCACCCACTGCACCTCCAAGTGCTGGGTGTTAGATCTCTCGTCGAAAACAAAGCAACGGAGGGGCCGCCCTCCGCCCCTCTTAGCACAACCCACCCATGCCTCTCAATTTCAAAACGCAGGCCTTCCGTTCTGCAGTCGTGTGGGAATTTACCTGCTGGACACGGTCGACCACTTTGCCATGGGTTACTCACTGATTTTCGTGGTCTGGATCCAATGCATGATGCTGTGGATGGACTGGTCGTGGGAGCTCATCTGCCACGGTCTCAAATCCGCGACTTTCGGCAGCAAAGAATTCCCGGAGGGCCGCAACCTCTGGATCGGATGGCGCTTCACCATGTTCGGAACCGCCCCGCTCATCTCCTGCGTATGCCTGATTTACCTCCCCTCCTCCCTAGGTATAGGAACCGAAGAACCCCCCCTTACACTTCTTGTTTTCATCGGCTGTTGTGGCTTGGACACTCTTTTTCGTTCCACGGCGGTCGCAATCCGGCCTGGACACGAACCTGTGGAGACGGTCAATTTGGGATGGAGCTTGGTCAAATTTCTTGGGTCAGCTGGCCCAACTCTTGTGAAACGCCCACTTTAAAAACTGGCTCAGATACTGTAAACTCGAAAGAGAACGCGTGACGGCGTGTTTGGGAGAAGAACGGCCGAACGATTATGTTCACTCACTATCAAGCTAGCTTCCCCCCGGCACGTACAAAGGCTGTTTGCCTTGGGTCCTTTAGAGGGGCAGCAGCCAGACTCTTTACTGGTGGTATGACAGGTGAGGAGCGCCATCTCCCAGCACAGGAGCTATCTGTACCAGGAAGGACCTGCTGCACTGGGCTGAACGCCTCAGGCTAGAGGATTGCGTGAGTTACTCAGGGCACATCGGATTTATCGGGCCACGACTAGCTTCGGCGAACGGAAACTTCCAAATTTCCATCCAGATCCCGTGTCTCCAACCTGGTCTATACGAGTCCGAATGGACCGTTTTGAGGGAAAATGGGCTTGTTCTGGACATCATGCCAAGCACAGTGGTGTTTTCATCCCTTGAACGTGAAGCGAAGCCAAAGGATCATTTGGCCATGCTTCTGCACCGAGGAACGTGCGGACAGGACACGGTACTCCCCAACGCCTCAGCTTCAGCCCTGCTCCAGATATTATTCACGGATGAAAACTCCGATCTCAGCAATCCTGAAGCGCCGAGAGAGGGTGTCGCGACTTTGCGTACGGGAGAGCTGCACCCCTTACCAAATGTTTGAATCCTGCACACATACCCACACACCCACAGGGCCTGTTCTGGTACCTCTTCATCGAAGACCTCAGAAACCCGTATGAGGACTACCCGAGCTGGTTGTTGGCCCTGGGTTGGTGCGTGCTGGCGACTGCTCTTTCTCCGACCATCATCTTCTTCATCATCTTCTTCAACTCAACGGTCTGCCATTTTTCTGTTGATAATTACAACTACAACAGCGTTCGCGGAACTTGCCACCGCGCAAAGCGATGCACGAACCAAGCAAGCACTAAGTCTACGACTTGAGGTGCTGTGCAGGAAGAGGCCGTATGTAAGCGCAATCGGGAAGACGAGGTGGTGAAATCCAAAAAAGAAGGCGGTCGAGCTCGTAGAAATATGATGGGACAGCCCTTCCGAAAGCTGAAGAACGAATGGAATGATCAATGCATCAATCTAGGCTTGACACACGCTGTGGCGACAAACACACATACACACACAGCCGGTGCCACTGCCGGGCAAGCGAACGAAGCACTACAACCTCGATTTGCCAGACGAGGAGATGGTCGCAAAGACTGCCGGCTCCGCAAGCACCGCCGCGGAAGTCATTGAACCCGAACCAGCGCAGTTGACCAACGACCCGTATGCCGAGCCCGCAGTGACCACCGAAAACACATACTGACTGAACGGGCAGCTTCGTTCGAGCTCCAACGACCTGAGCGTTTCTCTACTTCGCGATGTACTTCGCGATGGAGAATGACCACAAAACGCGCCGACAAAAATAAAAGGGAAAATAAAGGAAGAAACACCTGATAAAAAGAAAACGTGGAAAAAGGTGAGTAATTTAAAAAATAATGCACCCAAGCCCGGGTCGGCCCCCATCCGGCCCGAGGTTGTCTGGGGGGGTGAGTGCGTTGCTCTCGCTGTGCTGAGGTTCCCGGGGCTGCTCCTCCCCGCACCTCCCGACCCCTCCCTTCCCCCCTTTTTCTTTCATCTCCCCATTCCTTTTCTGGAGGGCCCACGGGGGTTCTTCGTTTAGTCTTCTTCTTTGCTTCTCTTATTCCCACCAACCACCTAGCCAACGCCATGCTGCGTGTGGCGAGCTCGGCGACGTGTTTCCACCGCATATGTTCGCAGGAAGCAGCATCCGTGTTCGGCCTCGTTTTGCACGCACTGCGCAAAATTAGCATCAAGCACTTCGTTTCCACCATCCCGCCGTAAAGGCGTCTATGTTACTTCTGGTGCCAGTCCACCGGCCCTTTGATACCTCAAAAATACTCCGGAAAAGTCGTGCAGCGAGCGATCTCCACACCCGTGCATCCCCCACCCGCCTCGCACAGTGACCGACAGCACGAGCCCTTCGACAAGCAAAGTTACCGCCCGGACGTCAATTAAAAAAGGAAACAAAGAAAAGCCAAAACGAGAGAGAACCAAAATAGTAATCAAGAAGGAAAACACGAAAAACATGGGAAAAAAAGCGTCTAAAGACACCAATCTGTCGCCCATTCGGGATCGTCGGAAACACAAAAAAGAAGCGGTGCGACCGCAAAACCACGTACACCCAGCGACCGTCAGCAGATCGACCGCGACGGGCTTAGGGATACCAGCAGCCAACGGAACTAGCGCACAAAGCTCCTTTGCAATTTGAAATACCATTCGAGGACTGCCCCGGCAGATCAGCCCGCATTCCACCGTTACCGTCAGGGTTCCTTCATATTTGAAAACCTCCCCCCCCAACCTCTATTGAGTACGTGTGCGCGTATGTTCCATTCTGTTCAACTAGATTTCTTGAACACAACAGACCCCCCCCCCCCAGCCCTCTTTCTCGCGCGCCCCTTACCTTCAGAAAGCCTATCAGCCTTCAGAGATCTCGCACACTTAGTGACCGAGCCCAGTCTCATCAGCTCCGTCTGCGCACATGCTTGTCTCAACTGTTAGCTGGACCGCGAGTGACCCAGAAACGTTAGCTGTCCTTCCCGGTTTACGCTGCCCGAGCGCGCTCGGTGCCCACGGGACGTTGGTGGGGAGATCTCTCCTCTCTGTCCCGGGCACCCCCGCCAGTCACAGCATTTAGTTCATCGGAGAGAAGCCCCCCCCTCCAAACATTTTTCACCCGGACGACTCTTGGCTGTAAAAAGCCACATTTGAAGTCGGGGGGACGCCCCCGGTTTCAAATGCTGTCCTTCACCGCGCTTGCAAAGCAGCGAAGTTGTGGGTGGAGTTCGGATGGCATGTTTTGTCACTCAATCGGATCACTGCGGCCGCAGACGAGAGGAGAGCATCAGCACGTGCGCAAATCACCACCGAAATTGCTTGTTCCATACTCAACTGGCAAAAAAAAAAAAAAAAAAAAAAAAAAAAAAAAAACCATGTTCCAAATCATCTTCAGAAACACACGATTATCGTTTACCTACCAGCTATTACTAAAACCACTTCGTTCATCCCTCGTGATTGAAGTATACTCCCATATTTATCAGTATTACTGCCGGACATGCAATCTTTGAGAAAATGGGAAGCTCGCCACAGCCTCAGACAGTGATATCCATGTTGCGAACACAAGTCAACGAATCAGGGGCGAAAACAGTTCTCATCTGCCTTCTGTCATCCTCGCGTTTCCCGTCGTTCGTTTTTCGTGCGGCCAGTCATTGTCGGCGAAGTGGCGAGTTCCCATTCTCCAAATACGCTTACGTACCACTTTTATTTCCCCAACCAGAAAAGGGAATCAAAGAGACCCGCAATGTCTCAAGTTCAACCCCGCCCCTCTTCACTTGTCGTTTTCAGTTCTCTTTTTCTCTCGTTTGTGCTTTTTCAGCTCTATCTTTGCATCTTTAGAACCGAACCGGAATCCCTCCGACCACCTCTGGTCGCTCGGACGGGCATTTCCTCAAGCATCACATCCTACCCACCGCGAAAGGCATTATGCCTAATATTGAACGAATATTTCCCCCCTTCCCCGCTTGTGACGAGCTATGCACAACCGCTTGACTAACCAGACTCACAGCATCGCTGTCCTGTCTCATGACACTCAGGTTCTATGCTGTGGTCCGTGGGCTGAAGGACCAAAGCACGGTGAGATCTGACACGATGCTGAGCACAATACCAAGCACGTTCACAATCCGGCCCGCACTGTCATCTGGCGAACACGCCAGCCCAACTAACGTCGCATATAGGGCTTCCATTGCTGACCGAAGCCGAAACAAGTAACTCGACAAGGAGCCACACCCCAGAAAAGAATCCCGAAATAAATTTGTTCCTTCCCTTGCGCCCAGTACTGGAGTTCTACTAAAAAGCGAAGGCTGTTTCATCAACAAAGAGGGGTACGAGAGATAATCGGAGAAAGCAAAACCGCCACCACTTCTTGTGTGGGGAGGTCGTGTACCATGCTTTTCCTCCGCCTTCCCCCATCTTTTGTCGCAAGTGGTTGTCCTTGGATCGTACAACGTGGCAGTCATTGGCTCTGTCGGCGACTGCACTTATTACTAACCGTGACCAACATGCATCCCTCGTTTACCAAGTACCTTTTTGTGTTCACCGGAGACTAAAAAGTCACCGGCTTAAAAAAAGAAACAGGTCTTTATCAAAAGTCGCGGATCCTCAAGCGATTCCTTCCACTCAGAAATATAAATACCCCGCGTCCAAAGATCAATAAGGAAGGGGAACTCCAGTAAAACGAATCGGTCTTTAAAAATGATAACAGGGCAAACAACCCCTCAAGACTATTGCGGGCACCCCTCCCTCCCCTGCGAACCCCACACTATAGGAACTGCGGCGTCACTGCGTGAAGTACTGCTCTCAAGCCGAGCCACTGAGCCCAGCCGCTTTATCCTTTGCAGCATCTCTGTTCTTCCTCTCGCGCAGTCTTGCCGGAACGTACCAGCGAACCCCACACGCCAAGCGCAACTTCCTGGCGGAAAAACCATGTTTTTCTTTAGCCATACTTCAACTTTCTTGCGTTCACAATGCATTGTCGATACCAAGAATTTGTAAATGGCAGCCTAGTACTACATGAAACTTATCCAAGCAGGTAAGTTCCGCTAGTGCGCGCAAACAAGACAGCGCCGTACTCATGGCTTTGAGGTCTGTTTTTCCTCTTGACAATGGCTGCTCGCATCGCGGGATGCCCCATCCGCATTGGCGCAGCGAAAACTGCACCCCAGGACCGCGTGCGGCGGACGTGGGGTTGCATGCTGGCGTGTTGCTCGTCGGCCAAGTATCCTTCCCCCTTCTTTCTGTTCTTCCTAAGGTTTCGTACCCCTTCCCTGTTCCCGTGAGCATTGTTTCTGGTATCCTTTCCTCTCTCTCCCTCCGTGTGCCCTGTCACCGGTTCAGCGGAGAAATGCGAGGATTGAAAAAGGCTGTTCACGTTTTCCTTTTGAAGCTTTCAGCAGGAAACGGCGTGCAAAGGAGAATAATTCAGAACCGGAACCGAATGCGAGTCGTCGAAAGAGAGAGAACAGAACGTCGACTGCGGTTGATTCGTCAGGAATCGAAGGTTTGACCCGCTGTTCACGGCGTAATCCCTTCAAGGCTCTTTCTTGTGCTGCAGGCAACCTGAGTAGGCCTCTGTGTGAGGATCCTGCAGCTGTGGCCCCCGTGTACTAGAGACTTCTGGAGCAATTCTCTGCAGCCGCTCTGAACTCTTAGAACCACCCTCAAGATATTCACAGGCAAACGTCAATGGGTTCGCCGGACGCGGTCGGAAAATAGTTCCGCCCTGAGTGACGCGGAGGCGTGGCAGAAAAAAGGCGCCGACACAAAGTTCGGCGATGCCGTTCCTGCGCACCCCCAAGGATGGGCCGGGACTTTTGGAACAGGATTTTATGGTTGGATCTTTTGATGGATTTTTCGGATTTTTGCCGATGGACTTTTTGGGGTTTTCACAGTGGCAGCTGCTGCAGACAACGGGAACCGAGATGTGCAATCCGGGGCTCCTCCAGCCAAAAAAGTCGCATCGCCTTATCATAAGGGGCAGTACAAGCACCTGAGCCCGCTGAGCTGGATGCCATACGGGCCGCCTGGACACGTTTCTGTTGCGCCACAGCAACGCCATTTGCGCATTCTGAGCACAAGCTGTTTATGCAGGCCCTCGAGACGACACTCGCGACTGATGAATAAAGCCCAAAGAAATGGTGACCGGAAACAGGCATGCTCGGAGTTTGACCCCGGCGGGGGAAAAATCAATAGCTTTTTTGCTGATGAGTTTGCAAACAGGCTCTCTCGGCCAGGGCTTGTTTGGAAGAAGCTCGTCTCAACCGCAAAACGGTGGCAGGTCCTCTCCTGGATGCGAAGTACGAAGTGCACTTGAGGAAGCTATCGGCAAGGCAAAGGAGCTGGTGCTGCTATGACGCCTGGGAACGACAGGTCAGAGAGATGTTTTCGGTGAGCCTCCTCGCAAACTCCGGCTTTTATCTGGTATCCTCACGTGACCGTCCCACAATGCCGAGGAGCTGAAGAGTCACATGGGAAGGCTGTCTCCAGCGTGGCACAGAAAGTTCAGTGGTGCTGGCAGATGGGGATTCCAGCTTGGTCGCAGAAGCCGCGAAAAATGTAGTACCTGTGTGTGCCTGCCCCTGACCAGTGGATTATACGTGGAATTTTATGGGGCTTTTTGGATTTCAGTTGGGGATTGTATCCATCATCGCGACCCCCCCCTCTGTCGAAGTCGCACTTCTGCAACTGCACTGACGACTGGCGCACACGTGAAAAAGGTAAGTAGACTCATTTTGGTGGAAGTGAGGCCAAATTCACGCACGACGACTTCTGTCCTTGCGCAGCTCTTACAGAAACCCGCAGCAGCAAAAAAAGAAAAGCGATTGGAGGGAAGTGGTCGGGTGAACCGGCCACCTCATGCCGGCATGAGCCTGGAGGACATTGCTTTTGAAGCCAGCTTCCCACCGCCTTCGCGCGTCCGGCTGCACCACGGAAATGTGTGCAACGACCTGATGTCGGCATGGCGACAGCGCGACGAGAGCTTGCTGGGCAGCCTCGACCGGTTGCAGTGCGTGACGACAGTCTCGAGGCGGAGCCGGCAAAAGGCCGGCCCCGCGCTCTCGTCGCCGTGCGTGTTCCCGGCGTTCCAGCAGTGTGCGATGCACTTATTGGGCATGCGGGAATGGCTCTCGTGCCATGATATATGGCAAGGCAGCGGCACCCGCATGCGGTCAGTCGCGCCTGAGCTCGTCGTCGTGTGGACAGAATGCGTCCAGCATGCCGTCGTGCCGAAGGAACCGCTCTACATCCGAGCAGACGTATCCACCGCGTTTCGGGTCGGGGACATCGTCGGGTGGTCTGCGCCGACAGTGGCGTATACCGAGCGGTATCTCCGCGAGGTTACCGGCGGGGCTCAGCCCGCGGCGAAGGCGAAAAAGGCAAAGAAGAGCCGGAAAAAGGAGAAGGCCGACAAGAAGGCGAAGAAGAAGAAGAAGAAGACCGGCGACAGCGACGACGACGACGAAGACGCCGCCTCCGCGAGCGAGGACCTGAGCTCCGACCCCTCCGCCTCCGCCGACGCCGACCAGCCCCCGGCGGCGAGATACGCCGCGTGCCCGGTGGAAGGGGGTGAGTACACACGCATCGTCCATCCCGCCGCGCCCGGCAACCCCCCACGCCTTCGGGGTGTGCAGCTGCACCCCGGCTTCTTCGTGCTCGGTCCCTTCAACATGTTCGAGGTGACGTCCGACCCCAACCCGGCGCTCAGGAACCTTGGCCCTCCGGCGGCGAAGCCGGCGGCCGGGGCCTCGCGGGCCCCGGGGGCTCCCGCGCTCTTCTCCGACTCCACCGCCGAGTTCTCGGACGACGAGGACTACCCGCCCCTGGGCCCGGGCGGCCCGCCGTCCGGGCTGTGTCTCATCCCCAAAGGCTGCGTCGTGTCGGACGAGGCGAAGTTCGGGTCCTTTCTGACGGAGGTCGACCTGGAGGTCGCGACGGCGGAACCGGAAGCGTTCCCGTTCCTCGCGGGCGGGCCGGCAGTCAGCGACGAGGAGGCGAGGCTTGCCGAGTTGAGGAGGAGGGAAGGCGCTGCGGGGGCCGTGCCGTCGTCGGCGTTTCCGACCTTGGCGACGGTCCGGGTCTCGGAGGCCACTCAGCGGGCCAACCTCGAGCGCGGGATCGACGTGCGGATGTTCCGGCTGTACGCGAGGCTGGGCGGGCACTTGAACTGGATGACGGGCACTGCTTCCATCGACAAGAACGAGCGCAACGGGCGACGCCGGCTGGCCCGCGAAGCGGAGATCGTCCTTTGCGAGACGTACAACCGAGCCTGCTGGGAGCGAAGAGAAGCCATGAAGCGAGCTGCGCTCGCCGAGGCTTTGGTAACGCTGTCTCGCGCCACCGCCGAAGCCGCCAGGTGCCGGCTCACGCGCCGCGACGGAGGCCGTAGGGTTGACCTAGTCTCCGGACACCCGGAGTCCATGCAGAACGTCCGGCAACGCTGGGTGCAAGAAGGGTACTGCTCGCCTCACGGGACCCGCCCGCATCCCGCCCACGTGCGGAGGCACCGGGAGAGTCCGGCGCAGGCCGCCGACCGCCTCCTGCGCACGGCGGAGCTGCTGTACCAAAACCGGCTCCGGCTTCCCGACGACCTTCCTCCGGTCCGGCAGCTGTTCGCCTCGCCGTAAGCGCGCCCTCTCCTCTGGAAACACTCGAGGCGCCGGCTACCGCGAGGTCCGCTCTGCGCCACGCCAGCATGCAACCCCACGTCCGCCGCACGCGGTCCTGGGGTATAGTTTTTCCTGCGCCAGTGCAAAATGGGACATCCCACGATGCATGCAACCATTAGCCGCACTGACCAAGACTCCCCGCGATGATCCAGAGGCGGGTGTACGGGGAAACCCAGACCTCAACAACATGGTTTTCCGCCAAAGGCATCGTTGCATCGGCGAGCTCCAGCGCCGAACAGCCAAACCGCCGGCATCCGCCCCGGGGGGTGTTGATATCGCCTGCCACCGAACATTGGCGTGAGCACAGCCGCAACCTTGGCAGGTCGAAAAGCTTCGCCGATGCACGGAAGCTGGAAAGGTCGTGTGGCTGGTTTAAAGCTCTGTTTTCCACCTTCCGCGGCAGAAGGGACCCCGAGCGACTTATGAAGCCTCCTGCTGCCAATCAAGCAAGAAGCCAGAATCTTCCTCCCCCCCCCCCCCCCCCCCCGATTCGTTGCGAAGAAACAACCTTCGTCTTTTATATCCCAAGAGCTGCAAATCAACTATCTACCTCAGCAGCGCTGCTGTTGTACAGAATGGAACCCTTTCGGAATACGCCTGCCTAGAACAGCTAAAATCACTCTGCTGGTTCCTTGTGAGTGCAAGTGCACTCCGTCAGTTCAGTTCAGAGGCACTTTCACTGGTGCACACACAGCAATTTTTGAATGTCTTTTGGATGTAGTTTATGAGGCTTCACCGGAAGGGTTCTCTCATCGCCCCACCACCCCGTCCCCTTCGAGTTGTGCATTCGTTTCAGTTTCCATTCCCACCATCGACAAACGTACGAGTCAAAAAAGAAGAAGTAAAAAGCAAAGACCTAATGGGGCTTCCCGCTTCCTGGTTCTTAAAACAGCCGCGGCCGGTTTGTTCCGCCTTTCATGCAAACAGCAAGGCGAGCACAGGTGCAAGCGCCGGACGCACACCAACTCACGTGATGCCCTGCCACCCTTGCGCCGCCTGAGTTGCCGGCAGTACGATATTCTTTCAGGCCGTCCTAGTACTTTGGGCCGAGTTCAGCGTCGGCCCGGCAGCGGCTGTGCGTATTCTCCAGCGCGCTTTCACGAAGAACGAAAGAGGAGAGTGTCGCCACCATCCCCCTGAAATCGTTTTCGCAGGCAATCCTCCTCAAGGGGACCGCGCGCAGCTTATGAATAGCGAGCCAAGTGTACGTCTGTGGTGCTCCTGCATGTCGTTGCCCGCACGCGCACGACACTGCGACACGAGTCTGAGGGCCATCCGGCCACCTATCTGGAAGAAGATGGAAATATTTTGAACTTGCGTTTCGACTATCGCTCAGCGTTGGATGCACCGCAACGAACGAGTCGAACGCAAACGCACAGACAGTGCGTTTGCATCATCAATCGAGCCAAGAATGTGTGCAAGACCACGACCAAGTGGCGCTCTTGACATATTCGAAGGGCGAGCCATTACCGCAGGCAATGTCATTCGCCGAGGGTTTTCGTGTGTGGCTCACCTTGAAAGACGGCGGCCGAACCCGCGGGTCAGAATGGCAAAATAATTCCAGAGAGTTTCAAGCGAGCTGTCACTCTAAAATGAAGCCTCGCTTCAGAAATACAGCAGTCTGCCAGAGGGGGCAGGTGTAACCCCCGAACGAGTAACCGGGCCCACCGGCACGCACCAACGAAACGAAGCGTCTGCCCTCTCCTTCCATTTTTGGCCTCGGGTATAATCCATAGCTAAGAGTCCTTGCGTGCCCTAGTGACCACAAAGCTACCAATGCAGTAGGAGGGAAAACAAGCGACACAATATTAGCGATGAACGAGCATGACAGGCTCGTCCGCAGCGGTAGCAGCCACAGGCACGGACTGGCTGCCTCGCAAAGCAGTCGGCGCGGGATGGTGGTCTTTGACGACGACCACATCGACATGGACGGCAGTTTCAAGGCGGCCGTTTTCGGCTTCAATGACGGGCTCACCTCGAACACGTGCCTGATGATCGGTATCGCAAGCGCATCGCACATCAACCCAACGGCGGTGCTGGCGTCGGGACTGGTTGGACTGTGCTCCGGGGCAGCTTCGATGGCCGCCGGGGAGTGGATCTCGCTGACGCTGCAGAACCGGGCCGAAGAAGGCGAGATCGAGAAGGAGAAGCAGCACATCCGCCAGTACCAGGCGATGGAGGAGCAGAACCTGTCGCAGCTGCTCGCGGACTACGGGCTGTCCGAGCCAACGATTTCGTCGATCTCCGAAGACCTGAGGAAGGCGGGCATCGACGCCTTGACGAAGTTCCACGCGAAGATGGAGCTCGGTCTCGACGTAGACGGCGCGAAGGGCAACCCCGTGAAGTCGATGCTCTTCATGGCCGCCGCGTTCTCGGCGGGGGCTGTGGTGCCGCTGTTCCCGTGGCTGCCCCTGTGGTACCCCGGTCCGCACGTGGCCCTCTTCCTGTCGGTGGCCCTGTCCCTCTTCGTGACCCTCATGGTCGGTTTCAGCATGTCCACTTTCACGTGCGAGCCCGGCTACAAGACCGCCTTGCGTCAGGTTTTCGCTGCAGCCCTCGCTACAGGCGGCGTCTGGATTGTCGGGCTTATATACGGGCTCCTCGGTGGCAACCCGGATGAGGCATTTGGCTGATTGGCCTCCCCCCGCAGGACAAAAGAGAGAGAGAGGGAAAAATAGAACAGCGGCCGAAACGCTTGAACATTTTGAGGTTGTTCTCGTTTCTTAATACGAACGGTGGACCCGCGAAGCTTCGAAACGGCAGGGGGGTGGGCGCCCCGTCCACACGATGGGGGGGCGGGGGTGGCGATTCATTTTCTCATTCTGCTTTGCAGTGTGCAAGCACGAAGCACAGGGAAACGGGTTGGAAGCCACCTATGAGTTCACGACAGAGTGAGAGATCACCCGACGCGGGCCCATTGTCTGTATGCGTGATACACAGCGAACCCCTACAAACGCCACGGGAGCCCGGATATGCAGAAACCCGGTAAAAATACTCTTCCATGCTGAAGAAAGAAACCTCGAAGATGCTGTTACCAAAAGGCGCTACGCCGACATAGCGGTAGCTTGGCTTACCAGCTGGTGGCAAGAGTCCTTCTTCTTAACGGCCATCGAAGTGACACCAAAGTTATGACAAACAAAAGGGAAACCCACCAAAGAGCCGATCCAACACGTGCAAGTTTTTAAAGAAATAACCATGAGATTCCTGTCAGCCTGCGACAGTTTGCAAACACGTTCACACCCCAGGCCATCTCCTTTCTTCTTTCCTACCCTCCCCCGTGTATAAGATCACCACCCAGAAAAAACGATCTTGAACACGCGGGAAGGACCCAACTTCCCCAAACGCTTCCTCCCCGCTCCTGAAAGCGGTCTTATACACGGAGATGAGTGGGTAGTGCTTTGTTCTGAAGAGAACAACGATTGCACATGAAAAGAGCTTATGCTACTCAAGTCGATTCAAGTCTGGACCCAGCATGGCAATAGTTGGTCCGTTTCTTCAAACCTTGAAGCTTGGAATGCGTGCGACCATCCATAGCTATCACGAGATTCAACTACTCTGCACTGGGCGAGGCGTTGCATAGAACAGTGTTTTGGGGCCCTGCAGAAGGTGATGGCAAAACGAGCCCACGGCCGACCACTTTTTTTGAACTGGGTAAATGCTGCTTATTGTGCATGCCGATCCTTTCGTAAGGAACGATTTTGTTCTTGCAGCACCAATCAACAAGAGCATAAGAGCCGGGGAAGGAGGTGGAGACGACCGAACCCCAGACGTTTTCCCGTTTCAAACGCGGGTACCCCCGCGCCGTTCCCCCTTCTGAATGAACCAACAAAAGCACTGCGCCGCCTTCAGAAGGCCGCCGTGGGATGGATGAACCTGATGAGGTGGGGGCAGCTAGACTAGTCTTCCCGGCAGTAACCCGACCTGAGCTGGAAGACTTGGGAGTTAGCACGCGCGGTGCCCGTTGTACATTTCGGCCCTACGTAGCCGTCTGTACGTTTCTATCTTCGAAGTGCTGCACCAGGAATAAGGGGAAATCCCCGCACGTAATGCATCATGCTTTAATTCTGCCACCCCGTCTTGTTCTCACACTCTTTTTCTGGGCGGTGGCCGCACCAAGTATCATCTGACCTACCCGGATAGCGCGTTGAAGAGTTCGCAGCGACAGACTGCTGACAGTATTCTATTCTGCAGTCGAAGATGGTAGCACGCGGGTCGACGAATGCCGATGCTACTGCCTTCTCCTCGCGTCTCGTTCAGCGGATACGGCCCGCCTGCAATCAGACGTTCCATTCGGGCTACCTGCACTCGCTGTTAGCGCTTTCAGCGCGACGAGCAGCATTGGGCACGAGTGTCGAAGTGGAGCGCAAAAAAATACCGCCCGACGAATGAGATGCGGCGTTCGCAGGGATCGCTCGGAAAACCGTGTTATGCACAAAATCCAACGTATCCATTTTGAGCTCACACCCGAGCTCATTTCCCTCCGAAAGGCCACGAAAGTCGGTCTTCAGAAACCAACCCTACGACTTGGGCTGCCGTTCTGGGTGCCAGCTCAACAATCGCTGTTCGTTCGTGCGTGCTAAACAGCACCCCGAGCTCGGCTCGTTAAAGTTTTATCTCCTCGCGGTGGTCCCCGTGTGCAAGCACGGCTAATGGCAACACGTGCACAGTGCGCTGCTCAGGGTAGTTGAAGGCCCGTCAGTAGTCCCGAGGAGGATGATAGTACCAATGCAACCCTTACTAAATCTGAGAACGGTCAAATCCGATCGGTATTAACCGACTCTGACTCGTCTAACTGCGGGATTGGTGATTTGTCAGAATCTCGCTTGAATCTGAAGCTCGCCCTGCGAATCATCAAAGAACTCACGCAGGCAACAAAAGCGATAGGGGAGGGGAGGCAACGAGGATCCACCCACCCGCCATGGACAGGCTAGCACCGGACGAACCGTCGTACGCGGATTACGTGCCGAAGTGCACGAAGATCACGAAAGCGGAATGGGAGGCGGTGGTGAAAGGGGCCGGCGATGGCAGTGACGGGATGGACGACGTGCACTACGTCAAGGTCGGGATGGAGGAGGCGAGTGCGGCCGCCGTCCGGAGCTTGTGGATCCGGAAGCACGTGTGGGACGGGTGGGCGAACCCCTTCACGTGCACGGAGACCACCCGGGAAATGGAGGCGGAGCTGCGGCGCATGATCAGCACCGGGTCCGGCGCGCACAGCTCGCCGGGGATGGGGAAGGGCAAGGGAAAGGGGAAGGTCAAGCGCAAGTCGCTGCCGGAGGTCGCCAAAATAGCCCTCGACTCTCTGCTGGCCGCGGAGGAGGACCAGAAGGAGAAGGCGGAGCGGTACGAGAAGAACACGCAGGTGGTCCGCTGCGCGGTGTGCGCGACCTCATACTCGGTCGCCCGCCCGCCGAAGCGGCGCGGGAACCCCCTCAACAACGCAGCCAGCCGCACGCCCCAAACCTGCCCGTCGTGCAAGCACCCGGCTGAGTGCTGCTGCCTGGTGACCCCGTACTGCAAGGCGTGCGGGAAGACGCCGTCCAACTCCCCCGTGACCCCCTTCACCGCCTTCGCGACCAACCGGGAGGCGCTCTGCGTCACCCTCGCGAAAAACCCGGGCACGGGCAGTCTCGGGCTCACTTTTCAAGGCATGGTCCTGTCCCGCACGTCAACCGCGGACGCTGCCAACTTCCTAGGCCACCGTGTCGCTCGAATCGGGTCGTACGCGGTTAACACGCCGAGCGACCTGTTCCGGGCGATTGAGAGCGTCAAGACCCTCGACACCGTGCGGCTGACCTTTTACCCGTTGTACCAACCGCACAGCCTGACGATGCTGCTGGGGAAAAGCGCGCCATCCCGAGACCACGACATCATCAACTCGAGGGACGCGGCGGTGAAGCTGGACCGAGTGCTCTCCCGCGTGAGCACGCTGCCATCGGCGCTGCACCTGACTGTCTTCGGCGAGGATTTGGTGCTCGAAAACGTGTCCGTCCCCGGCAAGGCGACGCTGTTCCGGTGCGTGACGAAGTCGTACTTCATGTCGAAAGCGGCCAGCATCGGCGAGCTGAACCCGGCGGCGGGCAGCAAGGAGGAGAAGCAGACCACCGCCCTCCGGAAGAAGACGGCCCCCCCGAAGGCGCGGAAGGCGGCGAACCAGGTCGTCGTCGACACGGACGACGAGACCTCCGAGGCGTCGACGCCCGCGAAGAAGAGGCGGAAGCTCGCCGGCTTGAAGCACACGCGACGCCTCCGCGTCGACGCCCGCGAAGAAGAGGCGGAAGCTCGCCGGCTTGAAGCAGCCGCCCGCCGACGCCGCCGACCCGGCAGCGCCGCCGGCCGACCGGCCGGACGGCGCTGGGGAGGAAAACCCGGGGTTCCGGAAGGAGGACCTGCGCGCGATCTACCCCAGCCCGTTCGCTCCGGACCTCGTGGCCGCGGCGGCGCCGGCGAAGGGCAGCAAGTCGGCGCCGCCGCACCCGCTTGCGCAGTGCAAGCGCGCCCTGCGGAAGCTGTTCGAGGCGAAGCAGGGCGAGGAGGCCTTCTCGCTCTTCCTGCGCCCCGTCGACCCCGCCAGGGACAGAGCCCCCGACTACCTGTCGACCGTCCGGAAGCCGATGGACCTGGGCACGATCCAAGCCATCCTCGACAACAACCTCTACTCCCACCCCACCGAGATGCTCTCCGACATCGCTCTCGTCTGGAAGAACTGCCGGCAGTACAACCCCCCGGGGCACTACCTTCACATCTACGCCAACACCCTGGAAGCTGCCTTCGCGAAGCTCTACAACACCGAGCTTCAAAAGCACCCGCCCGTCGAGCCGGTGCCCGCGGCTCTGCCCCCCCTGACGCCGCCGGACAACGACGACATCCCGCCGAACTCGCTCGCCGCCGAGATGGTCTCGCAGCTCTCGGAGCTACCCTGCTTCTGCGACACGACGCACTCCATCGCCGCGAAGCTGACGTCCGTGCGCGGGGCGTGCCGCTGGGCGACCTCGCCCCACCAGCACCACCCCGACCGCCTCGACATTTACCTCCGTATCGTTCCGGCGATGCTGCCCAACGATCTGATTCACTCTGTCTTGGCCATCATCCAGCAGTTCAGGGATGCCTCGGCTCCCGCCACCCCCGGATAGCCTTGGTCCAGACGACGATGCTTTGTTCCGCCATCTTCTTGCGGAGTTGTCGAGGAGGAAGTCGTGAGCATCCACACTCCGACTCACAACCCCGTCCTTGTCAGCATAGGCGCAAGCACCTGTTCACCGATTGACGGCACTCACGGGTCTACGCAACGTCGCTCCGATTGTCACTAGCTGATCGTTGGTGCCCAACAACAACGCATCGGCGAATGGCGGTCCAAACGCCGTGAGTAGAAGGTGAGTTCAAAAGACACCACGGGTGTTCGTATCCACCTGAAAGAAGAGTGTCACTGAACTGCACGCCTCATCACCGGTAACTACGGTGTAAATTGAGCGCACCCGCAATGCACTGCATTCTCCGAATGAAGTTCGAAAACCGAAAGTCTCCTCCTAGCGTTATGAAGCAAGAGCACCTAGTGTGAGCCGGTCCACCCCTGTTCCCTAGAACTGCAGCGAATTGTCTGGCTGCTGTCTACCTTCAACCTAAGGGATCGTCACCGGCACGGCCCCACGAGCACTGGGGTTAGGGTCTTCGGATACGTGGCTTATCCGTTTCCAGCGACAAACGGGCTTCGGCTCGCGAATTCTCGTTTGGAGACACCAGTCAGGTGGGGAGTTTGGCTGGGGCGGCACATCTGTTACACATTAACGCAGGTGCCCTAAGGCAAGCTCAGCGGGAACAGAGATACACGATCTTCAGTACCGATCCTCGGTGTGAAAGCATGGCCTAACGATCCTTTGGTCTCGCTTCATGTTCAAGGGATGAAGCCGGAGGTGACAGAAAAATTACCACAGGGATAACTGGCTTGTGGCAGCCAAGCGTTCATAGCGACGTTGCTTTTTGATCCTTCGATGTCGGCTCTTCCTAACCTAGACAAGCAGAATTGTCTAAGGGTTGGATTGTTCACCCACTAACAGGGAACGTGAGCTGGGTTTAGACCGTCGTGAGACAGGTTGGGTTTACCCTACTGATGGAGAGAGAGCCCATCGGGCCAGCGCATTCCGACAGCAAAACGGGGTAGTACGAGAGGAGCTCCCGTTTCTAGTCCCTGGTATCTACGGTTGTTCAATCGGATAGTGCCGTGATGCTACCACTGGATGGATTATGGCTGAACGCCTCTAAGCCAGAACCCAGTCTAGAGGAATGCGTGAGTTACTCAGGGCACATCGGATTTATCGGGCCACACTGCCCAAGCGGCGACGAGAACTCGCCGCAGACCGTGTCGCAACAAAACATGTAGACGCAAGACAACGATGCAGTGTATCGCCCCAGTTTATTTGCATCCTAATCAAAAAAAAAAAAAAAAAAAAAAAGCATCACTGCGCACACCGGTCTGTCGGTCCCATCTCTGCCCCCTGGGTCCGTATCGAATTGTTTAAAGAAAGGTGACGGGTCCCCAACGACGACGTCAGAAAACGAAAATCTGTGGACCAGGAAAGAAGAAGAGGGGGACCACAAAGCGATCGCCCAGACGAAAACTCGAATGCGTGCAAACGCTGGACACACGTCCCGGCTCGGTGCGTTTGAATAGGCAATCGCGAGCCATTTGCACGCAAATAAGTATCAGCCTTTCGCTGCGTTCACCGTGCATCGCCATCCATTACTGTCCATCAGAAGGGCAAGATTCAGGACCTGACTCGTAAATCGGAGATGAGGCGGAAAACAAGTGAAAACATTGTAACACAAAAAGGAAAACAGAGCCGACAACCCCCAAAACGAACGAAAACGAAGGACAGAAGTCGAAATAATACCAGAAGAAGAAAAAGGACCAAAATACGCCCACTCGTGCACCGCCGAGACTCTAACTGTTTCACTTCGCGTTTACTGTGTCCCCTTTCTTCTGGTCCCTTGTCGTTGTTGAGAATCATAGCTCGCTGCACCGCGCTTTTGGGTCATCAGATGATGTTTTTGGTAACGTCCCTCTCTTCTAGACATGAAATTGTCCTCAAACATGACTGCATGCGCGACTTGCAACGTGTCGAAAGGTTGCATCACCGGTCCAGTCCTCTTTGTCAGATCTCCAGTCTGACAAACAGGGAACATGCGTGCGGATGCGCTACCCCCATTGTTTACAAGACACCTATGCGTTTCATTGCTAAAGTGAACAATGAACAAGGCGTACCCCGGCAATACGCCTCTTGGGTTCAATATGAACCGGCCCTATCATGGCTTACAAGAAGAAAACCGCAGCGGAAAGAAAACACGAAGTAAAAAAAGAAAGAGAGAAACACCGAACGAACGACGTGACTCGTCTACCGCACAGAAAGTCGTCCCCTGGTTGATCGTCGGCAACAGAAGATCGCCTCACAAAACAGAAAATAACCCCAGAAAAGACGGGGAAAACGCACGCGAGCGTCTCGCAGAGCCGTCTCTTGTGTCGTCCGTGAGAAGTATTCCGGGAGTCCTCGCGCGCTGGCCTTCCGGAATCTCTCCGCGAACGCAAGCCAAGAAACGAAAGCGGTCACCGCCGTTGAAGTTTCGCTCTTCTCGGGTCGCCGAAAAGTGTCCTCCTTTCCATCCGTCGTGCCGCGTCGCCGCTACACTGGCGTCTCCCGCCCGCGGGAAAGAGTGCCGTCAGGAAGCCGAAGGCAAACAAGCCCCCCCGGCGGGGTGACCGGCGTGAGAGTGAAGCCACATCGGGAGGACCGCTAGTCAGAACGCTGCATTCTGCATTCTCGCCTTGGAGCGTTACAGTGCTGCGATGGGAATCAGCGGCCTGTTGATGAGTCTGAAGTCGATCACGAGGGAATGCCACGTACGGTCGTTTAGCGGGCAAAGGGTGGGCGTCGACACGTACTGCTGGTTGCACAAGTTCGGGTACAACGACGCGGAGCAGTTGTGCACGGGAAAGGGGACGACGGGGTACCTGCGGTCGATCGTGAAGCGGGTGGAGATGCTACAGCGGGCGGGGCTGTACCCGGTGATGGTGTTCGACGGCGCCGACTTCCCGCTGAAGAGCGGGACGAACGCGGAGCGGCGGGCCAAGCGCAGCAGGGAGCAGGTGCGGGCCGAGCTGCTCAAAAACGCGAACCGAGTCCAGGACGCGCGGGCCGCGTACGGCAAAGGGCTCGAGATCACGCCGGCCATCGCGCAGTCGCTCATCCGGGTCCTGCGAGCGAAGGGCGTCGAATGCATCGTCGCCCCGTTCGAGGCGGACGCGCAGCTGGCGTACCTGGCCAAAACGGGCTACATCGACCTCGTCATCACCGAGGACAGCGACCTCGTCGCCCACGGGACGCCGCGCACCCTGTTCAAGATGGACCACGCCGGCAAGGGGCAACTGATCGAGTTCGAAAAACTCACGTCCGTCGTCGGGAACGTGTCGTTCAACAACTTCACGCACGAGATGTTCCTCCTCAACTGCATCCTCTCCGGCTGCGACTACCTCTCCTCCCTCCGCGGCATCGGCATCGTGAAAGCGAACAAGCTCGTGCGGCAGCACAAGGTGCCCGACACCATTTTCGAAGCCCTCCACCGAGACCAGTACGAGAACATCGAGGAGTACCGAACGCACTTCACGAAGGCGTTCATCTGCTTCAAGCACCACATCGTCTACGACCCCGTCTCCCACCGCGCGCAGTTCGCCAACCCGGTGGGAGAGGCGCTTGGGAGCTCGTCCGACGTGCTCAAGGCGATCGTCGGCGAGCAGTGGCCGGAGGCCGTCGCCCGCAAAATCTGCTGGGAGCACTCGCTCAACCCGGCGACTGGCCTCCCGTTCACGGAGGACGCGCTGTCCCGGCAGGACTGGACGACCCTGCAGAACGCCGACGCGTTCCTCCGCGGGCAGGGCGGTGCCGCGCCGCACCACGCCGCGGCCCAGCCGGCGGCCGACGGCGTGCCGCCGCCGGCGACGGGCGGCCCCCTCGAGGGCGCGGCGGGGGACGGCTGGATGACGGGCAGGAGCGCCGCTCGAACCGCGCGAAAACACGCCCTCGCCCAGCACCAGCCGCTGAAGCTGGTCGGCCTCCGCAAGCCGGCGTCGCTGCAGCCCAGCGCGCCCGGCGGGAAAGAAGCCGACGAGCAACCGCTCGCCGGTGCCGCAGACTCGACTACCCCGCAGCAGGAGCAGCAGCGTCAGCAGCAACCGCAACCGCAACCGCAACAGCAGCAGCTGCAACAGCAGCAGCTGCAACAGCAGGAACAGCAACAACAGCCGCAGCAGGGCAGTCGGCGGGCGGGGGTCCGGCGGCCTGCGGCGCGCGCTCGTTTCTTTTCGGAGCCGCCGAGCCCCGGCGGGCCGGAGCTGGCGTCCCGCGCCGACCGGCACCGCCTCATCCTCGCCGACCTCTTCCCCGCCCAAGAGCCGGGCGCCGGCGGCGCCGCCGAGGCCGTTGGCGAACGCCCGCAGAGCCTCGCCGCCCCCGAAACTGACAACGCGGGTCCCGCCCTGTCCGGCTTGTACGTGAAGAGGCCGCCTTCGTCACACTTCCCCGCGTCGCTTCGACACCGGTTTTCCGCTGGAGGGTATCCGTACGTGGAAGACTCGCTGTCGGACGATGCCGCCGACGGGACGTCTCTCAGCTCTGCCGACGGCGGTGAAGCAGCGCCCGGTCCCCAGCCTTCCGCCGCTCCTGCGTCTTGTTCGTCCGACGAGGACGACGAAGTCGTCGTGCAGCGCATCCTGCTGCAGCGGTCCGGCCCGCACGGCAAGTGTCCGCACGGCCGGTGCACTGTCGGCCACAGCATCTTCGACACGAAGTGCCTGCGCGTGGTTCCGCCCCCGCGGGCTGCCGCCGCCGTCGCCGAGCAAAGCGGGTCGCCCCTCGTCGTGAAGAGCTGCCTGCACTCCCCCGCCGAGAAGGCGCGGCGGGGTCCGACGCCGCGCGTGCGGTGGCACGAGCCCGCACCAGACGACACCGCCACCGCCGCGCGGCCTCCAGACTCTCCAGAGTTCCCAGACTCTCCGCACACGCCCCGTGGGGACTTCTTCAATCCGGTGGTATCGGCACCGGCGCCGCCTGGGGAGTGGGTCAAGACCCTTTGCCAAAAAGTGCGCGAGGAGTCCTCGTTGGTCGGTGCTGCGTTTCAACCGGGCGCCGCGTTCGGCGTGTGGAGGAGCCCGGCGACCAGCTCGTCTGCCCTCAGCTCGTTCGGGACGAAGAGGCCGGCTGCGTGTTTGGAGGGGGCCGCGTGCTCGGTCGCACACGAGCACCACCACCACCATCACCAGCACTACCATCCTCATCACCATCACCAACGGACAAAGCAGCCGGTGCGGTCGCCTCTCGGGGTGATTTCCCATTCAAACAACGAGAGCGAACGCCCGGCGCGCCAGGCATCCCTCGAGGAGATCCCTTGGAGGGAGCTCTCGCCGCTTGTGGAGCCGGAGTCGCAGGTGCTGGCGAAGGACTCGCTCGCCGGTCACGCCTTCGAGCCGCGGGAGCCGATGCTGCAGGAGTGTCGCGGCGCCGCCGGCGCGTCGCCGCCGGCGGCGAAGAGGCGGAAGCCGTCGGAGCAGTTCTTCGACGAGCTGCGGGCGGCGGCCGGCGGCGGGGCGTCTCCCCTCCTCTCGGGGCCGCCGGCGCAGGCTCGCTCTTCCCGCGGGCCGACGCTTATTGCGAAGGAGGCGCTCCGCGAACTCGTCAAAGTCGCCGCATCGTGAAGCTGGAGCTCTCGAGCCACGGGTTGATTCGCCAATTCTCCCTAATCGTTCGCACGCCGGCGTACACCGCGAACGGGTCAGGAAAGAGGCAGCACGGTTTCGTCCAAGTGCGACCCTCTTCCCTCTTTTCCATGCCGTGGGCCTCGGTTCGTGCACGCCGGCAGCAAGCCGGACTCTCATCGTGAAGGCAGCGCATCACGGGTTGAGACAGAGCCAGCACGCCTTCATTGAAGTGCGCCTCTTCCCTCGTTTCCGTGCTGTAAGCCTCAGCTTATGCACGCCGGTAGCAAGCCGGGACTCTCATTATGAAGGCAGCGCATCACGGGTCTGGACAGAAGCAGCACGCTTTCATTGAAGTGCGACCCTCTTCCCTCGTTTCCTTGCCGCGTGCCTCGGTTCGTGCATGCCCGGCAGCAAGCCAGACTCTCATCGTGCAGGCAGCGCTCCACCGGCTCAGAAAACCGGCAGCACGTTTTCATTGAAATGCAACGGCAAGCCTCGGCTCGTGCACGCCGGCAGCAAGCTTTACTCTCATCGTGAAGGCAGCACACCGTGGGTGAAGTGCGACCCCCTTCCCTCGTTTCCATGCTGTAAGCCTCAGCTTATGCACGCCGGCAGCAAGCCGGACTCTAATCGTGACTGCAGCGCACCACTCATTCTTCTTGGATATGTGCACGGGTAGCAAGCCGGACTCTAATCGTGACTGCAGCGCACCACTCATTCTTCTTGGATATGTGCACGGGTAGCAAGCCGGACTCTAATCGTGACTGCAGCGCACCACTCATTCTTCTTGGATATGTGCACGGGTAGCAAGCCGGACTCTAATCGTGACTGCAGCGCACCACTCATTCTTCTTGGATATGTGCACGGGTAGCAAGCCGGACTCTAATCGTGACTGCAGCGCACCACTCATTCTTCTTGGATATGTGCACGGGTAGCAAGCCGGACTCTAATCGTGACTGCAGCGCACCACTCAGTCTTCTTGGATATGTGCACGGGTAGCAAGCCGGACTCTAATCGTGACTGCAGCGCACCACTCATTCTTCTTGGATATGTGCACGGGTAGCAAGCCGGACTCTCATCGTTAAAGCACGGGTCAGGAAACAGGCAGCGCACTTTTCAGAGTGAAAGCTTTTCATCAAAGCGAGACCCTGTATTCCATTGCCTGCGCACGCCGGCAGAAATCGGCCCGGCTCGCCAGGGGAAGCGCTCGGAAAACTCATGACAAGTGGCTCTGCGTCAGCCTTGGCGAAGGGCCTTGGCGAAGGAGAAGAACTGAGCGCGCTCTTTTTTCTCCCGACCACAGGGCACAAGTCTCATGCCCGGCAGCCGCGCAGCTTCCGTGCCCTTTCATGCAATTGCTCGGCTTTTCAGCACGCACGATCTTGCGGGTTTCCCTGCAATGTGTTTTGAAGGCTAAAAAAGGCGCGGGCAGCGCGTTTTAATGGTTGATCAAGGTTCCAAACCTGAACATGAAAGAGGGTACAACCCCCATGCACGCCCGAACGAAACGAAACGCCTGTCTTTTTACGTTTTGAAATCGTCAATATGCGCCCTCACGACTTTGTTTTCGACACATGAAAGACCTGGACGGCAAACCCACCGAAGGGTATTCAGTCAAGCGCACGCAGCTGAGAGAGCGAAACAAATCTGCCCCCTGTTCGCCAGCAAGTAGCTGACGAACCTCTTGGCAGTAGTGTGCTGCTTGCAAGTGTGAAGAACAAATCCAAGACGTCAGTCTTCGGGCGGTGAGTGACACAAGCAGGCCTTTCCGCTACGTACCTGCTCCCCTCTCGGGGGGCCTCCGACACGTCTCAAGGGGTTGGCTCCTTTGATTGCGGGGGACGGAAAAACGTAGCGAACGCGACGAAGGTAAGCCTTGCTGTTTTCAGGAAAAGACATCCGAAAATTCAAACAAGAAAAGGAGATATTCCCATGTCCCAAGGGTCCGGCAAGGCCCGGTCACAGGAGATGCCGCGTTCGCTCCACAGCCGCCGATCGAGTGTATACGGCTGCACTTGCTATGGCTACTTTCGCCTGGACAAGTCTTGGGGCCAAACCGCCTCCATCCTATCGCTAATCTCGATAACCGTAGCATACGCAAGCTTCGTTTGCTTTCGCCTAGCATTAGATTAGTTTCTGCTGGCACAACTGCCTTCCTGGATTCAATGCCACCGAAAAGCCTAACTGTCGTACTGCCAGATTCTCACGTTCCTGATTCTGTCACCGTCGTACTGCCAGATTCTCACGTTTCCTGATTCTGTCGCCTTCCTCGCTTTAGAGAGTCCTCAAGTCTTCTGAGGAATCATATGCTATTTTCTGCATCTCAAACAGGGCGTGACTTTCATCACGACCTTACGACCTCGCTTTGTAGACGCGCACGCTAAAGCAAACGTTTCTCTCGCTTGCACACCTTTTTTTGCTCCTTCCTGATTGCCTGCCGTGTTGCACTGGTGTGCCCCGGAAAGACGGCGACATGCAATTCGATGCTGCCCTAGAGGATAGGGATGAACACGACAGACATCGGACACGCTCTCCGGCGCGCTTCCAGTCGGGAGGGGCGGGAGTGATTGTGCTCAGGGACCGACGCCGACGCGGTCTCAAGACGAATTGGCACCTTAGTGAGGTGAACGACTGCTTAATCCCCTCAGAACGCGGCTACTTAACACCAGGATGCAAATTGAACAGGGGTTGCGAACATTCGTCGAACTCTAAACCAGCTTTTGCCCTACCCTGTACGGATTCCCTCATCTACACATGTTGAGCGATATCCATTCCGGAGAGACCGTGATTTGCCGTGGAGGACACGTACCAGGAGCACTTCCACAACTCCGGGAGCTAGGGATAAACCTGATAGACTGAGGCGCAGCGTGGGTGAACTGTGATTTGCAGCCCCATGAAGGGGCGGACCGACTTGATATTGACATATTGTGCACCACAACGCAACATACCTAACACCAGGAGAAACCTTAAAAAAGAAGGGAACACGGAGAGTCCCGTCATCGCTGCGACCGACTCAGTGGTCGTGGGCTGAACGAGAACGGCTGGCGAGGCGCGGTGCGTGGTGGCCTCGCCCTGCCAACACACTTCCTGCATACCACCGGGGCTCGTGTGCCGTGTATTGTAGCGTCGTGGGCGAATCGCCTTCGCGCCGCGCGTTCTTCTTTTTTTTTTTTTCCCCCGCCTTCCCGAAAGCTTTTCTGCTCAGAAACATTGCGGTCTCGCGCTGGTGAAACCAGAAGACCTCGGCGAGAAGAAGCAGCGAGGCACAGCAGAACAGAGAAATAAAGGAGTTGCCCGCCATTCTCTTTATTTCATAAGAATAAACCACAACCGCGCATTTCTTCCCGTTTCTTCCTGAGTCGCCGGTGCCTGCCGCACCCGCGTTCGCGTTTTCTCAGTTGGCTTCAACCCCGAACGAAGAACGCCGTCCATGTTCTCGCCCACTTTTCCCGAAGTGCTGGCCACGTGAGCAGAATTTGGCCCTCTCAGCGTCGAAGCTCCTATTCAAGTCATTCGGACCATTTTCGTTCTTCCTCTCCTAGCATTAGCATTACGCTCGTTTCGACGTAGCAGCCTCGCAACCAATTTGTTCTCCATTTTTTCCGTCAACACCAAAGAAGTATTCCGTCTCCCCAAGAGTACCACCCTCATCTTTTGTGTATCTCACTTGTCTCGCTTGTACTACCTTTTCATTTGTGAAGCTCTTTTTGGGGAAAAGAAACATTCAAGTCACACACACACACATATAGGAGTCACAGGACCCAAAAGCAGCGTGTCGGAAACTCAAAGCCGACTGGTGAAAGTGACAAGTGGGCTGTCTTCGCTTCAGACGTTACCCACTTAAAGCCCTGAACTTAAACACCCACACACACACTTAACACGCCCGCGCTCCGTATTCGAGTAGCGCCACAAGCAAAAACCACACGGTGCCACGCGCAAGGATCGTTGGAAGGTGGTAAGCCTCCGTGGTTTCTACCGCCAACGAAGAGGGTAGTCCTCCGGCGACGACTGGCAACCACAGGGAGAACGTCCCGCTTTGCATACCTTCCATCTCTACTTCCAAGTCAGTGTAGTTGTATACGTCTACTCGCTCACACGTATACTCAAGCTAGCGTCTTGCCACGATGCCCCTCCAAACGCGAATGCGCGACGACAGTTTGCTGGGCCATGTCCCGTACAATGACGGCGAATGGTCCGCCCTGCGGGACAACACGCTGCGGGTGCTTCCTCAGAAGAGGGCCATCCGCACGGTTGTCTACGTCCGCCGGAAAGCGGACGTCAAAACGAGAGAGGTGCAGCGCGTGAAGGTGCTCGACATGGCGTCTGAATCCGCTCCCACTGAGTACACAAAATGGGTCCCGCGACTCTGCGAGGTATCGGTCGACCCGCAAGACCTGAAAGCCTCGTCCCTGTCGATCCGGAAGTTCTCCGACGCCAAGTCGGCGCCGCGCTCCCTGCTGCTGGAAAACCTCGGGGAAGTCGTGAAGAAGTACATCCCTTCGCACGAGGCCCTGCGGTATCCGATACCCCTTCCGCCGGACACCCCTCGAGACGTTCGGGAGTGTGCCGGGAATGCGCTGACGAACGAGGCGGACGACACCAGCGCCGAGGAGTGCCGGTACGGGCACCTGGCCCTGTCGCTGACCGAGACCGCCGACGGGAAGGCGGGGAAGGCGTTTTTTTCGGAGGTCGCGTGCAAGTCGACGACGGAGCGGGACGCCTGGTTCCAGCTATTGCACGACTTCCTGATCCTCGCCGAGATGGACAAGATCAAGAGCATCCGCGCCGCCGGCGAGGAGCGGGCGTACGGCCGCGAGGCGCCGCCCGTGCAGCTGCCGGACTCCCCGGAGTTCCGCCAGCACATGAACTTCTTCCGGTCCGGCGTCAAGCTCGACGACAACGAGACCGCCCCTGGCGGCTGCTGCCAGCGACTGAGCACGCCGCCCGAACACGCCGTTAAAATCCGGTTCGCCCGCGAAGACCGGAACGTCCCGCGGAAGATCACAGCGTGCAGGGAGCCGGGGCACATCATGGTCCTGAGCCCCCGCCTCGGCGGGCTGCTGCACACGCGGGACACCGTGATCGACCTCGCGAAGTTCGTCGTGCACATCGACCTGCACGACTTCAACGCGATCAAGCTCATCTCAAACGAGGACTCCGAACAGGTGGTCAAAATCGAAATCGGCTCGTCGAAAGAAGAGAGGAAGGCTCGAGATGCATGGGTGGCTTGGCTGCTATACGTCAAAGCCATGCAAAATATGCTAGCAGCGATCAGCAGCGGCCAATGGAAACGAGTGGAGGAAGAGCAAACGGGTACGCCCGTATACTTGGAAAACGTCAACAACGAACCTCGGGTCGCATTTGCTTCGTTTCCGACCGGGATCTCGTGGAGGGATGAACTCGATGCGAACAAGAGGAAGTGCTACCGACGGCTCGACAACAGGCCGGCAGCAGTGATCAACGGGAAAACTGTGAAGTTTGTCAGAGTCGCAGCCTACGACATCAACGAGGTCTTCCAACAGACTCGCGAGGAGACCGTCGGCGACTACTCAGCGCCGTTGTTCGACCTGGGCGACATCGCGGGCGGGTCGCAAACTGCTCTGACCCCTCGATTGACCACGCTGTCCCTACTTGGGACTAGTGAGCACACCATGCCCACTGGAATAATCGAGTATCAAGTCGGGACACGCCGTAAGCCGCCCTGCGTTCCCGCGCCGTGGAATGACTTGGATTCGGACAGCTCGACCGAGTTTCAGTGGGACGCCAGGGTTTCCTCGCGGGTGCGTCCCGACGGGGGGGGCGCGAAGCTTGAAAACTTCAAGCGATGGATGCTTACTGGAGGGTTGATAGAGGACTTTCGGACACTCCCCCGGCCTAACCACGTCAACGATGATGATACGCTCAGCGACCAAGACTTCTCAAACCAATACGGCTCCCGGATGCCGCCGTCGTCAGACCGCTCCGAATCTGCCAACAGCAACCAGGGAGACTTGTCCGATGGGAAGGATACAGCGAACTTTGGAGCCTCGAAGACGATTCCCATGTCCCTCGCCCATCATTTTGATGAGCGAGGACACCCTGTCGATGACACGTTCGGTTTCGGCGGGATGAACGTGCCGCCATCCTTCACAAACGGGCCACTGAGTCCGCCCAGTCACAAACCCGAGGAAACGGAGGACCGCCGATACCCGCTCTCGTGGACAGCAGAGGATCAACGGACAATTACGGGACTTGATGCGAACCGTCCGGGGGTATACATTGACCCTACCGTGGAGCGCCCGCCTTCTGCTGAAACAGGAGAAGACGGGTGGCAGTCGCTGTCGTCCATGGACGAAGAGCCGGTGGTGAAGGAGCCGACCAAAGCGGCCGAGAAGAAGAAAGCAGAGCAAAAGAGCCAGCCCAAAAAGCAGCCGCAGGAGCTTCCCGTCAGGAAATCCGTCCCGCTGTTCGCGGGCCAACCAGACGCGCGCCGCAGCCGGTTCTCCGTCCTGGCAACGTCCGGGCGGAGGCCTGCAGAACCGAAGGAAGTCACGTTCCGCTCGGACCATCCGGCAGTACGAAGCACAACCTTCCCTTCCGCCTCCACAAACTGGGAGACCGTCGACTTTGATCCAGCTTGGGGGACAGTGTCTGGTCCTGAGGACGTTGCGGCAAAATTGAACACGCGGAAGAGCACGAAGAAAAAGAAGCAAATTAACTTGTTGTCGGTCGGCGAAGCGAAACGCGTGCAGGGCAACAGGAAGCGGACCAGCAGCTTCGCCGACACGTGGGTTTCCGGCGACGAAGGTTTGCTGTCGCCGTTGAATCCCTCGCTGGCGGCAGACCCGCAGCGCAGCAGGGTGAAGCTCTCGCACGGCGCCAGCGGCCGGGCACGTGAGGATGACTGGGTCGACGGGTTGGACGACGGGTTGCAAGCTCATCCGTATCGGAGGGGGTTCACCTGATGCCATCGCGACGGATCCACTAGCATCTCCGATCTCTTCGCCGCGTCTGACGGTGCGCTAGACGATTTGCAAAACACTCTTTTCGTCGTAGCGTTTCTGTGTGCCCGGCCTCGTACCAAAGCGTGCCAACACTTATGGTCCTGCACATCGACTCCTACCCACCGTCCAAGTGTTGTCGTTCTCCGAAGCTGCGGGGCCGCATCACTCCTGGCGAGTAGCATGGCCCGGCGAGCAGCTTCTTTTGCGACCAAATCTGATGCCCACGCTCACTTCCGGCGTCTCATCCCTCTCGACTGCCACGTGCACGCACCCCGCAGCCGAACAGCATCGTTCTTTCGGGAAGGTTCTACCTTCCGGAAAGAATCTTGGCGGCAATTGGCGGCAATACCGTGCCAGTTTTTGTCAGGCACGTCTCACAAGAACATCGGGTTGAAGCGCTGGGGAGATGAAGGGCGTCGAAGTCGAAAAGGTAGCACTGGGCTTTTGCCCTTTGCATTTTCTTTTTAGCCATGCAGTGTGTGAGGGAATTGAACCGCTCAAGTAGGACCTTCTGATCATGATCATTTTCCAATTTGCCACCTGAAACCACGTCCATCTCAGGGTAGTGCGGTCAACGAACCTCCACCCCGCTAAAGATGATGGTGCAACTCCCCCCTTGTTTTTCTCATGCTAGCTTATAACAGGTGACTACACGGGCAAAGGTGTCAGTAGGAGCGTGCGGTGCGAGGTGGCCACGTCAAAACAGGGCAAAACCACATCGCGCGGGTGCAAAAACCCGTACTTCTTTTGCGGAAGAGTTCCATGCACAGCGTACCGAAGCTTCTCGGTTTTGTGGAAAGTGTCCCCACTGATTTCTGTCAGCATCCAATACCAAGGTGGTCTAATTCACAACGTGTGTTGTGTGTGTGCGAAGGGGGAGCCAAGTTGAAATATCTATGTTTCTGGGCGACCTCCTTGTTGATATCCACTCGCCAAAGCGAGGTTGGTACATCAAAACGCAGGTCCTTTTGCACTCCTGGCGCACCGAGCTCAAGCTAGCCCGCTAAGTGTCTGTGTGTGTATGTGTGTCCGTTTGGTGCAAAATGCGAGAAGAACCATGATCTCCCCTTTTCCCACTGCTTCTTTGCTGCGCGCAGCAAAGGTGCTTTTCCCCGCGCTTGCTTGCACGGCGACCTCCCCCCTTTTTACGATAGCAACCTTGTTGTCACGTCAAAAAGACCGTTGGAAACCGTTTGAGTATCTGGAAGCGATCAAACAATCAAAAAAGGTAGAAAGACAGCGGCATGCGTACGAGGTCCTCGGTCCAACCGTCTGACTGTACGCACAGGGAAGCTGGAATGAAATACGACAGCCCTAAAAAATCGGACTGGCCGACTCGGTTTAGAATCCATCTGACTTCAGTCGTAATTTTGTTGCATTAGTGTGATTGTCAGGCCTTCGACTACCCTGAGCAACGCATTTCAGTCTTAATCAGACCGGCAACTGGACTCCTGTATGAAGATAGTGTCGGCAAAAGTCGATCTGACTTTATTTTGAATCAGACGCCCTGGCACCGTACACGACGACGTTAACTCTTTCTCACAAGCACTGCGGAGCAGTTGTTTTAGAAGATCAATATGCGGTCAGCACTTTTGAAAACAAGCGCGAGATCTTTGGCGTCAGGTCATGGTCGCTGTTCTGTCGTCCCGCAAAACAGGTTCGTGAGATCGGTCTGTTTCGTTCCTGTTGGCACGGCGGCCTGGTTCTTAGATGTTACCTTTTCCTCGGGTAACCTTTTCTGGCATTTCTTTGAAACCTTTTTCTACATCAGAAGTGCCTTTGACTGCCGGCTGTTTGCGTTTGGGCAACCCGTCCGCAAACCTTCCGTAGAGGCACACCGCGTGCCTTGTCCACCTTGATGCCGTGGACGCCTCTCTCTCTTGTGAACTTTTTGACATGCGGTGCGAACAGCGAGTCGTGCAGTAGCCAATCTCCAAGGGTTCGTCATATGTTGACCTTCTGCGTGTCGTTGGCAGTCCGGCTTCAGCTTCAACCCTCTTCTTCGGCGACGTTTTCCCTCTCACGAGAAGATTACCGACCCAGTCAAACCGATGTAGCAAGGTCGAATCCTTTTACTCACGTCCAACCAGGGCAGTTCCGCACTCGCTGCCCGCAAAGCAAGCTCCCCCGTGGGTGCTCCATTTGTTGACACCGTCGATCCATGCTGGGCTGAATAACCGAATATGCAGATCCCTCTGAACAGCAGCAGCGACTCTGTTCTGTTGAACAATCCTCGTACAGCCCGTGAGAACGACATGCGAAAAATAAGCTCCGGGCCACAGGGCTGTCTCAGTTTCGGACGGAATAGCTCAGCAAGATTGAGAGAGATAAATGGTGACAGCCATAAGATCCACCCCAATATCGTAGGGTGCCTGTTTTGGTGGTTGATCAGAACTTCTTCTCCTGTGAATACGAAGCAAGATGCAAATAAGGAAGAAATCGACCAACCTGCATGCACAAACAACACGAAACGCCTGTCTTTTTTCCACAAAAGCCAGGAGGGGGAGGAAACGTAAAGCCACTCGAACAAAGTGCGCTCACCAGGGATTCCCCCCTCCCTTTGTTTGCTATTTTCCCGTTACCGTTCCGCGGCGCTGGGTTTCGTCTGTTTCCGTAAAAAGGGGGGGGGGGGGGGGGGGGAAGCACAAAAAAACAGTCACCACATTGCGCATTTCTTTTGTGCCAGCGCTCTCTTTACTTTTACTTCTCTTCCTGTTGTGTGCCGCAACCAACCTATCCACGTTTGTGAGCCATTCCGTTTACGAGAGCCGCCTCAGCGTTGCAACAAAGTGCCCATATTAAAGCTTCTAGATCAAGATGCACAATGAAGATACCGATGAGTGATGTGCCTTCCAACAGGCTTGTTAACTGGACACCGTTCGTGTACACATCTTGTTGCCGGATGGAGAGAAAGAGGAGACGCAGTTTCACTTCGTCCACTGAGATTGTTATCAAACTACAAGTTGACGTACCAGTCAAGTGAAAACTCGAAACTGTGACCCCAGGTGGCGACTGCCGACCACGACAGTGCGCGCACTAAGAGTTGGGACAGCTAGCCAGGCCAAGCTCATTACACAGAGAGCTTGCCACATCCTCGTGAGATGTGCCGCTTGGACGAAGACATTCAGCTATCGCGACGGGGCCGAACCCCCCATCCGCTACCACCGCACGATGAAGACAAAAGTCTTGAGCCGGGTACCGGATGGAGAAGTTTGCAACCTCCAACGCTCTATTCGTTCCTCGCCCAACCCACTCTTTGGAGAGGAGTCACGGGACCCAAAATCAGTGTGCGGAAATGCGGAACCGACCGGTGAACGTGACACGTGGGCTGTACTGCCCCACCCACACAACCCAGCAATTCCGCGCGACTCGTGCGCGTCTTTCTTTTAGAGATGCGGCATTTGGGCTACCTTGAGATAAAAATAGATACGTCCACGTGCTGAGTCTTACAGGCCACCGCGCACCTGAGGAAATGACGGCCACGTATCTTTCCGATATACGCCTGGACAGTACTGCCGCTCAGTGCTGGAATTGAGAGCCTTCTTCTTACTCACTTTTAACGAGGTCGACTCTCTTTTTTATGGTAACAAGCTTGCTTGTCTGTATCAGTCGGATGGCAGCGTGCTGTGCTACATCACTCAAAACAGGGCTTACACACGTACGCACAAGCTAAATTGTGAAACCACTCAACACCACCAGGCGAAAAGAAGCGAAAAAGAAAAGAAGAACGACACGCCACGAAACGCCAGCTCTGGCCTGAGAGAGAAGAGAGCAACCCGTGTAGAAAATAAGCGAGGAAAACAGAGAAGAAAGAAGCACCTCACAGAAAAAAGGATGCGGCAAATCACCAAATGAAAAGGAGGGGTTCGTGAAGGTTGAAGCCGTGACCCCCCCCTCCTCTTTTCTTTCCGTTTCCGCGTGTCTATCAACCACAAACCGGCCGAAGAAAGAAGCCCTTTTTGCAAGGCCTTCCACGCGCCCGACAAGCGCGGGTGCGCCCGGCCCCGTCCCGCCCCGTGTGACAAAACCGGCAAAAACGGATCTGGCGGCTTCCTTTGTTTGTGCGCACTTCCTTCAAACCTGTTTTGTTCATCTATCGGGAGTGAGGATAGTACGCTGCCGTCGATCTGTTTTTGTCCTTGACAAATTGCATTTGTTAGACACACATACTTGCCGGTAGCCTGCTTTCGACGGCAGCTGCCGGTCGAGTGCTTTGTGCCGTCGTGAGAGACTCTGACGACACGAAGTAGGGCTGAGCCTATTTCTTTGTGAAATGCCTCTCCAATCGTGCGCCCGTGAGGACACGATGACGACCCCAGTGCCATACAACGACGGTGACTGGTCCGCGCTACAAGGTAACACTCTCAAGGCGCTTGCAACAACGCGGGAGGAGCGAGGGGTGATGTACGTGCGGCGGCGCGCCAACGCGAAGACGCGGAAGGTCAGGAAGATCAAAAAGGCTCTCGACGTCGCGGCCGAGAAGGAAGAGACCGCCTTCACCCGCTGGAAGCCGCGGACTTGCAAAGTCTTGATCAACCCGGCGGACTGGGGCAAGTCGTCCTTGCACATTGCCCGGTTCAAAGACTCCAAAGAGAAGCAAAACCTTCTCCTGTCCACACTCGACGAAGCTACCAAGCGGTACCTCCCCTCCCACGAAGCACTCCGTTTCCCCATCCCTATTGCAGACGACGCATCCCCCGAGATCAGAGACTGCGCGCAGGAGACTATGACAGTTGAAGACGACGACGGGCAAAAAGAGTTCCGCTACGGCCATTTGATCTTCACCCTGACTGGGAACTATGACGGAAAGCCGTACTGTACCGAAGTCGCGTGCAAAAGCACGAGCGAGCGGGACTGCTGGGTGCAGCTGTTCCAGGACTTCATGATCATTGCGGAGATGGACAAGATCCGGAAGGTTGGCAGCACCGCGTTCCCCCCGGACACGGGGAACCAGCACGACGAGTTTCCGGCGGAGAAGTGGGGGGACCCCCTTCGGGTCTTCTTCTCCGGGATGAAGGACGACGATCTCGACAGCCTCCCGGGGGGCTGCGGGCTGAGCGTGGACAAGCCGCCGGAGCATGACCTACGCGTCAGGTTGCCGAAGGAGGACCGGCTCATATCGAGGCGGATAAAATTCGCCGGCGAGCCCGGCTGCGTGCTGATCTCGAACCCGCGGAACTTGAAAGGCTTCGTGAGCGGTCGAACGACGCGGGTTATCCTCGATTTGACGCGGTACATCATCCGCGTCGAGCTGCACGACTTCAACGTGTTCACGTTCATCTCCGTGACCGACCCGCACGACGTCGTGAAGCTGGAAGTTGTCGGGCGGAAGGAGGAGAAGAAGGCGCGCGACAAATGGCTGTCGTGGCTGCTGTTCGTGAAGGCCGCGAAGAGCGTCGCGAACGCGGAGCAGCAGGGCTTGTGGAGGAAGGCGACCGAGCTGCAGAGCGGGTCGCTGATCTTCGTCGAAAACGTGGCCGACGACCCGCGGCTGGCGTACCCCTCCGACAGGTTCCCGACCACCAGCGGCTGGCGGGAAGACCTGGACGAGCAGCGCCGGAAGTGCTACAGAAGGTCGGACGGGAGGCTGGCGGCCGTGGTCAACCTGCCGCAGGGTCGGCTGGCCAGGATCGTCGCGTACGACATCAACGAGGTGTTCCAGCAAACCGCCGACGAAACAGTCGGGTTCACCCACCCGCATGATGACGTCGACGATGCCCAGTCACTCGCTCCGCAGGTCTCCGCGAATCCGACTCCGAAGATCACGATCACGTCGAACACCTTGTACCGTTCCGAAACCACGCTGTACAACGTCGCTCCCGCCGTCAAAGAGTATGTTCCGTCCCGGCACCGGAAGGTGGCTCGGCTGCCCGCGCCGTGGGAGGCACTCGACTCCGACAGCTCCGCCGACTACTCGGCCGACGAGCGCGCGCTGCCCGACGGGAAACCGGTCAACTTCAGGAGCTGGATGCTGTCTGGCGAGACGATCGAACATTGGCGGCAGCTGCCGAAGGTCACGGTCACGTCGTTGCCGCCGTCTCCGACGGTGAAGCCAGACGTCGGGTTCAACGCGCATTGTGACATGCACGTGCTGTCCGACGGATCCGGGACAGACACAGAGGAGTTGGCGCAGGACGTGGCTGAAAAACCGGTGTTGAACCGGTCGATGTTCGAGAAGCGGAAGCTCGGCAGCGGAATCATCACCCTCCTCGACGCCGCCCACCGGACGCTGCGGAACGTCAGCGACCGGGGGGGGGAGTCGTCGGGCCGGTCTCGGCTGTTCTCTCCCCCGCACCTGCTCACGCAGCTGCCGTCGCCGAAGTCGCTGTTGCGGCGGCCGTCGGCGCCGCTGTTCCACGACCCGGAGCCGTCGCCGCACCAGGGCATCCGCCGGAAAAGCCAGACGCCCCTCCCACCGACGCACTCACCCTCTTCCTCCAGGATGGCGTCGTGCGAAGCCATCTCGACCCCGTTCGAAGACCACCTCGACATCCCGTGCACGCAGACCATCATCGTCCCCGCCACCCGCCGCCACGACACGCTGCAGCCCAGCGCCAGCTCCGCCCTGCACCCCGGAAACTCCGGCGCCCCGGCAGACGCGGGGAAACCGCCGGTCAACGGGGTCACGGCGTTCCTCGACAAAGAGCCGTGGGCAAGCCTCTCCTCCTCCGACAACGCCGATGAACCCCCGATGATACCCTCCGAGGAGGGCGACAAGCTGGGTTGCCCGTTCATCCCATTTGACGAGACGACACAGGATGAAGGCTTGTCCGCAACCCCGCTGTCACCGAAGGACACGGCATCCTCCAGCGAAGAGAGATCCCGGCGGCCCGGGGCGGTCGTGCCGCCCGCCAGCCAGCGGCGGCGGGGCTCCGGCGCGAGCGCGAAGCAGCGGAAAACGCGGAAGAGCTGGCGGTCGTCCGGCGGCGTCTCGCCCCAGCGCAAGCCGGCGGCCGACCCGCCCGGGAAGGCGAAGCCCGGGACGCCGGACGGGACGCTGTCGAACTCGTCGGCCGACGAAAAAGCGGCGGGCATCGGCGCCGCGTGGAAGATGCAGTCCGAGTCCGGCTCCTCCAACCGCGCCCGGCAGCAGAGCCAGCTCAGCAGCCTTGCCCCCCTCGCGCCGCCCGGGCTGTTCCCGAGCAACGCGTCTCAAGACCCGCCGTCGCGGGTCTCGAAGCGCACGCTGCTCTTCCGGAAGAAGGCGCCCGCCGTCAAGGACCTCATGGCGAGCGACGACCGCCCGCACAGCCCGTCGTCGTCGCCGGTCTCCAAAAGGGGCCCAGGATCGCCGCCGCCGTCGTTCAAGAACGATCCGGCGCTCGCCCAGCAGTACCAGCTGCACCTCAACAACTCCTTCTCGTCCGCCGGATCGCCTCGGTCCGCGAACGGGTACCATCGACTCCCCGACAGCGACGAGGTGCTCGCGCGCGCCCTGCGGAAAACGAAGGTGCCGGAGGAGGCGATGAAGCAGGTCCAAGCCAGCCAGACGACGCCGACGAGCCGATCTGGAAGCGCGAAGGCGCGAGGAAAAGGCGCGTGGTTCCAAAACGGCGGTGGCGGCCGGCCCGACGACACGCCGCCGGCGAAAAAGCCGGCGTTCGACAACGAGGACGAGGTGCTGTCCCCGCACTCCAGCTGGGGCTCGCCAGGGATCCCGCCGATCGACCCGGTTCGGAGGCCGCCGGCGTCTCCGTCGCAGCGGTCGGAGAAGTCGCAGAACGGGCTGGGGTTCGTGTTCCCGGGGGCGCAGGCCCGGCGCTGCATCGCGGGGTCCAAGGCCAAAAACGAGGTGCTGCTCGAAAAATCGCCGACGACCACGACGCCGACCACGACGAGGGGCGAAGGCACCCTCTGGCGGCCGTGGGTGGCCGGCGGCGCGTCGGACTTCGCCGGGCTCGACTCCTCCGAGGGCACCGCGCTCAGCTACGGCGGCGCGGGGAACGGCGACGGGGGGGGTGTCCTGCACCACCCGCTGCTCAACGGGTCAGTCAGGCACGGGGCGGAGCCGAGGGTGCAGCGCTGCTGGGTGGTGCCGAGGCGGGGGGACGCGGGGGAGGCGTGTCTAGCGGTGTCGACGACGGATCCCGAAGGGCTGCAGACGACCCAAAAAATCAGGACCCAGGACATCGCGGACGTCGGCAGGGAGCACGGACACGAGGACGCCGGGAAGGCCTTCCGCGTCGTGCTGACGACCGGCTCCGTCCGGAAGTTCGTGTTCCGGTGCCCAAGCGAGGCGGACTGCTCGGATTGGGTAGCGAAAATCAAGCGAATGGTCCGAGGCGACGTTCTCGACGGCGAGTGGGAAGCCGGCGGCCAGCTCGGCCTCGTCCTCGCGGGTGCGAAGACGCACAGCGCGCACAACCCGAACCAAGCATGGGTATCCTCGCCGTTCGAGTCGCTCCACGCGTTGCCGGCGCAGCTGGGGGGGACGAACAGTGACGGCGCGTCGCTGCTGGGCCCGGACAGCATCTTGCCGTCCCCCCGCGACGTGTTCGCGGTGGAGCACCTGGAGCGCCCCCAGCATATGGTGCTGCTGCCGGCCAGCCGCTCGGACTGCCGCGGGGTGCTGTCCCCGTCGCCCCGGGACCAGCTCGACAAGCTGCTGAACCGCAACAGCAACCGCCAAGTCGCGCCCCCCCAGTACCGCGGCAGCCCGCCCGGGAGCCCGAAGCTCGCGGGTCCCGGCCGCCCTTACAACACCGACGGCGCGAATGGGCCGCTGCACTTCCCGGTTGCCTCGTCGCCTCGGTCCCCGCTCCCTGCGTCGCGGAACGGCACACCGCAGCTGGCGTTGTGACGATGCGACCCGAAAGCGACCGGCCTTGCGGCGCTTTCGCACTCTACTCAAACCGCAGTGGTTCCCGGGTGATGCTTTCTTTGGACTGCCGCCGGGGTGCTCTCCTCGTCGCCCCGGGACCAGCCCGACAAGCTGCTGAACCGCAGCCGCCAAGTCGCGGCAGCCCGCCCGGGAGCCCGAAGCTCGCGGGTCCCGGCCTCCCGTACAACGCCGACGGCACCAATGGGCCGCTGCACTTCCCGATTGCCTCGTCGCCTCGGTCACCGCTTTGCGTCGCGTGACGGCAGCTCGCGTTGTGACCCGAAAGTGGCCGGCCTTGCGGGGCGTTTGGCACCACCCTGCTGCTCAAACCGCGGCGGTTCTCTCATGCTTTCTCGGATACACCACCGCCCTCGATTTCCCGCGAAGCCGAATGCCTTCGCGGACGCGTGCCTCAGCACTGCAGCACGAAACTAACATTCCCACCCTGCGTGGAAGTGCAGGTTGGCCTGTGACCCGCTTTGAGAACTCTGGAGTCCGACATGTGTGCTTCCTGCGGCTTCCTACTCATGGGGGACCAGGGTAGGCACTCTCACACCTCAAACATAGGACAAACCACCCTGCGTGGAGGTGCGAGCGGCCCCGGCAGCCGCAACTGGCGCCGAACCCTGAACAGGCCTGCGCCGACTGCTGCCTGCAGCGTGCGCAACCGCTTGGTCGGGACGCGCCAGACCACCAGCGTTTTCAGCTCTGTCGCAACCGATTGATGTGACCCCTGTCTTGCGCTGACCTTTTTGCTGTGAAAAGAGCGAAAGCGATTTATCTGCAGACAGCTGGCCTCACGTACTCCGTCTCGATTCGACGACGATCGGCTTACTGACCGTTATCGGTCGATGCGATCCGGGTTGATGTGGGAATGTGGCGGTGTTCCTGTCCGAGAACGAGCATCGCATATCTCCTAATGCGCAAGCCGCTTCGGGCGAGCGGCAGCTGGCCGTTTGCCGACGCGGGCGTGCACTGTGCGTGGCAAGCGAGACACGAATCTCGCGTACGTTCTTTTTGTTTTTTAGTACCAACAATCTTGCGGGTTGCCCTTCAATGTATTGTGCAGGCTAAAAAGACGTAGACAGGTGTTTTGGGGGTTGATCAGAATTCCTCACCTGAATATGACACGGGGTAAATACAAGTGGGAAACGATCAACCGGCACGCACAATAAAAACGAAGCACCCGTCTTTTTTTCTCTTACGAACAGCCGTGTCGGTCGCTACGTTGTGCACCTTGCTCCCGGGTGCCCCAGGAAAAGAAAAGAACGAAAAGAAAACGCAAAAAAAAGCACGAAATAAACAGCCAAAGAATACTCGACGTAGCTGCTTTGACTCCGAATGGAAGGAAGGCAATATAGAGGTAGAGGGGAACACAATCTGATTTGTTCTTCGCTTACACCACCGTGTGTTGTTTTCTCACTCAGGACTTTTGACCTGTTGTGTTTGTTGTATGATTTTTTGCATTGGGGTAGACCCCCATGACCTCACGTCCGTTCAACACGTGGTTCGGTTACAGCACTTGTGATCCCTTCGGTTCTTTGTCTGGCAGCTATTGTCGAGCGTTTCCTTCCAAGCTGGCGCTTATGTAAAAAAGAAAAGTGAAGAGCCAGTGAATTGGACCCGAGGACCTCTCGTGAGTTAGCCCTAGTACTGCTGCCCCCGCATGATTTGTGCGTGAACGGCTAAAGGGCGATCCACCCAACCTTTCGAATCATTGAAGTCGAAAGCAGGCCCGGTACCCCAGTGAGATCTAGTATTTAAAAAAACCTCAGAAGCAGATGCAACACACCTGACCTTATCTCCGGATTTGAGTCTGGTTGGTAAAAGCTTCGACTACCAGTAAGCACCGATTGCAAAAACTAGATGAGATCCATTGTTTGCAAAATGCGAAACAAATCAACACAAAAAGAAGAAGTAGAAAAAGGATAGGCGTTCGTTGTTGGCAACACAAAAAGGGATATCTCCCATACGCCACTCCGCCTTTTCCGTTGAGAAAACTGGGACTTGATCATTCTCACACCGCGTGCCTTTCGCTGCCACCAGAAGCGAGGGTCACGCAGTGTGGCTTAGTCACCTTATCGACACGACCAGTCCTGAACGACAATTCACGAAGAAGGTTTGCCGGATGAATTCGGGCCCTTAGTCGGCCTCAGAATATAGGTCTCACACCTGACATGTGCAGCATAGTGCTATCTCTTCGGACTAATCGTTGGCCAATCTGGTAACAAAAGCGAGAACCAGCCCCCCCTCCCCCCATCCGTTTCAAAGATGTCCCAACGAGGCAGCTCGTTTGTTCCGGAAGAAATGCACGCCTTGGCAAAGGCCGGGGTACGATCCAGTCCAGCATGTTCATGCTTACCCTGTTTTCGCACCTGGACAAAAAAAACTGGCGGAGCCACTGTGGGATCCGTTCGGAGGGAATAGTTCCGTATACTACCTCGGGGGCAATTCCAGCCAGGTATCTTTTTTCACCACTTTCAAACGGATCGGCCAGCCGCAAGTTGGGCAGGTGTATGTCTCACATCTATTGGCCTCGTCAACACCCAAAGAGCCTGCCAGGCCTCTTTTAACAAAGAAGAAAAGTAAGGAATGCGTCTTCGTCGTCTTCAGGGGCTTCAAGCGGTGGTTCGCCCTTCACATGAGCCGCTGTAGCTCTCACGCTGAGTATCAAGTGGCCTCGAAAAGAGCCCCACCCGAAAGAGCGACCGAGCGGAAGACGGGAGAGGACGACCCCGCGTTGCGAAAAATGTCGAGCCGTACCGAGAATCTTGACCGATGGGGTAGAATCTTGTGGAAGCTGGAAATTGCATCCGGCTTCCTTCAACAATTCTAGACTAGTTAGAGCTTTTTTTAAGAAGCCGGCACGAGTCTCTGGTTGACCGTTGGAGGCGGGGTAGTACCTGGGTTCGAATCGTATTTGGTTTCAAGTCCGTCGTCAGCCCGACTATACCTTGCCGTGAAGCTTGCGGTTTGCGGCTCTAGTGTGCGGCTTTTTGGTTTTCAGAAGGTTAGGTGGATATGTGGCCGGTAGAGGTATCGGACTCACGCACCCCATCCGTAGAGGATCATCGAGAAAAAGCTTACAGTCTGTCAATCCTTTAGATTCCATGTTTGAGCCAAGCACGCCAGATTCGTATCACGGGACCTGGTGCGTATAGTTTAGCGGGAGCAGGGAGGACGACGAAATCTTCAACAAATGCGTTCGGCTTCAGGTGGCCAGAAGTCCGTTTCGGTTTACGATGCGCTTTCAACAAAATCCACACTCCCCCCAGCATTCTTCTTCTTCAATGAGTACGAGCAGCTATACCGAGTGTTATTCATTCGTTTCCTTCTTCAAAAAAAGAGTCTCGGTCAAGGTCTGCAACAAACCAAACAACCGCGCCGAAGAACCTCAGAGGGCAACGTATTAAGTACGTATCGGGATTGTGTTGGAACTGACCGTTATTACTGCAACACCTAGAACACCCGGCAGGCCAGAAAGCGCCCGGGTAGAAGAGGCAGAGCCTCCTCAGCCCAGCAAGCGGAACTGAGTCCAAGGTTTGAGGTGTTATAGGGTCCTCCCATATTAGCAGGCACTTTCCCCGCGTAGATTTGAACTGATTTACCCACTGTCAATCCATGTCCCCTCGCTTCAACCTTTCTCGAAGCACGCGGTCAGTAGTTGTATTGTTTCTCCCCCTCTAGCCTCCTTCGAAGTAAGCACAAGGCAGTCCCTCGAGTATTTTTGCAGGAAATACTCGAGGAGGCCGCCAGTTTCAAAACCTTAAAAGGAGGATATGTGCTGCAGCCCACACGAAACACAGGCAAGTCTGGGTTTAGTGCCGGGTGTACACCCAAGGCCCACGTTGTTAGTTGTGCTGCCCTCAACGGGTTGGTAGTCCCGCTGCTGCCTTTGCAGGCTGCTGCCTTGTTGCTGTCCGGGTTGTTGGAGCTGCGCTGAGTGCAGTTGGAAGCCAGATCCTGCTAAATTTAGCTGTCACAGTCTGGTGAGCTGCCGAGGCCCTTCCATTATTTTCCACGCTACGATTCACCCCATCTTCGGTGGCTGGAGTCCACCGTGTATGAGCACTAGCCCCCCACGAGAAAGAACCAACACCAACCTGCAGAGGAAACCAAATGGCGGAAACCGTTCTGAGAACGTTTCCGTGAGTTAGGTACTTGAACTGATGTTCGAAAAACGGATGAGTCGCAGAAAGCTGAACGAAAACGATAAGATTCGCGTTCTACGAATCTTGTTATTTTTCCTGGAATCACCTGTGCGCTCGGATTGGCGCCGCTCAAGCGGCCACCTTATGTCACTCGTTGCACATTCCGGGGTGTGGATTAGTCTGGCACAAGCAGTTGTCGGTTTTCATTCTCGCCCTTTCTCGCGAAAGGGGGTACGTTAGGGGTTCCGACTTCCGCAATCGTGAGCGAGCAGCATGCACTCAAGAGGTCTGTTCAAGAAAGGTATCCGTTTTCGGCGTCAAGCGAAGGCAGAGCTGCCGGCCATCGCCTGCGGGTCGGGCACGGTAGGTTGATGCACCAGGGTGCCCGTTGTCTGGGACTACTCCTTTCTTTTGCAGATTCGAGCGACAGCTCAGATTTGCAGGACACTGCAAGCGGAGTGCGGAGCTCATCAGTGACCTAGTGTTTGCGACCGCTTCGGCAGCACAAGAGAAAGCTAGGCCACCTCCGTGAATGGGGAGCGGCACGGGCAGAAAGGCAAGCCAGCTCGGTTGGGACAGGACCGATTGGCACAGTCTGAATTAGGAAAAGAAAGCATCTGTGGCGCCGCCGAGGATATAATAAACCGCACGACTCGGCCGGGAAGGCCGAGGCTCCTGCGAGCGGAGGTATCCACCGAGGCGGAGGATGCGGGGTATCAATGCCCGAAAGAAGCTGGCGCAGCCGGCGTGTAAGGCATGTCTCCACAGGGGACTGTGTCCTGCACTGCCAGGTCTGCAAGAGGATGCAGTCGGCACACCGAGAGCAGAGAAGCCAGCAGTGCCTCCTCTATGGACGCATCTTCTTCCGAAAATGCTTTGAATGTACCCATATCAAAGTAGACGCATCCAAGTTTTGCCCACCTCTGCAACGATTGCCACGTCCTTGATGACTCTCCGTCCTCAGCAACAGCGGCCTTTTTCTTCTTTTTTCTCGAGGACTGCAGGGTTTTTTCTGGGGTGGGCTGGAGTGGGGATTTTCCCCACTCCAGATTCTTGGCGAAAATCTGAGTGGGCTGGAGTGGGTTTTTTTTTTCTGTTCATTGCAGCATCGCCAGAAAAGCTGCGACCCCACATCGCAACGCAATCGCTCCAGAAGTGCGAAAAAAGGGGCAGAAAAAAGAAGAGAAAGGAAGAAAGAAAAAAAGACGAGACAGGCAGGAAATGCAGCACGTGTTGACAACCAACGACGAGACCCACCTGAAAGAGTACAGAACGAGCCCCTGTGCGGCGCCGACGAAAACGAGATGACACTGGAGCAGGTTCTCAACGGCTTCGTAATAGGTACCAGGAACCGGGATGACAAGGCGGCAGAACGGGCATCGTGGCAACCAACAAAGACCTGCAAATCGGTACCCGACGACTACGCAAAATCGCCATCCCACCACACCTTGTCAAAAGGGTGGGCATCAGCCGAAACTACCAACATAAAGGAAAAGAAATGGTGCGGGTGTGAAGACAAACAATAACAACATAAAAAACGACGGACTGACGTTCATCGTCGGAAACACAAACAATGTCGCGGCAGGGAACACTTGCAGGGTTTTTTACGCCACTCAAACGTAAGCGCGAGGACTCGACAGGCGATGAGGCCACAGAGACACCACCAACCCAACAAGGTGATCCACCTTCTCAGCCGACACCTGAAGTACAGCCACCGACACAACCCCCTCCTGGACCACTTCAAGCTCAGCCACCTGCCTCTGAACGCCAAGTCCCAGCAAACCAGCAGATCCTCCATAACTACATGGCTTGGTCGGCAGTGTTGTTGGAAGAGCAAGGAAAACTGCGGGGTTTGACGTGGAAGAGAACAGGGATCGGGTACCTCAAGAAAGCTGATTTCATGGCTCGAGTCCAGGAACACGACAAAGGACCGAAACGTCAGCAGCAGGCCACGCAGCAAGCACCACTGCCCGACGCCGACAAAGCATCCGAGGGCTACGACTCCGCCGCCTCGCAGGCTTCGAGAACGTCGCAGAGCTCAAAGAAGTGGCACACGAAGGTGAGCAAAAAGCAGCTGCGGTGTCAGTTTCCAGGGGTCACTGACGACGTTCTTTGGGCGGGAAAAGCAGAAGGAGAGGAGGGTTTTGAGTGGAGTGCAGAACCGAAGACATTCATACCGGTGTCGGAACGAACTGTGCCTCCGCACGAAAGAGCGGCAGCAAGAAAGAAGAAAGAGACGAAGGACCCTGTTCAACCTATCGCTTCGTATGAGCAGTGGGATCTTGAGGTCTCGCGGTTATTGGATCAGAGCGTTGTCGTTGAAGACCTCGAAAGCTGCGTCGATGAGAAGGATGAGGATTCCGATGCGAGCGATGACTGGGCCAACGACGAACGGTTTGCAAAAGTCAAAGCTCGCTATTCGTGGCTTGTCGCGGGGCGGCACGGCTACTACTGTGCGCTGTGCCGGCACCACCGGATGCTTCTCCGAGGAATGGGGGGAAAGAAGACCGGGAGTGCTGCAGAAAAGTGGATTGAAACCCCGTTTGTGAACATGGACAAACTCGGGGAACGATCTACGTCCCATGGGAACACCGCCTCTCACAAGGCAGCTGCAGAGGCAGAAATGCACCGATTGACCGGCGTGGGTTTGGGGGGTTTGCGAAAGGCCGCAGTGCAGGAAAACCGTCTCCAGCTCATGAAGCTGGTTTGCGTGCTCTATTTTCTCGTCAAGGAGGGGATAGCCCACACAACCAACTACGAGCCCCTGATCCGTCTCATCACCCGAACCGACACAGATCTCCGGAGCTTTGTGTCTTCCACCCGTAATGCAACCTACACGAGCACCAACATTGCCACTCAAATCCTGGAGGCAATCGACTGGGTCCTGAGGACCGAAATTGAAGAGCGAGTGAAGAAATCGCCGTATCTCGCAATTTTGGCTGATGAGACGGAGAATGTGAAGCACCAAGAGGAACTCTCCATCTTCCTTCGTGGAACATCGGAGCGCGGGGTGTGGGACGTCTTTTGGTGCATGCTTCCATTAGATGCTGGCAAGGATGCCGCAAGTGTCACTAAGCAGCTCATCAAGCGCCTGCGGTACCGTCTCCCACCAGAGGAACTCGCTCAGGACGCGGCGGTGCCGCCCTTGGGGGCCCCTGTTCCCGCAGAAAAGTTCGTGGCGATTGCACTTAATGGCACGAATACCATGAGCGGTGAGTTTGGAGGGGTTCAGGCAAGGCTGAAGTGGGAGTACAATGCCTTCGCTGTGTACGTGTGGTGCAGTTCTCACAAACTGCAACTGGCAGTTGTCTGGGCTGCCATGCTCACCTTTGACGTTCTCAGTTGTGTCAACAGCCTGAGGGACTTGTTCTTCTTCCTCAGGGCGAGTACACAAAGGATGGGACGGTACCGCGACACCATCCAGGAGGTGAGGGAAAAGGAAAGGTTCAGCCGAATGCCGAACAAAGTCTTGGTTAAAAGCGGTGATACAAGATGGTTGACTAACGAGAGATCGGCTGCTGTGACCCTTCGCACGTGGCCAGCCATTTACGAAACAATCGAAGACCTCCGGGCAGAGTCCGGAGACGCTCTTTCGACTGGGCTTGTCACACGGTTGCTGTCCCCGGCATTCATTGCGTCCCTCTTCCTCTTGCGTGAAATCTTTGGGATTGTCTGTCCTCTTTCCCTGCAGCTACAAAAGGGGGCCTCCGCTCTCATCGGTGTTTCCCGACAAGTTGAAGTTGTAATCAGTTCCATCACTGCCATCAAAGACCTCGCTCCCCCGACCCTGGACCCCCAGTCCATCCAGCCTGCCGACATTGGCTACCACACGTGGCCGCTGTACTACAATTGGTACATATCCGAGCACGCAAGCGGGAAGACAGTCGGCAAGCAATCGTGGTCCCTTTACCATGCTGCGACTGGAAAGGTTTACTGTGAGAAGCTAGTCGAGCAGCTCAAAACCCGGTTCAAGGATTACGGTATCGTGAGTGTGCTGGCTCTCTTTGACCCAAAGTACGCGTTCGGACACGACTGCGATAGTGATGCAGCATTGATCGACACTTTCGTTGAACACTTCACAACGTGCAAAACGGTCCAAGTGACAGGAAAAGAGGACAGACATTTCCAGCCGATGTGGAGTGCTGCCCAGGGTCGGGGTGTGAAGCACGAGCTACCCCAATTGCTCAAGACCATTCAGATGACCAAGGAAAGGTGCACAGATCCCGAGGCTTTCAGCTTTCAGGATGCCTTGCTTTATGCCATGAAGCACGAGGCGCAAGCACTCCCACGTGCAGTCTCCGCCATGCGGTTGGTCGCCACTTATCCCTCAGGGACGAGTGCTGTTGAGCGATCATTCAGTGTTCTCAAAGACACCCTGGATCTTTTAAGGAACCGGCTCACGAGCGGACATTTGGATATGATCCTGCGCATCCGTATCGAGGGTCCACCAGAGCTTTCGATGGTCTTTTTGGAGAAGGTTGTTGACCGTTTTGTCGAGATGGTCCCGAGCCGTCGCCTAAACTTTGTGCAGGCGAAGGCCAATTCTGCATAGTGGGATCTGTCCCAGGTTGTTCCACGACTATCATTCCTAAATGCAGCACCCGTTTTTTTGTGACACAACCCTCGTTCACTCCCTTCCTGCTGTGGCAACTGAACCCATGTGAAGACAACGAACTAACCGGCCTAATAGGCATCAGGAGAACGTCGAACTAAGCTGCCTTGGGGGAAAAGCCCGCAGCCAGCACCACAAAGCGCAATTTGCGTGGATTGCTTGGCAATTCGGCTCTGAAAACGCGTCGAAAAGTTTCCCCACTCCAGCTCGAAAATTTGAAATCCTAGAAAAAACCCTGCTGAGGAGCAAAAAAAAAAAAGAGAAAAAAAAGGGAGAGAGTAAAATAAACAAGACTTTCGATCCACCGACATCGTTGTCGTCGATCGCGTCGCGAAATTGTCTGCCGCACAAAGCGGGTTATACAAAAAAATAAAGACCCGTGTACGGTCCGGGCTCAGAAGCTGGGCACACGAAAAGCGGGTGTGCCGCACCCAAAACACGTGCAAAGACCCACCCGAAAGACCGGTGTGGCGTCCGACGTCTAGCTCCAGCTTCGCGAGGCTGGACTCACCGCGCAGCAGTGAAGCGGCGGAAGTAGACCACGATGGACCCACGTGCACGGGCCTTATTTCTTTGTATAAGCACCCGCTTTGTAGGAAATGCTTGAGGAGACTGCCAGTTGCGAAAGATCAGGGGAGGTAAATGTGCTGTAGCCCACACGTAACACAGGTAAATCTGGGTTTAGTGGCGTTCAACAAGTGGGAAGTACTTGAGGAGGCTGCCAGTTGCACGGTTTAACCGACTTAGACCGACCACCTTCGGTTGTTGACCACGACGCCCAGTGGGTGCATAACTGCTGATGCTGGATTTGGCGCTGCCTCGCCTCCGCGGTGGCTATGCATAGCGTTATGGGTCGCGCGACCTCTGACACAGCTCGCCCCTCACTATTTTTTTTTGTAGGCGAATGTCCTTCCTACTCCTTCTCTTTGCGAAACCGTCTCCGCAAATGAGGGCAATACGAGAAGAAGCAGGAAGCCAGCGCTAAGGAAATACGCCAGCAAGGTTTACACCGTCGGCAAGGGGCGTGCCTTCAATCTCTCCTGGGTGTGGAGTGCGTGTCAGTGTGAGTGGCCGGAACACTCTCTTCCGGCCGGTTGGAGGACGCGATTCCAGCGGTCGACGCTCAAAAAAAGTTAAAATAAAACGACGAGCGAGCAATGTCTCCCCAAGAAAAAAGGCCGGCCCGACGACGCGTCTTGGGTTCCCCGTTCTAGCTGCCCTTTTCAGTGTGTGGCAGACACCTATGCCCACTGCCCTACTTCCATTTTGTCTTTCATGCGAACGCACGCTGGTCGTACGGTGTACTCGGCCCGATAAAGAGACTCGCAAGGCAGCACTGCCACCGTTCGTTCGTAGAGCACTGCCATGAAGTCATGAGTTCCTTTCTCAGCAGGCCTTGCCATGATTTTCCATAACCTTTTGCCCCAGGATTGGGCGGGTGATAGCTGGCTGTCAGTCGTTACAGCTGCACCGCGGGCTGCTGCAGCCGCTGTACCGCCCTGAACTCCTTTCGCCAAGCGTTTCCATTCTGCACTACTCGTGCACCACCATGTGGGGTATTGTAACCTTCAGAAGTTCTTGCTGGTTGTTTGAACAAGGGGGCGCCGCCTTCTATCCCGGCGAGCTTTCGGATCACCCAGCGTCGAGTGCTTCCGTGTGCTCTCACGGTTGGCTTGCGCCTTTTAGCGTGGTTACTGCTGCTTAGGCGGGAACTCACGAAAGTAAAAGAAAGCGAAGCAAGACCTGTCCCTGCTGTCTAGCTGCTATTACTACAAACTACTACGATTCAGTGCAGATTCGTCTATCGTCGCTGCATATCAAGTTCAAACTACTACACCTTCTACGAGGAAGGGCGCCGAGTCTGGTGGGCCGTCGGACTCGTCAGATCCCGCAGCGGACGTGAAACCACCACCACAAGCTATTGCAACCGTCCCGTCTGCATCAGTACTCGGGTGGCCTCTTCGTACGGGTACTTTGTACTTGTCAAAGATGCTATGCATTTCCAGGGGATTGGGATGGACCTGATAGAATGTGGCACGGTGGCGCTTAATAGTTTGCATGCCCCTTGATTGACGGCAGACGGCAATTCGATGCAGTCTCAGGGGACAGGCCTAATCGCGGCACCCCTTTGCCGCAACTCACCCGGAGACCCTGCATCCCGGAGTCGTACAAGCAAAGGTTCCCGTAAAAGAAAAGAAGAAAAGAATGATTTCTTGTTGTTGATGTTGTTGTTGAAAGTATGCTACCGCAGGGAATAGTTGGCTACCTCTTGAGTTTGTGCTCACCACGATTGTGGAGTCGGGGGAACTCAGCATAACCTAAAACAGGACTGACCCCCTTTCGTGAGAAAAAGCGAATAAAAACACCTTCTTTTACATCTGTCTTGTCAAGAGCTGCGACTCAACTATTCTTGCTAGCCAGCTTTCGCCGCGCGAATCCGAAAGGGCCGCGTTGGTCGCGCTTTGTTTTGGTCCGATCCGTGGCGTTGCGGCAGTTGCAGTGGATCCGAGATTTGTCGGGCGACGACGAAAACATCCCAACGATTTCTACGCCTGGGACACGCACTGTCCGCTGTAGTTTGGGCTGTACCCGTGTCGAGTTCCGACGAGGAGCCCTGGCTGGCTCCTCGCTTTTCTGACTCTTTTTATCGTTTAGCATCCGTCCTGTCGCTGCAACGCAAGTTCCCACCTCTCCTTTTCGACCCCAAATCATTTCTGCTGCGCCCCTCTACAAGGATTGCAACGAGAAGTTCTGCACCAGAACTGGACCGATGGTCCCCGTAAATAGCCACGTTGGTGAGCTCCACACAGCTGTGACACGATCGTACTGTATTCCAGGTGATCGTACTCATGCTGTACAAATCCTATACGCACGCTGTCCTCGGACTTAGTGAATCGGTGCTTCGAGTGAGTTGTGCGTCTTACGGCCGTTGGGGCACATGAGATAGTCGTCACAGTGGACCAGCGGCTACAGGGTCGATTCCTGCTCTGCGAGTTTGGACATCCTTTGTTGTCGCCACCGACTTGTTTCTCTCGGGTTGTTGGCAAACCTGGCCCAGTAGCAGGACCTGCTGCTCGGCTCAGCTAAATATGCCTTGCCTAACGATTAGAGAGTCAAATTTGTATTGCTGGCTACGAGGGAGATATACTCGTTTTTGCCGAAGGGAATTTCAATTTCACCTGCTGGCTAAATTTAAAAAGAGTAAAAATATAATTGCTCCCAGATGAAGTATCAAGACCGCGCGCTGCAAACACAACTATGTACAATATTTGCATCGGCGTACGGTACGAGGACTATAAGTGAAACAGTTCTGGTAGAGGCAAGGCTGTGACCACTGCGTCCCCCCCTCACACAGAAGACTTGATACTCACCGAGGGAGAGCAAGTAAAACAATTTCTTTCTAAACGGCAACGGATGAATTCCCTTGTCTGGGGTTCCGCAGGCACCAGTTCTTGCGAAAGAATGACACCCCCCGAAACTACTAAGATTTCCGATCCTCCCGTTTCATTTTTTTTTTTTTTTTGACGGCGCTTGTGGGTTCCCTCATGCCATCTCAAAACAAATATCTCTGCCCTTGCGTGGGCATGAGTAGTTCAACGCGCGCGACAGGCACACGCACTCAACCAGGGGCAACGTCTTCAGCATTGCACTTCGCTGAACGACAGGTACGCATACCCAAATATGCACCTGCCGACGAAATCAGGCCGATCGTTGGCTCAGCATAACTGATATGTTCTGCGGAACGTGTTCGTGGCGTCCGAATAAGGAAAACACAGAGCCACCTGTCAAGCACACCGAGCCTATTCCAAGCACTTTCGTACGGACCCCCGCCCACCCTCATCATCTGGGTCTTTCCATTATATTTGTTGCAAAAAGAGGAACAATTCGGTTACGTACGTCTTTCAAGCAAAACGTGAGAGAAAGGAGAATTGAACGATCTTAAGTGGCTAGCTGCTACCACTGCACTGTCCTGAAAGAAAAAAATAAAAAGAAACCACAAAAGCACCTGCTTTCAGTTCAATATGAAGTCCAAAGAGTATCCGATGCTTTCTGGGTTGTACGTATCTTTCGTGCTGTGTTCAACCCGCGACTCTTCATGGCTTTTCTTTTTTTTCCTGAACGATGACATCCTGCGGGCAGCACACGGCAGCATCTGGGCAGCTTCAGTCGTAATTTGGTTGCACTAGTGTGTGATTGTCAGGCCTTCGACTACCCTGCTTCAGACAGACAGAGCTCTGGCAGGTGAGCAACGGCACCTTTCCAAGTGCGTACGGGGAAAGCTTGCCACATGGGAGCCAGCTTTACGTATTCGGCGGTGCAACGAGTCAAGCGGCTACCAAAGGCGAGGTGAACTATGCATACTAGGGCTTGCAGCGAGCACAAACACATTGCGACGGCTGCAGCGACGAGCTGACTGGGTTGAGACACCTCCTGCTCAACCTTTGCCTGGGAACGAACCTTTTCTTCTTCTTTCGATTGCATCCAGCCCAGCGCTACCTTGTCCCGAAGGCAGTTCAGCTTCTTAAAAAAGCAGGCAATAGGCCTCAAAGAGGCTGGATCAGTTCCAAATTCTGCTGGCAGTCGGCTCTCGCTACAACGATGTCGAACTCCGTTCAAGTTCGACGAAGCCTATTTCTTTGTTCCCAGGCTCTGACCGAACCTTGCCCGGGACTCCCACCTCATACTTCAACCGGAGACTTAAAAAAAAGCACCGGCCTTTCTAAAAAAACAAGAATCCGCTTGAAACTTAGGACTGTGGGCAGCGCGCGGAAAGGTTGGGAGGGTGCGGGCGATCTCATGACAGAGCCCGCATCGCTGGCGTGGGGGTAAATGAAGGAAGAACCCGCGGACAGCCGGCATTTGCGCCGGGCCGTCGTGTCGCTGTGCGCGCTGCGGGGCCTGTGCCAGGGGTTGCGGCAGTCGGTGGTCGCGGCGGAAGGGTCGTGGAAAAAGGAGTGGGAACAGGTGTCCGCCGATGTCATCGCCGTCATACGCGGAGGCGAGGAGCAATGGGCGAAGCGAGCCCGGGACATGCAGGAGCTGCTGACCCACCAAGAGGAGCTCGCGCTGTCGTCCCTCCGGCGGCTGAGCCAAAGCGACAGCGAGTTGATCATCACCCGGAAGCTTCTGCGCGCCACCGAGCGCCAACTGGAAGAATACAGGACGCTTCCGCCGGCTCCGCTGGCCCACCTCCCGGAGAGAGAAGGCAAACCGGCCGCCCCGCAGCCGCAGCAGCCCCCGCACAGGCCGTTGGACTTCCCACCGACTCCCCCCGACGTGCGCCGCACCTTTTCTCTGCCGACGCCCCTGGGCCAGACCCCTTCGCCGCTCGGGCACCGGATGTCGGACCGTGGCTTGCTGTCGCACGACGGCTCCGACCACCACGCCCGCAGGCAGAGGGTCGTCGGGCGGGACCACCACCCCCCTCCCCCCTCCCGCCGGCAGCGCAAGGCGTGGTCGTACGCGCACGCCGGGCGCTCGAACGCGAAGAAGCTGATCCCGGACCCGGCGCTCGAAGAGGGGTCCCCCGCCGCCGAGAAGGACGCCCTGAAACAGCGCGCCGGCAAGCACCCGTTGTCCTCCCTGCCCCAGCAGCAGCAGCAGCAGCAGCCGCCGCCGCCGCCCAGGCGTTCGAACCACGCAGGGGTTGTGTTCGACGGGGTTTTCGCGCACCCAGCGAGTGCCCTGCTGTTCAGTGAGCATGCGCAGTACCCGCAGGGGAGCGGGTACCCCCCCCACCAAGCCGACGGAATGCGGATGACTCCGTTCCCGCCGTTCGACCAGCTGCTCCGCGAGCGGTCGACGTTGCGATCGTGGACCGACTCCGTGTTCACATGCCGCCCCCCGGGCCCGAAGTACGACAAGGCGGCGGCGGCGGCTGCGGCGGCGGCGCCGCCGCCGTCCCGCGCGCTGCCGCATGTCGCGGACGGCAGGCTGCAGCCGGCCGCGGGGCTCTGCTTCAACCCCGCGCCGAAGCGGCCGCCCGACGCGCCCGCCGACGACGGCGGCTGCGTGGCCGGCTGGGGGACCACGGGCGACGCCGAGGACACGTACTTCGGGCCCGCGGCTGGGGGGGGCGCCGGGGGGAAGAAGAAGCCGGAGCGCAGGGCGGCCGCCAAAAAGCACGGCAAGCCCGCCGCGCCGCCGCCCGCCGACGGCCTCTGCGCGGCCGACGACACAAAGCACGCGGCCTGCAAGGCAGGCAAAGGCAAGGGCCCCCACGACGCAGAGGGCCAGCAAGGGAAGCACCAGGCGCCCCCGAAACCAGGGGGGAAAGCCGGCCGTCACGGGGCAAGGGAGGTGGACGGCAGGCAAGATGCCGGCTCCCCGTCCGAGGGACGGGGCTCGAAACACCCGGGCGCCGCGAAGTCAGCCGGTTTGCCGGCGGCGGACGTTCGGGGGTGCCTGAAGCCGGCGCTCGTCGCGCATCCGTCGGGCGGCGGCGAAGACCCGGGCCGCCCCCCTTCCGTTTCCCAAGCCCCCGCGAAGTCGGCGGGCTCGGCGCCGTCCTGCCGCGGCGCGGCGTGCGGGAGGTTGTCGCAGCAGCCGGCAGTGTCCGGCGCGCATCCTTCCTCGAAGGCCCTCGAGCCCAGTTCTGTGCGGGCCCCTGCGTTCTCCCGTACCCCAGTCAACTCAACCGACCACGCGTCTCTGCAAGTGCCAGATGCGAATCCGTCATTCCGAACCTACTCGGGCGTGCACCCCTTGGAAGACGCGGTTAGCAGGCCTGTGCGGCATCAGACGGTTCCCGGAACACCAACGGGTGTCCCGCCCCATCCCCACGGCACGGAGGGCGGCGGGGGCTTGAGTGCTGAGCGGCCCCAAGCCGCGCATTCTCCGGAAGAACAAGAGGGTTCTGCAAGATCCCGCGCAGCTGCAAAACTACCACCAGGTTCTCCTTCCCACAGCATGGCGGCGCACGGTACCTCGCCGCTACCGGGGACGGCAGCCGCAGACAACGAGCCGTGGTTCCTCCCCGCCCATAGGGGTGAAGGAGCATCGTCGGGTGATGAACATGCAGGCCCCCCGATTCCGTCGCCTTCCATCGACTTTCCAGATGCCCGCCACCGGGTTTCAGCGCGAGATGGATTCGTCGAAACGCAGCAACCTGCCGCAGAGGACACTTCAAGCGCCCTGCCTGCTGCCAATTCGTCGGCAGGCCCTCGCAACGGCATCCCACCATTTGGCGTTGCCGCGGTGCAACTGGGTTCGCCCCCCCGAAGGGAAGATCCGGGTTCCGAACCCATATGCAGAGCCGCGGGGCAGCCTGCCACCGATGCCAGCAATCCCGTACACGCAAAGAGAGACGCTGACAAGCCCTGTCGCGCGGCTCGGGTACCAGGGGTTCCTCAGGGGAACTCAGCTCTGTTCGCGACGACGGACCCGCGTCACCACAAAAAGGAGGAAGCGTTCGAGTGGAATAGGAAGAGCGGGCGGGTGGTCAGCAAAGCGCAGGCGTTCTTCCAGAAGCAGCAGCGCGGGAAGGAGCTGCCGCAGGCGGAGAAAGGGCGGAGCGGGGGCGAGCGGGACAGGGCGAAGGACGAGAGAGAACCGGGCGACCCCTCGCGGACGTGGAAGGACGTTCTGAACTTGGCCGGGACCTTGCCGTCGCGAGGCACGTTCCCGGCGAAGGCCGCCGAAGGCACTGCGGTGCATCCTCCGTGCATTGCGCAGAAGGCGAGCATGCTGGCCATGCGGTGCCGCAAGTCGTCTCTGAAGGAAGCCTGCGTCGCTTCGATCTCCGAGCAGTGGGAGCCGTTCCCGCAACCTCCGCTCATAACGCGCACGTGCCCGTCGACAACCGACGTCCTCATCGCGCAGACCACGTCTCAAGTGCGCCGCAGTTCCTTCGCCCACATGAAAGACCGGAAAACCTCGACCGGAAGCCTGGCCGGAAGGTGACGCGCACACCGAAATCGACGTCTCGTCCTCGTCCGGTCTTGTTTCATTGCACTCTCTTGGGCTGGCGGCGGTGGTGCAATCGCGTTGACGGCAGCGATCCTTTCCGCCGTGCTGGAAGTCGTGCGTGCGCATACATTATGTCCGTCAACAACAGATGAACCTTTTGGTCATGCAACCAGGAGAAGGACAAAGCAGGAGCATCGTCTCCCACGGCCGCTGATCGTGTTTTCAACGCCCGCACGCTTGTCATTACAGAGCTTGGCGCTGCCTGTGCCCGCAGCCGCCTGCGAGTTGGAGAAGGAGAGCAGACTTTCGCCGCGTATTGATACTCCACTTCGAGTTTCTTGTGTTCGCTGGTGCTCAGCTGGTGGGCTTAGGTTTCTTTGGAAGCCCACGAGTTCTAAGAAAAAACTATTTGCGAATGCAGCTTTCTCCCATCAGCAAAGATCCGCGGTGGATGTACTGACCAGGGCGAAGGCCCACTTATCCGGGGGATGCATATCTGCTACCTTAATAAGTTAACTGTGCGAATTCCAAAAAAGCATAACGCGAGTCTTGTTACCAGCGAGCGGAACCCCAATCCGTAACCTAACTCTAGTGCCCACCATTAGTGCATACAGTGTCGGACTCTACATCCTCCCGACGACCCCACCTCTGACCACGGCAGCCCCAGGCGAGGAAAAACGGTGAGACGCGTGATCTCTTCCTTCTCTCCCCCGCTTACACCCCTAGTCTCGTTCTTTCTTGTGAGTTGACTTCATCGCCAATTGATCCGCCATTTCCATGACGGTCACCGATGGACTCTTTTCTTTGGAGGAGACTTTGGCCAAGGCCAAAAATACCCCTCCCAGTGAATACCGTCAGCACATCATCTCGCACAGGACGGTCGCAGTGAGGTCGGCACTCACCTCCGCCAGTAGCCGCCTTTCCCGCCGGGACCCTGCAGCTGCTTTGCTGTTACTGATATGTGAGGAGTTGCGTCGAAGCGTTAGCTTTTCTTTTTCTCTCCGTGCTAGCAATCCTGCGGGTTGCCCTGCGATGTGTTGCGCAGGCTACCAAAAGACGCAATCAGCGTGTTTTTTTGCCAGCGTTTTCCCAGCCTGGAAAAAGAAACACGGCAAATACAACGAAGCGCCTGTTCTCTTGTTAAGAAGCCGGAAACTTGCCAGCAACCCGAAGAGTGGCCAGAAAGCCTGCACGAAAGCAAGGACAACGTAGCTCACACCACTCATTCATTAGCATCGAGTTCTTTTGTGTACATAAACCACATGGATTGGCGTGCACTTTCTCGTAGGTCAGCTTCTTTATGACGTTGTCACCTGCCATTGCGTCGTCAAGATCGAGTACATGTGGAGCTAGCGGGGTTAGGTCGTCTTGTGACTCCGACTGTGTCGGCGAGCTCAACATCGAGCAGGCATGCTCGGCTTTGAGTTCTTTTGAGTACATGAACCACATGGATTAGCGTGCACTTCATTAGCATCATCATCACCGGACTCGAACGCGTCGCGCCTGGCCATGACCCTGACAACACACCCTTTCTTCCGCGTTTCAGTGATCACACAACACAAAACCCCTTCCTCCTGAGTACGGGGATAAAAGGAACCAATAAAAAAAGAGGAACACACCCCGAAAGAAAGCAGACCCCCTCCGCCTTCTCCCCTCCCTCCTTTCGGGTTGCTTGCCGCCGCTGTTTCTTTACTCCCCTCCCACCCTGGTTTTCTGAAAAAGCCTCGACCCCCCTCTTCTCTCTCCTTTTTCCTTAAACCCGCCGAGTACAAGGAAGGACCCGCCGCGCCCCCCCCGCCGCAAGGAATGGCAAGGGACCGCGGAGCGATGACGTCCAACAGCCAGGCGTATCACGCGTATGCGAACGAGTACAGCGGAGCGTGGGCGGGTGGGTTTCCGCAGGGTGCGCCGCAGGTGACGGTCGGAGGCGGGAAGCAGGGCAAAAAGGGCAACGGGAACCTGAACAACGGGCAGCCGGCCATGGGCGGGTACCTCCGGCATAAGGATAGCAAGGGGGCCGCGGGCATCATGCCCGGGTACCCTTCAGTCTCGTCGGGGAACGTGCCGCCGATGGGGTACTCCACGCAGCAGGGCTACTACCCGATGCCGCACCCGCAGCAGGGCATGCAGCAGGCGCACGGCCTTCCGGGGCTGACGATCGACGGGAGCTACAGGGTCGCCATGGAGAACCAGCAGCGGGGCGCCGCCCAGCAGCAGGGGAAAGGCGCGCCGAAGGGCTCCTATGGTAAGGGCGGGAAAGGGCAGGTTGCGCAGAGCGCGTACGCTGGGTACCCGGCGCCCGGCCCGCAGCCGATGATGCACGGCAAGCACGGCCACAAGGGCGGCGCGGCGGTGTCGCCGGTGGGAGGCGGCGTGCTGCAGATGGACGGCTCGCACGACATCGCCGTCGGCGGGCACAAGGTGCCCGCGATCGTACCGCCCGGCATGCACGCCGCCGCCGGGAAGCGCGCCCCGCAGCCCCGGAGCCCGCGGGGCGGCGTCGTCCCGGCGGGCCCGGGCGGGAAGAAGCGCGTCAACGAGAAGAAGGCGCGGTACGAGGCCGAAAAAATAGCCGCCGCGATCCCCCAGTACCCGCCGAGCCGGATCGTGCTGCTGCGCCGCGTCTCGTGGGACACCACCCAGGTACGGCCGCCGTTTTGCTATCAGTTCGCCGTAAAACATCGACTTTGAAGATCTCAGAAGATTAGTACGATTTCGACGAGAACTTCCACTTGTACAAGGTTATAGCCCTGTTGCAAGCCCAAGAAAGCAATTTATATTCACCCCTCGAAGTTCGTGGCTTACACACGAGAACTCTTTGCATGGTCTTTCTACGTTTGTTTTGCATCATCAGTTTTGCATCACGCATCAGCGAGAACTAAGCAGCAAACGTATCCGTGTCGTAAGACGTAGTTTAAGAAAACTCGAATAAACCAACCAATTAGCATACTTCTTTCTACAACCGCTCCGGTAGCAAACGCGCATGAGAGGTGTTCTGCCCAAACATTAAACTAAGGGGAAAAGTGCCTTAGGGGACTAGTCCCAATGTGAAATGTGCCCTTAGGGGACTAGTCCCTATTTTGCATTACAATTCCTGGTAAGAATTTGCAAAAAAGTTGCTAAGTGCATTTCCCAGTACTTCCCAATGAAAATGTGCCCTTAGGGGAGTCCCCTAAGGGCAAACAATTTCATTGGACTTTTTGCCAGGGAAGTGTACTTAGCAATTTTTAGCAAGTTTTCGGAAATTTTCAGATTTTTCGGATTTTTCGTATTTTGGCCCATTTTGGCCGATTTTGCCAGATTTTGGCAGATTTTGGCCACTTTGGCCGATTTTTCCACATTTTGGCAGATTTTGGCCATTTTCGGCCATTTTTGCCGATTTTTCCAGAATTTGGCCATTTTTGGTCATTTTTTGGCCAGTTTTGCCGATTTTTCCAGATTTTGGCCAATTTTGCCGATTTTTCCAGATTTTCCAGATTTTGACCATTTTTGGCCAATGTTGCCGATTTTTCCAGATTTTCCAGATTTTGACCATTTTTGGCCATCTTTGGCCATTTTTGCCGATTTTTCCAGATTTTGTAGCAGTAACAATTCCAAGTGGGACTAGTCCCCAAAAATCGGCAAAAATGGCCGAAAATGGCCAAAATCTGGAAAAATCGGCAAAAATGGCCAAAATCTGGAAAAATCGGCAAAAATCGGCAAAAATGGGCAGAAATGGTCAAAATCTGGAAAAATCGGCAAAAATCGGCAAAAATGCGCCAAAATGGCCAAAATCTGGAAAAATCGGCAAAAATGGCCAAAATCTGCAAAAATCTGGAAAAAATGAAAAGAGGACTAAGCTTATCGGAAGCACTTAAGTCGGGAAAATATATATCGGAACTGCTTCCGTTATATATTTTTCTGCTTCCGTTATATATTTTCTGCTTCCGTTATATATTTTCAAGCTTCCGTTATATATTTTTCCCAGCTTCCGTTATATATTTTCCAGCTTCCGTTATATATTTTCCAGCTTCCGTTATATATTTTCCAGCTTCCGTTATATATTTTCCAGCTTCCGTTATATATTTTCCAGCTTCCGTTATATATTTTCCAGCTTCCGTTATATATTTTCCAGCTTCCGTTATATATTTTCCAGCTTCCGTTATATATTTTCCAGCTTCCGTTATATATTTTCCAGCTTCCGTTATATATTTTCCAGCTTCCGCTATATATTTTCCAGCTTCCGTTATATATTTTCCAGCTTCCGCTATATATTTTCCAGCTTCCGTTATATATGCTATGTTCTGATAAATATTGGAGTGTTTCCATAAGTCACCACACAGAAATGCAGGCCCAAAGTCACCGGAGAAAGCCTAACTAGATAACGAAGAAAGCCTAACTAGAGAAACAAAAGAGGAACAGCAACAGGATGGAAAGGCAACGAGACGCATCTGGAAACCCCCGACAGCAAAATCAGCAGCAGCTTCCGCACCAGCTGCAACTTCCGCAGTTTCAGCACCCGCAGCAGTTTCAGCACCAGCAGCAACTTCCGCACCAGCTTCACCAGGCACAGTACCACCCGCAGCAGTTTCAGCACCCGCAGCAGTTTCAGCACCCGCAGCACCACCAGCCGCACCAGCACCAGCAGCAGCAGCTTCAGCACCAGCAGCATTTTCAGCCCCAGACTGCACAGTCCGTACTCCTACCCGGCGGGTTATCCGGGTTACTACAACCCAGTGCCCTCCTACGGTCCGGGTGCCTATATGGACGCACCATACAACCCGCATCCAGACGCACCGCGAGGCGCAGCCTCTGGGCACGTGCGAGCAGCACAGCATCAGGCCGCACCACGGGCAGAAAGAGCAGCCCCACCAGCGGCCAGGGAGGTGCAGGCGCAGCATCGGGACGCACCACGAGCAGAAGAAGCAGCCCCACCAGCTGCCGGGCTGCAAGCACAGCATCGGGACGCACCGCAAGCAGAAGGAGCAGCCCAGGGCAGCAGGTCGCAGCAGCGGAAGCAGAAGACGTGACGATGGGCGGGGTGAAAAGTGAGGATTGCTTCGCGAAGTGGGAAGACTGCAGGGGGCTCTCCTCAGCCACGCGAGCAAAACAGGGAGATTCTTTAAGAAGGTCTTCTCTAGCGAAGTTCGAGGTCAATGGAAGGTGAGGTGTTGTGATGCGGCGTGCAGCTGGAGTTATGGCGAAGAAAGAGTCTATTGAGGTTGGGCACCAGGTCAAGGTAGTGAGCGTACGCGGGGTACGCCAAGGTAGTGACACGCGGGGTAACGGGGGCCGTTTGGAAGCAACACACATCGTTGCTTAGCACCTCACATGGGGTAGCCTCTGCCCGAAAGACGCTGCAGGCAGACCACGAGACGTCGCTCTCGTATACTGCAGTGCAGCGCCTGCAGCAGAAGGCGCAGCGGGTGGAAATGGAAGAATTCGCCCGCGAATACGGGCTTGTGCGGCCCTATTTGCGTGCCATTGCAGACGCAAACCCGGGGAGCGTGTGGAGTGTAACCCCTGGTCCCCCAGACAACGACAGCGAACCGGTGCACTTCAAGTGCGCCTTCCTGGCCCTCGCCAGCTCAAAGAGGGCTCTTGCCGGGGCTCTACCCCAGATCTTCTTGGATGGAACCGCGCTGCATGGTGGTTTCGGGGGTGTGGCCTTAGTGGCCTGCTGCAAGGACGCCCACCGGAACATCGTTCCGTTGTGTGCCTGGTAAAGCTGATGCGGAAGTTGCTGCTGGTGCTGGAACTGCTGCGGGTGGTTCGGTGCCTGGTGATGCTGATGCGGAAGTTGCTGCTGGTGCTGAAACTGCTGCGGCTGCGGAAGTTGCAGCTGGTGCGGAAGCTGCTTTTGCTGATTTTGCTGTCGGGGGTTTCCAGATGCGTCTCGTTGCCTTTCCATCTTGTTGCTGTTCCTCTTTTGTTTCTCTAGTTAGGCTTTCTTCGTTATCTAGTTAGGCTTTCTCCGGTGACTTTGGGCCTGCATTTCTGTGTGGTGACTTATGGAAGCACTCCAATCTTTATCAGAACATAGCATATATAACGGAAGCTGGAAAATATATAGCGGAAGCTGGAAAATATATAGCGGAAGCTGGAAAATATATAACGGAAGCTGGAAAATATATAACGGAAGCTGGAAAATATATAACGGAAGCTGGAAAATATATAACGGAAGCTGGAAAATATATAACGGAAGCTGGAAAATATATAACGGAAGCTGGAAAATATATAACGGAAGCTGGAAAATATATAACGGAAGCTGGAAAATATATAACGGAAGCTGGAAAATATATAACGGAAGCAGAAAAAATATATAGCGGAAGCTGGGAAAAATATATAACGGAAGCAGCTTCCGTTATATATTTTCCCGACTTAAGTGCTTCCCTTATGGTTAAGTCCGAAATGAAAATTTCCAAAATTTGCTCAAAATCTGCTAAGTGCATTTCCCTGACAAAAGTCAAGGTAACAATTTCCAAGTGGGACTTGTCCCCTAAGGGCACATTTCACATTGGGACTAGTCCCCTAAGGCACCTTACCCTAAACTAAGATCTCTTCCTATGGGACTTAAAACCTCACACGCTCAAGGCAGCAAGTTCACGGGAACCTCTGGATGCTCCCAGATCGCTGCATTTGGTTGTTTGACCACCAACACCCATGAAGCGTTGGCTGCGGCTGGTGTTTGATATGCCCGAACGGCTCAGAAAGACTGCCCATGGAACCGAATAAGTTCAACAGCACCTGATCTTACTTTGTGTGCTATAACCGTCAGTCTGACAACCGTGCACACCCCCACAGGGACTGCTCGAGGATTTGGGCAGCAAGTTCGGCAAGGTCCTGCGCATTATCATGCTCCGCTCCAAGAACCACGCGCTGATCGAGTTCGACGTGCTGGAGGACGCCATCAAAATGGTCGAGCACTACAAGCAAAACCACGACTCCGTCGTCGACATCTCGAACCACGCGACCACCATCGGCTTCTGCAAGCACCAGCGCTGGGTGGCCCCGGAAGCGTCGAAGACGCTGCTCGCGTCGTTCTTCGACTCGTCCAGCCGGATCACCGAATGCTTGTATATTTCTCCGCGGCTGATCTACCAGCTGTTCTCTCCGTACGGCGCGATTGAGGCCGTGATCGTCTTGCCCAAGAAAGCGGCTAAGAACAGGGTCCAAGCGCTGGTTCAGTTCACGGACATCGACCAAGCGAAGAGCGTCAAGGAGCTGATGCAAGGCCTCCCCGTGTGGTGGGGAGGAACCACCCAACTCGCATTGGATCTGCTCTTCAGCAAAGTCGAGAACATCAGCTGCGCTTTGCTGCCGGGGTCCACGTTCATCGTCCCGCGTGAAATCGCCAACATGCACACTGCGTTGGTCGCGAAGTATGGGTCGTTGATGGCGGCGTTCAACCAGCCTTTGAACCGGTTGTCGCCCGGGCAGCTCGATGACTTCTCCGACTGGACCGCTCTGTTGAAGAAGTACGCGTTCTCGCAGTGCGCCGAGCTCCGGCCGCAGCTCGAAAAGCTGAGCGCGATGCCCGAGGCCGCGCTGGAAAGCGGCGAAACGGTGGCGCAGGTCCTCTCGAACCTGCACAAGCCGATCGCCGACGACTGGTACCAGCACAAGGGGATGACGCCGGAGGAGCAGCAGAAGACGCTGCAGAACATGGAGATCTTGATTCACAACGGTGGCATGGCGGCGACGTGCCGGTTGATGATGCGCGACGGTGATTCCGACAGCGACATGGAAGAGGTCGAGGAGGTTCCCAAAACTGTGGTAGCCCCAGTAGCCGCTGTCGACGTGCAGACCGCGTCGTTGGTTGGGCGCCCTGTTCACTTGGTCACAGATATCGACTTCCCCGGCGCTTGCTCGGCACCGGCCATCTTCACATCCGGCGTCAAAGCGTTCACCAACCCGTCCGACCGGGAACAGGTCATCGCAGCATCGTCCATCCCCGGCCTCCCGCCGAACTTCCAGGCTCATGTATGTACACAATAACAGTTAGTGCTCTCTCAGGGCCAGAGACCCCCGCTTCGGAAGAAACGGAGCACGTTATCCCATTGGAATTTCAGACCGCCAAAACCGACATCAGTGGCTGGCGTACGATCGTATCGGGCCCCGTCATCGGTCCACCGCCGTAAAAGAGATGACCCTGTCGTCCAGTTTTTGGTTCTAACAATCTTGCGAGTTGCCCTTCAATGTATTGTGCGGGCTAAAAAAGACGCAGGCAGCGTGTTTTGGTGGTTGATCAGAATTCCTTACCTGAATATACACAGGGTAAATACAAGTGGGAAAACGATCAGCATCGGCACGCACAAACAAAACGGGAACCAGGAAAGCTTCGTCCTGGGCTTCTTCTTAAAGGCCACGCAGATGATACCTACGATTGCTGAGGGGAATCTCATCCTGTTCTTTAGGAAGAGGGGTTGGAGTAGCTTCAACGAACTTCGGGGTTTCAAGCAATACAAACACAACAGCACCTCCCTCATCTGCTCGCGAAGACCGTTGAAAACGCTTCCATGTTCGGCTCGGTCGAAGGGGTTTTGGGCGCGTACTCAGCTCCATTCAATAACGTTGACGTATGCGCAGCTCGAGCTTTCTTTCGCATTCTCGCCCCCCCTTCCACAATAGTATCGCAGGATGTTTGTAATGCATCATTCAGCGGTTATCATTGCCCGGCGTTGCATCTCGCAGCGGTCACCACCCGACGACAGGACCACGAAGCATTGCGCGAATCGCGGCAATATGACTTCCCTCCCTCCGAATATCATTCAACGTCACCCACGCGTGTCGGAGGGACTGACGCCTTCAATATCTTATGCTACCTTGTGAACCTTCGTCTAAAGTCGTACGAGTGCACACAGATGATTCCGTCGTTCTTCGCGAAGTCAGTGGGTGATGCCAAGGCGCATTCAGTCGGCGATGCGGGTGCGGGGGCGTACTCTGCCCCTTACGAACGCGTATGACTTACCGATGTAGCTTCCATTAGCAAAAGCGGCCTTCCCGCATGCTTCTACTGAACGCGTCCTTTTGCACCAGTTCGTGTCAAAAGTCCACTTCATTTTGTGTCTCACGGCCTCGGAGAGGCACCTCTTCCCCGAACCTGCGTTCGCTGCATGGTTCTGGAACGAAACCCAACACTCCGCCACACAGATCCTCGATCAGCTCTCTTTCTCCGTTCCGAACTACGCAATGAGTGCGAATACGAAGGATACCCCCGCTGAGGATGACTGCACGATAATGGTAGATCCCGTTTCTCTCTTATCTTCAACGATAGACTCAAAGTCTCTCCCACGGTGGTACAGCTGGAGCGAGCATGTGGTGTCAGACCCCGACTCAGTCGTGCTTACGTGAAACCTGCTCATATCATAGCCAGGGGCAGGAGTACCGGAGTGTCCCAGCTTAAACGCTGCTTCACGAGAAGGTACAGTGCGTGACGTCGCAGATGCCGTTCTTTCGCGCAGGTTTTAATCCTGAGGGCGGCGACTACGCTCAGATACGAACGAAAAATACGAATAACGCTAGAAAGAAATCAAACTGCGGGGGCCCCCCGAGGTCGATCGGTCCGACCCCACCCATTTCCCTACACTACCCCATCCCACAGTGCACATGGCGGGCGGAGACTCGAGCGAATCCCCTGGAAAAATCGTGGGGCAACACTTCAAAGTGCTGTTTCTGGGGGGTTCGGCCGATTTCTTCCCCCCCCTGGCTCACCATGAGGACCACCTTGACCGTTAAAGCCGACCGAGCTGGGGTAGGGTCGCCCTACCCCAGCTCGGGTCGGCCGTGGGGATCTCCTGGGTTGGTGTCATCAGCCCCCGAATCAGTACGGTCTTGAAGAGGCAGAAGTCTCCATGTGCTTCCTATTTGTCGCCCAAGAAAATTTATTTAGTCACCTGTTCTCAACCCGGAACGTCACCCTCTCACCCGTTCGCGTCACGAAAGTCGACCAATGTTGTCGCGTGGACTGCGGCGGTGACTGCCCTCGATTTCGGGTTGACCTTCCCAGCTTCCTCCTGAATGTACACGGCCCCAGGTTGCACTGCGCAGCTAATGTGCGCGCCTGATGCACGTGTGTTTTTTTCTTGTTCCGGAATACGGAGAAGGTACCCTTACCGGAGCCGCCGCCTTCAAATTCCGCGTGCAAGGGTCTTTCTCTACAACTGGACCACGGAAAGTGCTGTAAGGCTCAAAGCTTTCAGCTACCGGCGTGTGCGTCATTCTCTTCTGACCTAGCCTGTGCACCACTGCAGGTCAGTATGGGATCAGAAAACCCGATCATCAGATGTCAGCAGCTCTCGGCGACGAGGGAACTGTAGCCGATAAAAAAAGCACGACCTTTGGCACCCCTTGCTCTTTGGCATGATGCTGGCATGAGCGTGTGTCGTGCATTATAGCGTTTCCCACCTTTCGTCTTACAGTCTGTCTTGCCGCCATAGGGTGCTGAACAACTGTGGCTCACTCAATACATGCATATTTATGATGTTGCTAGGATCAACCGCCACACCGCGCTGTCTACGTCTTTTTTAGCCTTTCACAATGCATTGTAAGGCCACAACCCGCAAGATTGTGAAGCGCTGAAAATAGTAGTCAGGGGGTTGGTCGATCATCCTTTGGACTCCGGGCTCGCGGCTTTCCAAACATCGTTTCGAACAGAAACCGGCCTACCTGTTCGGGCAGAAATTGGTCTTGGGGTAGTAAACTGTAGTAGTTCCGCCACCGTTTACCAGAAGAGCTGCATTCTGAGTCCCAGACGTTGGTGCTGACACACCAATTTATGAAGGCAGGAGCATGCTAACTCAATTGGTTTATGCATTTTCTAAAGTCTCCCTGGATCCTGCCCGTACACTCTTTACTCCTATTTCCCCCACGGTAAAGCTAAATACCGGTGGACGCATCGAAATCCTCGAATATCAACCATAACACGAAGAATCTCTCTCTCTCTCAACGAGCGTCGGCTGTGGTCTTGAAAAACAAACGATGGTCTCACGCTCCTGTTTAATGCACGACAACGCCTAGCCTTTACCGGTCAGGTTGCCAATCGTGTTCGTTTGCAGTGCTGGGAGGGACAACCGTCACTCGTGTCCTGAGCTTTTGTCACTCCAGGGAGACGATACCCCCTGAGCGCTGTGTGAACTGTGTTCTGTCTTGGCAAACACGAAGACGGGTTTAGTGCCCTACTGGAAGCGCGAGTAAACCTGTCCACGTCCCCTGCGGCGCAAGGCTTACGAAGGAAACCGTGTCATCATCTTACCTTAACCTCAGGACACTAGTACCTTAACCTCAGTTGGCAATCATCTTTAACAAGTACATACTATTATATTGAGTCGGGTTCGCACATAGCCGGAAGTCCGCTGCTTGTCAGCTAGACCCTGATGCACTTCTTGAACTCGAAGCTGAGGTCCCACCCGGCCAGCCTAGACGAGACGCAAATGTCATCCGGGCATAGCCGGCCAAACCAAATAAGCTTCAGCGAGGTTCTCGTTGCACGAAAACCTTGCCCGCGCATCAACACCAAAGGCCGAAGGACTCCCCAATCTGTACGCCTTCGGCGGGCCGCAATCGGCTTTCACGCCTTTTTCGAAAGTCGGAAAAGGGGGGGGTTCTGCCCTTTTCGGGCAACTGCTTAACCTGCGGCCCCTGCCGCTCTTGAGTGCGACCGAAGGCGATTGACCCTTTCCCGGCCACACGCTCCGCGACAAGAGCTGCACGACCACACGCACGTATCGTGGCAACATTATCTTTTTCTACTTCTATGTTACACCAACGAAGTTCTAACAAGGCTTGATGCCGGCACCGGACACGCACGAGCCACTAACATTTCTCCCCCCCCTCCTGACAACGTAACAAGGATTTATTTACGTGTTCCTGGACGAAGGGGGCACCATCCTACGTTGAATAGGCGTCGACGACTTCCCAGGTGCGGAGCAGCAAACGTTGGGAGAATCGTGCAACCGCGTATCGTCGGCGTTCCGAGAAAGCGAAGCACGTTCATGTTTGATACATTTATGTTCAAGGGTCGGGGACGGAGAGCACTGCGCGAGGGGCGGGGTGTATTCTATGACGAAGAAACCCGCCACGCAACCGGTCCACTCATGCCAACGACGTGCGAACGGCAGCACGAAGGCGCCGTGCAACCTCAGAATTGACGTCCACGACAGTCTCCCTACAGGAAAGTGGTTACTCGCCCTTCCGATCGTCATGCAACAAAAAGAAGTAAAACAAAGTAAAGCAAATTGAAAGGAAAATGTGAACCCAAAGAAGCCAAAGAAAAGACACTCTACGTCTTGCACGCACAAGGCGAAGCACCTCCTTGCCCGTCCCTGCTTTGACAACCTGGCCCTGCTGCCGGATCTCGGCCTAGCCGCCGCGTTAGGGTTTCTTCTGACGGTTTCCTGCATGTTTACAAGAAAGAGTCATCGACTACAGCAGCGCGCGAAGAAGGCCAAACCTAGAGTTGAGTTCACGGATAGCGGCAAAAACGTAGCTACCCCGACTGGCTGATGCTCCTTGCTCGTACCGCATCCCACTACAGCATCAGCGCTGAGAACGCTCCCCTCACCGAATGTGTCTCGGAGACTTTAAGTCGACGTTTATCTCAAACCCCCGTGCGAAAGGTCTGCACAACAAGTAACAAAGTCGGACTGTCTTCCAGGAATTTGATGCGTAACTTAAGGCGACCTCAGCGCCGCTTCTTGCCGCAGATCCGAAGTAAGGTTTCGCTCCAAAACCTAACGGCAAGAACCTCGTGATTGAACCGAAAGTCACCTCGCGGAGTCTCAAGAGGCATGATCCGGGGCGCCTGCAGTCTACTTTGTTCAAAAACACTAAAAAAGCCAAAATAAGGGGAACGGGGCGCAATTTTTCTTGTCCGCGCATTGGACTAAAAAAACTTTGAAAACCTTCCGTCGTTCACAGAGCCAGTGCAAGCCACGAGCTGCACGCCGCCATTTCTTGTTACAAAATTGATACAGACACCATTGTCTCCCAACCCTTGTTGTCGACGGCTCGTCCCTCTCGAGCTCGTCTGATGTTTTCGGCTCGCCTATCCTCCATAGAACCTGTTTTAGCTGCAAGCACCAACTGCGTGCGGCGGCCTCGCGTCCTTTTTTTGTCGCCAGTTTTCGGTATTTTGCAAGCGCGTAAGAGGAATGCTCGCACATGCAAGTCCGCACGCACCCGACGCGCAGTGAAGGCGGCTGGACGGACTGGCCAACAGATGTATTCCTGAAGAGCAAAAAGACGGCGAATGGCAAACAAGCCACGCAGGCGTTTGCTCGGGCGTGCAAAGCATGAGCGGCGTTTGGTCACACGGATCCCCGCTCTGCCCTGTATGGACCATCTGCCGGCTGTGCGTTCAGCGCAAGCGCCTCACGGTAAACCATGGGCGAAATGAAACCAAAGACTGGCAAACGAAAAAAGGAGGGAATCGCAGAATGAACCGGGACAATGCACCCCGCTCGAGTGACCTAGCTAGCTGATCTGGCATGCTCGCTCTGGAGTGAGCGCCATGGGCACGCAGAACGCGCGCAGATCAGCTCCAGAAAAGCAGGCTTGGCGCTCGAGACGGAGGGTCACTTGCTAGCACCAGCCGCCGCTGCCGCCGCCCAAAAACCTTCAAGGTAGCCCTATCCAGTAAAAAACGGTAAGTTGCGAAAAAGGTTCTAGATTCTATTTGGGGAGAAGAGTTTGCAGATGCAGCTCAGTTTCGCGGTGCTGATCGCATTCGAATTTTGTGGCCTCGAGCATTAGCACGCGGTGGCCGTTACCGCCATCGGGTCATCTGTTTGCCACAAGAATCCAGCCGGCTGCACAGGAGACGCGAAGTTCAAACACCTTGGAGTGAACCTGGTCTTTCATGTTGGTGAGCACATAAGCCCGGTTTCAAGGGGTGCGTCAGCGCCAGGTCCAAGGGACCCAGCACGACCTTCTCCAGATAATCCCACCCGCTTTGCTTGTCAAGGAACGGTTCAAGTTTCGTTTTCAGCATCAATGGTGAAGGCTCTTGCATTCCAGTCCAGACGGGCATCGCCGTCTCGTTGTCCGACGATGCCAACAGCAAGCACAACCAAGAGGCTACAGATCATCAGCCGGGGTGCACACGAGCGAAGATCTGCAAATTTATTGATCAACGGACTCAACTGGAGACTATGAAACACCGGACCCTTCCAGCTCAGGCGGCAAACTTGAAAAACGGTCAATCCATGAATTCGTGTTGATAATTTTCCCTGAAAAATATCCAGAAAGGTACGTCCGTACGTCGCCCGCTAGCTAGCCCGTATATTGCCCGTATAATTCTGGATTTTCGCACTATATCGCGCTGTATGAACCGCATTTCTTTTGGAGAAAAAGTCAGAAATTTTCAAGTAGAGATCCTACCATTGGTTGGAAACGGTTGAAACATAAGCTCAATCAAACAGACGTAAGCGAAAATCCGTTTGATGAGGCGAAAGGACTGCCGTCGGCATATCCGGCAGCAGGGCTCCCCGCGTCATACGCAGCGAGCAATGCGGCGCCGGTGCCCCCGCCTCGTTACGTGGTACGCGGTAGCCGGCGAAGAAGGCTGAGAAACCGAAGGTATGCTGTCACTTCCACTGTTCCTGGTTCTCCTTGCCGTGTCCAGCTCCTGATGCTTTCATTTCACAAGTGATCGATCCTCGGGTTTCTCGAGATGCAATGCCTTCCGCCTCTTAGGGCCTCCTCCTTTTTGTATTTTGCGCTGCGATGGTCTGTGTTGCTGCAGGAGAGAATAGCGCATGTTTGCTACATTTCCATCGTTTAGATGAAATCCGGCCCACTAGTAGCAGCTGTTGACTTGTACATGCTGCACATGGCATCTGTAACGAGCGTGCATGACACGGGAACAGGTGGCACGCTGATGGCGCTGCGAACAGCACGCAGATCCCGTGACCAAGCAACGATATTGCCTTCATTGTCTGCAAGAGCACACCCCCTCCTGTCTGACAGAACCCCAGTTCAAGCTTCTCGAGATTTGATGCGGGCGGCTCTGAATAGCGATGCCTCCGCTAACAAACGACAACGGACAGAAGGGGGGAAATAACGATTTCATTACAGCTCCACTCCCTGTCGATCCACAGCCGCTTAACCGAGGATAGCGTGTCTTTAGCTTGAGCGAAGTTCGATGCGTCCGACCAGGAACTGCACTTTTTGCATTTGCGCGCGCGCTGTCCGATCTTTTTTTGCACGTCTCAGCCTTCCCCGCTGGCTGCTAGCATCAAATATGCACTGCTTAGGCATTCGCCTAAGATTTCCCGGCTCCTTCCCGAGGATTGGGGCGACGACCCGAGAAGGATAGCTAAGTAAAGGTCCATTCTTTACCTTGCGTCCCTATCTTTCTCTATATAAAAGGTGTCACGGAATAAGCCGGCAGCCGCTGCTTAACGGCATGACAAATGCAAGCTTACCCCTGTGGTACCTGCATTTCAAGTTCACACTGCTTAACGTGGGTGGCCCTGAGATTACCCCCTCAGGTGACACCACTTTATCTTTAGCCATACTTCAACTCTCTTTTTTTCGAAGACGACGACTTGATGCTAGCACCAAGCACTCACTGGGCAGAAGTCACATTCCACTCGCAACCGCTGTGATGAAGCGAAATGCTGTGGTTTAATTAACCAGTTGGGTTCCTAGTTCCAAGCTGACACTTCATGCGGGCACAACACGCAAGAAGGCCTGGAAGAAAATCAGGAGCCGCGGGTAGCACCCGAGAGCGCCACTCACAGCACCTTCAATCTGAGCCCACGAGAAGCAGTGCGTTGCCTCTCGTGCTTCCCCCGTTCCCAAAAAGGCACGCTCTAACGGGCTCCTTGTTTCCACCGCACAAAAAGAACCCTCCTCCTGCATTTGCTGGCTCCTTTTTTGAGTTCAAACAATAGCGGCAACCTTTTCAACGTGTTCCGGGCCGGTCCGCGGGGACTGCATCAGTAATCCGCGCATGCGTGCAAGTGTGCGCAAGCGATAGGGAAACAGAAAAGCTAGAAAGGTCCGAACCAATTTAAGATAAAATAAAGTCAGAAACGTACCTCTCCTTTACCACCCGTGTGATCATCGAGCTGTAGAGCTCCACATAGTTCGGCTGCCCTGTCCTGCAGCCAGTTGCCCGTTCTCTCTTGGGAGCAAACCTGGGACAAAGCGTCATTGGTGACGCGTGCCGGGCGTTCCGCCCAAAGGGAGCGAGAGACAACCCCACTGCATCGGATCCACAGCTTTTCCTCGTTTTACATCCGCAAAACAGACACATGCCTTGGTGGTTTTGCGCGGGCGCCGGCGCACTGCCGGGCCAAAAGCGTTGCTCGAACCCGTCCGCTCGAAAACACTGGGCGTGGGGATTCAACAAGCTCATCGCCGGCACCGCGAGCCACCACCGGCTGCAGGCGGAAGGCTGTTTTGAATCCGCGGGCTGAGCCGTTGTTGGCCGCGCGCCGGAAGCCACCAGTTGCGCGAGTCACGGCACCACTGCTGCCGTCACGGGCTGCACGGCGGCGACAAAAGCGCGCCAAGAGTGACGCTGCTGAAGTCGCGAAACGGAAGGCTGGCACACATGGTGCTCATGAGAGCACGACTCCCTCCCTTCTTGCAACAAGGGCCCGAATTGTTGCGAAAGAGGAACAGTCCCGCAAATCCATGAAACGCAGTTGAATCTGGGTTTAGCGCCGCAAGTCTGGGGTTTGTGCGTTCAACAGTTGCGGCGTTCGCGCTCGTGAAAACCCCGTTGTTTTTCCATAAAAAAAAAGTAGTTGCCACTCCCTCCCACGGCTTCATTCTGCCGTCATCCAATCACGTTTCATTTTATATCCTCCCGCGGTGCTAGTCACGTGGATCGACCACTACCAAGGGGCGAGCAAACACCCCTTCTCCAAGAAGACTTCATGCTATGCATGAAAGGCAGTGTTCTGTCTAAACATTAAACTACGATCAAGGTGATCGGGAAGTAGCATCAGTATCGGTTTTGCAGGAGTGCCAGCCAACGTTTTTGGTACTTCCCAGTCCGCCCTGTTTCTCGGCATTCTGCAACGGAGTTCGCGTGCTTCAGGGGGCATTGAAAAGAACGGGCGTTGTCTTCTGGCTAGGCTGGCTTGACCTGCTGAACAATCTTGGGCTTGGAAGGCTGGCTCTGCGCTGGCCATCTCGGTTGGAGGCTGGCTTGGGATTCTCGTTACAAATCTATGGGGCAGACGGTCTGGATACCCGTCACACCGGTACGGAGGTCTGCCCAGACAGACATAGGCTGGTTTAAAAAGAGGACCATTGCATGACTGCGGGCGTGGCACGCGCGATGGTGCGAGGGGGGCCGCAAAAGGCCGCCTCTGAATCCAACACCACAAGCAGTCTGCCATCAACAGCACCCTTTTCAAGAAACGTAGAAGTTCCAGCAGTCTAAACGGATGTCCCCATCCCGCCCCCCCTCCCGAGCACCATCATCCCTTTTCTTTTCTTTTCTTCCGTCTCTTTTTTCTCTTTCGTTCTCCCGTCTGCTTTTTTTTGGGGGGCGTGGGAAGTGTGGGGGGTCTCCTTTATTCCGGCTTGCTCTGTCCGTTCTCTTCCGTTTTGTTCCTTTTGGCGGCCCCGATGCTTTGCCCGTTGCATTTTTTTTCCCCCGTTTTTTTTTTTCCCAGTCGGGTCTTTCCGCCTTTCGCCCGTGTGTGGGAGCACTACCGTCGACGCGTGTATTCCGATGCTGCAGACTGAAAGCCCATGCGCTACGCAAAAAAAAAAAAAAAAAAAAAAAAAAAAAAAAAAGTCTGAAACGCACAAAGGGGAACGCGAAAACCAGAGTGTTTCCAGAGCGCTAGCCGGTGCGAGAGTGCCCACCCCGCCCGTACTGTGACGAGCTACGAACAGCTGCCTGACAAACCAGACTCACACCGCTGTCCTGTCTGCAGACACTCAGGTTCCGCGCTGATGACGGTCCGCCTTATGTGTCCGTGGCTTGAAGGACCGAAACACGGCGCAGACGGGTGCGGTGTTGAGCACATCCCCATTCCAAGCACGTTCTTGCAAGCCAAGCCCGTACGAAACCGAAATACAGCAGTTCCGTGTCCAGGGAGCCTACATTTTCCCCTTTTTGTTTTCATTTTGCCTCCTCCCCCCTCTCACTCAAGCACCTGTTGAAAGCCCTTGGTTTGGGTCCTACACGTGGCACCACTGAGTGCTTGCAAATTTCAAGCTTGCAGCTCAAATGAGAAAACAATAAGACGACAGAAGCACCGTGAAAAAGGAAATGATTGGTCCAAAGAAAAACGTATCGAGAGACCCGTAGCCACAGAGAGACAACTCGAGCAATTAGTCGCAGCTGCCAAACTGCACGAAACCAGGGGATACCGCGGTTGACTGATGGGCGAAATGATGATAGACCCCCAGGGTAGGGGGTCCTTTAGTTTTACCCGTCGAGCTGCGCGTCGAATGTTGCGACTGCGACCTCTCCCTCCCAAAAAAAACAGAAACATTCTAGAAAACAAGAATTCTTTAGCCCGGCACGGAACCCGCGAAAAACGAAAGCTACGAAAAATCAAAGGTACTCTGAAAGCTACTTTTCCCGCCCCCCCCTTTCCTTTTTCTAAACCCGCTCAAACCTACAAAAAAAGAACCCCCGAAACGAACAAACGAACACGAGAGAAGCACCGGGAAAAAGTCCGGTGCGACCGTCGCCGGCCGCGGCGGCACAGCGCTAGCGACCGGGTACGTACCGTCAAAATAGCGTTGGTTTGCCTTGTTCGTTCCCCTTCTCCACTAGCCATCTAGCCATTCCTTCAAAAATGGGGATCGGAATTTCAAGCGAACTTTAACTCTAAAAAAAAAATATGCCCCCTCCACTACTATTTCTTATTCTGTTTTGAGAGAACAAAGGGCACTCGAAAAGGGGGGGGTTGCACGGGGAGGTGAACTTGCCTTGCATAGAAGCTGGCCGTGCTCGCCACCTTCCCCCTTTTAGTAGTAACGACGACATATTCTTGTCAGTCACGCGTTGCGTCAAGCCTCGTGGTATGATGGACCAATGTGTACTGAAGGAACGCTTCCATAAAAAAGGGGCCACCAGGCAATTTCCCCTCGAGTCCAGTGCGCTGAACGAACCCTCCGTCAACTATACCTCGCACCACGCAACGCTAGACTCATCAGCGAATCGCAACATGGGGCGTGAATTCAGGGAGACGAAAGGCAACGTTTCATTCAGATCAAAGGTGACGTGCAACCCTCCGGTCGGGAAAATGCACGCGTATCTCCGAGGGATCTCGTCGTACCTGAGGTTGCCGGGAACCTGGGGACGGGCTTCGCAAAGGAGGCCACAAGGCTTCGGGCATCTTGAAGAAAAAGGTCGTGTTCTATATTCGCCCAGAATCTATTTTTCTCACGAACCCCTCCATGCCCCCATTGCCCCCACCGCCAAACCGACGAGATCAGGGGAGAAAAAAGAAGAAACGCCAAAAAAGAAAAAAAAAAAAAAAGCAGTTTCTGTCCTTCTGCCGCCTGAACCCCCTCTTCGAAGAGATGGGTCTTTTTTAACGTACGCTCACGACGTTAGTGTTCAGGACGGAAAACCCACCGAAAACCAGGCACCGCCGGCGGGAAAAATTGATAGTATAATATTATGCCAGCATACGACGCCTTGAAGGAACCCCCTAAAACACCGGATCCTCGAGCGAACTTTCACTCTGAATATTCGAAGACAGTCTGGGACTGTTCCAAGCCGCCCCGCCTGAGTGGAAGCATCTAGTCTCGTTTCAAGGTCTGTCGCCGTGTGCGTCAGAGGAAAGTCCGAGTCCGCCAGCGCCGTTCCGAAATCAAACCGGGAGAAAATGAACGGGCGGGTGGTGCGTTCGACGAAGAGCAACTCTTCGTTCTCGCATCCCCCCCCGTCACGATTGGCGAGTGACGAGCTGTGTGTTGGGGGTTCGGAGATGAAGCTTGTTTTTATGGTAACAAGCTTTGCTTGTATGCATCAAAAAGTGTCGGATGGCAGCGTGCTGTGTTAAATCACTCAAAACAGGGTTTACACACGTACGCACAATCAAAGGCATTCAGATGTTTGTTGGCGGTTGTCACCGTGGTACGTGCGCCTGACCGCTCCGGAACGAGTGAATCGAAACCCCCCCACCCTCACGAGTTGAGCACCATCTACATTACCAGCACGTTCTTGCTTCCCCCCACGAGCTTCCCCTCAACCCCGTACAGTGAAATCCAGTCTCAGAAGCTGGGGTGAGAGAACTTGCCACACCCGAAAAGCGGGTGTGGCACCCGCTTTTTTGTGATAACAATGCATTGTTGGTACTAAAAATTAGTGGTTGGCAGCGTACTAAAAGCAACTCACCAAATCAGGTGAAAAGCCGCTAGTGCGCACAAACAAAAAGAACACAAAATGGCAACAATCTTGCGGGTTGCCCTTCAATGTAATGAGCAGGCTAAAAAGACGTAGGCAGCGTGTTTTGGTGGCTGATCAGTATTCCTTACCTGAATATACACAGGGTAAATACAAGTGGGAAAAACAATCAACCGGCACGCAGAAACCAAACGAAGCGCCTGTCTTTTTTGTGTTAACAATGCATTGTTGGTACTAAAAATTAGTAGTTGGCAGCGTACTACATGAAACTTACCAAAGCAGGTGAGTTCCGCTAGTGCGCACAAACAAAAGAAAGCGCCATACTAATTTTTTAAACTCCAGCTTCTGAGGCTGGACTCCACCGCGCACAGCACTCATCCCCTCCCCCCATCCCTCCCAGCCCCTCTTCAGTCTTCGTTATCCTTCCCACCCTTTTCGTCCGCAATCCCCACTATTCTTTTGCTTTCTTTGGAGGGCTTTTCCCGCCCCTCTTCACACGATGTGTGTTCGGCGGCGCGGAGCTAGACGCTCGCTGCCGACGAGATTCGTGGGTTTCTTTTGCTTTCTTTTCGAAGTTTAAAATCCGGAGCCCGGAAACTGAAGTATTCTTCGCGCAAGTGACACACAGGGAGCCGATTCCTTTGCCCGCAGCAAACAGCTTCCGTTGTTTTCTGCCTTTTCGGTCTCAGCTTGTGTGTATTTATGTGTGTGTGTGTGTGTGTGTGTGTGTGTGTGTGTCAGCGAGAAGTAAGGTCGTCGAGAGAGAGAAAGTCAACTTGACTATGACGAAGTTCAAGACTTGTTAGCGTCTGTAAGACGCGCTTTGCGAGACCGCCCGTGGGGTTTGCCCACAAGAAAACGGAAAATTTGCATGCATCTAGCAACGCAGGTCTCAGGGTCGTCTCCACCACTGCAGCATGCTTGCACAGTGGTGCACAAGAAAGGCACGGCAACACCCCATCCCGCTTTTCTCCTTGCTTCGCCCTCTCACCGGCTTTCCTGACCTTTTAATTGATATATTTTCAGTTCCCATCCACCGTTCTCCGTTCTTCGTGGGGTTCTTCCCGTTACCCACCACTCTTTTCAATTCCTTTGTTTGCACGTGGGAGAAGCTGATCTTCTTTTGCTTCTTACTACCTTTCTCGCAAACGTATACATGCCTTGCAGTGCCGAGCTGTGTTCTCTGTGCCCAAGCAAGGGTTCAGTAACTGTGGATTATGGTGTATCACCCTACCACCTGTCTACCACATGAACGGACCGATTCTGATCTCTTTGTGACCTGGCATCAAGAAAGAAACCTGTAGACTACATTACTTGCTACGAAGATGTAAAATTCGCAAATGCCTCATGCCGTGACTACGAGCCTGCAATGGAGACATCCAAAAAATTAGTTGTGCGAGTGGAGGTGTGCCTCTACCTACCTGGCAAAACCGCAGCCAAGGGAACGGATTTGAAGCTTTTGGCCATTTCACCACCAAGACATTCATCCGGGCCTACGGTCTACACGGCGGGGTCCAGCCTCAAAAGGCTGGAGTTAAAACTGGAGTTTAAAAAGCGGGTGTCACACCCGCTTTTCAGGTGTGGATGTTCACCTTGGAACCGCCCTCGTTCTTGGTGCGAAGGGCTCGCAGAAACTCGAAGCTCTCACCCCCGTCATCACCCCGTGGTCCCTCTTGAACCGGTAGATGCGTGAAGCGAGCCCACGGAGCTGCGGTTTCCAGCCCACCCTCGTCCATCCGTTTTTGATAATCACGAGGTTTGATTCGAATGATGAGGGGGTTTTTTTGTGTGGATGCGTCAACGCAACAGTTTTTGAAAGGATAGCGAAAGAGCGAAGGCATATTTTCTGTATAAGCACCTGCTTTCTAGGAAATACTTGAGGAGGCTGCCAGCTGCAAAATATCAAAGAAGGTAAATGTGCTGTAGCCCACACGAAGCACAGGTGAATCTGGGTTCAGTGGCGGGCGTAAGCGTTCAACAAACCCAATTTCTGCTTCGCTGGAGCAGTTTTTGTCACAGCTAAAAAGAACGATGGCGGCGGTTTATCCAAAACACATGAAGGTTAAGGCCACAACCCGTATCTGCAACAAACCCACGCCGAAGGTTTCCTTCCCCTCCTGCCCCCCCCCCCCCCCCCCCTTCCCCCCCCCGGCCGAGCCCGTCGTCAGCTGCATGCCCGATGTGCGGGATCTGTTTGATGGTCGCAAGCCGCGGCCGGCGGCTGGTTCCGGGGGGCGTGTTCGCGCCGCTCGCTGAAGGCGGCGGCGGCGGGTGCCCGGCGCTGGAGGCCGCGCTCGTGGCCGGGTTGAAGCGCAGGGGCCCCGACTGCTTCGGCACGGGCACCGTAGCTCTCGGTGGTGATGAGCTGACGCTGTCCTTGTTCGGCTCCGTCCTGCACATGCGTGGGACGGGCCGCGCAACCCGGCAGCCATTTGCAGGCCGAGGCGCACGTCCGCAAACAGAGCCACGCTGCGAGCCTGCGTGCCAATCCAGCACAGACCGGCACCTGAAAGATACAGACGAGCACCAAAGCTCACTAGACGTTCGACACTCTGCGCGGGAAGAGAACCGCCCTTCGTCTTCATCAAAGGAACCGGAGCACCCGCTGCGGTGCCGGCCGCCGGCGGAAACCCGCTGCGCAGGGCACGCGGGCGGGTGCCGAAGGCAGCCGGACGCCGCCGCCGCTATTCCCGCCGCGGCCGCCGGGCTGCCGGCCAACCCGTCCCCGCGGATCTTCGCCGCGAGCCGGCTTGCGCCCCAGCAGTCGTCGGCGAGACTGCGCGGGGAGGCCCCTTCGGGGGAGGCTGGCGGGAGCGCGCCGGTGGCGCTCCTGTGGAACGGCGAGGTCTTCGAGGGGCTCGGCGTGTCGCCCGAGCAGAACACCCTCGAAAACGACACGTGCCTCGTGCACGGCGAGCTGGCGGCCGCCCTGCGGGAGGCCTCGGCTCCGGGCCTTCCCGCGGGTGTCGCGGACGCGGTCCCGGGCGCCATTCGGGTCGTTTTGCGGTCGGTCAAGGGGCCGTACGCCTTCGCGGTCCGATTCTTCGACCGGCGCAAGGGGGCCACGCGGACCTTCTTCGGGCGTGACCCGTTGGGCCGGAGGAGTTTGGTGGCAGGCGTCGAAGCGGAGACCGACGACTCGGGCCTGGTTTGCTCCCGATTGTACGTATCGAGCGTCGGGCCGCTGCGCAATGCGAGCACAGAAGAAGAGGCGATGCCAGACGCATCCGCCGCACCCAGCGCCAAACCGTCGTTGCATGCACATGCAGGTGTCGTTGAGAATGCCGGCTCCACTGGACGTGCGGCGAGGTCTCGGCGGAGAGCAAACACCGACGAGGACGAAGCGCCAACAACCGACTTTTGCTGCGAAACGAGGGGGAAGTGTGGGAAGCGGCCGAGAGAACACGGGGACGGCTACGAAGACTGCTCTTCCGCCAAAAGAGCGCTCGGTCCCGAGAAAGAAGCCGCGGGCACGGGGGATCAAGGACAGAAAGGCGATGCCGCTCCGGTGAAGGTGGCCCGAGAGCTCCCGGATCCCGGACGTGTGCTAGCTCAGATCAAATCAAACGGAAGCTCTGCAGAGCAAAGGGAGGAACGGCATCAAGTCGATAGGGATCACCAGGCCTCAAACAAGCAACCAGCAGCAGACGAACTAAGCAAGGGACGGGGTCCGACGTGCATAGAGGTGCCGACTGGTTCTTTCTTCGAGCTCTTCATAGCTGGCGAGGACCGTGAAGGCGTCGTCACCGTGACGACAGACGCACACCCTTGGAACGTAGGTACGAAGGCGGCCGTCACTGCCCGGGCAGAGCCCCGGACGCCAGCGCACGAGTACTTTGACGCATGGGGCATGTTGCGCAATGCCGACGGTGGGTTTGAAGCAGCGTGTGCGACGTACAGGGGAGCTCTGCAAACAGCGGTCAACCGGCGCGCTGTACTGGTCGTTCGCGGAGAAGACCAGGAATTCGAAGGTTGCGCCGATGCACCCGTCGACACGGCGGAAACGGAATGCAGGGCACAAAACGCTGAGATGCAGCAAGACCAGTGCTCCCGGGGCAAACTGCAAGGGGGCGAGGTTGACGGGACATCGTCAGCAGACTCCAACACACACGAATCATTATGCAAACGTGACGTCGACACAACAGGCGAATGTAGACGGGCAAACACCTCAACGGAAGAAAAGATGCGGCTCACGGGGGCTCGCGTTGGGGTTCTGTACAGCGGGGGGGTCGACTGCGCGGTGCTGGCGGCGATGGCGCATCAGACGGTTCCGTTGGGGGAGCCGATTGATCTGCTGAATGTTGCCTTCGGGGACAGTCCGGGGAACACGCCGGACCGGTTGGCGGCGCTGAGTGGGTGGAAGGAGCTGCGCGAGGCGTGCCCGGGGAGACCGTGGAATTTGATCGAGATCGACATCACAGAGGCGGACGTCCTCCGTGCGGCCGAGCACCTGCAGTCGGTCATCGCACCCGCGGGAACTGTAATGGACCTCAACATAGCCACCGCGCTATGGCACGCAAGCACCGGCGTCGGCCGCTTGACCCCAGACGACTCCGCAAGTGGGCCTTGTCTGGCCCCGCCGTCCCTCCTTCGCTGCGCGCCGAATGACGCTTCGCCCACTGTCGCGCACGAGCACGACGACGATTTCACGTTCCTCCGACACGCGTTGTCTCAGGAGCTCTCCGCAAGCCGGCCTTGGATCTCCTTGTCCGACCTTTCCAAAACGCACCGCCTGCCGTACGCTGCGGCGAAGTGCCGTAAAGCGGGGGAGTACGTCTCGCTGGCTGCGCGCAAGGGGCTCGTCCTCGCGGAAGGGAAAGGGATACACTTGAAAGTGTCGCTGCCCGGTATACTGGGTGAGGGAATCGTGGCAGAAACACCGTTGGTTCGTAGTTCAGCGAGGGCACTGCTCGTGGGGATGGGAGCAGACGAGACCCTGGGGGGGTACAGCAGGTATCGTGTTGCCTTCGCGAAGGCAGGGAATGACCCGTCCGTGCTCGTGGAGGAGCTGCAAAAGGACTTCAACAGGCTATGGCAGAGGAACCTGGGCAGGGACGACCGAGTGATATCGGACTGCGGGAAGGAGGCCCGCTTCCCGTTTCTAGACGAAGACGTGCTACGCGCACTGTCCACGCTGAATCTGTCATCGGTGTGCGACCTCACCAAGCCGTTGGCTGTTGGCGACAAGCAGATCCTCCGTAAGATAGCCTGCGAGCTCGGGATTCCGGGGGCCGCTTCCCTTCAGAAACGCGCGATCCAATTCGGCACGCGCCTGGCCAACTCCAAAATTGACGGAGCAGCACCGTTGCCGACTTGTAATCTCCGAGAGGCCGTTTCCGGGTTCCTAAATCGATCCGTGCTGCACAAAAAGAAGTGATCGATGCGGGAAGTGGGTAGGTTCGATGACTGCGCGGATTCACGATTGATTTCGCATGTTCAAGGGTGAATCTGCTTGATTCACCCCGAGCTCTCAAAGCTAAAAAGAAGGTTCAGAACGCATTCAGGACCGTCTCCTGTGTGGATAAGCCATTGGGCTCTCCGACACAGCACACCGCTTTTTTTCGTTCGCTCCGTTCTCGCCATCACCGGTGGCCCTCCCAGAAGCTAGCCCCACGGAACGTGCCACACTTTGCTTCGACGAATGTCATACTTTTGCACGCGCGTTATGTCTATCAAACTCAGGTTGAAAACGCGTCTCTGGATCTCTCGGTTGAGAAGAGCTCAGGCGCGATCTTCAGGTGGAACGCAAGGCTCTCACTGCCGGCCCGGGCTTCTCGCTTTCGCACGCACTCCGTCTCGTGGGAAACTTGGGCAAGTCGGTAGGAACCTGAGCCGTATGCACTCGGGTTCTATCTGGAAAGCCCGCCTCCGGTGGTTTGTAGAAGTCCTGACTCTTCAAACGGTGCATTGTGTTAATGTCGCTCTCGCCCGCGTTGCGCGCCAGAGGTAAAGTCCTGCCACCCCCGTCGAATGCCGTGCGGTTGCCTCACTCCGTCCTTCTTGTCTTTGTGCAGCTTCTTGTTCTGTTCTCTTTGCCGAGTGAAACAAATCCACCCTCCTCTCCGATATGCCTTTCGGCCTTTGCCCCCCGACGAGAAAACTACGGACCCAGCAGGTAATTCAGGGGTTGTGATACACACACACACACACATACACACACACACACACACACACACACACACACACACACGCGGGGGGGTATGGATCTTTCCAGGGATGGAGACAACGCGATGGCGTCGCGACGGAAGAACCCGAACAGTATGGGGCAGAGCATTGCGGACGATACGGCGGCTGCGTTTTGCCGGGACTGTTTGGAAAAGGCACTGCCCGAGATCGCTTCGACCACGTGGGAGGCTGCGCACGGTGCCGCGGGCTTCTCGCGGAAAGACTACTCCGCGAAACGCGACTTCGCCTGCATCCGCGACGAGAATGATGGAACGATCCGGGTTGTAGAGAAGGACGCAGCGGTCCCGTCTCCAACAGACGGTGGATCACCGCTACCCGACTGCGGCTCGCCGGGTGCAGGAGAAGTCGGCAGCCCGGTCCCCCGGCCGCAGCCGCAAGGCTTCGGCCGGCGCAAAAAGACCGAGCAGCCAACGAAGCTGAAGCTCCGCGAACACGCCCCGAACGTGTTCGCCGGCCTGCGGCACTTCTGGGGGCTCGCGCCGGAGATCCTGCAGCGGGAGGTGTCGAAGGGCCAATGGACGGAGGTGGCGTCGCCCGGCAAAGGGGGCAGCAAGATGTTTTTCGTGTCCGGGCTGATGCTCAAGTCCGTGTCCGAAGCCGAAGCGGCGTTCCTCAAGAAGCTGCTCCCGTCCTACTACGAGCACGTCACCACCGCCCAGCCGTCGGGGCTCCCGAAAATCTTTGCGTGGGTGACACTTTCGTTGAAAGTGGGGCGGACGCTGGTCGTGGACCGGTATCTCGTCATGAACAATGTCCTGTCGTCAGCGTCTCTGATCCCGGTTGTTTACGACATAAAGGGATCCTCCTACGGCAGGGAGTCTGCTTCACCACCGGATGGAGCTGCGGCCGCCCCGGTTGTTTTAAAGGACAATGATCTTAAGGGCAGGCGCATTCGGCTTTGTGAGGAAACGAGAAATCGCGTGCTGACTGCGATGCAGCGCGATGCTGCTTACTTGCAAAAGCAAAACGTGGTCGACTATTCCCTCCTGGTCGGCATCAAGCCGGGCAAACACCACGCGGCTAGCGACAATGCTGAGGCTTCCGATCCAGGGTACCCAAGCGTGCCAGGCTCCGGTGACGATGAGGTATGCTGATTCGCTTACAAAGGGTCTTCAGGCCAATGAACTGCCCACTTCTCCATTTCAAAACAAGTTCTTTTCCCACAAAGAACGGACTGACGTCATGCAGCAAATCGCCAAGCCTAGCAGATTCCCTCCGAAAATCTGTGAGATCAGCCGCTGCCGTACACGTTCTCTGCACTCAAGAACAAATGCCACAGGCGTACTATCTCGGCATCATTGACATTCTGCAAGTTTACAACTCCCTGAAGAAGTTCGAGACGGCGTTCAAAGGCATGATAGCCGACGAAAGCATGTCCATCATTCCGCCGGACAAGTACGCAACGCGGTTCGTTGCCGCCGTGCAGGACTTGCTCGACTGGGAGACCGGCACCGGCACTAAGAAAGCATCTGCATGACAAGGTGGCGTAGGCGTAGATAACTGCGCTTACGTCTCCTCACCTTCCAACACATTGCGAGCCAAGATGCCTGCCACCTGCTGCACGCGGCGTTTGAACGGTGCATTGGCCTTGCATCGAGGAGACGTCATTGTGGACAACGCGCCTTCTGAATAAAGCGTGCCGAAGGCAACCAAACGAGTGTTTGGCAGTATCGACGAGCCGCACCGGTGGACTGACAACGCACCGGTAGACTTTTGGGGTCCGGTGCCGCGAGTCCACGGGCTCGGCGAAGACGCGTGAAGACCAATTCACGCAGCCCCGGCAACCCAGGATAAGGAGCTCCGCCCCGAAATTGAAATTCAGCTCGTTGGCGAATGTTTCTGCTGATAAGATTCGGCTGGCAGAGCGAACCTAGCACATCTGCGCGTGCACGCAAAGGGGCAGCAGTCGCCAGCATTGCACTTCGCTGGACGAGGCCACTTTGGCCAAATTCAGTGCAGAGGGCTTGTTACATTTTCTCAAAGACATTCAGTTTTGGCCCTAAGACGAAAACTAAAGTCTTGCGCCCAATGCCGGACCTCATCCGTCCCCCGACGGGTCTCGCCCACTTAGTAGTGACCAGTGGACTGTACCCCCCAGAGCCCCAGACGTTACCCATTTTGAACCATGCACTTTTCTCAACTCAGCCGCACACCGAAGCGAATAGCTCTGGTCCCAGCGGTTGTCGTTCTCAGCCAGACAGTCTCTTCAACCAATACAACTACCTCTTTGCCGTGTACCGGTTGGACCACACCTAGCCCTAACGCGTTCAACAGCTCCAGTAGCAAACGGTTGCAGCGATCAACCAGAGGCAGAGGGCATCAGGGAATGGTGCTTCAAGTACTCTACAATTTTCTGCTCTGTTTTGTTGAAAGCAAAACTGCCTGGACAAACTGCAGTGGAACGCAGATACAGACAGCTCCGTCCCGCTCCACACCCAATTACACAACTACGAAGCACACGCGGCCTCAAAAATGAGGCATTCTGAACTACGGAAGAGCATCGGGTCAAGAAACGTGCTCACAAAACACCGGTTCCAACGCGCATCTTGCATGGCTCACGTCTCCCCGAAGAAATTGGCGACGGTACGTCGGACGCACGCAAAAAACCAAGAGAGACGAAACGCGCGAGGGAGGAGATCTGCCCTGTTCCGCAGGACCTTACGATTTACCACCGTGTTGCTCGACACGGACGCATCGATGCCGTCGTTTTGAATTGGAGTTTGACCCGTGGCAAGGCGTGCACCCAATGGCGCTCTTTCATCTCACAATCTGCAGCGAGGGAGCTGTGCAACAAAGAACAACAGCCATTCTTTGCGCCGGCTGATTGTATTGCACATCAGGACCATCCTCCACTTAGACAAAGTTTGGCGGCTCCAGTCATTGTCACGTCACTTTTCGGTGGGTAGGAGCGGGCCTCTGCAATAACGGGTTCACTGCACTGCGTGGGTCATTCTAACAAATGGCGAAAGAAATGCAGGGGCGTCGCTACTGCAAGTCCAGTACACGGCCTTCGCACAAGCAACACAATTACCCAAGCGGCAACGGGAAATGCCTGCAATTCCTTTACGCACCCTTCGAAGAGAAAACAACTTGCGACTGGTAAACCCGGCGTGTCCTAGCTAGCCTGCACCCCGAATTCCGCACCGTCTCACGCTGCTGTTTTTTCCCTTCTTTCTGCTGCTGTAAACACATATGCCAGCCTGGCTAGCGTGCTCAGTTGCAGGCGTGGCAATACAGAATTCTCTGAGTTCCTGAACTCTTCGAATCCGTAGCTTATACGGCAGCGACAAGCAGGCTTCGGCTTCCCAGCCAGGTGGGTGTTTGCCCGGAGCGGCACACGTTCCACATGAACGCAAGTGCCCAAGGCACGCTCAGCAGGAATAGAAATCTCGCGAAGAGCATAAGGGTAAACGCTTGGTGCACCGTCTTCAATCCTCAGCGTAAAATCTTGTTTTGGCCTGCTTCAATGAAGCCTTCATGTTCAAGGATTGAGCCAAGAGGTCTCCTCGTGTAGCTTTTGGTCACTAAGAAGCTCCTTGTATGACAAGTGAGGGCCGACTGTGACTCAGACTCTAACAGAGCAGGGAAGAAGGGTGGGAAGCAAGAGTCAGAAAAGTATGCATTCCAGCTTTACAGGGAGTTTTGCTCCCGTGCAAACGACGATGTAGACAGACAGAACATCATTGCACCTGCCTCCTCGTACTAAAGATGCAACCTCCAAACAACCAGGCAAAAGTAGAAACCAGCGCTCACGCCAGCGTGAACAACTGTGCCAGCATACGTGCCATTAAATGAAAAGAACGGGCCGCAACACTTCAAGAACAAAAAGAAGCTCGTAGAGGAGAACCTGCTGGGAAATCAAAAAAAAAAAAAAAAAAAAAAAACAACTTCCGCCGGTACAGTAATCTTGCCTAAAGAAATCAACTGCCTTCGGGTAGGCTAGTCTGACACTAGTTGTCGTCGGAAAAAAAAAGAAAAAAAGGAAAACTCTCTTGGGAACCCCCACCGATCACCACAAGCACACGAAGCTGGACGACAAACACACAAAAGGTCGAAAGACACCAATCCGTACGCCCATTCGGGATCGTCGGAAACACAAAAAAAGAACCCCAGCCTCCGGTAGGGCGAGCCTTTGCCACTTGCTGAACGGTGCGTTCTTCCCCGCTCTTTCTGTTTCGGTTCAGCTGCCTTTTTTTCGCTCTTGTTGCCCGGCGTTTTTTTTTTTTTTTTTTTTTTTTGCATTTTTCGTTTTTTTGTTTGCGATAACCAGTCACTACCTCCTTAGAGAGCATACTTGTTACAGCTAACAAGGAACGTTGCCAGCGGTTTGACCTAGGGTAAAATCGCGCAAACAACATTTTTTCGGCATTCCCTGCAGAGACCGTTCGTAGCTTCTTCGCGCCCATCGCATGCTCGACGATGCGAGCGCGGTTGTTTCAGATGGCGAGACCGCGAGCAGCGAGGGCGACCACCTGTCGAAGGCCGAGGAGGAGTCCCTCGGCCCCGAGAAGCCGCTGGATCTGAGCGGGTCCAGCCTGTGGCTTTCGCCCCGCCGCGCCCCCGATTTCGATCTTGATTTCAACGATGCGGGACGATCGGAGCCTCCGAAGGCAACTGCACACTCAAACCCCGATACACCGACCCCATCCAGCGAACGCAGACGGTCCCTACCTCCACTACACCACCGCCTCCACGCGTCCGACGCATCGCAGACAGCCTCGCTCTCGCCGCACAAGTCCCTCGGTGCGATCAAACCGCTGATCTCCCGCCGGTTCCGGTCGCCCACGTCGGAGACCCCGCCTTCGGACGCCCCCTTCGCGCCCGCCGACCCCTCGCTTTTGGCCAACCGCCACCACCAGCAGCAGCCGTCGCCCGCCCTCGCCCTGGGGCTGGACGACCGGGCGGCCGCGCCGGCGGCAGCCGACGCCAAAATGCGGCCGCGGGGGCTCCCCCGTCAGGGCAACGCGGGCACCGCGGTCATCCGCAGCAACCTGTCCTTCCGCGCCCCGCAGCCGGTGGCTTCGCCGGCGGCCCTGGCGAGGGTCCGCGCGACGTCGTCGGAGCCGGTGCAGGGGGCGCCGCGGCACCAGCAGGCGCTGGGTGGGAATGGGCCCGGCGCGGTCGTTCTTCCGAGCTCTTCGGCGGCGTCCCGCTGCACTCCACCCTGTGCACCGGGTGGAGGAGGAGCTGGCGCTCTTGATCCCACGCGTGGGGTCGTCCAGAAAAGGGAAAGGTCGACCCCATTGCGTATGGACGACGGGGAACTCGACGACATGGCGGCGATCGTCGCCCGGCGGCAGTCGTCTCGAACGCGGTGCCGCTCGCTGGAGGCCCGAATGGCTGATCCAGCCGACGTGGTCGTCGGCAGGTTGTCTTCGCGAGGCAGCAGCTTGGGATCGGTCACACCCGGCGCCCAGCCGCTCGAAATCAAGGGAATCGTCCCCCACGGCCTCGGGAGAATGGCAACCACGTCACCCTCACCATCCGGTCTGCCTGGAGGTCGGCGAGCCTCCTCGCGTGCGGCTGCGGCCAGCAGACTACCAACCAGCAGCGAACGCCGGCCTTCCGAGCATCGAGGAACAACCACGATGCAGCCACAAGGCGCAACCCGGAGTGACAGCTTCTGTACTGGGAGCACACCGGACAGCTTGTCGCTCGGTCGGACGGAGTCCGACGGGAAAGCGAGGTTGTGGTCTCCAGACGTCTCGAGTTTGGAAAACACACAGCCGCAGCAGCAGGCCGGCCTGGCGAAGGACCGTCCAAAAAGGCGGCCGCCTTGCGACTCTGCGTTTGCGCCGTGGGCACTGGACCCCAACGACGAGGGGTTGCCCGCGACTCTGGGCACCGCGCAAGACCCGACACGATCCGCCAGCGACGAATCCGACGACAAAAAGATGGCCGGCCCGGCCCCGCCGGCGCCCGGGTCGCGAAAAGCCGGAGAAGCGGCCAGCACCGACGGATTCCCGACGCCGCCGCAGAACGTCTTGAGCTCGGTCCGCACGGCTGGCATCGGGCAGCCTACCCCCTCGGCTCTCCCGCTGGGCTCCGGACAGCCGGGATCCGCCTGCAAAAGTCCGAACGCCGCAGGCACGCAATCTTCTGGTGGGGCAAGGTGTCGTGGGCTGGAGGGCATTGACGCCGTTCCGACGCCGTCGGAAGACGTGTTCGGCTCGGCAAATACAGTGCTGCTGGAAAGCCGGCGGGACACGATGGAACCCGCTGCGTTAGCACACTCCTGCTCGGACTCAGAAGGACAAAGTTCGCTCAACAGCCTCGCATTGGAAGAGACCACCCGCCGCGCTCTCGCGAAGCGGAGGAAGGCACCGCCCAACGCTCGCCGGACGAGGCGACCCAGCGGGCCCGGGGTGACCGTGTCGCGAAAAAACAGCGAAATGTCCGGGTGGGGGACCCCTCAGCAGAGGTCGGTGCCGGGCAAAGGCTTGCCGGCGGGCGATGCGGCGCTGGCGCGGGCGAAGCGGAAGATGAAGGAGCTCGACGCCGGGAAGGCCGAGTGCAAGGCCGCGGCCGCGGCGGAGCGCCGCCGGGCGGACGCCGCGCAGAGGGAACTGGAGCGGTGCGTGTACGAGGCAGACAAGACCGTTTCGGGCGAGGAACAGCTCCACGCGAAGGTGCGGTTTCACAGCCGCCGGGCCGAGCTCCTTGCCACGGTGGCCCAGGCGCGCGCGGCTGAGCGGAGCTTGGTCGAAGAGTGGCGGGAAAAAAAGGCGACGCTCGCGCTCACCGACGAGGAGGAAACCGCCTGGCGGCTGCTGGCCTTTCGCCGGCGGTCGACGCCGGTGTCCGAGCTGCTCGAAATCGAGCGGAAGCGGCGGCCTTCCACTCGGGGCGCGGAGCACAGCCCCGTTGCTTCGCACCGGCAGCGGCAGGAGGCTGAGCAGGCCGCCCTCGAGACGGCTGCGAAGCAGAAAATCAAGGAGCGCGCCCGCCTCCTGCCGTTCATGAACGACGAGGTCGCCCGCGCCCGCGCCGACGTCGCGCGGGCCGAGCGGTCGGCGGGCGGCGGCCGCGGCGGGCGGCCCGACAGCCCGGAGCCCGCGGGCAAACGGGCAGGCGCGGCCCCCGGCGAACAAGAGTGCGGCGGGGCGGAGGCGGCGGCCCTCGCCGCGGCGACCGCGCGGCTGCGGGAGGTCGAGCAGAAGTGGGCGGAGCTGGTGCCGGAGCTGAGCGCGGAAGAAGAGGCGGTGTACAGGTGCGTTTTTTTTTTTTCGGAGAAAACCATAAGGGAAGCACTTAAGTCGGGAAAATATTTATCGGAAACTGTTTCCGATAAATATTTTTTTTTGTTTCCGATAAATATTTTTTTTTGTTTCCGATAAATATTTTCTTGTTTCCGATAAATATTTTTCTGTTTCCGATAAATATTTTTTTGTTTCCGATAAATATTTTTTGTTTCCGATAAATATTTTTCTGTTTCCGATAAGTATTGATCACTTTGACAGTAGGTTCACCTACTTCGTCCCGTGGACGACCGCGACGAAGCCAAATACGATCGTTTTTCTATCTAGTTTTGGGTCGAAAGCCTCCCCAGCAAAGGCTGTTCAATTTTCAACGCCAGATACGCAAACCTTTTCGAATGCAGCACACGGGTATCCATCAAGTGACATCTAACTATCTGGTTGCATTGAGCAGTATCCGGATCTGAAAGCTGAAGACTTTGTACCACTTCACCGCGACAAAGGTCACGAACCGGGTTCGGCTTACACTGCAGTTGCAGTAAAACTGCGTCTTGCGCACGAGCGCGGAAATCCGCCACCCACCATTCGGCTAGATATTGCAAGAACACAACTGCAAAGCTTACTACAAACGGATAGTGTTACAAAGGCGAACGAATCATGCGAGAACCTACGTAGGGGCCCCTCAACAGCTTTCAGAACGGCAAGTCAAGAAAAGGATAAGTTTGCACATTCTACTTCCGTCTGATCTGCATGTTCCCCAGTTCTACCCTTCGTTGATCTGTTGTGTGTATTCGCAACGACTTCATCCGGGTCCTATGCGGCCCCAATACGACAAAACTGCATGCGGTCCTGACCAGGTAACATCCTCCTACCTGAAAATGTCTAACCACGACTACGGATTTGGTGCCATCGAGGCAGCCATGGAGTGTAAGTATGCCAACGGGGCTTAGTAGTATCGGGGCTGCCGTGCATACTAGTTCCCGTAAAATATTTGTTTCCCTTGACTTGTGCCATGTCGGACGGTAGGATTTTCCGCGTCAGCCTCATTTCAATCCTGGAGACAAAAGCACTCACACAATAAAAGAGAGTAGCCCATTTCACGGGCCAAAACTGCCTTTGTTGCAGAAATCGGCAACAAAGGCAAGCGATGACAGAACAGCGCACACGAAGACGACCGGCTCTGAAGAGACCCGCGCCGCAAGCTGCGCGAGCAGAGGGTGCCAAGCAAACCACGAAGGAAGGCGAGGAGATTCAGATGGCACAGCAGGACGCCCGCGAGGGATCACCGAGGTCGAAAGACAGAAAAGGGAAAGCAGGCGTGGCCGGCTTGAAAAGCTGCAAGCGCGGAGAAGGCACAGGTACAGAGCAGTCCACATGCAGACGAGCAGTGAAGCGGCCCACATCACAGAGGTCTATCACACTGGCTCCGGATTACTTAGGGTCCTCGCAAAATCCAATGAAATTGCTTGCCCAATGGGACTCCCCTTGGTCACATTTCGCACTGGGGACTAGTCCCCAGGAACCCGTATCAAAAATATTTATCGGAAACAAAAAATATTTATATCGGAAACAAAAAAATATTTATCGGAAACAAAAAAATATTTATCGGAAACAAAAAAATATTTATCGGAAACAAAAAAATATTTATCGGAAACAAAAAAATATTTATCGGAAACAAAAAAATATTTATCGGAAACAAAAAATATTTATCGGAAACAAAAAATATTTATCGGAAACAAAAAAAATATTTATCGGAAACAAAAAAAAATATTTATCGGAAATAAAAAATATTTATCGGAAACAAAAAAATATTTATCGGAAACGTTCCGATAAATATTTTCCCCACTTAAGTGCTTCCGATATGGTTTTGTCTCTTTTTTTTTTTTGTATAAGCACCTGCTTTGTAGGAAATACTGGAGGAGGCTGCCAGTTGCAAAAGATCAAAGGAGGTAAATGTGCTGTAGCCCACACGAAACACAGGTGAATCTGGGTTCAGTGGCGGGCGTCAGCGTTCAACAAAAAAGACCCATTTTGTAGTTGTATTGTTTCTCCCCCTCTAGCCTCCTTCGAAGTAAGCACAAGGCAGCCCCTCGAGTATTTTTGTCACATGAGATCGCATAATATATCCGACGAATACCTAACACTTGTACAAGGTTAAAACAACCCCGTCGCTGTCCCGAAAACATCGTAACTTCACCCCTCGCTTGCCCACCCACCCTTGCCCCCCTTTTTCTGAAGCCGTGTCCTGCGGCGTCACGACAATTGTGACAAGCACACCGAATCACTGCCTGACCTTTCTACTTTCGATTTTTGCATCATCCGCGACGGTAAAAACGAAGCAGCAGACGGAGCCAGTATACGCAGTAGGAGGAGGATGTATTATGCGAGCTCGCTTCCCTCTTTTTCGTAGTAACCATGCATTGTAAACACGAAAGAGAACGCTGGCAGCGTGTTTGGGAGACAGTTAGCCTAACGGTCATAATATTATTCACTCACTGTCATTCACTAGCAGGCCCCGGCACGTACAAACAAGCACACGCCTATGTATCTGAGCCGGTCCATTCCCTCTTGATAGACCATGATCGACCGAAGAATACAGCACCGGGTAATTCGATGCAGCTCTAGGGACTGTGGACCTGATAGACCGTGGTGGACTGTGATTCACGTGATAAACAGCAGCAGGCACTTCGATGCAGTTTCAAGAGATAGGGACGGACGGGCTCAGTATCTGTCTCGCCAAGAGCTGCGGGTCAAGTCTTCTCGTATGATCGAGGATCTTAGAAGATAACTACTATTCCCACGAGAACTGACCCGAGCTTGCTAACCGCTTGCCCTCAAGCAGCATACATTTATGAAATCGACGTTTTCACCCGGCCAACAAGGAAACTGAGACAATAGCTAGGCGAGCCGTCAATCTTGTGCATCGAAGCCGGCAATTCGTGACTGCGACACACCGGGGATTACATCATTCAAATCACAGGGGATGCAAGGCGCGACGGAAGGAGGAGGCGGCAGCCATGCGGAGGAAAAGTGCCGAGAGCCAGGCCCACCGGGTGCTCGAAGCGAAGGTGCTCTACGCGAGCCGCCCCGGCGACTCGACGGACGAAGTCCGCTCCGTGGTGAAGGCGAAGGCGCTGCTCGCGGAGCAAGCGCAGCTGCACTGGGCGTACTACACCGCAATGGCGGCCGCCAGCACGAAGTGCTGGGACCGCGCCGCGAAGACGGTGAAGCACACCCTGTCCCTCAGCCCCGGGCCGGCCGACGGCGCCGTCCGCCTGCGCGCGCTGACGCTGGGCATGCGGCTGAAGGAGAACCAGCAGGGGTACCTGCAGAGCGTCGAAGCCGCCGGCGCCGCGAGGAAGGCCCACGAAAAGCTCGCGGAAATGTCCGCTGAAGAGCGAATCGTCCTGCGCACCGCGAAGGCCGCGGACATCGTCCGGAAGCAGCGCCGCGTGACGGACAGCGACGCCGCCGCTATCCGAGAGTTCGCAGAGGCCCTCGCTGCGACGGCACGCGACTACACCGCCGACAGGCGCGCGGGCAGCCCCCCTGCCGGCCCTGGCCTCGGCCCCGGGCCCCTCCTCCTCACCCCCCCGCCGCTGCCCTCCGACATGCGGCCTTCCGCGACCGTCCAGTCCCTTTGCGCGTTCCTCACATCCGACAGGGCGTCCGCCGCCTCGTCCGATGGGTCGCCTCCCCGGTCGCCTCGGTCTCCTCGGCGGATCTCGCCGACGTCGTCCACCGCCGCGAGCTCGCTGTGCTCGTCGCCGCGGCGGGTCGGCAGCTTTTCGCTCGGCTCCGCCCGGTCGTCGTTCCTGCGGCCGCCGGTCTTCTCCCTGCTGCCCTTCGAGGAGACCTGCTGCTACCACTGGGAGGAGCCGGGCGGCAGGACGGCGGACCTCCTGCTCGAGCTGCAGGCGTGCTACGACGAAGCACGGGCGAAGCAAGAAACCAGAGAGGCCATGGCAGCAGCAACCGTCGCCCTCGCTGCCTGCTGTTGTTTAGGCGACCGAGCCAGGCATCGTATCCAGTCCTCACAGACCCGTGGTGCTGCAGCCGACGAGGACAATGCCCGGCGAGATCTAGTTGTGGAGGCTACGATACCCGAGTCTTCGAAGCCAAGCGCACTTTCGGGCGTCCTGCAGTCGGTGGACGGCGTCGTGATGGTTGAGCAGAACGGGGGTCCTGTCGACGTGGGGGAGGCTGCGGAGATGGAGGAAGAGGGGTCGCTCGGAGGCGAGGCGCCGTTTTTCGGCGCTTCGTTCGCGGACCCGAAGCTGTTTTTCGCGGAGCCGTCGCGGCCGCGGAGGGCCGGGTCCTCCTTCCCGTCGGGGGGCGCCCACCGCCGGCCGTCTTCGCGGCCCGGGGATTCCGGCGCGTCTCGCGCAACCGGCTCCGCCGACCCCGACAGTACGTCAGTATCACCGCACCAGCGAGCGGTCATCGCACGGAGGCAGTCCCTGCACTCTGTCCTCTTGCAGCGGCTGGCGAACGTGCGGAAGCCGTCGGGGCGGTGACGGCTTGCAAGTCGGAACCAATCCAAATGCACTCGGTCCCACCCGTTAACCGTCGAATGTAGTGCGTGCAAACGAGAAACCGTGTCCTATCGATCGCAAATGACGACACTATCTCTGTTGCATTTTTGACATTAAGGTCGGGGATGCCAGCGCGTCTCGCGCAACCGGCTCGGCCGACCCCGACAGTACGTCAGTATCACCGCACCAGCGAGCGGTCATCGCACGGAGGCAGTCCCTGCGGAAGCCGTCGGGGCGGTGACGGCTCGCAAGTCGGAACCAATGCAAATGCACTCGGTCCCACCCGTTTACCGTCGATTTGTAGTGCGTGCGAGAAACCGTGTCCTATCGATCGCAAATGGCGACACTATCTCTGTTGCATTGACATCAAGGTCGGGGATGCCAGCGCGTCTCGCGCAACCGGCTCCGTCGACCCCGACAGTGCGACACTACCCCCAGCGTGCGTTCGTCGCACGGAGGCAGTCCCTGCACTCTGTCCTCTTGCAGCGGCTGGCGAACGTGCGGAAGCCGTCGGGGCGGTGACGGCTCGCAAGTCGGAACCAATGGAAAGGCGACACTATCCCTGCTGCATTTTCGACATCAAGGTCGGGGAATCCAGCGCGTCGCGCGCAATCGGCGCCGTCGGTCACAACAGCGCGCCACTACCCCGCACCAGCGTGCGGTCATCGCACGGAGGCAGTCCCTGCTCTTGCAGCGGCTGGCGAGCGTGCGGAAGCCGTCGGGGCGGTGACGGCTCGCAAGTCGGAACCAATGCAAATGCACTCGGTCCCACCCGTTTACCGTCGATTTGTAGTGCGTGCAAACGAGAAACCGTGTCCTATCGATCGCAAATGACGACACTATCTCTGTTGCATTTTTGACATCAAGGTCGGGGATTCCAGCGCGTCTCGCGCAACCGGCTCCGTCGACCCCGACAGTACACTACCCCCAGCGTGCGTTTGTCACACGGAGGCAGTCTGCCCTCTTGCAGCGGCTGGCAAACGTGCGGAAGCCGTCGGGGCGGTGACGGCTCGCAAGTCGGAACCAATGGAAACGCCGTGCCCCATCGGTCGCACATGGCAATGGCGACACTATCCCTGCTGCATTTTCGACATCAAGGTCGGGGATTCCAGCGCGTCTCGCACAACCGGCGCCGTCGGTCACAACAGGGCGCCACTACCCCGCACCAGCATGCGGTCATCGCACGGAGGCAGTCCTTGCACTCTGTCCTCAGCAGCGGCTGGCGAACGTGCGAAGCCGTCGGTGGCGGCTCGCAAGTCGGAACCAATGGAAACGCCGTGCCCCATCGATCGCACATGGCGATGGCGACACTATCCCTGCTGCATTTTTGACATCAAGGTCGGGGATTCCAGCGCGTCCCGCACAACCGGCGCCGTCGGTCACAACAGGGCGCCACTACCCCGCACCAGCATGCGGTCATCGCACGGAGGCAGTCCTTGCACTCTGTCCTCAGCAGCGGCTGGCGAACGTGCGAAGCCGTCGGTGGCGGCTCGCAAGTCGGAACCAATGGAAACGCCATGCCCCATCGGTCGCACATGGCGATGGCGACACTATCCCTGCTGCATTTTCGACATCAAGGTCGGGGATTCCAGCGCGTCCCGCACAACCGGCGCCGTCGGTCACAACAGGGCGCCACTACCCCGCACCAGCATGCGGTCATCGCACGGAGGCAGTCCTTGCACTCTGTCCTCAGCAGCGGCTGGCGAACGTGCGAAGCCGTCGGTGGCGGCTCGCAAGTCGGAACCAATGGAAACGCCATGCCCCATCGATCGCACATGGCGATGGCGACACTATCCCTGCTGCATTTTCGACATCAAGGTCGGGGATTCCAGCGCGTCCCGCACAACCGGCGCCGTCGGTCACAACAGGGCGCCACTACCCCGCACCAGCATGCGGTCATCGCACGGAGGCAGTCCTTGCACTCTGTCCTCAGCAGCGGCTGGCGAACGTGCGAAGCCGTCGGTGACGGCTCGCAATTTCGGAACGAATGCCAATGCACGGGCTACACCCGTTTACCGAAGTGTAGTGCAAAGGAGCACCTTGAGTGCGAACTTGCGTGCGAAAGAGAGCCCTTGTTCTAGTGATCGCAAATGGCGACACTACCTCGGCTGAATTTTTGACATCAAGGTCGGGGATTCCAGCGTGTCCCGCAGTCGTTTTTGGGCGACCACGACGGCGCGCCACTACCCCTGCACCAGCGTACGGAGGCTGTCTCTGCATTTCATAGGGACGATTGGGTCGGTACCAAAGAAATCTTCGTGATGACAAAAGTGAGCGAAGACAGATAGGCCCGGATGACTACCTTGACTTAGGGAACGGCACATATCCAGTATTAATAAGGGACCCTTCCGAAGATGCTCTTTCTGGGTCAGCCTACGAGTCTGCGACAGGAGAAGAGTGGTCAACGACGATGCATCATGAAAACACAGCCATCTCGGAAAGCATCCTAAGAGAGTGGGGGTTTCTTTCATGCACTGTGTCCTTATTCTCTTTTTTTCTAGACTGTTTCCATTTGAATAAGCGCCCGCGTAGGCGCAAAAAGAATAACATGCCCGTTTGTAGTTGTATTGCTTCTTTCCACCTAGCCTCCGTCGAAATAAGCACCGAGCGCCCCTCCGAGTTCATTCGCGAGTCCGCCGGGTCAATTCTGCCATTGCCTTTTCGCGATTCCTTTCGAAGTGGCCTCGGTCGGACTGATACTTCCGTATCGTTCCGATCCACGGTCCATATGCTGAAATTCATTCCCTCGAACTATATGCGCCTCTCATTTCTCATTCGCGAAAGGTTTGTACCAGTGAGTGCGGCCGAGCCTTTGCACTTGAATCAGTCGAACTCTTGGAAGTGGTACGCTCACCTTTTCTCCTCGGTTTGCAACAACTCTGTGAGGTTCTCACATGTTTCGTTTGCGTTGGCAACGCCGCTCAGGAGGCTTCGTTGTGCACAAGCAACACCACAGCCCGAATGGCGGATGACGGACTTCCGCAGCTGACCGAGTTTCCACGCTCCTTCCTGTAGAAACCTGGTCAGGGAAAAGGACAACGAACGAAATGATAAGTTTTCGGCGTGACGTTGATTCCTGGGTACAGATGGCTGCCGTAGTTGGCGTTTCAAAGTGCTGTGTGTATTGGTAGAAGTCCAAGCCGGGTATCGCTATTCATTGCCCGGACTTTCTCCATGCCACAGTCTCTCCGCCGCGTTGGAATACTCAGCACAAGGCCGCTCTGCCGAATGCATGCAATGGCGTTTTGACGTGCAGACGAGGCAGGTAGAATGGTCACAGGAGCGAACGCTCAGGACTTGCCCCCGGCGCTCTCTACACATCCTGCTGTTGAAACGAGCACCAGCGAGCTGACTGAGGCCGAGTTTTTTCAGCAGAAAATCCCCAAGCTAAGGTTTGTTTGTGCGTGCCGGTCGATATCTTTCCCACTCGTACGTACCCCGTGTCATTTTCAGGTTAGGAGTTCTGACCACCCCAAAGCACACTGCCTGCGTCTTTCTAGCCTGCACAACACATTGCAGGGCAACCCGCCATGTACCCGACTCCCAGCCTCAATGGTCAACCGGAGACCCTAAAACACCGAACCTCTGAACCACAATAAATGCTAAACAAAGAACAAAAAAGGCGGGGTGGGTGACTGACACTAGCTGTCGTCGGGGGGGGAAAAAAAAAGAAAAGGCGAAAAAGGAGAATGGCCCTCACCGTGGTCCGACTCTCGGAAGTCGGGGACGCGGCGCCGGAGTGCCAGCGCGTGCTGGACCTCGTGCGGTCCCGGACGCGGAGCCCCCTGCTCGCGGAGAGCGGCCGGGTGCTGAAGCACGAATGGGGGTTCCTGCTCGAAACGCCCGACAAGCTCCTGGTGGAGCTGGGCAAGTTCTCGACCACGGCCGGGTTCAAGGCGTTCTGGGACGCGCTGAAGGACGCAGGGGTCCCCGGGGGCGTCGCGTGCCACATGTTCCGCCACGGCGCCCGGCCGCTGAAAAGCAACGAAGTCTGCGAAATGGGCGGGCGCTGGGTCACGTCGGAGGTCCAGGCGAAGGACAAGGCGGACGTCTGGTCGACGCTGCTGCTCGGCCTCATCTACGGCGACTTCACCGCGGACGACGACTACCACTTCGTCGTCGGCGCCTCGCTGCGCCCAAACAGCTCCATCGAGCTGTGGACGGACGGCGGGTTCTTCGCCGGGGGACCGAGCCAAGAGGAGATCGAAAAGGGGCTGCCCATCACGGAGCAGGTCCGCGCGATGTTCGAGGCGAAGGGCGTGCCGCTGGTGCCTTTCACGTTCACGGACCACGCACCCGAAGACCTCTTCGAGCGGACGTCGGCCGGGCTCTTCCGCCCGAAAAAGACGCAGGCTGCGGTGATGCCGCCGCCTGAACCCGAAGACGCCGCCCCCCGCGACAAGCCGCCCAGTGCCCTCGCCGGCTACAACGCAAAGCGCCAGCAGCAGCAGCAGCACGATCCCGCCTCTCGGCAGCCCGAGGCGGCGGGCGCGGACGAGGGGTCGAGACGGACCGGCGCGTTCCCCGCGAAGCCCAGCGGCAACGTGTGGTCGCGGGCGAAAGACGGCGAGCGGCCGTTCCAGCAGCGGACGTACGTCACCTTCGAAGACAGACCGTTCGGCCGGCACCGCGAGGAGGAAAACGGCGCCGAAAAGCACCGCCCGGCGGACCGCGAGAAGGAGGAGGCGGAACAAGAAGCCGAGCGGGAGGCCGAGCTTGAGAGGAAGCGGGAGCTCAAAACGATCCTCGTCAAGGTTTACGAGCAGATGCGCAAGCTGCTGCGCGCGTCCGAAGCGGTCGACGCGTTCAGGGAGCAGAAAAAGCAGCTCGAAGCCGAGACCGCGACGGACGGCGGTGATCCTTTGAACAACTCCTCTAGCTGGGCCGACGACTACGAGCACGCGACCGCCGTCGAAGAAGCGGCGGTGTTCAAAGAGCGGTACGACGACGTGAAGCTGTCGCGCAACGTCAGCGCCGCCAAAAAGCTCAGCGAAGACCTGGCTTCCAAGACGGAGTCGCTCCTCAACGAAGGCCACAAGACGCGCGCCACGTGCTGCGACTTGCTGACCGAGAAGGCCCGCCGGGAGAAGATCAGGGAGCATGAAGGCATGCTGCGGGAGATGGAGAAGAAGCAACGCGCCGAAGACGAGAACAAGCGCAGGAAGATCGCCTCCACGGGGCTGTCTTCGATGGTCGCGCAGGCGGCCGTCAAGGCGCAGGAGAGGAGGGAGGAAGAAGCGAACCTCAGAGCCGAGGCTGCGAGGATCCAGCGGGATAGGCACGTCTTGGACGCGAAGCGGCAGGAGCAAGCGAGGGAAGCTGCCGCCGAAGCCCTGAAGGAAGAGGAGCGCCGGCGGGCCGATCAGCAGCGGATGCAGAAGGAGAGGGACGTCGCCGAAAAAGAAGACGCCGTGCGCCGGAAGGAGCGGGAGCTGGCCGCCGAGAAGGCCGCCCGCGAAGCGGCCCTGCGCGAGAAGGAGGCCAGCTTCCGGCTGCAAAAGCAGCAGTTCGAGCAGCAAAAGCGCGCGCAGGAGCAGTCCTCCGAGCAAGCGCAGCCGAAGCCGCACGCCCAGCACCAACAACCGCAGCAGCAGCAGCAGCAGCAGCACCAGCAGCAGCAGCAGCCGCAAGCCTTCAACTCCCGGACCACCGACGCGTCGTTGTCCTACGCTCTCGCCTTCAAGCGCAACGACAAAGCCGAGGCGCCCGCCCCGACGTCCCCCACCCAGCAGCCACAACCCCGTGAGGACCAGCCGGCCCACCACTCCCACCAGCCGCCGGCTCCGAAGCCCGCGTCGAACGCCGTCGGCGACAAAAAGCAACCCCCGCACCCTGAACCGGCCAAAGCCGCCGCATCGCCCGCCCACCAGCAGCCGGTGATGTCGCTGCTTCAAGTCGTGAAGAAAGGCAAGTCCACGCAGGCAAAAGAGACGCAACCCGCCGTGGACACCAACAAGCAGATCATGAAGGTATGCTAAAACTAGACTGCACACCTACTGCACTGCGAAGACAACGAACACCTCTAAGATGCCATTACTTGCAGTTCAAGCTACCCATGTTAACTGCCGAACCAAGAGCGGTGCAGGAGAAAACCCACAACCTCGCTAGCTCTCCGCTGCCGCACCGGCCACCAACCGACCCGCGTGCCGAGTGATATCGGCAAGTGTCGCCGGGGGGCGGAACCCGCAAAGAGAAACTGACCGAGAACACCGCGCCCACTGCCACGGCGGCGATGAGCGCCGGGTTAAATCATTACCGTTCAGTTGCTGCCGATCTGCTGTTGTTAACTCATTGCCAGATGCTTTGAGACCTACCCCCGGAAGTGTTCTGCCCTCCAGAGAAGATGCCTTTGAGGTTCAAGGGTGGGGACTTGCCCAAGGATGCAATTTTCTTAATAATACATCTGTACTGACGGGAACATTTCCGGAACAACGGTTGCACATGAAAGAGAAAACGAAGCCAACGAAAAAGTGCTAATACAGGAAACCTCCCCCAGAGAGATTTATACCCTGTACACGCGAAGAGCAAATTGACCTTGCGCCGGAAGCAGATCGCCCGACGCAGCTTCATTTGCGAATCTGTCGACGATGCCGGCACACGAACGGTCCACAAAAGCTGCCTTACGCCGTCCAACGCATGCCCTCCCCTGCCAAACTGCTACACGGACGCAGACGACAACCACCCAAACAGGAAAAGATGGAAGCCATGCAGCGCGAGCACGAAAAGAAGGAGAAAGCCGAGAAGCGCAAGGCCGAGCAGGCGCTCCGCCGCGCAGCGAAGCAGCGGGCCGACGCGGAAGAGAAGGAAGCAGACGCGCGGGCGGCCGTCGACGCCGAGTGGACGTCGCGCTTCCCCGAAGTCCTGCAGGAGATGGACCGGGCGCACGAAGGGGCGCAGGCGCGGGAGGCCGCGGCCGAGGCGGTGCGCGCCGAAGAAGCCCGGGGGCTGCTGAAGGAGCAGGAAGCCGAGGCCGCCCGCCGGAAGGCCGCGAACATCATCAAAGCGTGCAACCGCGAAGAAGAGCTGCACAGGCTCCGCATCGGCATCGCGGAAGACGAGGACAGAGACGCGGTGCTAAAAGAGCTCGCGCCGGAGCTTTCGGAGGTGAACAAAGCACTCGCCAGCCTCAAGCGACAGGAGCGAGCCGAAGAGGAGAAAGAAAAAAAGCGCCTCGAGCGGGAACGCAAGCAGAAGGCGGAAGAAGACCGCGCCCGCAAACGGGAGCAGCGCCAGAAGGAGGAGCTGGAGACCATAAAGAAGATGACAGCGGCGACGTCGCTCGTCTCGAAGTGCAAGCCCACCGTCTTCGACGCGTTCGCGTCTGACTCCGAGGGCGACCACGACCCCGCGCCGAAGCCGAAAAAAGCCGCCGCCGCCGGCAAAAAGCAGCAGCCCGCCCGCGCCGAGAGCCCGGCGGCGAAGCCGCCCCCCAAAAAGCAGGGCAAACCCGCCGCCAAAAAGCAGCCCCCGCCGCAGCAGCAGCGGGTCGATTCCGAGCAGGAGGCGGCCTCTTCGCCCCCGGCCCGCGAGGACGGCGCGGCGCGGAGGCTCGGCGGCGCGAAAAAAGCGAAGAAGCCGAAGAAAAAGAAGGCCGGCGCCGCGGGGCTCGCCCACGAAGACGACGAGGAAGAGAACGAGGAGGAGGCAGAGCCCGCGCAGGGCACTCTCGTCGAGATTCGGGCCGCCCTATCTTCGGGCTTCGACGCGCTGTTCGGGGACAACGAGCGCATGATTCTCGTGCTCAGCGCTTCTTTCGGCTTCGTGGTTTGTGTTTGTGTTTGTGTTGTGTGTTGCCACCCAATCATGGGTAACCCCGGATGCGGAGGATCACCCAAGTTACGTGGTGATCACACGCTGTTTGTGACTGCATCCTCATTTGGTTGAGGCTCCTTGCTTCGTGGTCCATGTGCTGCTGGTTGCAACATGCATCAACCGCTTTTACATCCGAGCGCAAGGCTTCTTACCGCAATACAGTTTGATGCACTTGGCCACGCTCAAGCAAGATGTTTGGCTCAACCACCAGGGTTGTGGCCAAATTTGCGAACTCGTGTAACTGGCTATCGATATCGGCCCCCGCATGTTGATGTTAAAAGGTCGCGACAATGGCCGCACAAAAAGAACTTTAGCTCTAAAAAATACCAATCCACAACACACAGTTCTTCGTTTACCTCATTTGCTACATCTTCGGCTTGTGAGGAACGTTCGCTGCGCTGCCGCCTCCGCGCTCAACTGCTCACGCTACGTGTGCGTCGTGCCGACGCTGCTGTTTACAGAGCCTGGTGCCGCTAAATGCATGCTTCCGCATGACGAGCTGTGGGTATCTCCGCACACACGGAGAGCCGACGGACATTGTGAACGCCGGGAGTATGACCTCCAACGATGGCTGACAGTTTGTCACGAAGTCTCGGGCCCTCAGACCCGCTGTTTTGGCCGCAGACGCTACCCTCTTCCGCTTGATATCCCGTGGAGAAAAGGACAACAGACCGAACACGAAGCAGACGGGATAGCAGGCGACGCACCTGTTCCCCGAATTCAAACAATGTGCCCCCCCCCTATGTTCCCGGAATCACATCCAACTACAACACCCTCTCAGTTTCAAGATTACTCCAGACCAGTGGACTTCAGGCCAAGCTCCTCTGCGTAGTGGAAAATACCTTGCCAATCCTATTCGGGGCCTCAAACACCGTCGTCGGCAGCTCGGTGATCTTTTCGCCCCCTGATTCGACTTCGGAGCACGCAAGACCTGCTGGCAGCCCCCAAAAACAGGCTTCAGGTCACGAACCGGCTGCTGAATCGTCTTTGCTGCCACACGTTTTATCAGCTCGCACTGATTGCGCCCTGCCATTCGTCTTGATTACCTGGGACAGACCACCACCCTCACGAGCACGCAGAGCACAAAGGATATCTTCCCGTATTGCCAAACGTCACCCGGAGACTTTAAAACCCCGGAGGTTCAAGCGAACCTTCACTCTAAAACCCGCCGCTGAACTTTGGGGCGCAGCACCTTGTAAGCTGTTCCTCGATAGCTCAGCGGACAACTGAAACCTGAGCAGAGCTGGCCACAAGAATCTTCTTCTCAATCGTGTGCAAACACAAGAACAAGAAAAGGATCCGTCACGGGCAGCTAGCGGCGCCACAGCACGCAAAGGGAAGTTCGAACCATCTGTTAGATCCTGCAGAGCGCAATACTAACCAACTGCTGCCCTTTGCAACGTGTATGTGAGTGTGTGTGTGCGTGTGTGTATTGTGTGCGTGCGTGCCCCGAAGGTGCTGTCGTGGATACACAACATCTATGAAGCGATCCCGAAAAAAACACTCTCCGTATGCAAGGAGAGTTCTTCTGTTTCGTCCTGCTCTGGCACTGGGTCGCCTCTTCATCCGTCCATCATTGGGAATCCGGCCACATTGGCGAAACCCCCCCCCCCCCCCCCGCAGGGCCAGTGCACCGAACCTAGTCGAAAGGAAGATGAAGAGGGAACGGAGAAGCCTTCTTTTCCCCCATCGCTCACCAATTCAAACGCCGCGCGTGCACGCGACTTGTTCTGCCACTCGTCTTTTGTATCTCCTCATTTCAGTACCGTTGTACTGCACGGAACATTTTCGGAATGCCGGTGGACGTTAAAGAACAGCCAACGAAATAGGGTTCGAGGCGAGGTTATACCCGTGTCTCACGAAGAACACGAATCTTCTACCTCATATTATTCACCGGTTCTAAATACGGACATGCTTCGCCGTTGCTGCGTTTATCAATGCAAGCCGGCTCCGGAAATGTTCTCTTGTCCTCCTTCTCTCTTTCTCTAGCGTTATTCTTTTAGGCTGTTTTCCATCTCATTGCGGTTCTCTCACTCGTGTCCCTAATGAGGAATTGTCTGCCCATGTCATGTGCACGGCTGTAGCCTTCTCTTCCGTTTTTGTTTTCACTACGAACAAAGCAGAAAGGCGTGAGACCATGTGCAGGAGGCTAGCTGTACAGTCAGAACTCGTGAGGCCACACAACCACCCAGGTAGCTGCTCCGACATGCTGTAGGAGTTAGATTCCTCTTGTTCGCAACGAAATTCGGAACGATTCTGGTTTGGCATCTTCAAGTTCTCCCGCCGCCCGCCGATGCATTCGTTTGCCACTGGTCCCGATCCTGTTACGTGTCTGCGACAAGTGAATATACATGGGAATGATGGCAACAAGATCCATGTACTGCGACTGCGCGGATCACGTGCCTTTTCCCACATGTTATGAAAGGTACCATGGTGGCTACACGATGCCCCTCGTCCGTGGCCTCAGCGTTTTCACGGAAACGGCGCGAGCACGGCGAGACACTGGAGACTTCGAACGCCAAAGCGGTCTGTGGCCCAACAGCTACAACTTGAATCCACCGCAAGGTTAGTCGTTATGTTCCCGATTAGTAGTGAACAATCCGAGTCTTAGAGTCTGGGTCATGATCCGGCATCGAAGGATCAAAAAGCAACGTTGCTATTCCCGCTTTGGGCTTCCAGCACCAGGTTGCGAGACTATGACGGTGGCCCACAAGCTGGTGCCAACACAACAGAGCCGAAAAACACCTAACAGAGCCAAGTACACCCACCACCCAAGCCCATTTCTCGTTGCGCGCCCAGGCGTGGTGAGTAATCAGACCAAGAAGTTCGCAACAGACGGGCAACCGAACCGAACAGGCAAAGACGAAGACACGCAAGAGCGAAACGTGCCCGAGAAAAAAGGAAACATAGTCGCGCAAAGCCAACCTGGAGCTATGAAGACCGCGAGGACTGCGCGGAAGGGCGGCAGGCCCGCACAGCCGCGTGCAGGGAAGAGCCGGAAGGTGACCGGAGCGGTGATTGCGTGGTGGGTCGCTATTTTGACTGTCGTGTGCTGCGTGTCAGTGGCGAAGCAGTGGGCCTACTCCCCAGTCGGCGCGGACCTTGCCGGAGATGTGGCGAGTTCGCCGACCGGCCGAAAACTGCTTTCAGCCTCAGACTGGAACCCCGTCCACACCGTGCCCAACTATGTGGGCCCCCTGGGCTGGCCCGGCATCTTCCTCTGGATCCCGATGACCGTTTGGATCTTCAGTGGGGTCGCTATCGCGGCGGACACATACTTCCAGCCTGCCCTCGAGGGCATCAGCGATGCGTTGGAAGTATGCACTTTGGGGTTTCTTGAAGTACATTCGTGTAGAAGGGAATACTTCCACAACATGGTTGCACATGAAAAAGAAAGACGAAGCTAAGGGAGCTCAGATTTTTCCCTGAGCGGGCCACCTGCCCACCATTTATAGGTCTGGGGGACCCACCTTTTCCCCCCAGGAGGGTCCGGGTTTCCAGAATTTCGATACGGAATCACGCTGGATCGGTGTTCCGCGCGAGTTTTTCAGAAAGTCTTAAGATTTCCTGACAGAAAACGTGAAAAACAGGGGGTTGCGGGGGGCTACGCCCCCCGCCCAAACGGTACGGGTTTACCAATTGACTTTTCAACACCATTTCAACCATCCTGCTGGTGTTTTTCGCTTAGAAATCTACAGCTACAGTACTGTAGACCACTTTTCAGACAACCCTGACACTGAGGACAACCAAAACTCACGTTTCACGGTTGTCCTCAGTTTTCGGACGACCAAAACCGACGTTTGAGGGTTCCTCAGTTTTTCGACCAAACTTCCCGTTTGAGGGTTGTCCCCAGTTTTTGAATCACCAAAACTGACGTTTGAGGGTTGTCGAAACGTCTCAGACCTGGGACAAACTGTGGTTTCTTCGTAATCAGTGCGAGCCCCAACTCCGGGATTGCATTGAATGGACAGAGTCGCGAAAGCCTCGCAAAGGCATGAAAGCTCCGCACCCACGTGCTGCCCCCTATTTTTGCAAAAAAAAGCAACCCATTTGACGAAGGCCACTAACATCCTCGTGTGAGCGGACCAGAAGGAACTGCCGACAACTCACACAGCTTTCTGCCGATGTACGAGGGGCAACGTTCTTGGCAGCAGCGTCTTCCGCGCCGGAGTTTTTCACGTCGTTTGCGGACACGTTCCTGGTGTCTGACGAAGGTGGAGAAGGCTTTGGTGTGGGCGCTATCGTCGGCTCAGCCGTGTTCAACATTTTGATCATTGTTGCGCTCTCTACCATCCCGACGTTGAAGGCAGGCAGTGAGCTCGAGAAGAACAAGCCTTCGGAGCCCGAGCGAGCGCCTGACACGTCTGACGCAGCCTACAAGAAGGCGCAGAAGAACTACCAACAGCGCATGATCAACTGGAACAACAAGAAGAAGAAGCTTGAAGAGGTATGTTTTTTTGACACACGCCTGTGCCGATGCCAGAGCCATCTCTCGTCAACCTCGGAATTGCACCGCACACGTGGCAGGGGAATCTGCTGATGGCTCGTTGCTGGTCTTGGAGCAATCTTTGACATTGTGTCCGCGGCTTCTCACGCGGCTAGCGATCCGCAAAACGGCCAAAATGCACACACAGGAGGGATCGTACTTGCCGGTCGATTGGTACCCGCTGACACGCGACTCCTTTTTCTACTCCGCGTCGATTGTCATCCTCGTCGCTACAGTGGCGACGAACGTACCCGACAAGCGCGACAGAAAACCGCACGTCAGCGAAGGCTGTGTCAACTGGTATGCTCCGGCGTTTTATTCGTGTGGGATCCTTTGGTTCCAGAGAAAGAGAAAGAGCGCAGAGCAGGGCATTACCTCTTTAGCACTCCTTCCTTTATCACCTCTTCTCCTTGCTCTCGCACGAGATAGGCGCAAGGTAAACCGCAAAAACTGAAGGTACCCGCATGTCACCGAACTTGTAGTCGTATTGTGTTGAAGTTAGCTTCAACCAAGCCGCGCTCGTTGCTGGTTGCAGGAATGGCGCAGCAGGACATGATGCAACACCTGACAGTGAGCACTTGTCGTGAAGCTTCCTGGTTTCACATGTGTATATGTGGCGTAGTATCAACATAACATGTGAAACCACTACTATTTCCACAACAAGTGGTTCACATCACAAGTAGGTCGTGTACATTGTCAGGAGAACGTCTCACTGGTCAGTCCTTCATCAAGTCACGCCCCACAGGTACGAGAGTCTCATATACATTCTCCTGTACGCCGCGTACATCCTGTTCATGTACCACTCTGCGAATCTGAGAAGCTTTTGCGAAGACAAGAAGGCCCGGCTTTTCGACGTATTCGGCTACGTGGGAACCGGTGATCACAGACAGAAGGCACCAACGCAAGGCGTGGCAACAGGGCCGCTCGACGTGGAAACAGCGGCGGCGGAGCTGAAGGCAAAGGAGGAATTGGAGGAAACCGCCGGCATGGACGAGGAAGACGACGACGATGACGACGACGAAGAGGTCAGCGGGCTTTTCACGAGCATTGTCGAGTTCGAGGACGAGTGGTCCGACCCGCTGGGCTGCGTGTGCAACGTTGCCGGCATCGTCACGATCCCGTTCAAGCTGCTGTTCACGCTGACCATTCCGAACGTGGGTCGTCCGGCCATGGAGAGCCACTTCGTCTTGTCGTTTGCCATGTGCATTTTGTGGATCGCGTTTCTCTCAGCCATGATGGTGAAAATCGTGTCCTGGATAGGAGCCATCATCACCTTGCACCCTGTCGTCATGGGCCTGGTCGTACTTGCCGCCGGAACCTCTGTCCCAGACGCCCTTGGCTCATACAACGAGGCTAAGCACGGAAACGCTGACGCCGCCGTCTCCAATGCGTTGGGGTCGAACGTATTCGACATCTGTGTCGGTCTTGGCGTCCCGTGGTTCATCTTTTCCCTCGTGAAGGTATGCCCGGCCAGTTTCCTGGACAATCCTTCACTAAATCCGCGGTTAGAAAACCTGGCCTCAATGGTGCAAGCACCACGCGCTCCCGACCCCAAGAAATCTCTTCCCCCCGTCTGTGGATACCCGAGGCGAAGAACGAGGTGCGCACACAACACCGCGGTGAAAAAAAGAAAGTGGGCCAGTCCCTCAAGGTTTCATGCTCTACTTACGGACGGGGCGAAATCTTAAGTTTTGATGCTTGACAGGTTCATGTCCAAACAGGACACCGCCTCTCATAAATGATTGCTGCTATCATCAAGTCTTCTGCGAAGAAGGTGTTCCATAGAAAAAGAATCCCAAAATGGGACAAGGGAGTGTAGGACTCCGTAAAGAGAGAAAAACGCCACCGTTATGAAAAGTGTATGCGAGCGGTTCTGCTACCAACCAAGAGCCCAGCAGAGGGGCATCCTGGCTCAAGCATGGGTTAAAGTCTAGCCCGATACAGTAAAGCTTCCTATCCTAGCCCCCCTCGCCCACCGACCACATGTAGCTGAACCTCGCAAAACAAACAAAAGGTCAAAAGACACCAATCTGTACGTCCCATGGAATCGTCGGAAACACAAAACAACCCCCCTCGACAGAAGCGCTGCTTCGCCATCCCGGCTGAGGAAATCATGATCCCGACCATCATCCTTTTCCTCGTGCTCGCCCTTTTCCTTGGCACTCTGGTCTATTTCAAGATGCGCCTGTACGGCAAAGTATGCACCTTCCTTTTTGAACGTACCGAGAACGAGAAGGTCTTCACTATCGGGGAAGTCGTACCAAGCGTGTTGGAAAGACGAGACCGGATTTGCGTCAAAAAATACTACCCGCCTCACAGCCTCAATGGCCAACCGGAGACAAACCTCTAAACCACAATAAACGCTAAAAAATGTTCCTCGGTGCCGACTCAGAGCACCGTGTGCACAGACGGCAAGTTTCCGTCCTAGTCGGCGCTTGGCAATCTACGTTGAAGCGACTGTACCACGTGAAAATCACTCACAGGTTGGTCTCGTGTACCTCGTGATCTACGTCATCTTCGTTGCATGGGTCCTCATCAACGGACTGGTCATCAAGGCAAAGTTGTAGAAAGCGAGGGGATGGGAGGGGGGGGGTAGATAGTGAAAGAGGCGTACCCATAGCGTAGTCTCCCGCAGGTGGACCAGCCGAATGCAAGGCGTTTGACACCCGGTGCCGCTGGGGATTGACTCGGCGCACTTGGAGAGAGTAGCCTCGCGATGTTCGAATCAGCGCGGGCTGCTGCCCCGCGTGTGTAGACATCGACGCACTCAGTACAAATTGGTGCACCTTCTGGAGCTTATGCTTTTTATGTAAACTCGCGGCGTCAGCTATCTACGGAGGCTGACGCCTCATGTCGTTGTCCTCAGTGGGCATGAGCCGCCGCATCCTGGGGTTTGTTCTTTCCGTCTGAAGCCGGTACGGTCGAGCTGCTGCCCGGCACGGTCATCGTCACCTCAGTGGGCAGCCGAGCTGCCGATTATGACAGGTTTACGAAAGGTGGCGGATTACTGGCTGCAGCCGTGCGTGCGTGTGCACCGAAGGGCGACCGGCTGGAGCATATCCGCTATGCAAGCAGCGATCCGTGCATCATGTATATCTATACACTATACATGTGGCTCTTCACCTCGCCAAGCTCGCTTGGCTTCCGTAGGGACGAGCGCATCCGACAACAACTGCCGGAACTGTACCGCAACACCTGCCAACGGGGGTGTGTATCACAATGCAACGGATCGCCATGAAAGTAGTATTGGCGCTGGCAATCACTGGTAAATGGGTGGAGTGGCTCAGAGTATCGTTGGCGAAGGCTGCTGAGGCCAATGGCTATACGCCGTCGCCGATGACTCCCTGACGACGATCGTCCATTACTTCCTTGAACCCAGCAGTTCACCAGTTTGCGAACCCTTCTGAACAAACCGCGGGGGGTTGGAGCACCGAAGGGGGTCAACAACCTTGGTCGGCACACTTCATTTCTGGTGGCAACCACACGATGGCGGCAAGCGTGGAAGAGCCTTCGTCAGGACGGCGTCGGAGCAACGGATATATTCTAGCCCTGTCGATATCAACCCAAATCGGGCCGACAAGCGCAGGCCGTGCACTCTATTTCAGCCCAGCCGCTGGTGAAGTGCCGGAGTGGAGGGGACCGTTACGAGAGTATGCTCCTGTCTCGGAGCAAATTCATTTCTTCTTTTTTTCTTCTCGTGTTTCCGTTTTCTGCTCCCGGGGTTGTTGGCAGAAGCACGCCACAACACTGAAATCTACTGTGGCCATCACGAGTGGTCTCTTGAAAGGAAGCCTTGGGGGTTTCGTCAAACATGACCACGATTGCGAGCGTAGGCCTGACGCAGACCAGCTTCTCAGAAGTTGCAGCTCATAGGCAGCCAGGCTGTATATGGATTACATACCGTAGCCGTGTGCCCAGTAACCGCCCAATTCCAGCACATGGTTCTGTGTGGGTGTGTGTGTGTGTGCATTTTCTGAACAGCTCGTCGGCTATATCTGACTGGTCATTTTCTGAACAGCTGGTGGTTATATCTGACAAATACCCACAATCTCATATCGCAACGAAATGAATGACCGGGAACGCAGGGCGGTCATTTGCTCTCAGGCGCTAAACGGTGCCGAAGGGTGGGCGAAAACGAGAAGCTGAGTCTCCGAAAAGCTGGGAGGGGAAACTCCGAGAGACGAGCTCTTATTTCGTTGAGCACGCGAACGACGCGAGGGGGGCGCTTCTTTTTCCCCAGCGAAACAACAAAATTACTCAAATAATAAAATTCTACAAAGAACACCGCTTTTCTTTCCAAGCCCCGTTACTTCTCCGCTTCCCCCAGAGTTGGGACTAACGTTCGTTTGTTGTCAGATAACACGACCCCTTTCCTCTCTTGTACCCTACCCCACAGCACAATCGCTCTGTAAGTTGATCTCCATGGTGGGTCAGGGAAACCCCTTTTGTTTTCGGAAACTGAACTTCTCGAGTAACCCTCGGAGCATCATCAGTTTCTACTTGCTTTGGGTTCAGGGTGGTTCGGTTTTCACAAGAATTCTTCTTGTATGCGCACCAGCTTTGTAGGAACTACTCAAGGAGGCCGCAAATTGAAAAAAAGAATTCAGGGAGGACACGTGCTGCAGTCCACACGAAACACAGGTGAAGCTGGGGTTCGTGCCGGGCGCAAGCGTTCAAAAACAAAACTTTGTTGTTGTTGTGCTTTTTCCCCTCAGCCTCCGTCGAAATGAGCACTGGGCGGCCCCCGCCCGAGTATGTTAGCCCACAGTTCTCCCAGGAGTTTAAGGGAAGTGTGGGGGGCGAGGGAGGCGTCCGATTTTGTTATCAGATTGGCCAAAGCTTAGTCCCAACACTGCCCCCCCACCCACCCACCGCCCCTTTTGGCTTTCTTCTTTCATACCAACTGGCCGAGCCCTGCACTCCCATGCAGACGTGCACCCAAGAGGAAACGAGATAGTCGATGCGGGTGTCTCGGCTGGGAGGTTGCTCCGATCCCAAACATCACACCCCCTTCCCACCCCGTTTCCCCACAACCATGCCCAGCCGGGCGCAGCAGTCTTCAACATTTGCACTTCGCTGGTCGACTGGTGATTCGCGCCACTTCCTTTTGCAGTGCACAGTCGACATCACCTTACAATTGCTTGCTCTGCCGCCAGGCTGGAGACGTCCTTCAAATTCCTGCGATGAACTGAGGGGGTTTGTTCGATGCCCGATGATCTTCCTCATCGCTTCCAGGCAATCATATCAGGACCTATAAAACTGGACTCGGATAGGACCTAGCCTGACAGATACTAGTGCTCACTTTTTAGTGCGGCCGGGTCAGCATAACGGCTCCTAGCTGCTACCGTCCTTGCGCGACTCGCGATAGGATTTTGGGAAACAGCATGCATCCGACACACGGTTCATTCTGCAAAAGATTCGGCATAATATCAGATCCGTTCCGTGTCACAGCCAAAGCACGAAGCAGCTGAGAGAGCATTCAAGCACTCTTGCACTTCCCCCCCCCCCGGGGACCCCCCCGTACATGGTGACGGGTTTCATAATCCACATACATGCTGGGCACTATTACACCATCATAAAAGAAGCAGACGAATGGGTGTGTTATGACGACCAGCAAGTATCAGTGCTCTCATGGGAAGCATGTGCCGGAAAGTTCGTTTCGAACGGTTACATCGTCTCCCTTGAGAAGATCTAAACACTTTCACTCAGTGGAAGCAGTGCCCCGTGGCGGTTGGTTACGAGCCACAACCCAAACCAGAACCCCCTTTTTTTAAATCTGACGAAGGAAGGATGCGACATACATTGGAACCAGAAAGTTGTGATAGCACCGGAACAGGACCGAAAGTCCCCGTCCAAAGGACCCACTGAGCTCTAACTTTGGATTGGTATGCGTTCAAGAGCGAAACCAGAGACAAAGAACGAGGTGCACACAACACCGCGGTGAAAAAAAGAATACAGAGGAATAGTCCCTCAAGGTTCCAGACCCTACCGGCGGAGTCTTACACTCCCTGCGACCCTTTTTCCCTTTCCCCTATTTTATTTTACACTTTCTTCGACGAAGACTTGATGCTAGCATCAAACATGCATGCGAGGCAGCGTTCTGCCTAAACATTAAACTAAGTTTTTCCCCCCCGCTGACAGTTTCGAGCCCTGTCTGCAGACACTCAGGTTCCGCGCTGATGATGGTCCGCCTTATGTGTCCGTGGCTTAAAGGACCGAAATACGGAGCAGACGGGACCAGTGCGGTGTTGAGCACATACCCATTCCAAGCACGTTCTTGCAATCCCCGCTGACAGTTTCGAGTCCGTTCCCTTGACTGCTGTTTCGTTAGTCGGACTTTTAGGTTGAGTCAGCCGCACCCTGAAGACTCCGAAGTTCTTAATGATGGGGATGCACCTCATGCCTTTGTGCACCGCACGGTATGGTTATCCGGCATGCGACAGGAATTTCTCGCCGAAGAATCTTGCGCTGAACGAATGCCTGTCAGTGTTCCACTGGCTGGGCGGGGAGTATTGTGTGTGTGTGTGTGTGTGTGTGTGTGTTGTGTTTGAAATCCAGCTGTCTTCGTAGAGAGTGAGAGCGTCCCGTGCTTGAAATCATATTTTCATAGATCCACAGAAAGTGAAGTGTCCCTCGGCTAAGGCTCAAATATCACCCGAAGGCCGATCCGATGGCGAAGGCACGTCGATGAAAGTATGCGATGGCTGGACCCCCAGCGGGGCCTAGCCAAGCCACTTCTTCGCAAGCATCCCGCAACTGACCAATCGTCCTTGTGGCCGGACGCCTGCAACTGAGTGAGTTGGGGCATTATGAATGAACCTGCAGGAGTACGCGGCCGCTGGAGCGAGAAAGAAGAGAGAAGGAGAGGGGATCCGGTTTTATTTGCGCGTGTCGCTGGTGGGCTCGTGTCCGTCTGTGTCGTTGCGTGTGTTCACCATCACCATCACCATCATCCAAGCACATACGACGACACCTGTTACTATCGCTATTGCCACCGTGCTTTTATGGCTGATTCCGCTTACCTAGACATGCAGTTCGGAAAAGACTGCGTTCCCGCTTTCGAGTCAACGCGAATCTCGAGAATCGGGGGTCGCTGGTTTGCAGGGGACCATTCTAACGGCTGGGAACACTGAGCGGGTGTGGTGTGGACCTGGTCGTGTCAGCAAAGAAGAACCTTGCTCAAGCAAGAACCCTTTTGACGATGGTCACCTGAAAACTTTAAACCCCCCGGGCTCTCAAGCGAACTTTCACTGTAATGTTGTTCAAAGAAACAAAGGCGAGCGAGCCCCCTCCGCCCTCTCTCTGGCTTTGACGATAGCAGTAGGAAGGAAGAAGGATGTGCCTTCCATCGCGATGCCCACAGCGAAACGTGAGAGAACACGCGACGACCGCCTTCCCTTTTAAATATTCACGAATTTATCCCGAACCCCCCCCCCCACCCCCCCCCGTTACGAGACTCACACCGCAGTCCTTAAAGGGCCGAAACACGGCGCAGACGGGACCAGTGCGGTGTTGAGCACATATCCATTCCAAGCACGTACGTTTACGACCGCGCACGGTCGCACTTTCATCCACCACACCACGAGGGGCGAAAACAATTCTTTCGACGTTTTATTGTGCAGTGGCGCTGTGACCGAAATACGAACGCAAAGCAAAGCAGCATAAAGTACGCGAACGAGAAATAAACGGAGCCCGGAAGTCAAGAAATAACTCTGCCCCGACAGAGGGAAGAAGACGGGCAGTGGCGGGTCGGGGGACGCCCGCTGGGTTGTGGAAAAAGAATGAACCCCTCGGGAACCCCATGTTTCTGTTGCTTTTATCCATCATCGAAACGTATCCCATTACCGAAAGAACAAGAAACCCCCAACAAAGACCCCTGCTCAACTTGTAGAACGTGGGGGGCCCAAGACTACACTCCACGAAGGAATGTACTTGGTGTCGGTCACAAACAGTCCCGGACATGGCGATTTTGTGGGTTTTTAAGGGGTCCCCCCGCCTGTTGGCCGTAAACCGCCATAGTAGACACATATGCAACCTGAAGCTGGGTCGCTTCTCTGTGCAAGATCCCAGCCTAAACACACGTTTTCGGCGTTCTCTAGCACTCTCCAGGTGCATTCGACCCTCGGGCTTCGTGGTTTCTTTCACTCACAGGTGTTCCGGGACGTGCAAAGATAAGGAGAATGGCCCCCTGCATTGGGGACAGACCGAACTACGCCCTGCCTGTCAATACAGGCTTTGGGGTCAACCTGCACCGGCTTTGGAGCCACATCCACTGTTTCGGGCTTCGTTTGTGCTGCTTTGGGGTCCATTAAGAACTCTGGTCTGATTTGCGGGACGCTTTGCTCGGTTTTGGCGCCCACTTTCACTGTTCTAAGGCCTGTTCAGGCTTCTACCTGCATCATGTTATGCTATTCTGGTGATTCTGCAAGGCTTGGTGAACGAAGTAGGACAAGCGTTAAGTAACAGGCGATCATCAGCCGTTCTCAAGCGGTTGACTACGACGCGTTCACTTCATGATTTTGAAGCAGGCTTCACCGCTTTCAGGGCAGGCTTTCAGAGCTTTCCTGGCAATGTCTTCCCTTCTGGCATCTTTCTCACCCATGGCTGCAAAGTGCTTCCGCTGGATGTCTTTGCACAGGCGGCACATGACCCGAGGGATGTGTGGCAAGCTCCTGTGCAGTGAGCTTGGTCAGACAAACTGTGTGGCACACACCTGCCATGGTCGGCAGTATCACCTGGGCCACAGTTTGAGTCCTGTTCCGAGACCCGCTCACGGTGAAGTGGCGCCTACTGGGTCGCTTCCTCTCCAGCTTCGGCAAAGTCTTCACCACTGGATGCACTTTGAACGGTGAAAGTGGGCGCCAAAACCGAGCAAAGCGTCCCGCAAATCAGACCAGAGTTCTTAATGGACCCCAAAGCAGCACAAACGAGACCAAAACGGTGCACATGGCGCCAAGGCGGCGCAATTCAACCCCAAAGCCTGTATAGACAGGCAGGGCGTGGTACGGTCTGTAGGGTCCATTCGCCTTGTTTTTGCACACCCCGGAACACCTGTAAGCGAGATAATTTATGAAGTCCGAGGGTCGAATGCACCTGGAGAATGATAGAGAACGCCGAAAACATGTGTTTGGGCCGAGATTTTGCTCCGAGGAGCGACCCAGCATCAGTCTTCTATGGCGGTTTACGGCCAGCAGACGGGGGGACCCCCTAAAAACCCACAAAATCGCATTTGGGACATCACAGAAGGCTCTCCGGAGGCTTCTGAGGGCGTATTTGAACGCAGAATGATGTTTTAGGAAGGGTATGGGGCCTCAGTACCCGTCAGACCCTGGTGAACTATGCGGGGATTTTTCCGCCCAACCCCCCCCCCCCCCCCCCCCCGTGTATAAGATCGGGTTTTTGGGGGGCGATCTTAAAAACGGAAAAACGCGATCTTAAACACGGGGGGGGGGTAGGTATATATATATATATATATATCTCGAACAGGAAACGAACGGGAGCGCACATAAAACGCGAAGCTGTCAAAAGATTCCAAAACGGCGCACTTGCTGGGAGGCGGAGCGCTCTCGCAGGTTGACCACTTTTTGCTCCGCCGACTGGTAGCCCGGGTCTTATTTCCCTTCTCTGGGAGAACCTGCCGCCAAACTTCGCTTCCTTGTACGTAAGAAAAGAGGGAGAGAAACACAGAAAGACAGTCAGGGCTTGGAGGAGGATGCTGGCGTGCGTCGGGGCCAGTTCGAAGCACCGGCCACCTTGCTAGATAAATCCTGCCGCGGAAGAGGCAACCTTTCATTCGCTGGGGTCGGCACCCCTGCGGAGACTCTCTTCCGTGTGCCTCCATGCGGAAGGAACCAGAAGAAACAGAAGGCAGAGCGAACCCCTTTGAGGTAGAGAAGCAGCGCTGATAGTCGAGGGAACACGCAGTTGTAAACTTCCCAAGGCCGGCTGCAGGCGAAGTACCTGGAAAGGGATTCATCCCCACCTCACAGCACAGTACATTCCCAATGCACCCAAGCACTTGAAACCCCCGATGAAGCTGCTTGTTGACGAAGTAGCTTTGAAAGGGCGCTCAAGAGTCCTCCCAGGGTGCGCTATAGCAGCCACCCGTAGCATCACAATGCATCCTTGCACTCGAAACCGGCTGTCAGTGGAAGTATCTGAATGTATTGTCGGTCCCCGCTCCTACACGAGCCACTTGTTGTGAAAATAGCAAGTGAAAGGAAAGTCTCTCCCCTCTGCATATCCTCGAAGAATACTTTATGCCAGCAAAAATACATGAGAGGCAAGATTCCGCCCAAACACTAAACTAAGATTTTTCCCTCCGGGATCCGTGCTGGCTGTGACGAGCTACGAATAGCCTCCTGACAAACCAGACTTACACCTGCAGACACTCAGCTTCCGCGCTGATGATGGTCCGCCTTACGCATCCGTGTAGAGACCGAAGACGGGACGCTGCGGTGTTGAGCACACATCCATTCCAAGCACATTCTTGCTATCCCCCTCGGGGATGCCCTCAACCTTCTGGCTGTTGTGGACACTTCCGTCGCGGTTTTAGCAGTACGGGAAGGAGAGCGAGGATAGAGTTCCTGCAGTTCAAGCCATCTTCACCTTCGTCGCCACAGCCTCTACGAGGTAGCATAGGTGAGTGGGACACTGCGAAGCTCGTCTTTGCTTACAGGGGCTTGGCCCTGCAGATGCGACCACCGTTCAGAACACCGAAATGCATGCTGCGGTGGGTGTGCACTGCCAGTAGATGCTAGGACGACGAACGGCCAATTCCACCGTACATGCAGCGCTCTCATTGTGCTGCATGGGAGTGGTTTGCCGCATACATACATGTGTGGCATCTGTACATCAGGCTGCCAGCACATTTGTCATTCCGACTTTCCTTCGACTTTTGCTGCTTCGATCGTCTCAGGTCTGCGCGTTGACATGAGACAAAAGACATCCGCATGAGCACTGCTTGTAGTGCAGACGCGACAAACAAACACGAAGAAAGGGGTGAAAAGCTGTCGCAACAGGGCTGCTTTCCACCCCCTTCCCTCCCTGCCAAAATTCAAAAGACCTGTATTCTTCTTTGGAGTCGGTGGAGCCTAACTTCCCTGCTTCTTCTTTTTTGCCGAGATGACCTTTTCCCCCCTGCTTCGTTTGCGAGCTTGTCTCTTTCTTTTCTTGTGTTGTTTTTTTTTTTTTTTTTCATTTTTCTTCCTGGGAGGCTCGAACATCGGGGCATCTCTCCCTATTGTAAAAGTATTTCTTTTCTCTTTGGTGTGTTTCGTATCCTCACAGGGAACTGCGGGAAGTACGGGCAGAGGTGTCGTTTTTTACTTCAGAAATGACCGCCATCTCATCCGGCACTCCACGGAGCATCCAGCTTTTGAAGGCTTGCACAGGTCCTGCTTTGGAATCGGTGTTGGACACAGAAGCGAGGTGCCAAACCCGGGAAGGGAGATGTGTAATTAATAAACGGCAGCGTTACAGGCGCAGCAGGAAAGGGATTGGATGTCAAGCAATTTTGTTGGGACCGAAAGGTGAAAAGTAGGGCGGAAGCCAGGGGGAAATACCCCAGGGCGCGCGTTCACTCACCCACCAACAGCGACAACACCATCAACAACTGACAAATTACCTGCCCAAACCAGTTGGATGGAGTATCCACTCCACTGGGTCTGGCCCTCCAGAGAGTTGATTCGTAGACACCACGCCTCCAAACCATCGAACGCTGTTGCAGTTCGGAATAACTCGAAACCGGGACCGATTCGTGACCAACAAGATGCAGCCTTTTCAAAAAGCGAACTTTCATTCTAAAAGAACACCCGCAACCACAGGCTGGTTGTCCCCTGCTGGCCGGTCGCTGATTGGTCCAGGTCGTGTTCGGCGAGGAAGCGGCAGCCCTCTTCAAACATGCAAGTCTGCTCCTTGTTCGTTCACACGGTCTTCTTGTCGAAGGCCTTCTGTTTTGTTGCCGTACTGCGTCTTTTCTCTTTTGTGAAAAGCACAAAAAAAAAAAGCACAACGCGGGCGACGAGGGCTAGCTCCTCCGTGCCTACACAAAGAAGCAGCCGACGGTTAATGCCTTGGATGAGAGAAGAAACGCGAACAGGTAAACGGAACCTAATTAGCATTATATCTTCGTCTCAGACTCTCTAGTTTTCTTCTTTGGGGTAGGCACCTGTGCAGGGAATGGTGGATTGGTTCTATACAGCTTAAACCTCTTGAGTTTTAGGCTGCTGGCGAGTACAATGGGATTCAGAATTCAAGCGTGCCCAAGTCGACCCCTCACTTCGAAAAGCGGCTGATTTCAGCCAGAAAGAAAAATCCTTGAAAAACTGACCGGCTAATATGCAGGGCTGATTTTTGGAAGGTCTGCCGATCAGAAAGGTTTACGACAACATCCGCTCCATGGGCGGCATAGCTAAAGCTTACACTGTTGAAAATCGGCTGATTTTGTGCGAGTCTATAAAGGGCTCGAAATGTAATCAGCCGGCAAGCCGGCTGATCGCGCGCACACAGAAGGGGGGGACGAGAAAAAAAGAAAAGAAGAAAAATGGGATGTTCCACGCATTCCTCAGTTTCTTCCCTTTTTTCCAGCCTTGTTTTAAAAAAAAAAGACAACGCGTGCCGAGGAAATTCGAGTGCCAGGGAGATCCGATGTAACGCATGCCGCTGCTACTCTTTTGCTGAATGACCACAAGTTGTTTCCTGTAACCTGCCTGACTTGCCAAAGCAAGCAAGTAAAGTGTACACGAAAGAAGCCAACTAACCCATTCGACGAAGGTCACCCGGACTCTAAAATCCCGGATTCTCAAGCGAACTACAACTCTAAAAAAGGGGGCCCGTCAGAAGCCCAAAACCGGAACCCAACCGGGTGGCCATAAAACGCTCCGGAAATCCAGAAAAGGGGTCGGATGCTCGTTTAGGCTGGAATTGAGGCTGCAGAATGCGGAAAAACAAGGTGAAATCACCACCCACAAGGCAATTCCTGTAGGAAAAAACTACAGAAACCGAACACGCAGCCAGCTCCCAAATCATGACACCAATCATGCTGAAGCTTCGGCGACCGTCGGAGACATCGGGTCACTTTCATCGAACCAGTAGCAGAACCTATTTCTCCGCGCGACTCGATAGACGCAGACATAGTTCTAGTTAGCCGCCGCCGTAGGCGGCGCAGTCGCGAGAAAGAAGAGGGCCCGCAGCGTTGCAAGGCGGCGATCCCCCGCGAGACGAGCTCACCCGCCGGCCAGAGCGCCCCGCTGCAGCACCAACTCCAGTGCCGCCACTCACTGTAGCAGAGCCGCAACCTGCAGCGCGCCTCCGGAGCGACTTACGCCCTCCGTAGCAGTGCGAAGAGAAGTGAGGAGACCGGAAACTCCCCGGAGAGATGGTCCCTGCACTCTAACTCGTCTCTCTTTCTCTCTCTAGTTCTGTTGGTATGATCAGAATTCCCGACCTAAAAAGGGTCGAAGGCAAGTGGGAAACGATCAGCTGGCACCCACAATCAAAACGAAGCGCCTGTCCTTATTTTTTAGTGTTGCCGCACGAAAAGTAGTCGCCCCCTGGAAACTTGAAATACCGGCGTTCCAAGCGAACCTTCTTGCGTTAGCAATGCATCGCAGGTAGCATTGCAAGGAACTCGTCAAGGCAGGAGTTCCGCTGGCGCGCACAAACAAAAGAATGTGCCGCACTAAGTTTTCCATCATCGCGTGGGCGGCGTCAAAGTTTCACCAGCTTCGACTGACCAATTGCGCACTTGACCAGGGTTAAGACGTCCGAAAGTTTTAGACACCAAGAAAGCTAAAGCATCTGCGGAGTATCACGAGGAGCCTTGGGGAAAACCCCCTGTCTTCACTCCAGTAAACACCCTTTAACAGATTACCCGACTCCCAGCCTCAATGGTCAATCGGAGACCCTAATGCACCAAACCTCTACGCCACAATGAACGCTTAACAATTCGCCACCAGGGGGGGGAGAGGGCGAAAGGGGGTGAGGGGGCCTGGGGTGCCTCCCCGCGGTAGGTCCCGGGCCGCGCGCCGCCCGCCCGTGTTTTCCCCGCGGCCCCCATGCGGCGCGCGCGGCCGCTGCTGCGGCACAGCGTGCTGTTCCTGGGGTCGGGCGGGATCAGCAACGTGTGCCTGCAGCCGCTGATCGCCGACTACCAGGGCTGCCAGCGGGTGTGCCGCGACCTCAGGGTCGTCGGGCCCCGCGCGTCCCCGGCGGGCGAGGCCGGCGTCGTGCAGCTCGCTGCGGCGCACGGCGTCGCGCACGAAAGCGTCCCCCACCCGAAATCCCTCCGCACGTGGGACATAGAAGACGGCAGGTGGGACGTCGGCGTCGTCGTGTCCTTCCGGTACTTCCTGCCGGCCCGCCTGATCAAGAAATTCAGACTCGGCGTCATCAACGTACACCCTTCGCTCCTCCCGAAGTACCGCGGGAGCTCTCCGTTGCAGGCCGCTTTGAGGAACAACGACGAGGAAGGCGGGGTTTGCGTCATCAAAATAGAACCCGACGACATACTAGACGGCGGGGACATCGTGTCGGAGCAGAGCATCCCGCTACAGTGGAACACGAGCTACCGGGCGTACCACGACGAAGCCAGCCGGTTGGGCGCGGATATGGTGTTCACCGTCCTCGACCAGTTCGAAGCCCGATGGCAGGCCGCCCGCCCGCAACCCCGGAAGGTGCCCCGCGCCGAGGACCCGACGTTCGCGCCGCTCATCACGCGGAACGACTGCCGGCTCGACCTCGCCCTCCCCGCCCAGCACCTCTACCACCACCACCGGTCGGTCGCCGCCAACGGCGGCGCCTGGGCGCACTTCCACCGGCCGTCCGCCCTCGCGATGCCGTCCGCCGCGGCGCTCCGGTGCACCTTCGTCTCCGTCCACCACCCGGCCGAGTTTCCCGCTGCGCACGCGGGCGCCCTGGCCGCCCTGCCGGGTGGGTTGCCGGCCGGGACTGTGTGGTTTCCCGCCAAGAAGGAGTGCCGCGTCTTCTACGTGAAGGCCGGCGGCGGCTCGTGGCTGGGCTGCTCGAAGCTGCACGTCGCGTGCGAGCGGCCGAAAAACCCGCTCGACTTCATGTCGGGGTACCGGCTGAAGCCCATGGTGCCGTACCCAGGGGTCTTCTCGTAGCGTGAGCGGTGCGTCGGCTACCGCCCATGGTGCCGTACCCAGGGGTCTTCTCGTAGCGTGAGCGGTGCGTCGGCTACCGCAAGCCCGGAAGGCGCCCCGCGCCGAGGACCCGACGTTCGCGAACGACTGCCGGCTCGACTTCGCTCCCCGCCCAGCACCTCTACCACCACCACCGGTCGGTCGCCGCCAACGGCGGTGCCTGGGCGCACTTCCGGCAAAAATGGCCGAAAATGACCAAAAACTGGAAAACTCGGCGAAAGCGGCGAAAAATGGGCCTAAATCCAAATTTTTGAAAAACGCCTCTCATCACGCGGAACGACTGCCCGCTCGACCTCGCCCTCCCCGCCCAGCACCTCTACCACCACCACCGGTCGGTCGCCGCCAACGGCGGCGCCTGGGCGCACTTCCACCGGCCGTCCGCCCTCGCGATGCCGTCCGCCGCGCTCCGGTGCACCTTCGTCTCCGTCCACCACCCGGCCGAGTTTCCCGCTGCGCACGCGGGAGCCCTGGCCGCCCCTGCGCGGGCGGGCTGCCCGCCGGGACTGTGTGGTTTCCCGCCAAAAAGGAATGCCGCGTCTTCTACGTGAAGGCCGGCGGCGGCTCGTGGCTGGGCTGCTCGAAGCTGCACGTCGCGTGCGAGCAGCCGAAAAATCCGCTCGACTTCATGTCGGGGTACCTGCTGAAGCCCATGGTGCCGTACCCAGGGGTCTTCTCGTAGGTGAGCGGTGCGTCGGCTACCGCCTATGGTTCCGTACCCAGGGGTCTTCTCGTAGCGTGAGCGGTGCGTCGGCTTGCCGCCCGCCCGCAAGCCCGGAAGGCGCCCCGCGCCGAGGACCCGACGTTTCACGCGGAACGACTGCCGGCTCGACTTCGCACTCCCCACCCAGCACCTCTACCACCACCACCGGTCGGTCGCCGCCAACGGCGGTGCCTGGGCACTTCCGGCAAAAATGGCCGAAAATGACCAAAAACTGGAAAACCCGGCGAAATTGGCCGATAATGACCAAAAAACTGGAAGAATCGGCGAAAGCGGCGAATCCGCTCGACTTCATGTCGGGGTACCGGCTGAAGCCCAAGTGCCGTACCCAGGGGTCTTCTCGTTGCGTGAGCGGTGCGTCGGTGCGCAGGCTGCTGACATTCATGTTTCGGAGTACAAGGTGCCGGGCTTGGCCTGGGTCTCAATTCATAGCATCGCCCTGGTTGAGATAAAACTGACTAGATCCCTTTGTTGGACACGGGTTCTCGCGAAAAGATGGAAACGTTCGAAAGCATGGTCGGGAGTTTGTTGTATGTTGGGCTACGATCGCTGTGGAATAGTTGCCAGGGACCACTGTGGGGTATCACGGTGTACAGAAGACGAAGCTTCCACGTTTTAGCAACTCGTGACAACTCGCGTGTTTTGTGCACATACCGCGGGACTGACGTCGGGGTACCGGCTGAAGCCCATGGTGCCGTACCCAGGGGTCTTCTCACAGCGTGAGCGGTGCGTTGGTGCGCAGGCTGCTGACTGCATGTGTGGGAGTACAAGGTACCGGGCTTGGCCTAGGGGTCATTTCATAGTGTTGCCCAGGCTAGAACTGACTGGATCCGTTTGTTGGACACGGGTTCTCGTTTGAAAGCATGGCCGAGTTTGTATGTTGGGCAACGAGGCTGTGGAATAGTTGGCAGGGACCACTGTGGGGTATCCACGGTATAGCAACTCGTGACAACTCGTGGGTTTCGTGGATACCGCGGGACTTCATGTCGGGGTACGACCCAGGCGTCTTGTCATAGCGTGCCGGGTGCATTGGTGCGTAGGCTGCTGGTGGGTACAAGACGCCGGGCCCAGGGCGCTTTTTATAGCGTTGCCCTGGATAGGATAAAGCTGTTCGAACGTCCGTTTGTCGTGAAAAGATGGAACCGATCGAGAGAGTGGTCGAGTTGTAAGGAACCTGTTGTGGGGTATCCAGGGCGTACAGAAAACGTTATTTTCACCTTTCAGCAAATTGTGTGCTTCGTGCACATACCGCGGGACTTCATGTCGGGATACCGTTTGAAGCCTGCTGGGATCTTGCCGACTTGTGGCCGTCGTGAAACAATCTGACCGCCCGTGTGGGCTGCCAGCTTCGGCTGACCTTCGCGAGCTTGTGCTGCTTGTGTTGATCCTCATTGCTGTTTGACCGCGATTAGCGCTACTGCGCTACTCGCGCAACTGGTACCGGTGGACCGAGCGTCCTCCGCGCGTTGCCTCCCTTTACCGTTCTTTAGTTCTTTCTGGGAACAACCGCGGGTGTTATTATCAAAAAATGACGGTTGACAGCGCACTGTGGAAGTTACCATCAGGTGATAACACATACACACAAGCAAAAACACGAAGTGACCAACAAGAAATCGATGCCGCGGGCGGCACCCGAGAATCAGAACGTAGCAGGACACCGCAGTAGACGGGTAATGAATGCCCCCAGCACGCCGCGTCGGGCGGAGGAGGGGTTTTCGCTGATTGCGCGGGTCCTACTCTTCTGATGCCAAACCTGTGCCTGTTAAAAATCCGAAATAAGCGTCGGAGCCTGAACGAAGGGCAGAAAGGTATCCCGGACAAAGCTCCGAACTTGCAACACAGCCTGGAGTTCGAGCCTGGTACCTTCTGCAAAAGGCCGTGCAGCATCTTTCTTGGGGTGAAGCATATGACAACAGTACTGCACAAACAACGACACGAAGAAGCTACGGTACCACGTCATCCGGATATGAAGTCCGTGGACGGTAGCCGAAAACCACAAATGAACGACCACAAAGCGTCTAGCAAACTCCAAATTTTATCATACACGCATGCGAATCAGAAGAAATCTATTGCCGAAAGTCATAGCCAGGTAATAAAGCAAGTCTGGTTGCCCGTGTGGGCACCTTCTTCCGTTTAAAAGGTACCGCAAAACCCGGGGCAAAAGCGGCGAATCCAGGAGGACTCCGGGGTTCAACTTGTGCACCCCGCACCCTCGGGGCAACGGCTATGATACCCGATTGCAAGAACCGCCTGCCGACCGAATCTCGGCCAGCGAATCGCCGATGGTGACAGCGGATCTTGTGCTGGTCAGGCTGCTCGAAGAAGCGCAGCGGTTGTGGGAAACGCGATGCTACGGCGCGGCGGCGCCGCGGGGCGGGGACGCCGTGCGCCGCGTCGTGGAGCGGCGGCGGCGCTTCGCGCGCGAGTTCGTGGCCGTCGCGGCCGAAAGCATCGTGCGCCTCCTGCGGGACTCGTTGCGCTCGGCGTCCGTGCGTGAGGGGGAACGGGGGGCCGCCGCCGGCAGCGCACCGCCGTCTTCCCTCGGGGCGCCGGCGGGGGTCGTGCACAGGGGGAAGATCGACGCGAAGCGAGCGCCTGCAGGGTACTACAAGGGGCAGGAGGTTGTCATCCGGCTGACGGGCCGCGGGGCGCCGTACCGGGTCGCAGGGGTTGTGGCCGGCGGGCTGGGGGCGAGGGTGGCGGTGCGGGTGCGGCGCGGCGGGACGGGCAAGCGCCGGTGTTTTTTGCTGCGCCCGGAGGCGTTGTGCCTCCGGTACAAGGCAGAGCTGGACAAGCGCGTCGCGGAGAGTTGGGCGGCGGGTACGTGCGTCCCCGTGGCCACCAGCCAGCACAATGCTGCGTCTGCGTCCGGTGCTGCGCACTGGAACGCAGCAACGACGGAGGAAGGCAAACCCGTCTTTCGGCACTCCGTCTCAGGGTTCCTCGACCGGGACGAAGCCTTGGCGCTTGCCGGCGAGCTGGCGGTGGGCACGCTGTTTCGTTTGTTCGACCGCGACGGGTATGCGCTGGCTGGCGTGTCTCCCGCGCTGTGCGCCGTGCTACGGCCCGAGGCGCCGCGCAGCCCGTACGGCGCCCCCGCCGCCGGCGACGGGCCGGCGGCGGCGTTCTCCCGCCTCGTCCAAGCCATCCATTCTGTGAAGGAACTGATCCAGCAAACCGTGGCGCGGTCCGCTGGGCAGGCCCGCGTCGAGCCGCTGTACCCGTGCGCGGCCGTTGTCAGCAGAACCTGTCCCGTGGATTCCGGAGAAGGCGGAGCCGAGTGGCGAGATCCGAAGCAGCTGGGCAGGCACCGGTACTGGGACCCGCACGTGGACGTGCGCAATGTGTCGTTTTACGACTACAGCGCGGTGCTGTACCTGACTGACGGGTTCGAAGGAGGGGACCTGCTGTTCTATGACGGCCGGCTCGGCGTGCAGAGGCTGCGGCCTCGTGCCGGTACCTTGGCTGTCTTTTCCGGGGGGGATGAGAACCCGCATTCCGTCGAACCTGTGTCGTCCGGGGTCCGGCTTGCGGTGGCGATGTGGTTTTCGAAGGCGAGAGAGCACCGGTTGCCTGTGGAGACCTTTCCGGCGCTGTCGGACCGGATCCTGCTTGCCGGCCGGTCCTGCGGATTCCCATTCGACTGGCATGCGAAGCTTGCTGCATCGTTGTCTATCCCCGAAGGGGATCCCCTGCGGCTCTCGCTCACCTGCAGCCGTGACGTGCGGGCCTTCCTCAGCGAACACCTGGGGGCGTCCAGTGAGCGCGTGATCGCTCACTTCTTCTTGGGCGGCATCCGCCTTCGTCGCGTGCTTTCCGCCGATTCTCTGGCCACGGACACCCCTTTCAGTCCGCGTCTTGCGGAAGACTTTGCAGATGAGGCTCAGGCCCTGCGTCAGGTTCTAGATTTGTGTCGGGAGCAGGGGACTCTGATGACCTGCTTGCTCGACGTCTGTCGCGGTTGACCAACGGCAAGCAAGAGTGCCGAGCTCACACTACTCTCGACCTCTTGCTCTTCAAAAACGTGGTCCTCGACCAATTGGCTTGTTCTCCGCTCATATCCAAGCTAAGGACCCCGGGCAGGTTGAATGAACAACTCAATAATCTGTTGTTGCCAAACTGTACGTCCGAACAAGTGGGACTTCGCCCGCGGGTCCGCTTGACCTTCCAACGTGCCGCTGATGTAGTTGTCGAGTACGTATCGTGTCCGCGCAGGCATGTTGACAAGTGCCTAGTTGTCGTGAAAAGACGGGTGTTGCAGAGCACGTTTCCGTCGGTTCCCGCTGGACAAGTCCTGTCGAGCATCGCCGGCTTCCTGAGGAACAGCGTGAGCCGGTCGGACACCCCATTGCCCGCGATAAACAGTGGTAGGATTCGATGCAGTTTCCAGGGGCGCGGCTCGCAATAAACGATGACGCTTTTAGGATCGAGAGCTGTCATTTTGTCCCCACACCACTCGGAAATCAAGTACTGCGGAGGTATTATCTTAGGATGCAACTTGTCTGCGCGTGGCGAAATTACCAACTCATTTTCAATATCGATGGTGTTGACTATAACCCGTTGATGCATGAATGAACGGTCTCTCGACATTATTGTGGTACCTTCCCGCTGGGGGTGGTCCAAAAAAGAGCGCCGGTACTCCTAACCGAAGTTAGCCTGTTAGTAAGTGAACATGGTCGTTAGGCTAATCCCCTCCCAAACACGCTGCCAGCGTTCTCTTTCGGGTTTACAACTCATTGCTATTCCGGAAAAAAATAGAACAGAAAACTCGAAACAGTCTGGAAAACACGAAACCCGTCTCAAAAATAGGCCCCTCCCGCCACCTCCCCACCCTTCCCGAAGAAGACGAAAATATCCCGCTTCGCCCTGGGGGAGGAGAAACGAATGGACGATTCAGCTAGCGCTCGGGAGTGGCTCGAAGAAGCTAGCGTAGCGAGCGTACTGGATGACGCGGTGGCGGAGGTTCTGAGGAGGCGGCCGACGGGGGGAAGGGACGGCGTCGTGTCGATGCTCGCCGAGCATTTCGCGAAGGAAGCTGCGTCGAAAGGAACGGCGGCGCCGGCGCCGGCCGCGGGCGATTCGTCGGTCGCCGGCCAATCGATTTCGTTCATCCACTTCAACGACGTGTACAACGCCGAGCAGCAGAGCGGACTCGGCGGCGGTTCTCGTTTCGTCCGCGCCATCCAGGAAACAAAGAAGCAGCACCGCGACGCCGAAGGAAGCGTGCCGATCGTCGTGTTCTCGGGCGACGCGTTCAACCCCTCGCTGATGAGCCGCGTGACCAAAGGGGCGCACATGGTCCCCGTGCTCAACAACTGCGAGGTCGAGTGCGCCCTCATCGGCAACCACGACTTCGACTTCGGAGTCGACGCACTGGAAGCCTGGGCAAGGGCCTCGCGGTTCCCGTGGTTGATTTCGAACGTCAAGCTTAAAAGCACCGGCCAGCCGCCCGGCAGCGCCGAGGCGCACATCATCGACAACGCCGGCAGAACCAATCACCGCGTGGGCATCATGGGACTGGTCGAGCATGAGTGGCTGGCCACGCTTTCCGTCCTCGACGAGAGCGACACGCTGTTCGAAGACTACTGCTCGTGCGCGAGGAGGCTGTCCGCGTCGCTGCGGGCGCAGGGCTGCACCGTGGTCGTCGCCCTCACGCACATGCGGCAGCAGAACGACGAAATGCTGGCCGAACAGTGCGGCGACTGCTTCGACGTCATTTTGGGTGGGCACGACCACGACTACCGGGTATCGGCGCACGGCCCGCATGACACCGTCGTCGTGAAATCGGGGACCGACTTTTTTGATTTCAGCGTGGTAACCATTAGGCTCGACCAAATACCCAGCGTCGAGACGCGAAGAGTGCATGTGGACCCCGTGTCTTTCCCGGAGGTGGATCGCGAGACGGAAGCGCAGGTGAAGGCGTTTTCGAACGAGATCTTGAGCATGATGGACGAGCCCATCGGCGGCTGTTTGGTGGACTTGGAGTGCCGGTTCGCGTGCATTCGAACGCGCGAGACGAACGCCGCCAACTTGATCGCCGACATCATGCGCCGTGCAACATCTGCCGACGTCGCCCTTCTAAACAGTGGTACCCTGCGAGCTGACCGTGTGTTCCCGGCAGGAGAAATCACGTACCGAGACCTGGTTTCGCTCCTCCCGCTGCTGGACGGTATGGTCGTCATCAGCCTCACCGGCTCTGCGCTCATCGCAGCTCTCGAAAATGGGATTTCGAAATACCCGAGGCTCGAGGGTCGTTTCCCGTGTGTCAGCGGGGTGCGATTTTCGTTCCGTCACAATGCGGAATCCCTCAACGAGTTGGTCGACGTGTCTGTACGCGGAGAACCTATTGACCCCGAGCGGATGTATTCCGTCGCCACGAAGGGGTACCTTGCCGCCGGCAAAGACGGGTACACCAGCTTTGTTGGAGCGAAGGTGCTGGTCGATGCAGAGGACGCGCCGGACCTCTCGACGTGCGTGCAGAACTGCCTGTCCGAGCTGCGGCACCTGCTGTCGCAAGCTGCGCATTGCGGCCACCGCAGAGGCACCCTGCGCGGCCTCGACGAGTGGGAACAATCGGGGCACGTCAGCTACCCCTTGCCGCAAGGTGCCAGCCCTCTTGATCCGATCCGGCGGCGAGCGTCTCACCCTTCTGCCATATCTGTCGAACCTCTCCTCTCCCCCGCAGTCGACGGGCGACTGGTCTGCATCAATCCCGTCGATCAGTAGCGCGTTTATGTTCTAATTGGGAAATCTCGACCGGGCGAAGAGTGTCTCGGCTCTTCCGCTCGGTCTGGACCGGCTTTGTAAAAGTGTGACAGTTACGAACACGTTGAAGTCCAATCCTGATAGCACGCCTGCTCGCACTGTCTTGGGTCTCCTCACCCGGTCTCGAGCTGGTCCCTAAAAGTGAGTGAAGAAGCTGCATGTGCCGTGCGGAGAGCAGGAACGACAGAAATTGTCCAATCAGCCAAACCCAAGAACGGAGCGGCGCAAAAAGTAGATGCCAACATGATTTGCTCATGTTTTACACGAACGAGCTAACTTTCCCACCCAGTCCTCTCCTCCTCGGTACGACGGTGTCTTGCTGGCAAGCAAGCAAGCAGACTTGAGGTTCTGCGTTCCTACGATCTACCGGCCGCAATCATAATTATGAAACCGTAAAACAGTGGTCGTTTCTCTTGACTCGTAGTATTGCCACAGGCAATGCGTGAAGAAACTGAACTGCTCGAGTGGGACCCTTTGATCGTTAATCAATTGCCACCTGCATCCAGGATTTGAGGTTAGGGTAGTGCGGTCAACGAAAAGCTCGTTTCTTCTTTCTGTACGATTTTCTTTTGCGGTTATCCCCGCGTTTTTCTTTTGCTGAACCTGTTGCTTGCCCGTCCGCGCCGCGAGACTGCTGGGTTCTCTTCTTCTCTCTGAAGCCTGAAGCATGAGCTCGCACGTCATGTGCGCACACATACAATTGCATACACTACCTTTTCTTCTTGAGCGTACCAAGACATTCACGGAAGAATAGATCGGCACTACTGGGATCGTACCAGCTTGGTCTAGTATGTAAATTTGTTGCATTAGTGTGTGGGCCTTTGAAGCGGGGATGATGCCTCTCGCGCTGCTCCCCTTGAGGTTCCTGGCTCATGCCAAAGCGCCGCCGCCCGGGTTAAGGGGTTGCGGCATCAGGCGTGGGCCAGGGCCAGGGCGGCTGTTCGGAGGGGTCACCACCCACCGTTCGCGGGCTTCGTTACTTCACTGCCCCCGGCTCTCCCCGGCCTTCGTCATCCCGGGGAGGGTTCCACGGCCATCCCCCGGGAATGGATGGATGCTGTGCCGCGGGTTCTTCCGTGCGTTCTTGCGACGTCGTCGCTGTCGATATCGCTGCCGATGTTGCTGCCGCTGCAGCCGCTGTCGGGCGGTTGGTTGACGATCCCGGTCTGCACCCCGCCGGCTTTCTTCCTCTCGGCGTTCGCTAGGACGTCCCCTGCCGCTGCCGCGTGCGCGGCGGTGCTTCGCCCGGTCGTGTCTTGCCCGTGCCTTCCACTTCTCGCCGCTGTGCTGCCACCCCCGTGGGTAGTGGGTCGGAAGCTGCCGGTCAGGACGCCCGCCTTCGTGGCCTTTGTCTGCCCAATGGCCAGTTCGCTGTCGCCCTTGACGACGATGGTGCGGGGTGTCGGGGGCACGGGGTCCCGCATCAATCACAATTTGTTGCATTGCTAATAATAATTTAGTGTGATTGTCAGGCCTTCCACTACCCTGCGCAACGCACTATGCACACGCCGTGTCTACGTTGCAGCAGATGAAACGCGTTTGTTGCGCCGCCGCGGGGGCGGCCTACGAGTGGGTGTCGTTGTGGTCTCGCGGCCGGAGCCATCGTTGGATGACTCCTCGCTCGTTTCTACTGAAAGCACAGACACAAAGATAGCTCAAAGCATTTGCAAAATAACACGAAAAGCCTCTAGGCAAACCCCCATTTTCACATTTCTTCGCGTTTGCGTCGGTTCGCGCGCCGGGGTGGGCGCAGCCGGGGGCTGTGTTGCATCGGGTGGCTTTCGCCGGGCGGGGGTGCCGGCCAGTAAAAGCAAGATGGATTATCGAAGTATTCTACGGGTAATCAGAATAACCCCCCAAGATGCACTAGAATTCCTTGTTTTTTGAGTGATCACGTCTCCCTTCCGCTCGTGGCACTTGCGTTTGAAGCTTCAAAAGCTGAACGAACAACACAGGAGGCGGGGGAAAAAGAGAAGCCATCGAGATAAGGAACCGCACAAAACAAACTGAGCTGCTCGTCCGGTCCTCGAAATCCCGCGTGTCTTGCTATAGTATCAGGAAGAAAGAAAGGGAAGCATACACGGGACAAGAACCGCGGGTGCACATGCCGGTGGCATGAAGGCCAGTGAGTGCTGCGTGAAGAGGCTTATCCCCTTTGAGAAAGACAAGGAAGCATCGTACATCCGGCCGTCGGAGGAATTCGAGGTGTTCGACTCGTATGAGATCGACGAAAACGTGTACGCCCTCGGACACGGTAGCTACGGGGTCGTTTGCGAGGCGACAGCGAAGGAGCTGGGCAACGAACGGGTGGCGATCAAGAAGATCACCCTCACCAACCCCGGCAACGATGAGTACGTGCTGCAGAGGATGAAGAGCTGCTGGCGTGAGATCAAGCTCCTCGTGCACTTCACCGCACAGCCCGTGTCGCACATCTTGCAGCTCAAAGACCTGATGATCCCGCTTTCGGAGTCGAAGGTGTCGGCGGCTATCGAGAACTTCACGTCGGTCTACGTCGTCCTCGACCTCTACCAGACCTCCCTCAAGGACGCCATGCGCCTGATCGGCGCCATCCCGGAGTTCTTCCGCGCGAGGCTGACATACGACATCCTCAGCGGCATCGCGGCCGTCCACCAGGCGGGCTGCGTGCACCGCGATTTGAAGCCCGCAAATCTGCTGATCCGGAATTTCGCCCCGAGGCAGATCCCGGAGCTGTGCCTGTGCGACTTCGGGTCGGGGAGGAAGTACACGCCGAAGGACGACGATCGGACGGATCTCAACGATGTGACGACCCTGTGGTACCGGTCCCCTGAAACGCTGATGAACGCGACGGACCACATCACCGAGCTGTCCGGCATTGACATCTGGAGCATCGGTTGCATCATGACGGAGCTGATCTCCTGCAACGTGTCGACGCCTAAAACCAGCCGCAAGCCCGTCTTCGATGGGACCAACGCTATGCGGCTCATCCACCAAATCAACACCACGCTGTCGGACCCCGCCTCCATGACCCGCGAGCTCCAGAAGCAGGGCGCGGCGCCTCTCGAGGTCGACCTGATCCTGAAGATGCTGCAGAGAGACATCACCCAGCGCATCTCCGCCAGGGATGCCCGCCGGCACGCTTGGTTCCGACAGGAGCAGTTCAGGATCCCCGAGCCGGAGGACATCCACTGCGCGGTGTTCAACCAGCAGTGCCCGCGCGACTTCGCCGCCATCAAGAAGGAGATCCTCGAGGAGGCGCTCGTCTTCCGCCCGCACCTCGGCGAGCGGACCGACGAAGCTGCCGCCGGGGCGGCGGCTGACGGGTAAAAGGCGAGGCTTCCTCTTACTCTTCTGTGGCGTTTTCATTGCGGTGGTTGTGCTGTGTTCGCGGTCCACGACGACGCTTTCACAACAGCGACGGTAAGGAGGGGCAAGCGCCTTCGGAAAATCCGAGGGTTCAACCTGTTGCTCCACGTTGGTGATGCAGGAAACAGTTCGTGAGCTGAGCTTGAGGGCTTCTACCGCCACCTAGAAAGATACAATCTAGTGTGCATGCACGTATGCATGCTGTGTATATACCTAATACCGGAGGACGGTAATTGGTACACAACGCGTAGCAGTACTGCGCAGTGCACGTAGTATGTACTTGGGTCCAATACTGGCATACGAGGATGGATATCCAGACGGGCGCTACAGTGCCCTCGGGACCTCCTCAGGGTGCCATCTGGGACCACATGCTACATAAGTGGGGTGCACAACAAAGGAAGCGCTCCTCAGCGAGCATGCGCATCGAAGCCGCGGCTTGGAATTGCCTTGTGAAGTGAAAGTGCCCGTACGAATCGCGCCCATCACTATACCCGATAACCAGCCTCAACAGTCAACCCGGAGAGACTCTCAAATATCGAACCTTCGTCCTCCTTTCAGAGTTTCTGGCGAGGCTTCCTTTTCGTTTTGAACGAACGCGCCTGCTTCGCAGGAAATCCTCGAGGAGGCCGCCAGTCGACCAGCAACAGGGAGGTTTGCTCAGGGTAGCGGGGAGTTTGGCCAAACACCGCTTTTAAAAAGCGGCGAACCCCATCCTAGTGTCGGTCGCATGCGTCCCTCCAGCCTTGGCCAGCTAAAATGAGCTGTGGCAGTGGACGTACGAACCGTGTGTGAAGGTGTCAGAAAGCCGAAAATCAAGGACAACCTGGCCGGTAGTGGGTCGTGAGACGGGTTCGGTTCACCCTACTGACGGAGAGAGCCTATCGGGCCAGCTCATTCCGGCAGTTGCTGTCCGGGTAGTACGAGAGGAACTCCCGTTTCTAGTCCCTGGCTATCTACGACTAGCACCCTCCCTCTCAACCCCCCTCCTTACCCAAGCCTCTACGGTCAACCGGTGGCTTTACAATACCGACTTTCTAAGCCACAGATAACGCTAGATTGTTCGACCAGACAGTGCCGTGTTACCGAATATGACCACCAAACGCCTCCAAACCAGGACCCAGTCTAGAGGAATGCGTGAGTTACTCAGGATCGGGTTTATCGGGACTAGTAACCACGAGGCTCGAAAAACATTGTAAGAATGTAAGAAACAAAATTAAGCAAAAAGTGGGTACTTTGCCCGCTAAGTAACAGACTGGCGCCAGAAAATGATGAGAGCGCGCACCTTTGTCTTTGGCACCGTTTCGTGCCGTTCCTGCCTGGTTGCACCCTTTTTACGGTCTGAACTTGCAGCCAATACCTGCCCCCAAAAGAAATAAAAAGAGGTGCGTAGTGATAGACGCGTTCGTCAACCGCGTCCCCCGTATATAACGATGCCAAGGGCATCAAAACGCCCGTGCCCGATCGACCCGAAGGGTGAGCTCACTGTATGATGACGCTGAACCGCATTTTTGGTGGTTCAGCGTCACCGCTCACCGTGTGATGCTGAAACAGGGGTTTCTGGATTTTCCCCCAGACCAAGTGCTCCTAAGCAGACGAAATTTGAGTGCTGCAAACGAAATTTGAACCAACTCAAATCGAGATCCCAAATCAAGGGCTCCTAAGCAGACGAAATTTGAGTGTTGCAACGGAAATCTTAACACCTGAAATTGGGACCACACACTGAAAGCGACTGTGAACAACCTGTAGCGATCTCTTTCAATAAAGTTTTAAGCGCCGAAGGCTCAAAATATAAACCAGGCAGTCTTGTTTTTTTATCCTCCAGGCCGTCAGGTCTCCTCGTGGCTGTTTGAAAACATCCTCCCAACCTTCTCCTTGTTTTCTTGACTATGCAGCCGGCCGTTTTATCTGTCTCGGCTCTCGTTTTCGTTTCGTTTTAGAGTGCCTATCCCAGGGTAGCTTCCATTTATTCTGGTGTTAGTGTTCTGGCCTGGAAAAGCGAGGCGCACCGACACGGAGTGTGGTTCTCATTAGGGTTTCCGTGTCTTCATGACTGTATCTCGCCAGCCTCACCTTAGAAGCAACAGACACCTCCAAGCAAATGACGCCGAGAAGGAACTTTCTGCGCACACTGCGGTAGCTGCGAGCCAGTGGGACGCTGAAGAGCACGGCCGTGGTGTGAATCAGAACCCGAAAAGACATGTCCCTCTTACGTGGCTGTATGCGTGTGGTGTGTGCACACAGTGCGTCCACATGCGTAGGTGCGTTGATACCGGGATCCTGGGTCCTGCATACCACGTACCAGTACATGTAAACATGCACAACAGCCAGTGCATGATTGTTAGCTTACTGGGGGGGGTCGAATACAAGAGGTACCTCTTGTATTCGGCGTGCCGATCCTGCAATTTTCCCGAAAAAGAAATAGAAAAAGTACCAACCCGCGGGAAGCCCCTTCTTCTTGGAAGACGCGCGTAATTTGTGGTCCCCGGGTCTATTTTTCACGGTTCTCTTCATCGGAGCGGAACGCGTGCACAAATTCGCCGAAAAAGGGCTGCTACACGGGCCAGCAAAGAAATGTCACTAACCAGTGGGTCGATTCCCGTCCTTTCCATTGAAAACCTGTGGGTTCCACGCCCGGTGCCCCGCATCTGGTACAGACCCGCGAAACACGCACATACTTTTGGTCCCCGGGTCTATTTTTCACGGTTCTCTTCATCGGAGCTCATCGCGATCAGAAAACCGTCGAAAAAGGTCTGTTATGCGGACCAAGAAAAAATCCAACTTTTTTTCCAGATTTCCAAAATGCCTCTTCTATTCTATTATTGGAGGTACCTCTTGTATTCAAGGTACCTCCTGTATTCGACCCCCCCCCCGGTTGCTTTGGCAACCTGTCGCTTTTGTGACGCCACAAACTTCGTTTCCCGAGACGTTACCATACGGCCCAACCCCCGAACACCAAGAGAGGTACAGTTTGGAAGGGACTGCATGTCAAAGCAGGAAAAGGCATATGGAAACGCTCAGAACCGATAAAGAACAAAAAAAGTCGTAACCCAACACAGGACGAGAAGGAAGGAGCAGCACCACCAGAACCGAGAAAGAACAAAAAAAGAAGAATACTACGCACCAAACCCACCACCCTCCCCAACCCGGGCTTCCTTTTTACCCCTGCAAACCCGTGAATAGGTGCTACGGGAGTATCTGGCAACCGCTGCTTAACAGTGCTCACGTGGGCGGTGTCTTCGGACAGCACCTCGTGATGTTCGCATCACAAAACAAAGAAGACAGTGAAATGGTCGTTACCTGGTCGGGTTTCGCTCGCGACCGTTTCCTGAACAATCCTTCACTAAATCCGCGGTTAAATAACCTGGCCTCAGTGGTGCAAGCACCACGCGCTCTTCAAACCCAAGAAACATTTTCCCCCCTAGCATCAACCATGCATGAGAGGCAGTGTCCTGCCTACACATTAAACTAAGTTTTTTCCCCCAGCAATCTCCTCCAAAACATGGTGCCAGCGTTCTCGTTCAGGTTCACAGTTCATTATTACTACGAACTAGAAGAAGTGCAAGGACTCGACACTGCTGCCACCTGGTCCGGGCTCCTGGTAAGTCCCCCGAAACTCCCCGACACTTCCCCGCAACTCCGCGATACTCAGCCCGATTTTTTGTGGGAAAAAGTGGGGCTGCCGGTGTACAGGTTGGTAGTTGAATGGACAGATGGGTGGATGGGGGTGGGCAGGTCGGTGGATGGATGAACAGGTGGGTAGTTGGGTAGAAGGGTGGTGGATGGTCTGGCAAGTGGGTGAGGTGTGCAGGTAGGTGTGCGAATGTGCTTCGGACGCGGCTCTCTTGAGCCGTCCGTGTTCCTCCTCCGACCCTCTTCCTTGGCCACCTCGACAGCTCGCAGGGCGTTTCTTAACACCGTGCGAGAGAACTCGGATGCATCTACCAACTGTTGCTTGGGCTCCTAGACAGTTGTTGAGGCATACCCTGCAGCCTGCGGATTCGGAGGGCCTCAAGGCGAACCAGCAGTTGCTGGAAAACCTGCAGGACCTGCCTTTGAGTCCTTGGACACAGGGAGGAGTCTGAACAGGACGCGTCTTGTGCATGTGCGCAGGTTCAACCATCATCTGACTCTTCTGTTTGCGGTTGCAACCTTCGGTACCACGAGTTTGCCATTCTTATGTCAAACTCTCCAATCCCTCTTGGGTTTTGGTTTGGGCAAGAAGTATTCGCGCCCGCCATCTCCCGATGACCTTCCAACTTCTTACCACGCTGCAGCAGTCACGTGTAACCCGGGCAGAGTCATCCTGTGCTTCCTCGCCGTCCCCTGCCGCGTGGTGTGCCTCGGCAGCAGCGCGCTACCGACGCTTGCCGATGCTTGCACTCTTCGCATTTCACATTGTGGTGTCTCGTGCACACTCTCTCGTCCTTGGTGGTGGCCTGGGCACGCCCCTACCTCCATGCGCTGGGTCTCCGCCGCCCACTAAATTTACCCTCTTCTGCCCCTTCTTCCCGGAGGTGCCGTCTTCGAAGGCGTCCCGATCCTTTCCTCCCCATACGTGGAAAATGTGCGTCCATCCTCCAGACCTCATCATTGAAGGCGTGCCTGTTCGTCCAGCTGCGACTCGAGCACGAGCATCGTCTCTGTACCCGCACGACCTCTGGTGGAACGGTTCCTGCTCTCCTTGCCGCAGCAGATCCTGTCGCTACCTGTGTCAAACCGTGTCAACCTGTACCTCCCAGTCTGTCCTTTCTTCTCAGCCTCTATCTTCGTCTTCGGGGCAGAGCCAAACACGGGACCGCTCTGCGCAAGGTAGGGCCATAATAGCGTAGCCCCCTCCCCGCCTTCGCCAAGGCCGGCTGCAGGGAAAGTGGTCGCCACAAAGGAAATACCCCGAAACTCCCCGAATTTCCCCGAAACACCCCGAAACTCCCTGAAATTCCCCGAAACTCCCCGATACCCCCGATATTTTTGTCTGGACAAGGTGGCTGCTGGCCGCACCGGCTATTTAACCGATGAGTTTGGTGCCCCTGCACTCGAACGAGCCCACTGGTGATTCGTAACCGCTGGAAGGACGCCGGGTTGTTTGCAACCCCTTAACAAAGGTCGTCCAGAGACTTTAATATACCGGAATCTCACGCGAACTTTAACTCTAAAAAGACTACTCCGCCGCGCTGCAGGGCACGCGCCCTTGCAGGCCGTTTTCACAACTTTTTCACCCCATTATTCGCGGTCTTTCGACGCTTCCTCCTTTTGTCCCTTTTTGTTTTTGTCCGGTCCTTTCTTCCCCAGCACAATGCTTTTTCTGAAAGCAGTTTTTCTTTGGGACAGGAACGAGAACACCACCGACGGCTCCGTCGTATTACATTCCAACTTATCGCTTTTTGTGTTTCGTAGGAGTGCGTGGCCGAGTCCACCTCTTTCCGGAGGCCTGAGCGTGCAAGCGTGCAGAATCATCAGTCGTCAGGAAAACGAGGGCCTGAAGTGCCCGATGAACCAAGGCGGCGTGGACGAACGGGATAACTCAGTAAAAGTACCCCCCCTGGACGGGTATTTTCATCTTGCCCCTACGCAATGTAAGTGATAGGTTTACCCTGGATGGTTTGATTCTTCTTCGTTCTTTCTTGCAATCATGACCAAGAAGTATCCCGCAGACTTTACGTCAGCGAACACAAAAGGCGCAGACAGACCAGTAAGCAGAATTCGTCAGTAAAAGTACCCCCCCCGCCTCACAAGTCAAACGGAGACTTCAAAAAACCGACCGCTTACTACTACAAGAAACAGTCTAAAAGTGGCACCGGTATTTCTCAGCCAAGACTTCCAAAAACCGACCCGCGAGGGTTTTCACAGGATGGCTTCCATAATATTACGGTACGTAGCTGGTGCAGGAATCAGGTGCCAGATAAATTCGGCCAGCCTGACAACAACAAGAAGTTGTCGACGCCGTTGCACGTTTCTTTTTCGTTAAAAGTACGTGCGCTCGGCTAAAGGCCGGCGCGAGGCGAGACTGGAGGCAGCTGTTAAAGTTCGGGAACAGTAAAGTTCGTGCGCAGCTAAGTTCGGGCATGGGTGATGCAAATTTCTGGTGAACCAAAGTTCGGGCGAAGTAAAGTTCGGGCGCAGCTGAGTTCGGGTGAAGCTAAGTTCTGGTGAAGCAAAGCAAAGTGCGGACGAAGCAAAGTTCGGGCGCAGCTGAGTTCGGGCGAAGCAAAGTTCGGGTGAAGCTAAGTCCGTTCTGGTGAAGCAAAGTTCGGGCGCAGCTGAGTTCGGGCGAAGCTAAGTTCTGGTGAAGCAAAGCAAAGTGCGGGCGAAGCAAAGTTCGGGTTCTGTTGTGCTGAGTTCGGCGTGTGGTGGCAAGTTTAGCGCCAGTACCCGGGGGGGAGACCCCCTCGACTCCGTTTCCCGTGGTCACGGTGGTGCCCAACGCGAGATACTGAGAAACTCCGCGAAAAACGCAACAAAGAAAAAGTGTGATGGGCGGGGTTCGAACCCGGGCCTACCGGCCTGAAGGCCGACGCCCGCTCACTCTGCCACCCCCTTGCCTTTTGGCAGGGAAGGAAAAAGCTATCTCCACACTAGTATCTAGTCAAAAAACAATACACTTTTCGCAACTTAGAAAAGCCGGGTTGGCTCGAATAGAGGCTATTCACATTGCATGTTCATAGGACCTCCAGTCTCGAAACATACATGTCAAACGTGGGGGGCCCGAGATCGCATTCCCCACCGAACATGAACTCGGTGTCGATAGCACGAACCCCGGAATTGACAAGACACGCAGGGAATGAGAGCGCGCTCTAAAATAAGTCGAATCGTAGACAACCAAGATACATGCGCAAGCACACATACTGCCACTACTGCATATACGATACGCACACGAATATACAATGGTCACCCGGAGACTACAAAACCCCGGGCATCCAAGTAAACTTGCACTCTAAATCTTTCACTCTCAGAAGCTCACCCCCTGCACTACATATCCGGACAAACCACTACATCATCAATCTTGTTGGGGCACCCCTGAACAATGCCTTTTCCGTCGCAAACCGCCGTGCTGCTGTCGGTCGCGCTGGGTGTCGCTGGCTTCGACTTTCTTGCCGGTTTTCCTACCCCGCCCCTTCCGCCAGTGGAGGAATACGGAGTCGTTGAGCTGGACACGGGAGCTGTTCCGGTGACTAAGATCGCGGAGCAGACGGTGACGAGCCAGGGGACTACCTGGTCCGGGCTCCCCGCGTACTTCGACGGCGGAAATGCGGCGCTGCTCGCCGACGTCAGCGACGGTGATTCCCTGGTTCTTTCGTGTTCGCATAACGAGCTTTCATGCATGTTCATCGTCGCTTTGTTGAAGTGCTCCCCGTGCAGTGTTGACACCAACGGAGGTCTTCCTGGGCCGTTGCTCGACGCAGGATTCGACTCCGCCAGCTGCAAAGTAAAAGTCGAAGTCGGCGGCGTCGTGTACGGAAGCACGTACTTCAGGAAGACCATCGGTTATACTGAGCCCTTGACCATTCCTTTGCAGGGCAAGAGCCTGCGGAACGCCGCTGTCTTTACCAAGACCGTCTACTTCGGTACTTGCGAGGGACTGGACACCAATTCTTGCAATCTTAGTTCTCACTGCGAATGGGACAAAACTGAGGCAAAGTGCGGGTCTCTGCTGTTGTGCCCTCATGTATGCGCTACTCACAACAAAAGAAACACGACACAGTCGTAGTGTTTTTCTTCAAAAACCTATCCTGTGAGGGGGCGGAGAAAGCGCTATCTTGTTTCACTGTGCGTAGTGTTTCTACTCCTCCTTTTTTAGCACAACACAACACAATTCACACAGATGCCTAAAGGTCCCTTCTTGCCGCAGGATTGCACCTGCCCCCCTCCAGTGTAGAACAAAAACCAACCAGTGTACAACATCCTAGAACTCCCACCCCCTTCCTCCCTTTATCCGGTTTCCTCGCCCCGAACAAACCAACGGTACCAAAAAACCGTAGCAAAAGCCACGCGAAGTTTCCGGACGAGTGCGCAATTCGACGAACATAGCCAAGAGTCGGGTTTTAGCGTCGAAACTCCCTGACAGTTCACATCGGAAGTCGAATAGCCTATCACAGCCCAACCGCAAGCAAAAACGCGTTTGGGATGGAGCGACACATTACGCGGCACCAGGAACCCTCTTTTACCTTCCCTTATATCGCGCAACTAGATCGATGTTACAGCAACCAACAACTTGATAGTGATCGCGGGGCACTGCTGACTTGTCCTTGATCGTGATCGCGAAGCACTGCTGACGTGTCCGTCTGGCGTCCTTATCTCCAACCCAAACGAAACTTGTCTCGACAGGGTCCATTTGGAGACTTAAGGGCACGACGGATGATTTCGAAACAGGATGCTTCGAATTGGCCACATTGGGACTTAGCTGTACTGGATATCATTTCCCCGGTTCTGTTTACATGTCTGTGTGCTCTACATGGCGACCTAATACGAGAACCAACCAGGCGAAACCGAAAACACCTTGGGTACGGACAGCGAAATGGCCAAGCCATCCCTTTTGAAATGCATGCGAATGGGAATGCTGTGTGGACCTCTTGAGTTTTCGTGCTCGCGATCGCGGAGTCAGAAGTCCTTGCATACCCAGGGCACCGACCCCCTTTCACGAGAAAAAGCGAAGCATAAATTGTTTTGTCCAGAGCTGCCCAGCTGTTTTCTTCTGACCTCGCAATGTTACAACCGAGATGCGGCGATCATTTCATGTAGTTCGAAAGCCTTTCCCACAACCGAATATAATTCATCGCAAATTCTGAAGGAAGGCGAAAGGGCGAAGGCACATTTCTTATTAGGGTAGGCGGGGGGTTTTTTTTTTGGCCCCATGTCCGTCGGCCCACAGAAATTTACGCGCGCGCGCGCAAAAAAAAAAACTTTTCAGAAAAAAAAAACTTTTGCCACAAGACTTTCTGCTGCTGGATGTCACACCATATGTGCCGGCTATACTACTGGCCAGTCCGCTGTTGGCACTTTTGTGCCCGTTGTTGGTAGAATTTCTGGACGATGAGCTCAAAGGTGAGTGTGAAGATGAACTTGATGTGTCCGAGGGGTTGCGGTGGCAGTCTAGAGTTCAACAGTCCTGAACGCCGCGCGGGGTGCGTTTCGACAAAACCTTCCATAGTCGGAGGCTGCAGATGATAGACGATGCCACAGGAGAAAAAACACTCGGGTTTGAACTCGAGATCGCGGTTCGCTGGGTACGCTGCGAACAATAAAGCAGTGACCCAGAGGACTGTCGATTGCGCGGGTGTCCGTCAATCTCTTATCTCTCTTCTGACATGCCCCATTGCGATGTCACGGTCCTACCGAACCACCGTGCGAGAGCCTACTGACGGCTGGTCGGTGGCATTTCCATCGGCGAGAATAAGCGCCAGCTACCCGCAGATAGTATGGTGAACTTCAACTTCTGCTTTCCTCCACCTTGTGCAAGGATGGTTGCTCTCGCGGCTTCTGCGGCGGTCTGCTGTTGAAACCCCCAAAGGCGGACGTCGACACCGTCACTTCGGGTGTAGTGGCTTTGTCAATATTACCCGAGTACACAAAGATGCCCTGCTTGGTGTAAACGGAGTTTGTCGGTACTCTGCCGACCCTCCTGTCAGCAAGCTTTAGCCAGTGGCCACCTTCTGATGCGTAGCAAACGGCGCCGGACTCACAAGATGTACCTCACCCACATCGAAAGAGACCATTGATGTCTCGACATCCGCACGGAGGGCAGGTGCTTCTAGCACACGGCAATTGGTTAGACGCCGTGTGCAACGAAGGCAGTTATGCTCAGGGATGTGCGGTCTAGACTGTCAGGCGACGAGTGCCGTTTTCTTCGCAAATATACCGCGGCACAAGGCATTGCCGCCGGTCAAGTGCACTAAGTCGCAAGCACCGTGAACGCATCGCTTGCCCCGCGTCCTTTTCATGCCTCCTCAGTCGAGTCTCAGATACTAGTAGCTGCTTGAGGCGTCGGAAGGCATAGACGCGTGCACTGCCCCGGACTGGTTCTGTGTGATAATCGCACCACAGTGGCAAAACCTCCCGACATGCCTTGCCGGTAAAACCGCGCACACTTTCGAGGCTGAGGCTGTGCTTGTATCCCGCGTGCTTCGACTGCGTCCAGCAGGAGCTACGCAAATCTTGCTGTTTAGATTGACACCAACGTCAAAGTAGCACGATATTGCTTGCCCAGCGCACCAACCCAGCACCGGGCATAGTCAGCTTCAAAGTCAATACACACTGAGGTAAACAAAGTCTACGCGATTTGCATCGCCGTGAAGTATCGGTGTGATGAACAGGTTTTCGACTTTTCGCGAGCCGGACACGCTCGTGACTACGCCTGCAGTCGCTCTCACGACCGGTTCCAATGCACAGATCCCAAAAGTTTTTTTTGGCAATTTTTTTTTTTTTTCCGGGGGTTCCCAAAAATTTGCGCCCGCGCGGACATGGGCCAAAAAGAAAAAACCGCCTACCCTTATTTGAGTGCTTTTATTTTCGAAAGTAGTGGCGAGCTTTGCTCTCTCTGCGTACCTCCCCTAGACTTTCTGTTTTCTTTTCTCTCTCTGGCAGGGCTGTTTCAGGATGGATCTAGTACGTGACACCTCCCCTTTGCGAACCAAAAAGCGAGCTCGGGGAAAGTCTGCTACACGGAAACGAAGTTTTACGTGTTTGGAGGTCCGTGCATCATACAGTGTGAGCAAACGGTCTTCCCAAGGCACCGGTCCGGCGTACCGTTGAAGCTTGGCGTAACGCTGAGCAGAACGAACTCCATCCCTATTTGCTGGAGCTACATCGAATTGCTTGCAGTTGTTTATCAGACGTGAATTACGGTCCACCACGGTCTATCAGGTCCATCCCTATCCCCTAGAGCTGCATAGAATTGCCTGGAGCTGTATTTTCTTGAGTTCATCACAGTCTATCAGGAGGCATGGACCAGCTTAGAACGAGACTCTTAGCCACATAGCCACAGGGCAGAGCGGACGGCGTAGCACTTTGCACTCCGATCAAGCATCAACTGCCACTTGTTGTCGCTCAGAGGGGGGGAGAGCCGTACCGGAGACGTTTCCACGTCTCCTTTTCCGCCATCTCCCCCCTATTTCTTGTTCAATGCGCCCCTGCTTTGAAGGAAATACTCGAGGAGGTCGCCAGTCGCGACTTATGGACTTGAATACGTGCTGCACACCCCCCGGCACAAACTGCAGGAATATCTGTGCCGGAGTGTAAGCATCGAAAGCGAACTTTCAATCTTCTCTCCCCTCTCAGCCGTCCTCGCAATAGTACCCAGCGGCGCCTCCGAGTTAGTTTCCTCACGGTTCACACCCGTATCCCCCCCCCCCCCCAAGATTTTCCCCCCACCGCCCCGCCTGTTGCTGGCCAGACCACAAAAAAACAGCATCTTCGCCGCTGCATTCGTTTCGGTACGTGTGAAAGGGAGCGAAGCAAGACGAAGCGAACAGCGAAGACCTTGAGCGCATATGCATGGAAAGCTTTGATCATCCAACGGGGCTTGTTTTCGCGAGGGTGACGGGGCATCTGCGGCGACCCCATCATCTGGCCATGTTCTTATGGTAACAAACGCTCGTATCGCGTTGTACCAAATAGGAACTCCACACGTGTGCAACACAACAAAACGAAGCGCCCGTCTTGTTTTTTCTTTGAGACATTGCAAGTCTTCCGAAAATGTAAGCTTGAGCAATGCGCGAACCAACACCTTGCTGAGATCATGTCACCGATTCAGTTTACATGTCTGTGCTGGCGATCCCTAACCAGTCCTTCCACCGGCTGTCGCATGATGCATGTCGTCCCAGCTGGAGTTGACCTGCCATGTAAGCTTCTAATAGAACAAGCCTACGTACTTCTTTGTCGTGCTGCACTGGCTTCGGCACGAGGCCACAAAACGCATGGCACTTTGGCGTGTTTCAGCGACTGGCAACGCGTTTGTTCATCGGTCAGGGCTGCCACCGTGTAGCAGTTCAGTCACACCGACGGACTGCCGGATGAAGATGGGCAAACCCCTTCGTGCCACGCATCCTAATAACCGCAGGATAACAAATAAATATACACACGACTTCTCGTGGCACACACAATCGCACACACCAAACGCAGCCCATCTTGAAACCTGCTGCGTTCCCGGCCTCTATAAAGATTCAAATCGAACCCGCTGGTCAAGTACTTTCCGACCTCCCGCTTCCTCCACCGGGATAGGCTATTCGAGTCTCTTGTTCGAGGTTCGTGACTCGCCTCTGAATAGTATGAAGCTGACACTCGCGAGAGAGTTGTCGCCGGAGCAGAAAACAGACCTCCTGCAGCTCCTCGGGGGCCTGTCTGTCACCGGGGTGCGGCCGACGGTGGCGGGCGGGTTCGACGTGAGCCTGGCCCACGGGAGGGCCGACAATTTGTACCTGGGCAAGCCGCGTGACCTGGCCGCCGTGACCGGCGCCTTCCGGAGCCAGCGCGCGCCGCTGCCGGTCGTCGAAGAAGGGCGCTGGAGAAGGGACTCGGCGCAGAGCAGCGGGAGCGGCGAAGCTGGGCGGGGCGGCTGTGGCTTCCGCCGCCTCAAGGCGGTGCCCGCCGTCGAGGCGAGCGCCGCGGCGTCGAGCCGGTGCAGCAGCGCCAGCAGCAGGCCGCAGCGCATCTCGCGGATCCCGTCGGACGGCAGCAGCAGCTCGCCTGGCAGCAGCACTTCGAGCCCCCGTCTTGTGGCTTCGCCGCAGACCCGCGCCGCGTCTCCTCCGCGTGTGTATGCTCAGATTTGGGGGCTCCCAACGCGCCGTTCGTCGCGGAGGACGCCCAGAGCAGACACAACGGCAGGACGCACACGGACCGGCAGTGAGACAGATTGAACACTCTGTAAAGTGTACACCCGACGTGCCCTCACGCACGAAAGACCAGCATCAACAGCCAGGAAACGTCAGCGAGACTGCTACTGCCGTTTGAAGACCAGCACCACCGCCGCCGCGCATCTCGCGGATCCCGTCGGACGGCAGCAGCAGCTCGCCCGGCAGCAGCACTTCGAGCCCCTCGCCGCAGACCCGCGCCGCGTCTCTCCTCCGCGTGTGTATGCTCAGATCTGGGGGCTCCCAACCCGCCGTTCGTCGCGGAAGACGCCCAGAGCAGACACAACGGCAGGACGCACACGGACCGGTAGTGAGACAGATTGTACACACTACCAGCATCAAGCAGCCGGAAAACGTCAGCGAGACTCGTTCGACGACCAGCACCACATCATTGAGCCGGTGCAGCAGCCAGCAGCAGGCCGCCGCGCATCTCGCGGATCCAGCAGCATTTAGTCCGCCTCATCTCCTCCGCGTGTCTGTGCTCAGATGTGGGAGCTCCCAATCCGCCGTTTGTCGCAGAGGAGCAGGCCCAAACAGCAGGACGCCCACCAGCCGATAGTGAGACAGATTGAACACCGTGTGTGTGAGTACATCCGGCATGCCTTCAGGCACGAATTCTTCAGCGCCAGACCAGCATCAACAGCTGGGAAACGCGGAGACGTTCAGCAGCGGCAGATGCCAAATCTGGGCCTCACGACGCGCAGAAGGTGACCATGCCGCATTTCCACCACAGCCGTCTCAGAACCCTGCAGATCCATACCTAATCTCCGGGGCATGATCGCGCCTAGATTATGGAGCGCGGAGAGCGCCCCTGGGGGCGGGGGCAAGCCTGAAAAAAGCATACACATCCGGATCGTCAGTGAAACAACTGCGACACGATGTGCTCGAACAACCCACCGGAAGCGGTGGTTGCTCGCCCACTGCAGGCGGGGTGCAGAAGAAACTCCTCGAAACGAATAGAAGATACTCCAAGTAGCCAAGATGAATCCACCACCTCCGGATGGGCTGGTCCGAGGTCTGTTTCTCGCTTAGATTAGCGTTACGTGGTTAGCCAAACAATAGTTGGAAGCTGCAAAACCCATACTCCTTACTTCCCTCTTCATTTTTTTGAACAACACCCAAAGCCGAACGCGCCTGTCTGCCTTTCGACCACGGGGACCCAGTCCAGAAAAAATAAGTCTTCGGGAAAAAGCAAACTGTCCACCCGTGGTAGAAACGTTCGCACTGCGAGAACAAGCAACAGAAACAAACAAGTCATCCACCAAAAAACACACACGGTGCAGTAGTAAAGGCTTTCACTAGTAAATTTACTAGTGGTTTTACAAGTGAAAATGGTTTACAAGTGCCACTAGTAAATTTTACAAGTGCACTTGTAAAATTTACAAGTGCACTTGTAAATTTTACAAGTGCACTAGTAAAATTTACAAGTGATTTCAGGTGTTTTGGCAGGTGTTTTGGGGTGAAACAAGAAGAAACTGTGGCAAGTGAAGCACACATTCAGAAGAACCGGCTTCTTTTTCACCTAACTCGTCAACATGGGACTGGGAGAGCAGAGCAAAGTGACAACCCAGTGCTTGAGAGCCCCGCGCGTAGGCAGACCGCGTCAATCCAGATTTCCCCCACTCCAAGGCAAACGTGAACACTCGAACACGACCCCCCTGTGGCTCGATGCGGTGGGAACACGGGACAATAACATCGGAAGAGACGGAGCGCGAAGGAGGAGGCGTTCTTGTCCTCTCAGAGCAGAGTCGTGCACAGGTACGTCCTGGTACCAGAAATAGAGTTGCACGGCAAAAGACGCTCTGGTATCTTGCTTTTGGCCCAGGAGGTTACGAATATCTCTGCCTGCGTGCGTCTTGTGCCGGACAGGCTTGGCATCCATTTTTTGGACTGAGTCGTGGGCAACAGTGCGGTCAACTCTGAAGGGCAAATACCGTAAACGGAAATAAGTTGGACCGGACAAAATGGTCCAACTCACCTATTTTGGGCTCTGGTGGTCCAACTTTTGTCCGGCCACTTTTTTTCGGGGGGTTCTGTGTACTTGGTGCAGTTTTGCGGCTGGCCAGCACTCGCTCCACTCCGTAGTCGCGCATGGGTCCGCCGCCAGGAGTTCCCGAACACTGCGCGGCGCTGCGTAACCCGCTGAGTTCCCTCCAGCAACTCGCAACGAAGCACCCTGGCCATGGTCATTGGTCGCCATGGCCCTGTGGTGGAATCACAAGATCTTCCTTGCGCGGAAGGATGTTTGATCGCGACCGGTTGCGGTTGGTCAGTGCCGAGGGTGGACCAAGATGCGTCCACCGTCTGTCCCATTGCTTTGGTAGAGTGCAAACGCAAAAATGCAGAGTGCAAACGAGATGGCTTGAGGTTGTGTGGCTGACAGTGAAGGAAAAAGTATGAGCCGCCAATAAACGACGATCTTGGTACGCTCAAGAAGAAACGCAACGCATCTCTCGCGCCTGACTACCCATTTGTCACGGGACATTTTTTACCTCATGCCCATCGACCCAACCCCGCCTAAGTGGATACGTGCCTGGGCGGAAATATGTTGGACCGGACAAAATGGTCCAATTGTTTTGGTCGTCCGCGGTCCAACCTTTGTCCGGTCCAATATATTTTCGGTCCACATATTTCCGGTCCAACTTTCTTCTGCTTATGGTATCATGCAGGGTCAAAACCTTGGGTCTTTTTGAAAATGGCAGAAAAAAAAAAAATCCGGAAAAATTTGGGTTTTTTGAATTTTAAAAGTTTGGAACAAACTCTGCAGTAATTTTTGATGACGTTGAGCAAATTATTTTTTTCCAATTTTTTTTTTGGAGGCCATCGGCCCCGCGGGAGCGTTTTAAAAAGACACAAGGTTTTGACCCTGCATGGTATGGAAGATCCACGGGGGGTTTCGAGGGCTGAAGGATTCTTGTCACACGAGGTTCTAGGGGAAGTTGTTTGGGCTGTTGCCGTGAGATTAGTACTTCTTGGGGTTTGGCGGTTGCTTTGGTCGGGTCGGGGTGTTGGGAACGAACGCGGTGTGCCTACTGCTTCATTTTATTGTCGTTGATTATTGGGGTGTTGCTGCCGCTGCCGTGCTTGCGTTCTCACCTTCTTCCTATGCTTGTAGGGCCCATGTTGCCCATTCAGCGCACTTGTCTCCCGGGCAGCTGGCACGCGTAGAGCCACACTCCGGATTACCGCGTGGTTCCCTTCGCATAGGCGTCCAGGGCCTGCATTCGGGTGCCCGAACACCGGCCTTTGGTCCGCCTCCGGCTGAACCATCTTAGGTGCGCTGTGTCGCCCCCTGTCAGAATGTGTTGAGAGGTGGCCTTTTCGTTGCACCCTCCTAAACCACATATCATGCAGGGTCAAAACCTTGTGTCTTTTTAAAACGCTCCCGCGGAGCCGATGGACCCCAAAAAAAAAAAAAAAAATTGGAAAACAAAAATTCCTCAACTTCCTCAAAAGTTACTGCAGAGTTTGTTCCAAATTTTAAAATTCAAAAACCCAATTTTTTTCCGGAATTTTTTTTTTTGCCATTTCCAAAAAGACACAAGGGTTTGACCCTGCATGATATCTCCGTTGTGCCGTTTTGTAGAATCGATTGCCTCACTAGCGCACTGCTCCGCTGGACCTCCGGAGTTGGTGCAGCGTCTTGCCGTTGATGCTGCTCTGTGGCGCGTTTAGTCGCTCTCTGATGCTCGAGGGTCCCCCGTGCAAACCTGCCGATCTCTTCCATCTGCACAAGGCCGGCGGCATCTTGGGCGCATACATATTGATCCACATCAAAGACGCTTCGTCCGTTTAGCACTCTTCCTGCTGCCTCGTCCGCTTTTTCATGTTTACGAAACCTCACAAATTCTGACTATTATGGTCGAGCCCGAGTGTTACATTGATGGGCTGTGTGGAACTCCTCACTGCGGCAACAACAATGTCAAGATCCCTGCTTGGGCAAAGCCTCCGTGCCGAAGCGTGTCGGGAAATGGTAGGCATGCTCGGACCGACTGGAAGTATTCGCAACAGTCAGGCGGCCGCTTCTGCCCAGGGTTCCCCGCTCCCCGCTCACGTCGCTATTGTAGAGTGTGTTTCACTGTTGTGAATTTGGCACGACACCACTCACAGTGCGTCTCTCTTGCCTCCGTTTCTTCTCATTTGTAGACGCTTTTCCTCGGCAGCTGTCAACTAGCTCAACAAAAGTCTCAGGGTAAAGGGGCTGGACAGTGCGTACAGTTCCAGTTGGGTGCGCGCTGCTCCTCTCATCCTTTTTCAACGGCGCCGCTGTCTATCAGGGGAGATGATTCCCATCAAGGCCCCCAACAACCCTGCCCAACTCAGTCCGAGGGGTAGTGCACATCGACCAAACCTCCCCAGTTTTCGATCTCGCAATTTTTCACGCAAAACCCCCTATAAATCACTGTTTTGGACTGAAAAACACCTGAATTCACTTGTAATTTTTACAAGTGCACTAGTAAAATTTACAAGTGCACTAGTAAAATTTACAAGTGCACTAGTAAATTTTACTAGTGCAAACTAGTAAAACTTTTACTAGTAAAAGTTTTTACTAGTAAATTTACTAGTAAAAGGGTCATTTTACAAGTTTACTACTGCACCGTGCACAATAACCCCCCCCCCCCCCCCCAAAAAAAAAAGTCCGAAAACTGCCGGCATTAGATTTCTCTCATTTCTAATTGAAGCGCGTCATCAAAACTTCTTTCCAAACAACCAAACGAAGGTCGCCGAGACACCAAGCTGACCGCGGGACCGACAACACAAAAAAGCGCTGCCGAATCTACCGCGGAAGCGCACAGCAGATCGGCTTTGTCGGCAGGGCTTTGATCCTGCGAGCCGTTCCCACATGGCTCTGGAGGGAACGCTCGCTGGAAACACCGAGGGGTTGGAAGTCTCTCCGGGGGCAACTTTCGGCAAACGGATTCTTGTATCTTTGCAGTCCGGTTTGTCGTACACAACATGCAACAAGTGAATGTACCGGTGTCCGTATCGTTCTTTTGTGGTTTCGATCGTCGCGAAGGGAGTCCTGCCTCATTCACTTCGCCAGTGAAGTGCTTGTTGCAAGCGTTTTCGAAAATTTCGTGCGGCGAAGTGTCACCAAGAGCACGCCAGAGGGCAACCTCATTTGCCGCTGTCACCCGGGAGACACCTAAGCCCTGGATTAGAGCCGACTTCCACTCTGGAACTCTTTCTTTCGAACAAACACCTGCCGTGTCCAGGAAAGTACTCGGAAGTCGCCATTGCGAAGGAGGAAATAGGCTGCACCCGGTCAAACACTGGCGAGGGATACGTGCGGGGTGGTTAATAACAAGCGTAATTGTGTTGCACGATCCCCCGTAGCTGTTCCCGACGAGCACACCACCGAGTATTTTTCTGGCAGTACTATCCTTAGCTTGGCCAGCTGAACAATCTCAGCTACCACCAACCCTCGCTGTTATAGCGACCACCACCACAGTCAATCCAACTCCTTGAGGTTGGATAGTATTGACGGTCAATGTGCATGCCAACAGCAGAAGCCAGGCGCACGTTACACGAGCTCAGGCACAACGAAGGCTTCGCAAGCTCTTGACGCACGACTGGCTCCAGCAATGCAGAAAGGCCGTCGACAGGCAAAATACAAGTAAAGCTAGTGGCGCTCTTGTTCGACGCGTCATGTCAGCGCTGTACCAGCCACTTATTGCCACAGAAATATCGCCCAACATCGCTTGCCGTTTTTTCCTGGCAGTTCCCCCATGCGGCGTCTGTGCGTGAAAAGTGGCTCTGCCCCCCTCTCTCTCTCTCGCTCTCTCTCTCTCTATCTCTCTCTCCATCTTCGGGTGGTCGGCATCATAATAACAAGAACGGCAACACCTTATTATGGCTAACGCGGCAGCACTACCTCGTGTCGTATACCAGTGAGTTCTCATTGAACGCAACAAGACGCAAGTGTCCGGTAAAGCCCCTCGTACTTACCGCATTGCACATCGGGCTGGCGCCCGGCAAGAGCAAGTACGAAACAACTGTAACTGAAAGGTGGGACGAGAGGCATCGGTGTACGCGAAGGTCAATTCCACTGACGCAGCATAAACCGGATTTGCTTGTGCTTTTCGATGCTCGTTGCGTGTCGTGCCAACTTCATGTGCTGTGATCCGTCACCGCGACAGTCCCATGGTTTTGTGATACGTCATTTCCCAATGTTTCCATCGCAACGAAATGCTGCCGGCCACCTTTTTTATTCGTCAGACCGGGACTTCTCCCGGTGCAGGGCGAGGGGGAAAAAAAGGGAAGACCCTAGTCAGGAAAATAAGAGTAGTGCAGTAGGGGTTTCTATCCTCCCCCGGGAGTCTTTTGCATGCCAATGCGTACCACGCTTTGTCAGCCTTTCTAGGTGACTCCGGAAGGGTCACTTTTACCGCGCTTTCGTCGTGGAGCAACCCGTGTCGATTGCAACTGTTGCGGGAAGTTACTGACCGAGTTCGTAATTCCAAAAGGCAATCTCTCTCAGGCATCATCAGGTGGCTCGCGGCAATTTCTTTGCCAAAGGAATGGGTGCCCCAAGATTTTTCTTCTTGAAAGTATGCTAATACTGCAGGGAATAGTTGACTAGACCTCTTTGAGTTTGTGCTAACCACGAATTGGGGAGTCGGGAAAGTGAAGAACAAAAACACCTTTTTTCCAACTACTATCTTTGTTTTCAAGAGCTAACACAAGCGAACTTTAGCTCTAAAAACACCGGATCTTAAAACTTGAAACAGTCTCAAGAAGTCATGACCAAAAAGTCTAAGTCTGGAGACATGCAGTGGGCTGGTCGGTGCGCTGAACAACTGACCGCACCACGACCAGTCCATTCTTCAGCGTGAGGTGCTTCCAGGTAATGTACCGTTCAAGTGCTGAGCGTTGTTGACCGGGGCCATTCCCGAAAGCGGATTGGACGAAACCCGCAACCTTGCTGGTCACTCTCTTGTGCAGCCTTGGACCTGGCCGGCCAGAAACTGACCGGCCCAGCGGTCATACCCACGCCCGGTACACGTTTTAATGTAAAGTGCATTACAGATGTCGACCTTGCGGTCGATGCTGGCCGCTCCTTGCTGGTCACTCTTGTGCAGCTTTGGACCTGACCGGTCAGAAACTGACCGGCCCAGCGGTCAAAACCACGCCCGGTACACGTTTTAATGTAAAGTGCATTACAGATGTCGACCTTGCGGTCGTTGCTGACTGGTCACTCTCTGCAGCTTTGGACCTGGCCGGTCAGAAACTGACCGGCCCAGCGGTCATAACCACGCCCGGTACACGTTTTGATGTAAAGTGCATTACAGATGTCGACCTTGCGGTCGTTGCTGGCTGGTCACTCTCTGTGCAGCTTTGGACCTGGCCGGTCAGAAACTGACCGGCCCAGCGGTCATAACCACGCCCGGTACACGTTTTAACGTAAAGTGCGTTGCAGACGTCGACCTTGCGGTCGTTGCTGGCCGCCTTCTTCGGCGGCCTCGGACCCGACCGGTAAGAAACTGGCCTAAGGAGTCCGGAAATAAATAGTAGAGCGGACTTCCAAAAGCAACTTCCGCTGGCAGAAAATCTGCTCAAAGGATCAACCACTTCCAGACTGGACTTGTGTGTACTAGTACTTTCAACTCCAGAAAGAAACGCCGTCGCAGGGACTCCGGAACAAGAGAAACAGAATGTCTACCCAAGCAGGCCTCACAAGCAAACAAAATCATATAGCAATGTCCCCGGATGGACGCTAGGGGCTTTTTGGTAACCGATGCTTCCTTGAGTTCAGCACAGACCCGACCAAAGACAATCATAGTTGTAGTACGCTACTCGCGGTCAACTTATCTTCGGTTAGTAAACCCCTGCAAGAAAAAGTTCTTCGCAGAAGAACTACTCACGTTACACCACGTACTGAGAAAGATTGCACGCGTCATCAGTGTTTCCATGAACTCAGGGCTGTCCATGCTAATAAGCCTGCCCAAAGGTTGCAACCACCGGATGGGCTAGTCTGACACATGCTTACGTTGGGGAAAAGAAAGGCAAGCGTGAATCTCATAAACAAACAAAATGTCGGAAGATATTAATCTGTGCGTCTATACGAGATCGTCGGAAGCGCCAAACGAGCACTTCTTCCGTCGAAGTGTACCCTTTGCGTGCTTTGCTGCATGCAGGTCTCCAAACATTTCTCCTTTTTACAACAATTTCGTGGCTCTTGTCACGGAGACTGGCCCCCGTTCCTAGCAAGTGGACATCAACTCCCCGCCCCCCAGTAGTGTACCACCGCGCCTCGTAGTAGTTTACATGTTCGAACAGTCGGAAAACCTTTACGGTCCCGTCTCGTCTTGTCCCGCTCGTTGTATAGTAGGGCCCTGTAGTACCTGTGGTACTACGTGGTGGCACTACGTAGTGGGTTGTGGTAGATACCACACCTCGTAGGTGCACGTAGCAGCTGAGGATTGCATCCACGAGCTCGTCATGAGGACCTCGAGGTCATCCTGAGGGTATGTTGGTAGCTAGTATACACACCTACGCAGTATGTGGTATCTAAATACCACCGTGTCCTCCGCGAATGAACTTGAAACCACTCGACAACTGCTGGAAACTAAAGGCGAGGTGGAAGAAGCGCCGCGTAGTTTACGAACAGTCGGAAACCCTTTATGGTCCCGACTCGTCTCGTCCCGCTCCTTGCATAATAGCTTCCCGCGACTGAACTTGAAACCACTCGACAACTGCTAGAAGCTAAGCTGGTGAGGTGCGTTGCAGCACTGGAAGAAAAAAAAGAAGTACCGCAATCTCTTCGAATCCTGGAGGGGAAACGAAGAAGCGCGGCAACGATCGTCCGACAGGCAAACCTTGTTCGGCGCAAGCAACAAACCCTGAAACGGTGCCTGCGTGGGTCGGGAAGAATTAGCTCTGGAGCGGAGTCCCACTCCGTATGGACCCGTGGCGCCAGAGAAGCCGCAGCCCCTCGGAGGAGAACGCCACCCCTGAACTTTGGGCAGCACGTGAATCGGGCTCCGGATGTTTTCAGAGGACGAGGACGGGGCGGCCCACCTTTGGCGTAGTTAAAGGGGGGGGGGGATCGAATAGCAGCAGTTATTTGACGCGTGTCTGGCTGTAAAAAACACTGTCATGGTTTGACCCTGCTACACGGTGGTGAGGTACAGCCTCAGAAGCTGAAGTTAAAGAGCGTGCCCGAGGCACACCCGAAAAGCGGGTGTGCTACAACCAAAACGTGAGTAAATCTACACCCGAAAAAGCGGGCGTGACACCCGCTTTTCGAACTCCAGCTTTAACTCCAGCCTCTGAGGCTGGACCCCACCGTGTACTCTTCGGCCCATCATGCCTCCCCGGAATTTCTTGTAGTGTGGGGTGTTATTGTTCGGCCCGGCCCTTTAAATGAGAGGCGCAGCCCGTCCGGCTGCGCGAAAGCATCCAACAAACTACAACAAGAGCCGCGCCCGCTCTCCGGGATTACAGCGCGGAGCCATTGTGAATCATCGCGTGCTTCGTTGCATGCGAGCCTTTTTCTCCCAACTTCCCGTGCCACAGGCATGAAAATTCTTCTCCTAACACCCCAGGAGTCCTGTGGTTGACACAGGACGTCCAGAGCAAAAAAACTAGCGAAGGCCGCAGGCCTACTGGGGGGGGCCCAAATACAATAGGTACCCAAATACAATATTACTTCGGAATACAATAGGTACGCTGAAATGGGGGTTTCGGTGAGCATTGTTTCGGAATACGATATTATTTGTCCCCAGTGGGGTTTTGCAGGGGGTTCCACGGGCTTCCCCTCGCGAGAGCAGCTTTTTTGAACGAAGTTCAATGTGGAACATTCCTGAAGCCGAAAGTTCAATCCTACTGCTTGATTTCGCTATCTATGGCATTTTCCTCTGGTCAGGAATCAATAATTCCTGAGGCCCGCACCCAAACAAAAAGAAATGCCCCGTTTTTTATTTAGCCCGTGGTCCAGCGGTCACCACACCCACATGTGATGCTGAGGGTGCTGGTTCGATTCCTCGGCGGAGTGGTTTTTCCTTAGTCTGAAATGCCATCTGGGGGCCAGATTTTTGGCCACATCGAGTGTAGAAAAGGTGCCATACATGCCGGGGGGTAGCTCTTTCCACCCCACAAAATATTTGCCAAATTTCCTCCAATGTTGACCGCAAGTGCCTGCACCCAGACTATCAGCATCCAGAATGTTTGAAAACCCGGTTTTCTCTATCCTTCCCCTCCAAATACAATATTATACCTATTGTATTTGGGCCCCCCCAGTAGGGAGCTTTTTCTGAAGACCTCACGGGGCGTCAAGGGCACATTATATAGAGCAAGCGCCCGATGGCACGCATCCTGATCAACTCAGAACGTAGGTGCAGCTATGCTGATATGAGTTGGCGACTTATGAAAGCCCCGCCACTCCACCCACGATGCATACCCTGGACGTGCTCTTTTGAGATACGTTTCGCTTACTCGGAAAAGGACCAGCGAAACAGCTGACTCTACGAGTAACATTTCAAAATCTGACATGGGCGGCTTCAGATTGACTTCTGGCTGACAATTCAGCACAAAACAAGTTGTCGACAACTAACGAGTAAGAGTCTAAGTTTAAAGATTAAAACAAAACCACGCGTTTCTTTGTAGCTCGCGGAATGTGAAGGCACGTCCGCCTTCAGCACACGCACTGCCCCATACACTAAATGAATGCGCGCACCCCAACACCACCAAAGTACCCATATTCGAAGAAGGTCACCCGGATACTGTAGAATCCCAAGCAGACTTTTACTCCGAAAAGGGCCCGATTGAGATTCTTGAGGACAGCAGGCACGGAAACATACAATGCGCTTGAACCCCCTGCGCTAGTCATCTGGAAGCGCAATGCAAGAGACAAGAAATCAAGGCGTTACTGATTGCAGCTACAGCTTCTTGCATGAAAGAACCAACGTAGGCAAGCGTTAAAGTGGGGTTATTATACGTTTGGACACCCGCCGTCTTTTCCTCGTGCCGTTTCTACGCGTGCGAAGATTGGCTGTTGCCGCTCAGGTCATCTCCGCTGCTCCGTACAAGGCACGAATATATTCGTAGCGGAAGCAGAGGGGAAGGAGAAGGGGGCTGTTTATAATGCTCAGCCTCGGTGCCTGACTTGCGGTCGGGCCCCGAGGCTGGTGGGCATTTGCCGACAGCAGCTGCCAAACTGGAACGCCAGCGTTTGTAGGCCTGCCGTTGCCTCGTGGTAAGCGCACACCACTCAATTGTAGATTTGTCCATTCCATTGCATCCGTCACCGCCTGGCTTTGCCGCTGGGTTACTTTACAAGCCAGCCGACGACCCCGCACGCCCCCTTTGAAGGAGGCAATACAGCGCGAAATTTCGGTTGCACGTTGCTGCTCTATCTGCTTTCACCATCGTGGGCACAGAGACTCCCATAGAGGGGCGGAGTCGTTGCCGCATGTACCCGAATACCGAATACACTACTAAACGAGGTGACTCACTGAAATAAGAAAACACCGCAAAATACATGGCGAAGAAACAACTAACACCCACCCATAGCCCGAAGAGAACCCATGTAACCAAAGGCACCCGGTGACCCTAAAATCCCGGAATCTCAAGCGAACTTTAAGTCTAAAAGACAGGCGCTTCGTTTTGTTCGAGCGTGCCGGTTAATCGTTTTCCCACTACCAACGGTGCAGTCGTGACCATGTCCGGTCCACTGCGCAGCGAACTCCTCGTCGTGCTTTCCCCACGCTTCCATGCACCATTTCAGACCGTCAGACGTGCGCATCTTCAGGACGTGCGTCTTTCCCCTGCTTGTTCCCAGCTCAATATTATCACGCCCGAAAACACTGGAAATGCGAATGCAAAGTGTGGAAGTCCCACCTTGTCGATGCCGACTCAGCGAATCGTTTCGTTTTTTCCACCGCTCAGCGGATTTCGGTGTGGGCGGGTCTCCATGAGTAACGTTGTAAGAAACACAAAGCAAGACCTGCCCACTGCACGTCTGCTGTGTCTGGCTGCTTCGGCAGGCCGACAACTATCACCACCACTCAGTGGATTTGGGTGCGTTCTTATATCATCCCCTTTGCCTTAATACCCGCGTTGCTGTTCCTTAGCACTGGTGGGGCAAAGTCGCGATGTGTGAAGACAACCTTTCCTAGCCGAGGCCCCAGACCTGCTGAGTTTTGCGGGTGGGAGAGTCGTCTCCAGACCTCCCGTTTCCCCTCCCCTGCTGTTCCCTGTTTGTTCTCCGTCCCATTCCCGATTCACCTATTCGCTTTTACAGGAGTCCCACCTTCAGCAAATTCTGGGGCGGCTCTTGCATCAGCGGTATTCGTTGAAATTTTTCGCGCAGTCGCGAGAAAGAGCTCACCCGCCGGCCAGAGCGCCCGCTGCGGCACCAACTCCGGTGCCGCCACTCACTGTAGCAGAGCCGCAACCTGCAGCGCGCCTCCGGAGCGCCGTAGCAGTACGAAGAGAAAGGAGGAGACCGGAAACTCCCCGGAGAATATGGTCGCTGCACTCTAACTCGTCTCTCTCTCTCTCTCTCTCTCTTTCATGCCATCACCCCTCCACCCGGTTTGTAGCGTTATCGTTTCCTTGGGAGGTGGCACGGTAACAACGAACTCTGATCATCAAAAAAGTCAAAGAAAATGAAGGCAAAATAAAGCGGAGCTTAAGCAACCAAGCAATCCGTCAGCTGGCCAGGGTGGGCTTGTCGGCTCAGCTGCGTTCGGAATTGCGTTCGGAAGAGCGAAGAAAAACTTGCTCCGGGGCAGTCACCCGCAACATGCAAAGCTCGGGTCGGAATTAGCAGTGTCGCAGCTCCGACATCCCGTTATTCCTTATGCCTTCGCCGACAACACGGATACAACTGCGCACGCCTGCGCATACGGAGATTGCATCTTCTTCAGTTGGGGGTCTTTTTATTGCTAACAATCTTGCGGGTTGCCCTTCGATGTATTGTGTAGGCTAAAAAGACGTAGGCAGCGTGTTTTGGTGGTTGATCAAATTCCCTACCTGAATATACACATGGTAAATAGAAGTGGGAAAACGATCACCCGGCGCGCACAAACAAGCTGGGCGAAGCGAAGGCCTAATGTGCTGCTGGTTGCAGGAAAACGAGAATGCAGAAGGGCAAAATATGATGAAGGAAGGAAAATGCAATGCTTGCTGGCAACTAGTAACAGCTTCCCTGCGAAAGCTCCAAAGGAAGCTGCAGCCAGGCGGCAGTGATACGCCACCCTTCTGCCAAAGTGGACAAAAGAAAGTGAGGAAAACACTGCCAAAAGTGAGCAGGCGAAAGTGAGGAAAAAAATGAACTCAGCTTCGGTGAACGAGTACATTGTCGAAAGCTGTACTGCAGTGAACGCCGCGATGCCTCTCAGGGAGCATCGTTGGCCGAATATCTTTTACATAAGCGCCAGCTTGAAAGGAAATGCTCGACGATGCTGCCCGACAAAGAACAGAAGGGATCCAAAGTGCTGTAACTACCGAACCACGTGTTGAACGGACGTGAGGTCATGCGGGTCTTGGTGTAAGCGTGGTGTAAGCGAAGAACAAATCAGATTGTGTTTGTATTGTATTTGCCCCTTACCTCTATATTTCCCCCCTTCCATTCGGAGTCGAAGCAGCTACGTCGAGTATTTTTTGGTTCCTTCCACAGACGCAGAGGTCGCTATCAATCGGGGCAGCGCGATTGATTGTCTCATGATCGGCCGACTACCGTACGTTCGTACGATTTCTCCGGGAAAGCTGAGTTCCAAACGGTTGGGCAACTCACGTCGCACTCTCTTTCCGAAGTCCTTTCAAGACAACTTGACGCTTGCATCAACGCAGGACTGAAAGGTCGGCCGTGTTCTACCACATTCGCCGCTTGCGTCCGTATTCTTCCATCCGTGTGTCTGCAAGAGCGAAACGGGTTTGCAACAAAGCCGTTTGCTTTGCTTGAAAGTGATAAACACTTTCAACGCGCTCCTCGGATCCAATCTTTGACACAGGGAAGCCCCCTTTTTGAGCACGACCCGAACCGTAACCTAAGATTCCCCATCTTCAAAGTTAACCCCTTCCTCCCCTCCTTTCGTCCGCACGTGGCTGGTCGATTGAAGGAGCTCCCCCCACAATTGAAGGAAGACCGCTAAAAACTGCAGAGTTGTTGAACATTTGTCACCCCTTCGGCTGACACCATTTGCGCACTTAACCATGGTTAAGAAGACGACTGAAAGCATAGACACAAAGATAGCTCAAAGCATCTGCAGAATAACACGAAATGCCTCCAGGCAAAAACCCGTTTTCACACTTCTTTCCTGGGTTTCTCTCGCCCTTTGGATTTCTTTAGTGAAGAAGACCGGATGTTCGCATCAAAACATTGCATGGTGAGGCAGTCAAACACTCACGACCTTTTCCCCTCGCCAAGCTTGTACGAGTACAGCGAAACAATTCGGAGCCTACCTGAGCAGGACGAAGAGGGTAGAGAAGCAACCGAAGAAGCAGACGCAAGCGATACATAAAACAGGAATAGAGGAGCAACGAAGCGGCCCGCGTCCGTGCCGAAAAGACCTGTCACGTCCGTGTACAACATGTCACGTTCAGCCCAGCCCTCCGACGGTGCAGACGATTCACCCATGCCCACCGTTACGAACGGAGCGGTCACATTCGTGCAGAGTCCGCCGAATGCAGACGACGGTGGTGCTGGTGGAGTGCAAAGCACATTGCGCGCCATGCCGTCTGTGACAATGAGACCTGTCACATCGGTGTACAACATGTCACGTTCAGCCCAGCCCTCCGACGGTGCAGACGACTCACCCATGCCCACCGATACGAACGGAGCGGTCACATTCGTGCAGAGTCCGCCGAATGCAGACGACGGTGGTGCTGGTGGAGTGCAAAGCACATTGCGCGCCATGCCGTCTGTGACAATGAGACCTGTCACATCGGTGTACAACATGTCACGTTCAGCCCAGCCCTCCGACGGTGCAGACGACTCAGAGATCCAGGCAAAAGAGTCCGGGACGGGCTTTGCTTCGGAGTGGCTCATGCACTCAAAAGTCGTCGTCAGCATCACCGCAATTCGAAGGGGTCTGTATAATTGCCCTCTTTTCTTTCTAGCTAGAAACGAAAAAACCTAGTCTCCTTGGGGGTCCGTTGACTGTCAACGACACGGAAGAAGGGCGATAAAATGGTCGCAAGACTCAACTGAAGACGAAACGTCTAAGACAGAAGGTCGGCACGCCACCATGGCGACAGACGTGTTGGCCCCTGTCGGCGATCTTCCTGCCGAGGGAGCTGTGAAGAATCTGATGCACTTGTCCAGCTCATTCGGCGGTCGTATGGAGCCTTTGAGCTTTATGCTGGATAACAAGGTGGATGACGACGACTGGGAAGAGCGGTTTGGCCTCCCAGTCACTCGAAAGCCTCGGGCATGGAAGCTGAGCCAAAATGATGAGTTGTGGGACATGGGATCAGAGGTCAGGGCACAGGACCCGGCAGATGGGCAGCTGGTTTACACCACACACACCCGCGCGTCGCCCGTTTCTCATCAGTCCTTCCATGGAAGCAACGTGCCATGTCTCAAACCATACTTCCCGGGCAACGCAACAGGGCAGATCACGCCTACCGGCTCCGCCTCGTTGAACAATGTTGCGAATCTGTACGCGTCTCCCGGCTTGGTATATAGACCTCCAGATGGGTGGTCGACGGAGAGGGTTCCTTGCACGCTTCACACCCGCCAGCCCTTCCACCGTTTGGTGGGGCGAAGCGCCAAAGGGCAGGCGGCAGCGCGCTGCGGCCGGCAGGCGCCCGCGCAGTCGGCTTCCGGGGCAAACCTGCCGTTCCACAGCGTCTCGCGCAACTGGACGTTCGTCGCGACCACCGCGGACGGCGTCGTCTCGGCCTTCAAGCGGCCGCCCGAAGACGCCTGCGCCCTGCCGCCTCCGTGGCCCTTCGGCGGGCCCCCCTCGGCGCTGTGCGACAGCAACCGCGAACCACAGCACCTCGCCCGCCACCTCTCCCTCACCCCCACCGACGAAGCAGCCCAGGCCCTGCACTGGGCGGCCCAGCACGCCCGTGGAGGCGCGAAGCAGAGGCTCGCCGCCACGCCTCCTCTATTGCCCGGTTACCCCGCGCACCCGATCGCACCCCCCTCGGACGCCCTTAAGGATCCAGCGGCTCCGCAGCTGCGCGCCCACGAAGAGGCGGCAGCGCTCCGAGACCCGCCGCAGGTGGGCCTCGGGATAAAATTCGGAACCTCGGCCGACGCTTCGGCGCAGGCGCACCTTGCGTCGCGTTCGGCTGAAATCCTCAAACAAACAGCCCCGTCGCAGGAGACGCCGCGGAGGCTTTGCGACCCTGCCCTGCAGGAAGTGTCCATCCCCAACCTGGACCCCGCTGCTCCACCGTTCGCTCCAGGAGTACTCCGACCCCTCCCGCCCACTGGACCCGTGCAGCATCTCGTGAGTGCGACGACCGGAGGCACAGCGTCAGATGTGTCGAAGGGTGCTCCGAGCGTTCTGCGGGCGAAACCGCAGAGGCGGCCGAGAGAGAGGCGGTCTGCTAGTGGCAGCGACTTCGGTCTCGAGTTCTCGCAGAGCCTGCGGAAGGTTGAAAAAGCTGCCACGCGGGGGTTTCCCTTCAATTGGGATCGAAACGCTCTCAACCCGGCACCGGCGGCCAGCAACCGACCCGTCTTGCCGCGGGTCGAACCGACGCACGCACGACAGCACAAGACCGACAGTTGCACACAACACCGCCTTCTACCTTCGGACAACGCATCGTCGGAAACACAACAGCCCCCGACCCATTTCGAGCACTCTAAATCCAACGCCCGCTCCCAAGAACCGCTTCCCAGCCGTGCTGCAACCAGTGCCGTCCACGTGGTACCCCGGCAACACGAAGACAACGCCCCGCCTTCCTTCTGCGACGTCCCGTCCCGGGGCCTCGGTTCCGGCGGCGGGAACAGCCGCAGCCCGCCCGGCGCCGAAGCGGGCCCCGACACCTTCTTCATCACGAGCCCCCGCCTGGACGCCAGCAGCGCCCGCCCGCCCCCGCCAGAAGCGCTGGAGCGGGCCTCGGCCGCGGCACCACAACCGCGGGCCGAAGCACCGTGCCCTGTGGACGAGTCTGCGCCTGGCGGTGAAGCAGCTGCGGGCTGCGAACCTCGGGAAGACGCGCCCGAACAATCATCGTGCACACTCGACCCGCTCACCGGAAGCGGGCATGCAGGGAATGCGCCGGGGAAGGCGCCGCTGTTCGACCCCTCGGCGCCTTTTGCCGTTGAAGCAGCCGGCCGCTCGTCGCATCAAAAGACGAGGAAAGTGCTGGACAAGGTGTCGCTGGCACCTTTAATACCGTGTGCCGCAGGGTCGGAGGAGGACCCTGAGCTGAGCAGTCCGTCGACCGGCTGCGAAAACATCGCAACTCCGCCGGAGGAAGCGCGAGTGATGCGTGCGGGAACCGAACAGATACTTCCCAGCGGTGATAGCCATTGTGCACTCGTGTGGGCAGCAAGGTCGTCTGATCAGGAGATGCTGTCGGTGTTGGATGAACTGATGGCAGACCGGGAAAAAGCGCTGGAACGAGCGGAGGACCCTGGTTCATCCGCAATGATGATAAGCGTGATGCGGGCGACTGAAGCGCTCAGGGAAAAAGCCGAAGAAGCTTACGACCTGATCTACACATCACAGCACTCGGGTGCTCCGGGATCCGCCGAGCTTGGCCGAGGCAAGCAGCAGCAAGCCGGGCCGACGACGGTGCCGTGCATTGCGCAGGCCGACCTCCTCGAGTTTCTCGACCGCCGCGCCCAGGCCGCCGTCCCCTCCGCCGTGGCCCCCGCCTGCTCCCTCCGGCACTGCGCGGGGATCCTTTCCGTCTGCGAGGGCGCTCTTCTGGGCTCTCCGCTTGCGCAGCTCTACCCCGCGGCCCGTGGGGGGCTGCGTGGTGCACAGCTTCCGCAAGACTCGCCGGCGTCGGAGGCAGGCGCGGACGGCGAGTCTTGCGCGAAGGTGGACGACATGGTGCGGCCTTCGTCGCCGGACTCCGCTGCGCCGGGCATCCGGCGGTACGAGTGGGTTTCCTTCTTTTGCAGGAGGGACGACACCGTGTCGCTCGACTACCTCCTCCGCTGGCCCGCCTCCATCGCGGCCGCGGTGCTGTTCCACAAGTCCGCCGCGCTCTGCGAGTCGATCGCGAGCAAGCAGACGTGCTCCCAGCCGTCGACCCTCAGCCTGCCGAAGACCGGGCAACCCGGCCGCCCCCACCCGCCCGAGCCCCAGCGCGCCGGCACCAACCGGCTGCCGCACAGCCGGCACGGGGGGGCGTCGGGGAAGGGTTGTTCGCGCCCTGCCGAGTCTGCGCTTTCCCCGCGCCCCCCGCCGGCCGCTCCCGGTGGCAAGAAGAAGGCGGTCCGGAAGGCCGCGCCCGGCGGGGGCAGCCCCGGGCGGACCGGGCCGCCGGCAGACGGCGGGGGGCAGCCCGCGGAGAAGGGGGGCTCCGCGGCGCTCGCGAAAGCGGCGTTCCTCGACGCGTGGCAGCGCGCGGCTCGCATCCTGCCCGCCGCCGGCCCGCACCCGGCGGCCGTCGCGCGGGCCCTCGGCGTCGTGTGCCCGCTGGATGCCCCGGACGCCGGCGCCTTCGCCGGGCGCGCCGCCGTCGGGCTCCACAAGTGGGTGCACTGGTTCGTCTCGGGCGGCGATCCCGAGACCGACCTGCGCAGGGCGCACGCGCAAACTGCGCTCCTCGCCGCCCTCGCCGAGCTGCTGTCCACGGACACCGCAACCGCCGGTCCCCAGCCGGCTCAGCCGAGTGCCGAACCCTGCCCTCCGCCGGTCCCTCCAAGCAGCGGGTCGTTCTCCCAGCCAGTGAAGAGCGATTCGCGGCTTCCGCCTGCCCAGTTCGAAAACGGGAAGTGTCCCCAGTGCCGCACGTGCCGCTGCCAGTGCGTGTGCGGAGCGGGCACCCTGCTGGCGAAGTATGGTGCAGGAAGCTTCCACCGGTCGTTCCGGAGGTTGCCTCGGTCCGCATCTCAAGCGGCGGCCAGCCGACCTGTTGCCACCCTTTCGGGATCGATGGGTCGTGTGCGACCGAAACAGCACGAAGGACCCGCGAGTAGCCGGCAGCTGTCCAGCAGCATAAAGAAGAACCCCGAGGACAGCGGAGGTGCACCGCCGCCAGCTCAAACGGTCAACCTGAAAGAACGGGAATGCGACGAGGCGGAGGCCCGTGTCAAAGGGTCCGGCATCCTCCCTTCTGGTAGGATCGGGGCAACGGGAGCGACGATCGATGCGGTATCAGAACCGTCGGAAACAGATCATGCCTGCCCCCCTCCCTCGGAGTTGGCTGTCGAAAAGCGAGCTGTGGTGAGCATAAAGGTGGTCGTGCTCAAGCGTCCGAGCACGCACCCGTATCTCAACCCACACGCGGAGCAGTCCAGAAAGCGGAACAGGGTCCCGTACACGCTGACAAGCGCTCTGCGGAGGCCAGACGGTGGGCCGGCAGCTGAGGCAGCGCAGGCGACGGTTGTCGTGGGGCTGGCTTTGGCTGCTGTCGCAGCGGTTAACCCGTGCGTGCCTCCTCGCTCGAGGAGTCCGCCGTCACCGCCGGAGCTGAAGACGCCGGTCCATTCCACCGCGGGCGGATCTTCTGTAGACACGATCCTCTCGGAACACGACCCCACGTACGTGCCAGGCGACATACCCACCTATGCGAGCCTGCACCCACTGCGGCCAGGGGAGGTTGACCCTTACTCGTTCAAACAGCTTCTGGAGGCCTACTTTTCGAGCTCGGTCGTGAACAGCAAGTCTACGTTGATGCGAAGGTAGTATGATCACCACATCGGTGTTGCACGAAGGGTTTCGCACCATACCTTACACGCTCAGTCTGGAGTCTTGTGGACTCTTTTACTTGCGAAGGACCGCACCTGACTCTCAAGCAGAGCAGCTTTGTCAGTGGTCTGTTGGCCACCCGAACCAGAAGCAAGAGCCTCGGAGTATCAGCAAACCTTTAGTCTAAACTGGTCATCAGCTCAGTCAATGACTAACAGTTTCCATCTGTTCAGACCATCACGACATGCGCGTTTTGTACAAATGTTGCAAGGTCCGAGGTGCTGGTCGCTTGCCATTCATTGCCCTATTAAATTTGTGGTTTCCTCGAATCCCTGGTTCACAAGCAAACCTCAAATCTCACGTCGGAGGCGCTTTCACTTACACAGAAAATAAATAAGAAAAAAGAGAAACAATTGACAGCAGAACCACCATCCAAAAGAAGGATGGTGAGACATCGCGGTCGATTGCCGGCAAAACAAAAGCAACAAAGCTTGGTCCATCCAGTATCCGCATGATCCCACCCTTCTATCCTTTTGCCTGCTTCATTTCTGCGATAAAGGCGAAAAGAGGTGAAAAGGTGTACCCGCGTGTAAAGGCCACCATAGATAAGATTGCGTTTGCCCGCGTGGCTGGTTGCGCTAGCCTTTGTTATCTGAAGTTCTCGCACTCTTGCGCGTCTCTCCGGCGTCTCACCTCTTGCGAGTTGCGGAGAAAGTTGCTACAGTCAGTACCCCAAGGTGCGTGTGTCATGGTATCTGCAAATCTGAGGGCCTACTAGACCTAAATGACCGCCTCTAACAGCGTGCGTGCTGCTCGGCACTTCGTACGGGATGCAACTTCCACAGGGTCGTCGGAAACAGTTTCTGAGGTAGCGGACACAGTTTGACCAGCCATAGGGCTGTCGGACACAGTGAGCCAGCGGACACAGTTTGACCAGTGCTAAGAACAGTTTCGTCGCCGCCGAGCGGCTACGTTTTTCATGTTTCGAAGGGCTCCGTGCCGCTGTTCTTTACTCCACAATGAAACCAACAAGACAAAAAGCACCGCAGCAGATCAGCACCTAATGTAAACAACCTCTCACTTCGAGTTCAAACCCCAAGAACGCCGTCACAGCGCAACCTGACTGAGTGGTTATCGCCGGAAACACGAAACAACCCAACCAAGGAGGAAACCGAAACACACAGAGAAACCGGCGAAATAGAGAAAATACAAAGAAACCGGAAGCCTGAAAGACCCGGGCAGACAGGGGAATCGACGGACTATAGCGCCCCGTAGTCTTCTACATGCCGAATGACGTCTGCACGTCACAGGGCAGGCATCAGAGCCCGCTGCAGTACGAGCGATCTCTCAGTTTACCGACGCGAAATCCCAGCCAGCAAAGTAGTTTGACGGACGCCGCCGCACTGACGAGGTGTCAGCACCCGCGGGATTACGAGCGGGCGCTGGTCAGGAGCTTGACGGCCAATGTCCTCCAGCTCCAGAGGTCGCAGAGCTCGGACGGGTCGTCGCGGCAGCACGATTCCCCTGGATCCGGGCATTGCCTGCGCGAGGGTGTCCCCAGCCCCCTGCAGACGTGGGAGTCTACGCACGGACAGACCGTCAACGGGAGGAGGATCATCCGGCGGAACTCCGCGGCCTTGCTCGACCAGGAAAAGAAGGCCCAGTCTTGGCGGCCGAAAGCCCGCAAAGGCACCCCCACGAAGAGCGGCGTTCCCGTGTTCCCTTCCATCCGGTCCTCGGTGGCTGCCAGGAGCTCGCAGCAGAAGTCACCGGACCCCAAAGCCGGCTACCCGTTTCCTCCGCGGAGAAGGTCGGACCCCTTCGAAACTGGGCAGCCGGTGTCGCATTTCGCCGGCATGTCGCCTCCCGCCTCTTCACCTGCCGACAGCTCGTTGCCCAACGGAATCCTGCACGAAAAAAAGCCGCATCAGCCCGCGCCGCGGACCCCGCCCGTGGTCGTGAAAAGAGTCCTGCATCCGCCGATCAGGAGGGAAACTCTGGAAGGCCTGGCGGAATCGCCCTTCGCGGACGTATCCCCCACAGACGACAGGACCCCCACCTCAACACCTCTCAACGCGCCGCAAGGCAAGCCACGAAGCCCGAAGCATCCCCCGGCACGAGCCCCGCAGGTGTCCAAAGCGATCGCGGCATCCCAAGCCCTCAACCGGACTCTTCCGCAGCGGGTCACGCCAACAACTTCCCCGATCACCGTTGCCGGTAACCGGCTCGGCAAGACCCATCCGTCGAGTCCTCCAACTTATAGCCTCGATAGGACACTTGCGCAGCAGCCGTCGGCCGAGCCAAACCCGCTGGGGTCCCCAGCGCCATCCCCGGTTTCCGCCAGAACAGCGCAACTGCGATCGAGGTCGCAACCCCTCGACGTCAATGGCGACAAACCATCTTACACGAACGCGAAAGCCTCCGCCAACTACACTCCAACGCAAAGCCCCAAGGTCGCGCCGCTGCAACCCCCATCACGCTCCCCCCATATCTTAAGCCCCGCTTCCAACACTGCCGACGACCCTACGCTTCCTACGCTGAAGCCGTCGAACATCCGCAGTCCTAAGGAAGCGCCGGCCATCTCACCCACCACGCGATCTCGGTCACAACCCCTTGACGTGAATGTGAACGGCCCACCAGCCGCAGAAAACCCCGTCGCCAGGAATCCCCAAGCAAGCGAACGCTCAGGGCCGTGCGACGTGAAGAGAAGCCAGACCGACCGGCTGGCGCCCCCGACGGGCCACGATGGGCACCAAGCCTTCAACCAGACCCAGCCGCAACCTTCGGTTTTCCGCCGCGCGGCCTCAACCAGCACCCACGTCAGGACTGCGCAGCTGGCGCAGTTGGAGAAGCCTTCGACGCCACAGTTCGCATTCCTCGCTCGAGTGCCCGGTGGCGTCGTGTCTCCCGTTTCCCCGAGAACTTGCTCCACCTTCGGCCACCGAACCACGAGGGACCTCGGCACGGAGCCCGTTCCAACGCGCCGGAACACGGCCTTGGATACGATCCTCATCCAGCTCTGGTCCTGGTTCCTCACTTTTTGCGTCGGGGCCATCGCTCTCGTCATCGTCACCGCCATTAAAGAAGACGACCTCCTCCGCAACGACGCGTTCCACCCGCGGGAATCCGCGCATAATTCGAGGCACTTCGACTACGTGCAGCCGTTCCTCACACTCAAAGAGTGGAGCATCCACGGCACGCAGCTGTCCTGCATCGACATCGCGCGCATGCGAAGCAAGGGTGACTACCTGCCGAACACGGCGCCATGGTCGGAGGAGTCGACGGAGTGCACGTTCCACGTTCCGTTGACGGCCACCGCCGCGGCGCTGGCGGCGGGGTGCTTCGCCTTGTTCGTCGCGACGGTGCGGATTCGGTGGGTCCTGCGGCACCTGGGCCGCGAGCAGACCGGGTACCAGAAGGAGGCGGCGCGGCTCCGCTACGCGGAGGCGAAGGCGTTCGCGTCCGCGCACCTGCGGCTGTGCGCGGTGCCGTGGCTGGCGGCGACGGTGGGCGTCTACGCGCTCGTCGACATCAAGCGGAACGGCGCCGTCCCGTACGCCGCGGTCTCCTTCGCCTTCGGGCACTTGGCCCTCGCGCTGCCGGCGTGCGGGTGCACGCTGCTCTCAGCGGTCGTCCAGTCGAACATCCTCCACCGCTCGTCCATCTGCGGACTTCGCTCCGCCTACTACCTGAGCCACGCTCTGCGATCGGCGTCGGCCCTCTGGCTTTTCGGCTGCGCGAGCGTCGGGTTCTGCGCGACGTACCTCGTTTCGGCGAACGTCCTGGCGCTGCTCGCCTTCGCCTTCGGCGCCTGCTTCGCCGCGCTGGTCTGGCGGTCGCACGGCGCGCTCCACGGGCACCGGATGCGGGCCGCCAGGGAGTCCCGCCCGGAGGGCCTGCTGGAATCTCCGTTTCCGCCGATCCCGGGCTGCGGCGCCGGCGGCGGGGAGCAGGGGCACGAGCCGATCGGCCGGTGCGCGGAGACAGCGGCGGTCGCGCTGCTGGCGTTCGCGGTGTGCTCCGTCGAGGGAGCCGCCGAGTTCGGGCAGGCGGGGGTGCGCGTGGCGTTCTACCTGCTGGTCGTCGCCCTGCTGACCACCGCCTTGTGCACCCTGCAGTTCCACCGGGCCCGCAACTTCGGCCACACGGCGCCCGACGCCCAGCCTGCAAAACGCACCGCTCGGACCTTCCTGTTGAAGCACGAGCTGCGCGGGCTTTTTGCGGCGTTGCTGAGCCTCGTCTCCGCGGGGTTGATCATGTGGCGCGAGCTGCGGACGGCCGACCCGACGCTCAACACGACCGAAAAGGGAGACCTCTCGGCGCGGCTCATCGGGTGCGCCGCACTGGGGGTAACCGCCCCGCTGCTGTCGAACGCGGCCTTCCGCGCGGTGACGGGGCCGCTCCAGCCGGAGCTGGCGTACTCGCTGGGCAACTTCGCGGCCGGGGGGTCGCTCGTGGTGTTCGCCGGCTTGATTCTCGCGTGCGCCGAAATGGCCGGCGGGATCGGGCTGGCCGTCGCCGCGTTCGGTTACGCGACGGTCTGCCTAGTGCTCGGCTGCTACGGGGAGATCCTTGAACAGGCGGGCAGCCATTTCTCCGAAGAGTCGGGTGCGCTGCGGCAGGCGAAGACATCTTTGTCGGCGGGCGCCAAAGGATGGTCTTCGGGGGCTGTCCTGCTGACCTCCATCGCCTCCATCCACTGCTTCACCACGCTCTCCAACTACTCCGGCGAAGGCCCGAATCTCACCAAGCCCCTCGTCCTCACGGGCCTCGCCGTTGGTGGTGCCTATGCGCACGTTGCTTCTGCCATCTTGCAATTCTTGTCGTTGACTGCGCCGTTCGCCCGGCTCCCCCCTGCGTTTGAAGATTTTCCGTCCCACTACATATCCATGGAAGCGTTCCTTTCGGTGGTGCCGCTGCACGTCGGCATTGTCATCGCGCCTCCTCTCGTAGGCTTCGGCTTCGGTTCTGAAGCGCTCGCCGGCTTCCTTTTCGGGCTGTCAGGCTTCGCTTACCTCCAGACCACCCAGAGGGACTACTCCTCTGTATCGGGCAACACGCTGCCGACAGACGGGGGTGTGATTAGTATGGGGCTGAACCTCGTTGTCGCTCTGGCGTGCGCCGTTTCCCTTGTGCTGGCGCCGCTTTTCGAGCCCGATTGGACGCTGTGGTACGTGGGGGTCTTCATCATCGCCGGAGTGGTGATCGTGACTGCCATGATCAAGTGCTTGCATCTCTGCCTTCCGAAGCGGGTACCTCGTGCATCTGTCGCTGAGCCGGATGTCCTGTTCGATCGTCAGGACACGGTATGTTCCTCTTCTTTCCCGGCGAGCTGCAGAGCCACGGGCCTACGGGTTAAGTGGCTACCGATTTCCCAAACTAAAGCATCAAGGCGTGGCGCACCTTAGCAGTTAATTCACGAATTCAACTTATAAGAAAAGCCGGCAGCCGCTGCTCAACGGCAGTGCGTGTGGTCCATGTACTTATAGTTCTCAGTGCTCAACGGCTTTATCACGTGGGCGGCCCTGAGAATACCCCCCTCAGGTGACACCTTTAACCATCCTTTAACCAACTTCAACCTGCTTGGTTGTCCGTACAATTTAGAACCTGTACCAAGAATCCGCTACGTGCTCATCCACGTTGCTTCTCGCAAGGTTTCGATTTCGAAGGTCTCTTTAGATGGATGCATGATGTTGACGGTACCTTCTGTAACAGATATTGCACTGTTTGCAACACAATACTTCACCATCTTTTCACAGGGACTGAGCAGTCCGCCCTACGGCATGAAGGGGACTGTCGACGTGTGAGTGCAGGCACGTCCACGCAATGGGGAAGACGGGTTGGTTGACGCCACCGCTGCAGGAACCCTGAAGCACAATTCGGCAACACGCACACAAGAGCAGAGTATTATTGTCCTTCTATTCCGATGCGCCTCAGCCGCACTTTCGTCGTTCTTTTAGAGTCCAGAGGACCCCCCTATCTGTTCCCCTTTGCCTCCTGGGCCCGCCGGTTCATACACACCAAATGGCAGCACAAGATGTACCTTGCTTCTCCTCGAGTCCACAAAGACACTACACACAAAAGAATGGATTCTGTTAATCATGATGTAGATTCTTACCCAAGCACCCGCCACAACAAAAAAACAAAACATCAAAACCTAGAAACGAAAGAAGTTGTCAGCAAGAAAGAACCCCTTTGAGTGGCGTAAGTAGCCCGTGCTTACCACTTCTCTATTTCAAAAGGAAGAAACAAGCGCGCTCTACAAAAGTCCAGGTTATTAGCAGGAGTCCGCTGTAGTCGTCTCACGGAACACGAATGCAGGCTGAGTCCGGTCGGTCTGCGTCATTCGAGCCAGATGGAAACTGAATCGTTGCAGACCGCCTGCCGACGGAATTCATCTGCTTCACTGACCAACCGCCCGAAACGACTCCTCACACAGCAACGCTTGGACACAATGTGTCGAAGCCTCAGTCCAGGTAAAGCACTGCTTGACTTCCTCAAAACCTCGTTCAGCTGTCAGGGGGCTGTCAAAGGTGCAACGAACTCCTCTGATGACTGTGCCCCCACAAGTCTGTTCCGAAAGGAACCCCGTTTGGTATATTATAATGGTGGTCCGAGACTATGCTACATCGCGTCTGAGAACCGGGACGCAGTCGAATCAAAGCAGCGAAATAAAGGGGCCACAGCACAAACAAAAAAGGGTTGAAAGCTCTGTCGCCGGCTGTTATCATCCCAAATGAGACAAGTCGCTCATGAGGAGTGATTTCCGGAACTTGCAAGGAGTGAAACAGCGTGCCTGCAGTGTTAGCCTCATTGCCGATGTGATTCAAACCCGTCCGAAGAGAAAGCAGCAGGCACGAATCTTGCTTTTCTTCTTTTACATAAGCGCCAGCTTGAAAGGAAATGCTCGACGATGCTGCCCAACAAAGAACAGAAGGGATCCCAAGTGCTGTAACTACCGAACCACGTGTTGACCGGACGTGAGGTCATGCGAGTCTACCCCGACACGACAAATCACACAAACGCAATCTGATATGTTCCCGTTTGAACCCGTTTCACAGTTCTTCGCTTACACCAGTGGTGCAAGCGAAGAACAAATCAGATTGTGTTTGTATTGTATTTGCCCCTTACCTCTATATTTCCTCCCTTCCCTTCGGAGTCGAAGCAGCAACGTCGAGTATTTTTGTGTGTGACCTATGCGACCATGCAAGTGATGCTTTTCCAATGTTTGGTTGTGTGACACAGTCAGTGTACGGCGTTGAGCGCATTCAATTCCAAGCAAACCAAGACCCCCCCCCCCCCCCCCCCCCCCCCCCAGGTCCTCCCCCCTCCCTGGAAGCCCGAAAGAGTCAGGTGCACTTGCAGATAGTTTTCAGGAACCTTGTGTGCAACTGAAGCTCAGTCCGAACAGCCCTTTTTTCGCTCATGCAATCGATCAAGTGATTGACCACTTAAGCACCCAGGCTTCTCAAGATACGAAACATGTTAGGAATGTTGTCGCCTGTCTGTGTGCCATGGCTGATGGGTTTCTACCAACGTGGCCAGATCAGAATTGGATGGGCAATCGAGGTGCCACTCCCTATAGGGGTTTTCAAACGAGGAGAAAGAAGAGCAGCTTGCTTGGGGCGCAACCAAGGGCCAACCCGCAGGCAGTGTGAGTTCGCAGTTAGCGCGCTGCCTCGTGGCTTCTGCAAAAGGTGCCACGCCGCTCCCGTGCAACAGGCTTTTCCTGTTACGGTTCTTCCGCCGACAAGGCGGAGGCATCTCTGCTCTTCTCGCCACGTCGTATGTGGCAAGTGTTTACGGAATTTCCATTTTCTTGAACATTTTCTTTTGGATACTCGGAGGCTGGCCTAGTCTCATGCCATACCAGCTTTGATTCTTATTCCGGTGACTCACACAGCCAAGGGCTCTGAGAGAGCCCTTGGCTGAGTCACTACACAGGTAGATACGTGCCAAAGTGGCCAATACGATCCAGAGGAGGGTGGCGGCGGCTCACAGAAAGTGAGAGTACCGTGGACGTTTAGTCACAGAAAACGAGCAAATGTCGGACGTTGGCTGGCCCCGTGAAGAGTGATAAAAAGGCAGAACAGGATTCTTCTTCGAACAACAACATAATACGCGCACCCCCTTTTCTTTTCACCACACATGAAATGTTGTTTCGTCTTTACTTTTTTGTTGTCCTCTCCTGCTCCTGTGCGTGTCAGCACTTCTTTTCCGCTGTGCTTCGAGCCTCCTGCTGTTCGCCCCCTGGCTCTGTTGCGCTCTGTTTTCCTGTGAATTGGGCCGTGCTCATCCGCACCTAGTTTGCCCGCTTCGTGGTGTTCCTCCTCCTCACAGGGTCGGCACTTGGCGGCTTCCTGTGCCGCTGCTGCCTTTGCTGTTCCGCTCCTTCTATGGGATCATCCTTGCCCTCTGCTCTTCTGCGCTTCGCAACCTGGCTGGCCTTGGTCTCCCGTCCTCCCTGGCTGCCTTACTGCCAAGGTTCACAGCTTGGCGCCTTCAGGTCGTCTCAGAGCTCCCACTACCCGTATTTCAGTACGGAACCATTCAGTCTTCCGGAAAGCGGCTTCGCCCGCACTTAGTTGCTCTCTCTCTCTCTCCCCTCGTCCCCCAGGGCAGCGTTTTCAAGGACGGGGGAAGAAAAAAAAAATCGGGGATCCCCTTCGAAAACGTTTTCCGCTATTTAATAACGGGGTCCCCGTTGAAAACCCGCAAAACAACAAGCAAGGGTTGAAGGTGGACTGCGCGCACCGCCGCCCAGCACCTAGTTCAAAAAGGGCATCGGGGTAATGACGAAACGAACATGACGCCAATGTCTGTGGACGTGAAGGCAGCACTTTCTGCTGCCGCAAAAGAAAATGCATGAGTTGCGGTTGCCCAGGACCCTGCTCTGCGACCAGTCCTGCGTTTCACAGGCTTTTTGTCGGACTCTGAAGTCAGGCCACCTATTATCCTGGCGAATAGCCAAGTTTCCACAAGCGCGTCAGTTTCAAGCCCCTTTCTGGTCTGATTCTGGCAAAGGTTTTGGACCAGGACACGACCTTCGTACAACCCCCATCAACATGGCCGCCAGATCGCCAAGTGCTCCTATAGTATTATGGCTGGTTCGAACCCCGCTTGGCCAGTGGTAGTGAGAATGCACTGTCCACCGGAAATGAACCTTCCGGCGACCCCCTTCAAACTGGCAACCAACCACCTAGGTGCCCCCAAAACGCCGGAAATCCAGAAGAAGTGGTCGGATGTTGGGTTACCCTCAGAAAGTGGCCGGAAAATGTGAAAGCAAGAAAGGTCACCTCTACAGTGCAATTCCCTGTGTAGGAATCCTGGAGGAACCGTGATCCACGGGTTCTGAGGCGATAATCCGTCATAAACCACCCTATTCCAGGAAAGACAGGGCATGCAATCCGATGCAGCTCCGGGGGGGATAGGGATGGACCTGCTAGGCAGCTGCTTCACCGGCTGGGGGACTTCGGCCAAGATTTTAACAAAGTCCCTGCCCCCCGTACGCACTCCCCACCCGTCATAAACGAGTGGTTTGACCAAGTCCACGTAGCACGAGGTGCTCGCTCACCGCTCTGGCTTGAGGCCGCCCCTTGCCTCCCTTCACCGGCTCCCTGTGCGTGCGGTTCTTTCGTGGGTGCCCGCGTGCGTGAAGTGTCTGTGTGCGTGCGGGACGTGTGCCTCCTCGCAAACCTCCTTCGGCTATTCCGCTTTTTTCCACCTTTTTCTTCCTTTCTCGTCTCTCTCTTTTTTATAAAAAGAACCCATTATTAACCCAATTCCGGCCAAGCACCTACAGGTTAATTTCCACTTTTTCATTTTTATAGAGTGCCTTCGCTCTTTTGGGCATTCTGGGGCTGGAATTTTGCGATTTCGAAGCATATCTTTCCATTGCCGCCCTTGGAAGGCGAAATTTTGACATGATGTTGCACTAGTCTGTCATCGTCTTCTCGCTTATGACCGTCTCTAATTCGTCGACAACGTTTCACCGCAACCTTGACAATCTTTTGTTTTCTCGCGTGGTTTAGATTTCCTTCCTAGGTTGGGCTTGAGCAAAAGAGAAAAAGAAAGGCGGCAGACGTCATTTTGCGTGCGTTCCGGGGGTAGGGGGTTGGAGTGATGGCGAGAGAACGGGCAAGACGCAGGAAATTGAGGTACGGGGCAGGTGGGCAGTTCACGCAACTACTGGCCACTGCAGTCACTTTCATCAGTAGACTCGGTATACGTCAGACGCACTCCTTTGAGTGTGGGAGGGCGCCCCTGCTTGCAAGGGCGGCCGCCTCGTTTCTTCAAGCGCTGGGTCCCAGGAGTTTCCGGCTCGTAGTAATGGTGGTTCTTGAGGGTGTGAAACCGGGTAAAACACGGAGCGGGACACAGAGCCACGCCACATGTTTTGCAGACATATTTCGTCTTGACCAAACGAACATGGCATTTGCACGCAACGCGGGTGTCTGTTTCCAGAATGGCATGGAACTTGCCATCCAGGCGCGACGGGTGGTCGCTAGCCCGAGGTGTGCGCGTTCCGGGGCTGAAGTCCTCAGTACTGCGGTTGTCAGCAAGTAACCCGCGGATGAGCTCTTTTCTGAAGTCCTTGAAGGGTAAGGACCCGCGATTCTTACCAAGACGCTTGTACAAGATAAAACTGTTCAACGCAGACACTTCGAGCAAATAAAAGAAGACTTTCATATACCATCGTTTGCCCTGCATGAATCGTGTCGCCCGGGCAAGGTACTGGTCGCAGCGATCTACCCCCCCCATGTGTTTGTTGTAAGCAACCACGATGTCTGGCTTACTGACCTTCAACCGCTTTCCCCCCTTGCAGCGACGCTCAAGCTCGGTCATTGTTGTTCCAATGGGGAGTGTTGACAACATGCGGACTTCACGCTTGTCAACCCACTCCAAGAACGTGATCGGCGAACTTTGGCGATACTGGCAATGGCCGCGTTTCGGGGCCGCAGCCTTATCCGCTTGGGATGGGCGGCCGCGCTTCTTTTGGGACTTGCTAAAAAGTGGGATCCCGTTCCGATTTTTGCGGACAGTTCCGGCCGCGTGGAATCCCAAGGTGTATAATTTTAGCATGAGGGGAATGCTTGTGTAGTAGTTGTCCATGTACATGTGCCTTCCTGAGTATGCATACAGAGCCGCAGCTGCAAGAAGTTCACGCTCACCAACGTTCACGGGGCCAGGGTTAGTATCCGTGTCAATCTTACCGGTATACACTGACGATACCAATGTGTAACCAGTCTGTGACTCAGCCAGAACAAAACACTTCAAACCGAATCGATGCCGTTTCATGGGCATGTATTGCTTGAAGCTGACACGACCTTTGTACTTGATGATCGACTCATCAAAGCTAAGTTCTTTATCGGGAGCATAGACATCCCGCCATTGGAGAGACACAAGCTGGAAAATATCTCTTATCTTGATGAGTCGGTCCGGGTGTTCCTTCTTTCCACTGAGGGGGTCTGTGAAGTGCAGCGTCCTGTGAATATCGTGCCACCTTTTCCTGGACATGGTTTCAGAAAAAAACGCGCATTGTTCGATAGGGTCCACGGACCAGTACGAGTAGAGATCCTGTTTCACGGACAACCCCATCGCGTATGTGACAGCACACCAGCGAAGAAATTCCGCAATATCGGGTGCTTCGTACGAGATACCCTCTTTCCCTGCAGCATACACACTCATGTGCCCAATGATCTGGGTGACCACCAGGTCGGTGAACATGCATCTGAAGATGTCAGTGGGGGAGGAATCCTCATCAAGGTCGTAGGACGGATTCGGTCCGGTCTTCTTGGCGTTGAAAGGGAATTCGAGGTTGGGCTCGACTTTGCTGCTCCACGACAAGGACTTGATCGCTGCACCTGCTGCCTTGACCGCAGCGCTCTCAGTATTCGGTGGGCGGCCTCGCGGTGCTGGGTTTGCGGGGGGCTTCTGTGCCGGTCCTTTTCGTGGTCGGCCGGGGCGCTTCGGTGCAGGCTTTGCGGAGGGCTTCGGCGCCTGTTCTTTTGGTGGCTCGCCAAAAAAAATGTTCATAAAGTGGCCGAGATCACCGCTCTGAACCCGCGGGTTGGCCAGGAACACGACGTTGGCCGGGTGGGGTCGGTCTTCGCCTCGCTCGACTGAGCCGGTTCCTCTCAGCACGGCCCAGTTGTACAGCGCTGTGTACACTGTCTCCGGATTGGGCTGGAATCCGATACCGTGTTGGAGGCAGAAGCTCGATACCTGATAAGTGTCCAGCTCCGGTAAGCGTGCCACACTCCTGCAACGCACGTCGAAATGTTCGCGGGCGAAGCTGAGAATGTTCAATGCCGATGGCATCGCAAAACTTCCCTCCATCGCTCGCATGAGTGCGATGTACCCGCACTCCACCCCGCTCTGCTCGTCACGCAGCTGCAGTGTCACACCCCGGATACCGCCGAACTCACGTCGCGACCGTTGCCTGTCCCAGTTCCCGCAAGAGTCGACCACTGTCACCCGCCCAAGCGCGGTGGCGTCGAGATGATGCACTTGTTCGCGCACTGTCCTTCCCGACCTGTTGTTGTCGTCATCGTCATCCTCTTCCTCTTCTTCATCCTCTTCTTCTTCCTCGTCCTCTTCCTCTTCCACCTCTTCTGCTTCCTCGTTGTCCTCTTCTTCTGTCGACCCCACACTCTCCATATCCGTGGCCGCCCGCTTCCTTCCAGACATTTTGTACTTTTCACTGCCCAAGTTTCTGGATTGTTTCGACTGTTGATGACAAGGCATTGAAAAAGCCGGTTTTCCGGGGGTTTCCCCAATCTCGCCACTTGGTTTCAATCGTCATTGCTGACGAATTTTTGACATTCGAGGGCGGCAATGAAAAGATTTGCTCGAAATGGGTGAATTCCATATTTTTGGGAATTTTTTGGCGCCTCCTGAGCACCCCTACAGAAAAATCCAGATTAAGCCGGACATATATGTCCGGTTGGTCGGAGTTGAGTTAACTAAGTTCCCAGCGAACTTCCACTCTAAAACCTATTCATAATGAAAGTGTACACCACAAAGAAAACAACCCGCACCCATATATCCCTCACTTGCTTTAAGAGAACCCATTTAGCAAAGGTCACCCAGACTCTAAAATCCCGGCGTCTCTAGCGAACATTTGCTCTAAAAACAGTTACCGGGGCTCACTGGCCTTCGAAAAGGGACCCAAGCTTCTGCGATTGGCTTCGCTGGCTTGCCGATAATACAGGTTTCTCACTGTGTACGAGTTATGCTGCTGCTGGGCTTGAATCGTTTGCATGCCAGCAGAGGCGTACCGAAAAGCATACTACGCCATATTATTATTAGCCCTGTGCGGCCTGACCATGCTGACCAATGACCCGCCGAGGACATGCTGCGCCTCAATGTTCCTCTGAGACTCAAGGGGACGTCGCCTACCCCCACCCTTCCACCGCGACCCCATGTCCACTGTGCTCTGCGGAGTTTACTTCGCAGATTGCCACCGTAAAAAGACGACAAGTCGATGCTGCCTAGCGAGTCGCAGTCACAATCACACCTGAGTTTTTTACCTGATTGCTCAGACACGGTTGTAGGGGCCTTCTCCCCGTGACGGATTCGCCTGTGCTCTAGTAGCACGGGTGGTCCTGGCTGTGACGAGCTACGAACAGCCGCCTGACAAACCAAACTCAAACCGCTCTCGTCTGCAGACACTCAGGTTCCGCGCTGATGATGGTCCGCCTCATGTGTCCGTGGCTTAAAGGACCGAAACACGGCGCAGACGGGACCAGTGCGGTGTTGAGCACATACCCATTCCAAGCACGCTCATGCAATTACCCCTTCACCCGCGCCCCCCTGAATACTGCATCCATGAGCCAGTCCACCCCTTTTTCCCAGAAGTGCATCGAAGTGCCTGCAGTCAATCACAGTTTATCAGCAGTCTATCCGTTTCTTGTTGCATCAGTGGGGAGTCATTTTGCAAGCAAATGAGTACCACACTATAGCAGTGAGCGCGACGATCAAGACGAGCTTAAGAGGCGAAAACATGACACCTCACGTGCGAAGAGATAACCGCGCCGTCGGCGATGCAGATTACCGCCACAGATTCTTTGCTTTCTAACCCGAGCTATAGCAGTCTATCGCGTTTAGCACAGTCTATCATAGACTATAAGAGTAGAGAAGCACGACACGGTGCGATAGAAGGGGTAGTTACTGGTGACTGCTGCAGGCCATCGCTATAGATATTCTGCATTCTAACTCAAACCAACCTCGACTATCAGAGTCTAACACACAGTTTTATTAGCAGTGGTGGACCGGCTCAATTCACGTTGCCAATGCGGTGACCCTCAGATACTCATGAAGACCACATAAAGCCCTGCCTCCCCCTCCCAATGAAAAAGCAAAATAGAAAATTTCGAACCGCCCTCTTTCGCTTCCCTTACCGCCGCTTCCACCCTCCCCCTGCGTTCGGTGTCCTGGCCCCACGAAAATGTCCATACGGAAAATATGCAGCACTTTGAGGGGCGGCAATCGCCTGCATCTACTTGAAAGCAACCAACACAAATCAACACTGGCAACATACAAACCGGAAGGCGTAGCGCCCAGCAGGCGTACTTTGGCTTGGCTAGGGCGGCGCGTGCGTTCTTCTGAAGAACCTGGTTATCAACGGACGCTGAACTTGTTACCAAGGACGACCTTCCCGCTTCTATATATAGGCCGCCGCGTTATTTCTTTCGGACCAACAAGGTATAAGTGAAGCCTATGTTTAGAACTGGAGTCCCTGCCTTTTGCAAGCACCCCGGGAGGATTGTAGGAAGTGGCTTGGCGGGGAGAGGAACGTTCGACTTTGGCAGCAATTGTTTATTAAGTTCGACCGAATCCAGGCAGTGCGCTCAGCAGGCGCGCAAAAGTTGCCTATTTTTCCGAACGCCGTCGAAGCCTCAATAAACCGTGGTCATATTCGTCAAGTTCGCGGCCCCCCCCAACAAGTTTGCAAGTAAAATCATGCATCCAGCGCAGACAGGAGCCGAAAAGGGGGATAAGGGTCGCATGCACCCGGCCTGCCTTTTCCAACCTCTGCCCATACAACCCGACCCTTCTGGGTAGGGACTTCTCGATAGCTTTTCTGCGCAGGCAATATTGTCAATGCAACCGCGGTGGTTTTGAAATAAGTTCGGACCGGGTCAGGGACGTGATGGTTAACGCATACAAAAATCGAATGCAACACGACGCGTAGTATCCGCGTCTTTTTTCGTTCTGAATGAACACCCGCTTTACGTCATCGGTCAGAACAGCAAACGAACCGGGAGCTTTTTATGCGCTCTGCCAACGACGGGTGTAACTTCCCAGTCAGCTTCCCCGTATCTTCCTCCCTCGATTGTGCTGGTGAGAGGCAGGATTCTGCCCGAACGTTGAAACTAACATATTGCCGCCCGAGAGGAAGCACCTTGCGTGACCCTCAGGCGAGCTCCACCTTTTCTCTGTCGCATCGGTGCTCCGCACTGCTCCCGTTCTGCTCCGTGTTTCGGTTCTTTAAAAGCCGCGGACACAAGGCGGACCATCATCAGCGCGGAACCTGAGGGCCAGCAGACAGGACAGCGGTGTGAGTCTGGTAGGGAGGGCACGCTTCTCGGCTTCCTACTTGAGCACCACCGTATTTGAGTTGCCGGTATTGCTGCGTATCTTCTCGCTTTTTGTTTGTGCGCACTAGCGGAACTCACCTGCTTTGGTAGGTTTCATGTAGTACGCTGCCAACTACTTAGTACCAACAACGCAATGTTAACACAAAAAAAAACAGTCGAAGGTGGACCTCAGGGCTCGGCGGACGCTCACAGGATACAGCGACACAAACAGCACGTGTCAGATCCATGCGGCTCTGGGATGGACGAGCTTACCTATACGGTACTTGATCAGTCGTATCAGATTATCCATAACCGGATGCGGGCTTGGGTGAACAAGGAAAAGGAAAAGAGTTAACGCTTCCGGGGGTGGCTCCTTGCGATGATCAACGAAGCAACAAACGATCAGCATCAACCGATGCCATGATGACCAGAAGATGGACCAACCTTGTTCTGCACGTGTACCGGTGGTAAATCCGCTCTGGCGGGGTAGTTCTCCGTGCTGGCACCCTTTTTTTCTAGCGGTATTTGTGGATTAGAAGGTCGGTATTGAGGGGGGTTGAGAAAAGTGCGAGGGCGCCGCTCGTTTCGGGTGATGTGTCACTCCGTTGGGAAACCTTGTGAAAGTCCCCTCACGCGTTTTTTTTCGTTGGCTTCTCGCTTAACCCGATCACAGCGGTGGATGGAATGAGGAAACGACTGTCAAACAGATTGGAAACCGAGGATTTAAACATGGGCATGAAGGAAATCGAAAATCCCGAGTCATCATTCTCTTGCATCGGATCGTACCGTCAATCGCATTTGGTCTCCGAGGCTGAAAGCCACCGGCCGAACAATGTTAGTCGGCAAACTGGATCCGTAACTTCGGGAAACGGATTGGCTCTGAGGACACGTGCAGGATGTCGGTGCGGGTTAAGTCCGGGCTCAGATTGAAGGTGCCGTGAGTGGAGCCGCGGGTAGCACCCGGGAGGTTCCAGGAACCCGAACGACAAAAAGATACGATACGGCACATCATACGCACATTATTAAACGATATCTTAGGGTGGTCACATTTTTACCTTACCGGAAAAATTCCCCATTGGAACTAGGGGGGGTAGGTAGGGCTACCACGTGTTATAATTTTTAAGGTGCGGGCAATTATTTTCCCCCTGCCTGTACGTACACCCAGGTTCGATTCCCTTCCAAGCTCTTTTCTGCAGGCAAAACTACAGTCTTTCTCCGAAGATTGGATCAAAAATCCTCAAGTAAACGTAATCTCTACAAATGAGGGGGGTCGAGGGGCACAGCCCCCCGCCCAAACGGTACGGTACGAACAACCGGTGGAAAACCTTTCTTGATGGGTGGAAGAACCTTCTAGAAGGTGGGCCACCTCAAGATGCGGTTGAAAACCCTTCTTGATGGGCGGAAGAACCTTCTAGAAGGGGACACCTCAGAATGCGGTGGGAAAAGCATTCTGACGGGTGAAGAACCTTGACGTGAAGATTGGATCCCGAGAAAAATGCCAGCTGCGGGACTCGAACCGTGCAGCCCCGAAGGCGGTGTCCTTGCGACTGGACTACTGTCCAAGGCGAAAAAAAATGGGTGCAGCATTTGTGGGGGGTTCAAATAAAAAAAACCACCCGAGAGGGAGGGGGGCAAGGGTACCTGTAAATCCAGGGTCTCCGGGGCCCGGGCCCCGGGCCGGGCCCCGGGTTAGCGCTAGGATCCAGATAGGGTCCAGGCCCACGGTAATCACGCCATCCAAGGATGGAATCCTCAATATTGCAGCTTCCACAACAAGCGGAGAGCAAGACGAGAAGAAATCAAGAAATAAACTTGATAAATTTTGATAAAAAAAGCTCACAGTCGCGCATATACCATAGGGGCCGAGCGGGCGGAGGCTCTAAGGTGAAATGGTCAAAATGCCCTGGGAAAAATGTGGGACAAAAACTTTCCGAAAATGCGGGTTTTTAGGGATTCCGGCCCAAAAGAAAAGTTTTTTTCAACGCCCACCTTGGTTTACCCTTTAGGCAGCCAGCTAGACCTGCCAGAACCTGAAACCCTCCTTCAGGTTTCGTGGCTGTGTCGAAACATACATTCCGAGGACGTTTTTGAACGCTTTTGAATCCGTTGAGCTCAAGGACAGTCTGGGGCCCTGGAATGGAATTGTAAACGAAGTGAGTTTTTCCAAATAATCGTTCAGGACCAAAACCCCTGGAAATTTTTCCAGGGCCCGACACATACAGGTACCCCGGAGGGCTTCGACCTTTTGGCTGACACCACCGGGGAACCTGGTAAGGTAAAATGTGACCCACCCTTAACATGTTGCTTCAGCTGATGCGGAGAAATACCTTCCCAGGGGAGCCAGAAGAACCCAGAATTCGGTAAGCCCACACGTCGAAACCTCAGGTTCACGTCGGGAACCGAGGTAAGTTGCTCCGAGCTGGCGCCAAAACGAAGAAGAAGAAAAGAAGAAAAAAACAGAAACAAGAACCATGCTGACGAGGGCCTACCTTATAAGGTATGTGGATAATGGCCGAATCCATCAACAAAGGTTCACACCGAATACTCTTCCCACGCGTAGCCCTTCAAAAACACGCAGCGTTTAAAGAATATCTCTATTGCCAAAAGTCTCCCGGAGGCTCCAAAAACCCTCGAGACTTCAAGCGAACTTTCACTCCAAAAAGTGTCAGCAACATGAAACCTCCTATGGGCCCGGTTATGCCGACTCCAGTTGGCCTCGAACTAGTGCTATACAAGAAATAAAGCCAGAAAACATGAAGAACGTACATCACACCATCCAATCCTCCCACAACGCGTTCGGGAACCCCCCAATCCGGTTTCACACGACGAAGTGAAAAATCACCCGGCACGAGCAACACCTCCCCCCCCTCTTTTTCCGTCTTACCCGGTGAGGTCCGGCCTCAGAAGCTGGAGTTAAAGAAGGTGTGCCAGAGTCGCACCCGAAAAACGGGTGTGCTACAATCAAATCCACACCCGAAAAGTGCCGCCCGCTATTTTTACTCCAGCTTTCACCCCAGTCTCTGAGGCGGGACCCCGCCGTGTACTATTTGACCCAGTCTCAACGGTCAACCGGAGACTTTAGAATACCGGCCATCTTTTCGAACCCAGAATACTCCAACACGACGGAGCGCGATGAAAGAAACCACCCTCATTTAGAACGTGAAAACAGACCCGGTCCTCAAAAGGACTCTGGGACAGAGGGTCGAAAGGGATGAAATATCTGTTCGCCAAGGGGGGGGAGCGGCGAATACGGAAGAGGACAGGCGCTTCGTGTTGGGTTGTGCGTGCCCTTGACCTCCCTCTTCTTCTTTTACCCCGTTTCTTATCCAGGCTAGGAATTTCGACCAACCACCCAAACAAACTGCCTGCGTTTTTTTTAGCCTCCACAATACATCGTAGGACAAGCACAAGTGTAAGTACTATATAAAAAAAACGACAGAAAGAATGAAGAAAAGGAGCACTCATGCCTCCTCGATACGGTTGTTCTGATGCCTGTTTTGCTCTCTCATCGCTTTTGCTTCAGACAACACGTGCGCCGCCGAAGTCCTTCTCATGGAGTTGCGGTGGGAAATTCTGGTCCTCTGACGGAATGACCTGGTGTCCCGTAGCAAGCTTGTTTGTTACTCCTAACACTGCTAGTAACAGTTTTCTATTGGAATCAAACATGTAAAACCCACGCCTTCCTTGGTAACTGACAATTCAGAAGAGGAAGGAAGTGGTGCGTCTTCATCTGGCCGTTGCGTTCCCATACAGGTCCATATCCGGTTATTCGGTTGAAGATTCACGGGGGTGATCCTGTTCCACGCATCCTAGGATGTTTCTGTCCGCTACCGACACGTTAGTTGTCATCGTGCCTGAGGGTCGCTAATGCGTTGACAGCAACTTGCCTGCTGTCGTCAGGGGAAATGCCGACAGGAACCAAACACAACCCTTCGCGACCGCAAGGCGCTAAGCCGGTCATTCCCGTTCTGATAGACCGTGATGCACCGCGATCTACGGTTAAAATGCAGAGACTCGGAGGCGATGGTCTGCATTAGGCACTTAGGTGACTCTTCGTTCGTACCTTGTCCGGCGCCTTTGCACTCATTCGCATCCTTTGCGGCAGTTCCCTTCCTTGCTGGTCCGCCTTCATCCCCTCGCCCTCGACTCGCCTCCAGGCGTTGTAGGCACAGGCGAGTCCTAGTTATCTGCGATGTAGTTGCATCGCGTCGTTGCGACCTCTGGTAGTGGTGGTGGTGACAGCGTGGCCAAGCTGTCGGCTGCGCATGTCTAGTCATCAGATACCCCGTGATGCGAGTCCCCTCACCGTGAACGCAGCACAGACAACTCCACGCTTCTCCACGAGCGGATGGGCCTGGCATGTACACACAGGTAGGATATTTTCAGGGGAATCAGACTCCTCCCTAGAAAGAGCCTGCAGGAATTAACCACTCACACTTGGTGGAACACAAATCAGCAACCCCTCCTCCTTAGTAAGAACCGGCAGGAATCGATTGCCCACACTTGGGTGGGTGCTGGTGGCCACAAAATGAACCGACCGGCGGTGGCCTCCGCGGCCGCAAAGCACCTGTGGTATCAAAGCGTGGTGCAAAACGGCGCTAACACGGCCGCGTTCATAGGTTCCGCGCACAACATACTGTCGAGCGGAAAGTCGGCGGTGACCTTGCGGGAGGACTTCTGCGGAACAGGGCTGATAAGTCTGCACTGGCTGCGTACGGATGCGGCGAGGAAGGTTGTCATGGTGGATCACGACCCGGAGCCAGTGCAGGCTGGGGCCGCCGTCAACGACTGGCGGAGCGAAGAAATCGGCCGCGCCACCATTTGCATCGACGACGTTCTGAGTGTGGACGCGCCGTCGGACGCCACGTGCGCCCTGAACTTCAGCTGGTGCGCGTTCCTCGAGGACGATCAGCTCCTGCGGTACTTTAGGCACAAAAAGCAGACAACGGACGTCCTCATTCTAGACCTGTACGGAGGGCCCGAGGCGGAGAGAGTTGGAAAATGGCCGCAGCCCTGTCCAGGCGGCGTGTACGTGTGGGAGCACACCGAGTGGTGCCCTTCTCGGAGGGAGGTAAAAGCTGCGATGCACTTCTACCCGACTCCGGTCGCTTCGTCGCCGGTGACGCCGGAACCGCTGTTGGGAGCTTTCACGTACCATTGGAGGTTGCGTACCCCGGAACACACGGTAGAGCTAATCAAGCAAGCGGGGTTCGAGTTGGTCTATTTGTGGGAGGAAGAACGCACCCCTCAGGGTCAGGGTACGGGTGCCTTCAGACCGAACCCCGTCCAGCATTTCAACAAATCGTCGGGGCAGTGGTCGACGATGATCACGGCTGCATGATAAGACTTCCAAGTGAAGAGACGGCGCTTCAAAACTGAGTGTTGCTGGATCGGCAACAACACTGCTGTTGTTGATCCAGACAGAGAGAGGCGGTGAAGTCGACTCTGTCGTTGAACCATAGGGCGAACGCAGCTGTGACGGTAGCAAACTCAAAGCGGGGAATCTGTAGCTCTGAGCCCGCCGGGTGGACAGGATGCGCAAAGTATTCGACCGCTGTGAGAACGTTGTTTACAACCGTAGGTAAGACCGCGCCAAGACCAAAGAGGCACGCGTCGGCGAGAAACATATATCTGGCTGCACTAGACGAAGGTGCACCGATCATCTGAAGCGCAACTCTCTTGCGGCTCTGCTCTCCCCTTTTCAAATCATCTTTCGCCGCTGGCTGCGTCGACGGCAGCACAGCGATGGGCACAAAAAGCTGGCCACTGTGTGCTGCGGCGAATCACCGCAGCAGTTTGAATTCCTTCTGACCGGGCGCCAACCGGCAGCCGCCAGAATCGGCCGGACGGGCAGCGGCGATGGTCGAGGCGCAAGCGAAGCCTTTGCCGCGCCGATTGCGCGGCTCGAGTCCAACGTGTCCCCCTCTGCGATCCTTTTTTTCTTTTTCTTCTGGGCAGACCAAAAGCGAAAGGTGTGCTTCCCAGCGCGTCTTCGTCTCGGGCTTAGAGCCCAAAGCTAGCCAAATCTTCGGAGGCGAGGTAAAAAGGTGCCGAGTGGGATACCCTCGCGAGATTGAAAATTCAATGTCTGTCTCGAGCCATTCATTTTTGTTGTATTGGTGCGCTCAGTGTTGGTCTGCTAGCAACAGAGGTCCAACGAAGCAAGGTCCGGGAGCAACTCATCAGCTTTACGCGGCGAGGTCATGTGGCTACAAGTGGTTACAGATACATACAAGTGCCGTGACTACATGATTGTACCCCACTTCAGACTATGTCGGTAAAGCGATTGTTCGAGGCTTAGTTTGATACTTTCTTCCAACGAACGAAACTTCCCAAAATTAGGCTACTCCATCTTTTTCTCTATTGAAGAGGTGCGCGGGGGTAGAATGAAAATCTCGAGCGCAAGCACGTTGGTGCTTGTGTCCGTGGCCTTGCTATGCGCGCCGCTGGGGGCCCAGGCAGACCGTCGGCCGGAGAACGAGGACGTGAAGATTTTCGGATACCTTCCCGAGTGGCGATACCTGCAGTGGACCCCTGATGAGGTCGACAACCGCTGGAGAACGCTCTGCCGGCACCTGACGCACATCATATTGTTCTCCCTTGAGGTCTCGCCTACAGGCGAGATCGTGGCACTGGACCGGTTTCCGAATCCGCACATCATGCACCATGCGCAAGAAGGGCACGAGGCTTACGGCTGCAAGCTGATGATCAGCTTCGGCGGAAACGGAAGGACTAACGGCTTCCCGCACATGGCCGCCAACAAAGATCTCCGGAGCTTTTTCGTCCACAACCTCCGAGAGCTCATCGAGCGACATGGACTGCACGGTGTCGACTTCAATTGGGAGTACCCACGGACTCCGGACGACTGGTACGCGCTCTTCCCACAGTTCGTTATTGGTGTTAACAATGCATTGTTGGTACTAAAAAATAGCAGTTAAAGGGGGGGGGGGGGGGTCGAATAATAACACCTGTGTTATTATTCGAATTGTCGAATACTAAAAAAACACAAATAACACTAAAAAAAGTTCCGGGTAGCCGAACAGTAGCAGGATCGAATAGTGGTAGTGTTTTAGACAACCAGACGTGTGTCAAATAACTGTTATTATTCGACCCCCCCCTTTACACACTTTCGACTTATGTGTCCGTGGCTTAAAGGACCGAAACACGGCGCAGACGGGACCAGTGCGGTGTTGAGCACATATCCATTTCAAGCACGTTCTTGCAAACCCCCCCTTTACATGAAACTTACCAAAGCTGGTGAGTTCCGCTAGTGCGCACAAACATAAACGTAGCATCATTACCAACAATGTGAAAGGATTAGAGCACCTCAATATCAACTAGTCCAAGAAAGGTGCATCTTCGACCTTTAGCCATCCAGACCTTTACGACCTGCAGTCTCGTACCCAGCTATTGCAGTGAAAGTCTTCGTAAAAAAGTAGGGTTGTGCCGGTGCGCAGAGTACCCATTGTTGTCCCTTCGGTACCATTAAGAAAAAGAAACGCCCCCACAGGGAGAACTTGTTCCTGCTGGTACGGGACACGCGGCACATGCTCGGCCCCGAAAAGGTAGTGACGGTGGCGTATTACCCGGACGGCGATCAGGAGAGAGAGCTGGCACACCAGCGCGGAAAAGAAGGCGAAACTGAGTCTGTTGTGGACTTCGCAGACTACTTCCTCATGATGGCCTACGACCAGGGTGGCCGACACTCGACAATGGCGTTCGCCGAGAGGTATGACCCCCCCCTCATACACAGTATACTATGATCTCTCTCTCAGTCAGAACGCCCCCGGCTGCGCCACCATCGGTGCAACAATCATCTTTGACAGGGCCACGGCTCGCTCCGCGCCCACGGCGCAACGACTTGCGCCCGCCGTAGTAGTACGGGATAGTAGTGGGGCGACCGGATACTCCTCGGAGAGATGGTCCCTGCACTCTAACTCGTCTCTCTCTCTCTCTCTCTCTCTCTTTCTCTCTCTCTCTCTCTATGATTTTGCCCCTAACTGGACTGGTCTGCGCTCGAGCGAAACCCGGAAGGCGACGAACAAGGTGCGTAACACCGCCGTGAAGAGGAATACTGCGGAGAGCCAGTCCCTTGAGGTTTCGTGATCTGCCGTGTCTTGACTCCCTTCCCCCCCCCCTCTTTTATATGTGCAACATTTCTCCTTTGCTTCGGTCGCCGGGACCCTCTTGCAACGTTGCGCCGTTGCCACGGCGTCTGTCTGCGCTTCCTGGACGGACACTTGTTAGGACAACCTTTGTGGGTTGCCCCACAATGTATTATGGAAGCGTGGGCAGCGTTCGGGGTTTGTTCGGAATTTCTATCGAAACAGAAAGCAGAGCACGAACACAAGTGGGAAACCAATCAACCGGCACGCGCACCGACGAACAAAACGAGGTGCCTTGCCTTTTTGTTCTTCGCAGAGTACACCGCCAGCGGCCGCAATAGGTCCTGGGGCCCTGTCTGTCTGCGCTTCCTGGACGGACACTTGTTAGGACAACCTTTGTGGGTTGCCCCACAATGTATTATGGAAGCGTGGGCAGCGTTCGGGGTTTGTTCGGAATTTCTATCGAAACAGAAAGCAGAGCACGAACACAAGTGGGAAACCAATCAACCGGCACGCGCACCGACGAACAAAACGAGGTGCCTTGCCTTTTTGTTCTTCGCAGAGTACACCGCCAGCGGCCGCAATAGGTCCTGGGGCCCTGTCGAATCCGGAAGGTCTGGCGCTCCAACGTACACACGGAGGAGTCCGGCTTCAGGAGTTGGAGTTACCGCACCCGCTCCAGCTTCTGAATCTGGACAGTGACGCAACCAAGAACAGCCCGACTTCACAAGGTTTCACAACGGAGTGACACATCACCCGAAATGAGCAGCACCCTCCACTTTTCTCAACCCTCTCAACCTCATCCTCACCCAACCCTCTACGGTCAACCGGAGACTTTAAAATACCGACCTTATGATCAGTGTTCGCGCGAAGGAAAAAAGCGGCTGATTTCAGGGGATTAGCTTCTACATCCACATTTGGACTGTCAGTCCAAATTTGGAAAAGCCGGCGGGGAAAAAGAAGAAAAAATGGCACTACACCATCACCCAGGCCCCCGGCAGAGGTGGCCAATGTGCGATCCGAGGCACTCAGGGCCCAGCACTGTCGTGAAGATACGTTGCGTCGCGCTGTGTTGAGCCCATTCCTGAGTGAGGACGCAAAAAGCCGTCAGCGGTCCAAATTTGGAAAATGGGCCGGAAACCAAGCTAATGCCCTGCTGATTTCAGCCGGCCGGAGAAAGTACATTTGCGCCGGTAAAGACCGGCGCGCAGCGAGACTAGAGGCAGGAGTTAAAGTTCGGGAAACAGTAAAGTTCGGGCGAAGCTAAGTTCAAAGCAAAGCTCGGGCGAAAGCAAAGTTCGGGCAAAGCGAAGTTCTGGCGAAGCAAGTTCGGGCGATGCAAAGTTCTGGTCAAGCAAAGTTCTGGTCAAGCTAAGTTCGGCGAAGCTAAGTCAAAGCAAAGTTCAGGTGAAGCTAAGTTCTGGTGAAAGCAAAGTTCGGGCGAAGCAAAGCAAAGTTCGGGCGAAGCTAAGTCAGCAGCAAGTTCGGGTGAAGCTAAGTTCTGATGAAAGCAAAGTTCGGGCGATGCTAAGTTCTGGTGAAGCTAAGTGCGGCGAAGCAAAGCAAAGTTCGGGTGAAGCTAAGTTCTGGTGAAAGCAAAGTTCGGGCGAAGCAAAGCAAAGTTCGGGCGAAGCTAAGTCAAAGCAAGTTCGGGTGAAGCTAAGTTCTGGTGAAAGCAAAGTTCGGGCGATGCAAAGCAAAGTTCGGCGATGCTAAGTTCTGGTGAAGTAAAGTTCGGGCGAAGCTAAGTCAAAGCAAAGTGCAAAGTTCGGGCGAAGCTAAGTTCTGGTGAAGCTATATTCGGCGAATCAAAGCAAAGTTCGGGTGAAGCTAAGTTCTGGTGAAGTCAACTTCGGGCGAAGCTAAGTCAAAGCAAAGTTCGGGCGAAGCTAAGTCAAAGCAAAGTGCAAAGTTCGAGCGAAGCTAAGTTCTGGGGAGGCTAAGTTCTGGTGAAAGCAAAGTTCCGGCGAAGCAAAGCAAAGTTCGGGCAAACCTAAGTTCTGGTGGAGCGAAGCAAGGCAAAGTTCGGGTGAGGCTAAGTTCCGGTGAAGCAAAGTTCGGGCGAAACAACGTTCGGGCGAAACAAAGTTCGGGTGAAGCTAAGTTCCGGGGAAGTTCTGGTGAAGCAAAGTTCTGGTGAAAGCACAGTTCGGGCGAAGCAAAGCAAAGTTCGGGCGAAGCTAAGTTCTGGTGAAGCTAAGTTCGGCGAAGCAAAGCAAAGTTCGGGCGAAGCAAAGCAAAGTTCGGGCGATGCTAAGTTCTGGTGAAGCTAAGTTCGGCGAAGCAAAGCAAAGTTCGGGCGAAGCAAAGCAAAGTTCGGGGGAAGCTAAGTTCTGGTAAGGCTAAGTTCCGTCCGACTCCGGGCCGGCCTGAAGTATGCAACCTACCCGGTGCCAAATCACGGGTCAAGAAAACCCCGGAGCTAGGGAATTGACCGAAGACCAAGGAGAACCAAAAAAAGGTCCTCGGCGGGGTTCGAACCCGGGAACTCCAGCCCTAAATCCTGGCGCCGTTCACTCTGCCATCACGGTCTCAATTTCCAGGGGCAAAAAAAGCTATGGCCGCTGACAAATATTCTGACCCAAAATTTACTATAAAAAAGTGCCCCCGGGCTTCGCCCGCGGACCCCCTAAAAAGTGGGGTTGGCTCGATAGAGCTATTAGCATACCTCTAGTCTCGGAAAATTCTCGAAAACTGACCGGCTGAAATTCAGCCGGCTGATTTTTGGAGGTCTGCCGGTCAGACGGGTCTTACGACAACATCTTGCCGGTGCATCAAGCTGATTCCGCTCCATGGGCGGCATAGCCAAAGCTTACACTGTCGAACTTCGGCTGATTTTGTGCGAGTCTGCCAGTTAAAAAAGGGGGCTCGAAGTTTAATCAAAAGGGGGCTCGAAGTTTAATCAAAAGGGGGCTCGAAGTTTAATCGAAGTTTAATCAAAAGGGGGCTCGAAGTTTAATCAAAAGGGGGCTCGAAGTTTAATCAGCCGGCAAGCCGGCTGATCGCGCGCACACTGCTTATAATCGACAAATAACGCTATAAAGCTGACATCTCGTCGTACACCCAGTCCACTAGTGACGGGCCCGTTTCTACACTCTGTATTTGTTCCGACGGTGACACGACCCAGCCGAAACCAAACCGGCACACAGAGCGATTGAACGAGGCGTCCAGCAGAAGCTTCCCTCGGCGAAGATGGCCCTTGGGGTTCCGTTCTACAGCAGGAATATGCGCACAGCGGACTGGAAGTCGTACGCTGACCTGTGGAAGGAACACCACTCGCTTGATCCTCGCGAAGACGAGATGAGGGATGACTACTACAACGGGCAGAGGACGCTGGGGGATAAAGTGCACATGGCTGCTTCAAGAGGCGTGCGTGCCATCATGATCTGGGAGGTAGGCCAGGACTTATTTGACGAAGGGCAAGACCTGCACCAGGCCTCCCTCCTTAGGGCCATCTCCAAGGCCGTTGAAACTGTACCTGCTCCGCATCCTCCTGGACACGATGAGCTGTGAGGGCACCTGCCCGACCTCCCCGCGTGGGGGCTTCTTGTAGTACGAACAATCTTGCAGGTTGTCCTTCAATGTATTGCAGGCTAAATAGACGCAGGCAGCGTGTTTTGGTGGTTGATCAGATTCCTGCCCTGAAAATAAAACAGGATACATACAAGTGGGAAAAGGATCAACCGGCACGCACAAACAAACCGAAGCGCCTGTCTTTCTTTTTCAAAGAGTCAAAAGTACACTTCGTACTGACGGGAATATTTCCGGAACAACGCTTGCGCATGAAAGAGAGAGAAAAACGAAGTCAACGAAAAAGTTCCCCCCCAGAGAGCTTTGTACCTGTACAGCGAAGAACAAGAAACTTTTGTTATCATCACCTTTGGTCAGTCGATGCTGATCGTTCGCTATTTTGTTCATCAGCGCAAGTCCCAACTCCGGAAATGTTCCCTCCCGTCTTCCCTTTTTTCCTTGTTCTCGTTTCTTTTTGCAAAGCATGCCAATGTTGGAGGAATAAAGAGCTCACCACTGCCACTTGAGCAAGGGACGCTTCACTTGTGTCCGTCAACCACCGCGCCGAGAGCCGCGGTCGGCAGTGCATCTCCAACAATGCGAGTTGGTGCAGGGATAAGGCCGGAAACTCTCGGGGCAGGCGCTATCTTATCCCTCAAAACTGCGTTCAACTCTCGCCTGTGGCTAGCTTTGCCTGCCAGTGTCGATTGAGTCGATCCAGTTCAAATGAGAATGTGGCGGCACACAGGTCGGTTATCCTGTTGATGCTCTGTTCGGAACGCTGGGTCCGAGAACGAGTTGCAAGTCTGGAGCTTGATTGAGAGAGGATGATGCACGATCAACGGAGAGGTTAGACGATTTCCCGCGCTAGTCCCGTGTTCGATATCTGCAGCTCGGGGTGGTGCCGAAATGGCTACAGGGCTGCCTGGCGTTGAACGAGTTCGAACAACCACTACCCACTGACCCATCGACGAGAAGAATTGCAGCCGGGGGACTTGCATTCTAATCGCGGAGCGTTGCGTTTCAACAGAACACAACTCAACATCGTCATCATAATCGGCGAGTTCTTATTATTCTTTGAAGACATTTGTTGTTCCAAATAATGTACCACTGCACAGCGAGCGATGCAGCACAGGTCAGAGGGTTGTACCACAGGCGGCATGTGTCACTCGTCTGCGCCGCATAGTTCGCCCGAGAATTAATCAGGCGACGCGTAAGAGAAATGGGATGCATCCGCCACAGTTTCCCGAGCAATAGGGACACATACATTCCGGTTGCGGGAAAAACAAAAGAAAAGGCTAGGTCTCGGTGCATGAAAGGAGCTCAGGAGCCATGGTTGTTTGGGCTTGCACCTCCGGCGATTATGTCAGGCGGTTCTCCATAACTTACTGTCTCTGCTCCGCACCCGTGCAACCACTTTGTGACACCGTATCTATTTTTGTTTTGTATAAGCACCTGCTTTGTAGGAAATGCTTGAGGAGACTGCCAGTTGCGATAGATCAAAGGAGGTAAATGTGCTGTAGCCCACACGAAACACAGGTAAATCTGGGTTTAGTGGCGGGCGTAAGCGTTCAACTAAAAGACCCACTTTGTAGTTGTATTGTTTTCTCCCCCTCTAGCCTCCTTCGAAATGAGCACAAGGCAGTCCCTCGAGTATTTTGTTAGGACTAAAGGTTAACGTTTCTCCTCTGTCGTAGCTCGACACCGAGTGCGCGATCTGAGTTTCGCCTGACCGCGGTTGCATGGACTCGAAGTTGACGATATTTCAGAAGAGAAACGCTTCTTTCACTGTGTGTGCGATAGTCGTGTCCAAGATTCTCATACACAGCGCCGCTCGACGGCATCTGTATTTTCTGCTGCAAGAAAAATCAGCCGCCCCATGTGGCAGCACAACAAAACGTTTTTTCGCTCGGCTGCAAATCGATCCGAGCCCGACGCTCGAAAGCCAAAAAAAGAGACCGCAAATTGCACCTTTCTGTTTTCCCAGCCTGAAGTCTTCAAGCGCGCGACAACTGTGTAGATCATGTCTTCTTTCTAGCAGTATCACAAAGAGAAATGCGTAGTGTGCTGGCAGGACTAAGCGATTGTCTTTGCCGCACGAAAAACTTCCTGGCGTTTCACGCCGTAGCAGAACGACCACACCCTACCCAATCCCAAACACCCCCTAAACGCGTTAGGGGACTTCACAAGGTTTTATAGCGGAGTGACACATCACCCGAAACTCTCACTTTTCTCAACCCCCTCCATACCCAAGCCTCTACGGTCAACCGGAGACTTTAAAATACCGACCTTCTAATACACAACGGGTTACGAGTACATGGAGGCTCAACAATTATAGTATGACGGAGAAGAACAAGGCTCAACAAATACAGAATTACAAAAAAAAAAAAAAAAAGGAAGAACAACGAAGAAAAGAAAGGCGCGATGCTGCTGCTCAAACTAGTCGGCAACGACAACTGCTCGTGTTATGCCGTGTCGAAGCCGACCAACACGATCCGAATGCACGTGCGGCTGATGTGCGAGAAGCTGTACGGTTCGAAAGGCACCCGGTGCACGTGGTGGACCCTGCACAGGAAGGACAGCCTGGGGCAGCTGACCCCGTTGGACCCCAACCAACGCTTCCATTCCGCCGGGCTGGCCTCCGGCGACGCGATCTTCATACGGAGAAGCGGCGGGCCGCGCGCCCCAGGCCAGGCGAAGGAAGGTCGCGAATGCGCCCTCGCGACGTCGGTGCCGGGTGGAAACTCGGCGAAGACGAAGATCTACCACTTCCCAAACGCCGGCGCGCTCGAGCTGTCGCAAAGCTGGCGGCGGGGGGGCGCGGGCACGGGCAGCGTCGCTTGGGATGCCTCCTTCGTGCTCGCCGCGTACCTCGACGCGCACGCCCCGCAATTGAAGCGGTTCGACTCCGTTTTAGAGCTCGGGGCCGGCACCGGGCTGCCGTCCATCGTCGCAGCCATAACCGGCGCGCCGGGCCGCTTCGTGCTCGCCACCGACGGAGACGAGCAGGTGCTTCCCATCCTGTCCTCGAACCTGTCGTCGGCGCCCCCGCACGCGGCACGTGCGCAGGCGATGCTCTTCCGCTGGGGTTGTTCGGACGATTCGGCTGAGGTGTCGCGGGTGCTGAAGTCGAGGGCCAGCCGCTCTTCGAGCGCCGGCTCGCCGGTTCTGATCCTGGCGGCAGACCTTCTGTACCGCGGGTCTCAAAGCGGCTGGGACGGGTTGATCGATGCGCTGGCCTCGTTTCTCCGGCCGAGTGGTAGCCTCTGCCTGATGGCAATCACGCGCCGGGAGGGCGAGCTAGGCGAAAAGTTCTTGTCCCGGCTACAGGAGCACCGGCTCGCGTACGAGAAGCTGCAGAACGTTCGACTCGGCTCGAGGCTGCCACAGGAGTCGCTGCTGTACGGCATTGCCCTCCAGCACGCGAATCCAATTGACGCCAGCCTTCCACACTCTGTTACTCGCGAGCCATCGCTTTAGGGATCACCAAAATGCTGCACCAAAAGGCTTGTCGGCTTCTTGTTGTTTTCGGTCGGGCATCACCAGACAGCTCCGGACTGCGATCGTAGCCACGGACGGGGGATGAACGTGCTCTGCCAAAACTTGTCGATGCCCCTGCTGGATTGTTGACGACTCGGCCGAGGTGTCATAGGAGGAGGGTAGTTGCAACAGTTCTCCTGTACCGTACGTGGTGCTCAAAACAATTGGGACGAGTTTGATGAAATCCGCTGACCACATTTCTCCGAACCTGTGGCACGCCTTCTGCTTACCGGCGGCCAGGCCTGTGCGGCTTCGGGGGCCGACTGGCGTCCGAAAGCTGCAGAATGAACCTTCAATTTTACGCAGACTGCCGCAATAATTACTCCTGTACGGTACAGCATATTAACTTGTGACGTATGACTGGCCCCGCCACTGCCAGGTTCAGCAAATTGCCACGCCAATAGCGCCATAAGACCAGCACCGCGCTGCCGTCCATCGTAGCGGGGCTGTTTTGTGCTCGGACGGAGGAACAATTTCTGCCAGTTTTGTCCTTAAAGTCAGTCGTCGATACCTTAGCACGCGGCCAATAATGGGAAGCGTTCTCTTTTGCTGGGGTTCTCGACGACTCGGTTTAGGTGTCATACGGCGGGTCAAGGGCGTAACTCCCTGGTTCTGATTGTTACAACGGCTCTCCTGCTCCGGGGGACCCGCGTTGATTGCTGCACTGGGCACGTTTGGTCCAGTTGTAGCACTGGCGTCCCTCCTGACGCGCCAGGCAATTCGATGCAGTTCCAGGAGGCATGCACAATGGAAAAAATCAACAGCAGTTCTCTTTACTTCCTCTCCGTATATCCTCCATTGTATTCCCTCCGCGTCCCTCCTGATGAGTCAGGCAGTTCGATGCAGTTCCAGGAGGCATGCACAATGGAAAAGATCAACAGCAGTTCTCTTTACTTCCTCTCCGTATAACCTCCATTATATTCCCTCCGCGTCCCTCCTGATAAGTCAGGCAGTTCGATGCAGTTTCAGGGACAGGGGAGACCGGCTCTGGAAAGCTCGCTATCAATGTGGACGAAGCTTGCCGCACTCTCGCTGCCTCCGTATATAACACCCGTTCCTTTCCGCAGTTCGTCGAATCATTTTTCGAAGTTGTGCTATTCTTCCATACGCAAACTGAGCATCTTTTCTCCAGCTGCATCCGGTTTGTATCCTGCAACCAACAACCAAGATACATTGAACCTCCACCTACAGAAGCAGAAAAGAAAACATACCAAATATAAATGAATTGCCACACAAACTCTAGGAAAAATATAACAAGCTCCCTCCCTGAACGAGCAAGCACCTCTTTTACGGACAAGTGTGTAGTTTTCACACACAGACGCACAAAGCCGTGCCTGATTCAGTATCTCTGCCCTGGCGCCCGGTTCCCGCCTTGTATCATGATGTGGTGCAATGATGCCAGTGCAGAGCCAACTGTTCAGGGCTTTTGCTGGGAAAAAGACAAAGCGCTTCGCTCTGTTTATGCGCACTGGTTGATCGCCTCCAGAACAGGGCAAATCCACGTATCTGCCCCGATATCATCGACCACTAGCACATCTTCAATGCTTTTGCTACTGGCGTGCCGCGCAAAAAGCGCGGCGTTTGACTGCGTTCCCGTTACGCTCTCGATGTTTGGGCGGTGTCTGTGTCTGAGGCTTGCCGTTCCCCACCGTCGCCTTCCCTCCCTTTCAGCCCTTCGTCTCGTCTTTGTTAAAGTCGCGCCTTTTTGAACAGCGCGTTTCTTTTGCAAAACCGAGACCTCCCAGCCGCACCTCCCCCCCAGCAAACAAACAAGGAAGCCGAAAAAGGAAACATCGGCTTCAAACGCAACCGTCTGGAGCCATAATATATAGATTACCTACCGGGAGCACCTCGTTCACGGAGAAGACTTCTTCTGGGGCGGGCTACGCTCCACGTTCGTGGTGCAGGCACGGCCGATTTCAAGTCTGACTCAACTGTACCCCAGTGCAGAATCTTCTTTTTTTGTATAAGCACCTACTTTGTAGGAAAGGCTTGAGGAGACTGCCAGTTGCGATAGATCAAAGGAGGTAAATGTGCTGCAGCCCACACGAAACACAGGTAAATCTGGGTTTAGTGGCGGGCGTAAGCGTTCAACAAAGTCTTTTCTGCATGCTACACATCACCGCGCTAGCTAGCTGGATTTTGTTGTTTTCCGCATCCGCCTGCGCTTGCCGACTCTTGATCAGGCTGAGCAGCTTACACAAGCTTGCTCGTTAAGGAGTTGCGCGAGGCTCGCTGCGCACTTTGTTGTCTCTTGCCTTCCTTTCAGGATCGTCTCTTTCAGCAGTTAGTCTCACCATTCTCAAAGTTGTGCTATTCTTCAGAACTTGCCTCCCTTGCAATCTCGAGAATCTTTTTGTCAGCTGCCATCCATCACGCATCAGTGCGATTGTCAGGCCTTCGACTACCCTGCAGCGCAACACAAATATTTAGTAAGGGGTTGCATTAGTATCTCGGGACTACTGACAGGCCTTCAACTACCCTGAGCAGCGCACTATCCACAAACACAAATAGTTTCCTGGCCCATTGCCTGTGGCTAAAAACAAAAGGTACCATGTTAAAATAAGGCGCAGCTTTCTTTTTGTATTACGTGGATTTGTTGGCCAAAACCATGAACGAAGGAGAGCAAAAGGTGCTTGCCGTATTCACTCTACTCGTATGCCTGCTACCTTCCACGCATTGCGAATGGATATTCCATTTGCCGGATAGGATTCTGAGCCCCCGGGTTTCAAGCGAACTCTTACCAGGTACTTCCATAACACAGTGAAGGAGCTCGAGCTTTCTTTCGCATTCTCGCCCCCCCTTCCACGTATCGCAGGAGTTTTGTAATGCATCATTCAGCGGTTATCATTGCCCGGCGTTGCATCTCGCAGCGGTCACCACCCGACGACAGGACCACGAAAGCATTGCGCGAATGGCGGCAATATGATTTCCTTCCAGACAAGAAGCCCCAAAAAGAATAGGCGCGGTGTCTGTATGTTTGTGCCGGGGGCGCATGGCCTGTTGATGAGGGAACACGATCGTTGGCTTCCAAACATGCTGCCAGCGTTCTCTTTCGACTTTACAACTATTGGCCTCTACGAGTACGCGATGGGCGCACATGCACAGTCTTTTACTCTTTGGAAATTAATTTTGAATCCCGGAATAACAAGCGAAACTTCAACTCTATGAAAACAAAAGGTCGCAAGACACCAACTGATCGTCCCTCGGGATGGACGGTACCACAAACACGCTAAACGAAGACGTTTTTTTTCTTATTCTTTCACTCCGAGAAATAACCCATCCCTTTCTTTTGGCGGTCGCCCGGAGGTTGCTAACTTCCACGAGCCTCTAGCGAGCTTCCACCTGAAATGTCATGTCCTATTCCCGCCTCAACGGTCGACTGGAGACACAACAAATATGACTTGCGCCTACTAGGCATTCCTCATTCAAGGAGAATAATTGCAATCATCGATCCTCATCACGACGCAAGTTCAAAAGATTTCCCATCCTCTTCAAGATAGGTAGCCGGAAGGCTCTCAAACTCGTTTAATGCGTCAGTGTAGTGCGCGTGCAGCCTAGGACATTTAGGAGCATCACAGACCTGCTATTGGCTTGCTCAACAAATACCGGCTTCTTGGTCGTAGTAAACGCGAAACAGTCCAGAAGTCAAGTTGATCGCGCGCCGCAGTGTAAGCTCCTCACTCGCCTTTTTGTTGCGAGTCTGCGTTGTGCAAGTTGGAAATCTGGTCCTGCATGCACCATTTTTCCTGCACTCGAATACGACCAACCGTGCACGACGGTAGTCTCTCAAGCTGAAGACCAACCGCAAGACCACACACATTATCTTCCCTCTCCGTCCTCCATTCTTGTTTTTGAGGGTGCAGGCGACGTCACCTGCAACAGCGCATCAGCAGCAAATCCCCGTTATCGGCGTTGGCCAAGGAAAGCAGCACACTGGCGCACTACCGGGCGGTAGTGCAATGGCAGTGTGATGGGGCTCGTGGGGCGGAGGTGCTGTTCGGTTAGCAGGACGGTTTCACGGATTTTCCAAGGGAATCTGCGCGGCTTGACGAATCTACATACAGGGTGTCTGTTCTCTACGGGGGAAACTTTTTGTTTTGTATAAGCACCTGCTTTGTAGGAAATGCTTGAGGAGACTGCCAGTTGCGATAGATCAAAGGAGGTAAATGTGCTGTAGCCTACACGAAACACAGGGTTTAGTGGCGGGCGTAAGCGTCAACAAAAAAGACCCACTTTGTAGTTGTATTGTTTTCTCCCCCTAGCCTCCTTCGAAATGAGCACAAGGCAGTCCCTCGAGTATTCTTGTTTTTGAAATGCCGGACAGTCAGCAGTCGCCGCTTCCGAACACGGAGAAGTGGGAGTAACGTTTCCCCGCCGACGAGCACGTGCGTTAGTGGGGAGCAGTCCAGCAGAGACTCAGGCAGTTCTGTGAAGTGTACGTGTACGTGCACAGGCTGTCTCGGGTGCACGTGAAAGCCCGAGACCGAGTAGACGTAGCTGGTGAAAATGCCATGTAAGACCACACTTGTGGTACGGAGATCTTCTGCCAGGGGAAAAAGGAAAAAAAGAGAACACCACAGGGCAACATGTCGTACAGAGGAGGCGGCGGCGGAGGCTATAGGGTATGTTTTGTTTTTCAAGCTTTTCCCCCGCGGGCGCAGTACAGACTGCGCGACCGAGGGTTTCCGGACGTGAACACCGGCACTCGGTCTCACCCAGCAGTTGGATGCTCGAGTGTCATCAAACGTGCAAAATGAGAAAAAATGCTCTGCCCAAGTATCAAACCACGAATTCTTCCCGTGTTGTGTACCGCAGTCGCACCTAAATCCTGCAGGGCGGAGATGACCGCAGAGGCGGAGGTGGCGGCGGTGGCGGCTACGGAGGCGGCGGCGGCGGCGGCTATGGAGGCGGCGGCGGCAGCTACGGCGGCGGCAGAGATGACCGCCGTGGTGGTGGCGGCGGCTACGGAGGCGGCGGAGGAGGCAGCTACGGAGGTGGTGGCGGCGGCGGCGGCGGCGGCGGCGGCAGCTACGGTGGTGGCAGAGACGATCGCCGCGGAGGAGGGGGCGGTGGCTACGGGGGCGGCAGAGACGACCGCGACAGAAAGGGCGGAGGCGGCAAAGACGATAGAAAGGGTGGCGGGTTCAAAGGCGGCGGGAAGGGAGGAAAGAAGGGCGGCGGTAAGAAGAGGAGAACGCCACAGGAGGAGGAGGTTGAGCGCAAGCTGGACGAGAAGCAGCAGGAGATGAACATCGCGAGTCCCCACTTCGCGGTGAACCTGAGCGGAAAGGTCGTGAAACTTGTCACGATCGCGTTCCACGAAGAGGCGGGCGAGAACACGGACGAGTGCAGCGAGCTCAGCAAGACGCTGGGACCTGCCCGGTGGGAGGCGATCATGGGACAGGTGATCGGCAACATGCACAAGCAGATGAAGACGGACGAGGTTTCATCTGACGATATTCGGTCAGCACTCGTACCTGCAGGTACGGTTGTCTACCTGCGAAACCCATCCCTCCTGCCGGCGGAGGGTTTCGTCCCTTTTGCGCTGAAGGTGCGAGTGGGACGGGTTGCAAAGGAGTTCAACGTGTCCCTGTCGGGGGAGCGGGACATTGAGCTGACTCCGGAAGGGGAGGGAACGCACCAATTGCAGGTGACGACGATGGTGCACAACATTGTGCAGAAGACGCTGCGTCAAAGCTACACGATGATGGACCCGAAGACGAAGAAGCTGCTGAAGGATTCGTCGACCGAAGGATCGTTGACGATCATGAAGGGAGTGAAGCCGAGGATCGAGCTGCTAACGACGCAGGCGGGACAGCCCCCGTCGATGTTCTTGGAGCTGGAGCCGTGCGTGAAGGTGACGAGCACGGCGCGAGTGTCGGATATGCTGAAATCGCAGGATTGGAGCACGTTGGTTGGATGCTCGGTGCTGACGCCGCACAACAACGTGTTGTACAAATTCCGGAAGTGCACGCGGGAGACGGCAGGCGATTCGACCTTCGAGTCAAGGGGCAAGACACTGTCTCTGGTGGACTACTTCAAGTCAAAGCACGGCATCACGATTCCGGCGAGCGACAAGGTGATCGAGGTGAAGACGGCGGAGGGACGGAAGGTGATCCTGCCGGCCAGCATCTGCTGCTGCGACTACCTGACGCCGGATCAGAAGGCGACGCTGCCGATGACGTGCAGCTTGCGGCCGGCGGCGCGATTCGAAATGGTGAACGGGGCACTGACGTGCTTGGGTGACTCGAAGGCGAAGACGGAGTTGCAGAAGTGGGGGATCGAAATCGACACAAGCACGTTCCTGCGTCACAAGGCGCGCCGCATGGACCCAGTGAAGCTGATTTTGGGAGGAAGCTCGTCGGCGGAGGTGAAGACGGGAGACTTCGGGAGATCGTTGGCGTCGTTCAGGTACGGACAGGCAACCAAGAAGGAGTTCGAGGTGTTCGTGGCTGGTTCTGACGGGCGCACGGTGAGCGACGCTCGCAACCGTTGGGGGAACGTGAAGAGGGAGCTGCAGAAGGTAAACGCACCATTCGGTGCTGGCAATCTCGGCGACGGAGCTCCATCAGGGCGGAATGGGTGGTCGTCACTGCTGGACGGGAAGGGTGTCCGCGAGGGAAACGTCGTGTTCGCAGCCCTGCGCGATGGAGACAAGCACGACTACGCGGACGTGAAGGAGTACTGCATCAAGAACGGAATCGTGTCGCAGTGCCAGAACGTGGCGAAGACGGAGCGAGCGAAGAACATCAACATCATCACCGCCAACTTCGCGAAGCAGGTTTGCCACAAGATGGGTCTGCTTTCGTGGTACAGCGAGCCGGACAAGTCGGTGCCGTACCTGGAAGGGAAGACGGTGATGATTGTCGGCATCGACGTGAACCGCATGGACGCGGAGATGGCTGCAAAGGACAACAAAATGGAGTGCACCCGCAAAGCGTTCGCTGGGTTTGTTGCATGGGTCTACGACCCGAAGCAGTCGGGGGCAGCGCGTTGGAAGCATTACTGCGACGTGCATGCGAAGACGCACAAGGACAGCTTCTACATGGACGAGCCAGGCGACGACCAGAGCCGTGCGCCGTCTCAGTCCGAGCACCAGACATCAGGCGGCGACTTCACCAGCAGTGGAACCAAGATTCGCGACTTCCTCACGTCTGCGGGGCGCGCGTTTATCGCCGCCGGCGTCGCGCAAATTGACGAGATCATCGTTATGAGAGATGGTGGGTCGGCCGGCAACTACGGGGCCATCGAGGAGCTGGAGGCCCGCCAACTGGAAGACGCAGCGCTCACTACCGACGCGTGGAACACGAAACCCGCTACCACGTTCATGATCCTGAACAAGAGGCCGAGCTGCAGATTCCTCGCCGACTCCGAGACGGCTAGCGGACTTTCCATTGGCAACAGCGACGGTCACTTCAACGTGCCGCGTGGTCTGGTTGTCGAATCGCTCACTGACGCCGCCGCGGGCTCCATGCCGACCTTCTGGCTCGTCCCGCACTCGTGCTCCCTCTCCACCGTCATTCCCACCAAGTACATCATCATCAGCCAGCAGCCCAACGACAACGACGAAGTCATCAGCCCCGAAGCTCTTCCGAAGCTCTGCTTCGACCTCGGCTACATGTACCCCAACTGGACCGACGCCGTCAAGGTACTTCTTTTGTACAAGCACCTGCTCTACAGGAGATTCTTGAGGAGGCTGCCTTTTGAGACTTCGGTTTAGTGGCGGGCGTAAGCGTTTCAACAAAAAAAAAAAGACCCGGAATGTTTCCCGTTTTCACATTTCTCCGTCTAACCTCCTACGAAATAAGCACAAGGCAGCCCCTCGAGTATTTTCGCCAGGGTCCGGTGTTTTTAGTCCCTTGAACGCAAGCGACACCGCAGGGAACAGTTGACGAGACTTCTTGAGTTTGTCCTGCTCACGCCCACAGAAAAAGCGAAGAATACGAATGTATCTGTTTTGCCAAGAGCTGCGACTCAATTGCGAGTTCCTCAATCAAAAGCGAAGGACGCGTCAGCGCCTCCGATCACGAAAAGCGCTCTCCTTGCAATCCCCAACCACACCACAGGTTCCGTTCCCGGTTCAATGCGCCAAGAAGCTCGCTGACCTGTACTCGAGGGTATGCTTATTAACGTCTTTGCAGCAGCTCACATACGGGCACAAGCCATACAGGACTCTCGGAAGGCTTCCATGACCCAAAGCTACGCATTTCTTCTCGTTCCAGTTTCTGTGGTTCAACGATAGTTTCTAAAGCGTGAGCGTTCAACATAAAATAAGCACTACTCTACGAGAAAATACATAAAAACGCGGACAACAGACCGGTACGGGCTACAAGGCAACCCCTGCTCAACTTGTAGAACGTGGGGGGCCCAAGATTACACTCCACGAAGAAATGTACTTGGTGTCGGTCACAAACAGTCCCGGATATGGCTAGCCATAACCCATAACGAAAGCATGCACTAAATATACAATCCGTAACCATAAAGCCCTTTCTTGCTCTAAGAGAACCCATTCATGAACGGTCACACGGAGACCCTAAAACCCCGGTATTTCAAGCGAACTTTAACTCTAAAATACCCACTCAACTGACACAGCTTTCCGACCCGGTGGACGTTCATGACTCCATCCGTAGCGGCCCGTTTTACTTGTAGAACGAAAAAGCCAGATGGTGCACAAAAGCAATCGACAAAACGAACTTGAGAAGTCGAAATACCAACCCAGTAGAGTCGCCAGGGGTTTCACTTCTTGCCAATGTCGGGAACTAAAGAAAGAAGAAGAAGCTCGCTCCGGGGGCAGGAGCGCGAATGTTGATCGCAGCACGTACAGCCAAACCATTCATCCCTGCGGCTATCCGTCTCTACGGAATTGTGTTCAGTCCAAGGCCTCACCCACGTCTTGATGCTTTTGTTTGGTAGCTTGGTCGCTGCTGGGCCAGTAAGCCCGTGGCAAAGAAGAACTCAAAAAGAAAATGCCAGAAGATAAGGCTCACAACCAGCTACGCACTCGCCTTTTCTCCTGAAAAAAAAAAAAAAGAAATGCGAAAAGGAAAAAAACGATTTTCGCTGTTTTATTTTGTCGAACGCATCCTGTCCCAAAGCGCCCTCCCCCTTTCCTTTTCCCTTTTGCCGTCGAGATCGCTCACCCATTCTTACTTTACGCGTAGCAGCCTGGGCAGTCGGTGTTACGACTTTTCTCAGGCGCTTTTTTTTCCGAAAACAGCGCAGCGCGGAACGAAAACGCTTGCTCTCCTTTTGCCACTCTCGTCCTACCTGCTCTCTGTTTTTCTTCAAGACGCACAAAAAACCCAGTCACTAATATCTCAGAGCTCAAAGCATCTGCAGAACACGAAAAGCCTCTTGGCAAAATCCCGTTTTCACACTTCTTTTTCTTTTTGTGCTTGGTGAGCGGCGGAGGAGGAGGTTCCATAGGACGTACTCAAATCAGTCTGCAGGAACAACCAGCCCTACGCTGCTGCCGGAGCTCGCTTTCGATGAGGCTGCGCCACTCCTTCCTGCGGTACCTTTTCGCTTGGCTGCGCGGGCGGACGGGATGTTCCGGAAGGTGCTCAAACCAGTATGCGGGAACAAATAAACCGCCCGCCCCCGCTGCCGCTCCCCTACCTCCAAAACCCTTCGAAGTACGAGAACTACCGACCTCCCCTGGCTGTAACTAGATATACGAACAGCCACCTGATAACGAATGCACATACTCATGTGTCACTCTATACACAATGCTTCGGTGTTTCTTTCGGCGGACGAGAAATAATACCGACTAAACCACGGGCCTTTCCTTTTTTGAAACCAATCTCCCGCAAAATCCAGCTTTGTGTACATTTTCTTCGCGGCCTCCTCGTGCACTTCTTACGAAGCAGGCGTGTATTTCCTACAAATATAGGAATAAAGACCACACGACCATGATAGTCTATCAATCACGATCTCAAGTGTCACTATGAGGGCCTTGTGGATTCGGGTGATCTGTGTGATCGTTCGAGTCATCATTTGACTTCGGGTGTGGACTTTGTGATTCTTCGTGATCATTCGAGCCATCTTTTGACTTCTTGTTCCGAGCGCTACTTCTTGTGACGTTCTGTGCGGATACCCTTGACCCGTGCACTGGATCTCCACGAATGCAACAAGAGTTCGACGTTTGGTGTCTCTGGCTGTGATGGCTCGGATGGGTCGTTGTGCCATTTTGCAATTTCTTTGAGTGCCCGTCATGACTTTCACTACTACTAGGTTGTGTTGGTTCCTTGTGAACAATCGTCAGTGCAGCTCTCAACGGCAACTCATACACTTGCCACACAGCTCCCAGCAATGTTTGCAAGACGAAAGGCTTGTTGTGGCGGCACTCAGTGACTACCCAATGTCAAAAGAGCCTCTCGTGTGAATAGCGGAAACATAAAACTTTGCGATTTTCGCTGTCAGCCAAAATTTCACCACGAACGCACGAGCAATACCGGGTGTCTGCTCATCATCTCTACACTGCCCTTGGGCCGTCGCTGAGAACAGCATCCACGTTGCTTCTTTCTCCCCTCTTTCCCTTCCTCACTTCTTCGCTCCCCGGGTTTACATTTTCTGCTCTTGAAACCTTGCACCTGTTACCTCCATCGCTCGCTTCTACACTTTAGAGCTTTCTTTCGTACCAGGTCGGTAGGCGGTCGCTGATCACATGGCGCGCTCTAGGCTTGGCTAAGCCAGTCCACCGAGCCATTCTGATGACGTGACATACCCTGCCAGTCTGAATGAGGAGATATCATCTGACACACGACATCTTACAGACAGGTTTGGGAGAAAAAAGACGGACGAGTTCCCTATCCGCCCGAGGCGGTCTCTTTCGCAAGCAGTGCACAGCGAAACACGGCCTGTCATGATTCATTCGACACGGTTCGAATGGAAAAACGAGTCGCTGGGTCCGACAGCGGTTGCCGCAGGAGAAGGGGTGGGGGAATAAGGGAGCGGGGCGAGGGTGTTCGAGGCGGGCCCAGCCCGTTTGAAGAAGCGACGCCTGCGCCTATGTCGCGCGCTCTCGCGGGTGCGATCCGCCGGTACGGTTCCGGGAGGGTCGGGCAAAGCATAGGCGTTCGCCCCGACTACAGAGACTACTTGCAGCTCGACAAGAAGGTCTTCGGCAGCCCGCACAACACGAAGTCGACGCGAGTCGATCTGAACCAGTTGGAGACGAAGTCGACGGGCGCGGAGACGCCGAAGGTCCGGCTGCAAATGACCCACTTCACTCCGGAGGACGAATTTCGGCAGCAGGAACGCCTCGACCGCAGCGAGGCGAAGCTGCTCAAAACGAGACTCATGATGCTCGAGAGGTCTGCCGGGCTGGCGTCGCTCAGCCGCGCGAGGGCGCTCAAGGCTCATCAGAACCGCCTCAAGTAAGCTTCCCCTCCTTTCTTTGTTTGTAAAGGGTCAACGACAAATCGGATTCTATATAACTGGATTACGACAAAGTGGATTCTTAGGAATCCACTTTGTCGCTTCTGGCAACTGGCGGGGGGAACCTTTCAAAAAAAGTTCTCCTGTGGGAAAGTGACTGTTTCAAGTAGTCATCAGCATGCCTCCGGCCATTAATATTCTAGCTGTAGGTGCAGCGGGACACGCTATCCCTAGAGAATTCTCCGCCGGCTACTCACTCAGGCATGGGCACATGCTTCTATCATGACATTCAAGAAAAATGCAATTCCTATCCGGCCAACCGATATATTCCTGGAGAGCATTCGTTTGCCTTTGTGGAATTCCCACGATGGATCGCAATACTGTACGGTCAGGATTACAGGGCGGGACCGACGAAGTCCGCTTCAAGTGAACAACCTTTCTCGCGTTCCTCCTCCCTTCTATACAAAATCTTCTTCGAAGAAGACTCGACGCTAGCACCAATCGTGCATGCGAAGCAGTGTTTTGCCGAAACAGGAAACTAAGGTTATCCTTCGCAACCTCACCGAAACATCTCGCAGGGCACTCGTTACGAAGAAGCCGAGCACGAAACATCAGATGGCGCACTTCCGCACCATGGAAGAGCGCGTGAAGACGAATCTATTCGAAGGCACCTCGCACGGCGACCTGCTCGCCCAAATGCCGGAGCTCCGGCAGCCAGCCGACTCGGCGAACAACATCAAGGAGTTCCTGGACAGAACGACGCTCAACGCCTCCCGTGAAATGCGCAACACCCAAGGTCTCGGCAGAGCCGGCGCGCGCACGCAGCGGCAAGCCGAAGCGGCCCTTGCGAAGAAGGCAGTGTACACCTCGTTGTTCCGCAGTGACCGCTAGCAGTGAAGCCCCGCCGTTCGTGGCGTATAGTTGGCGACTGTTCCTGTTGCCTCCTCCACGGGCCCTGTTCTGCACAATGTTCCAGAAGAGCATATCGGCGTCAACGTGTTGCGTGTTTGCTTGCGCGCAGACCGTTTCCTTCGCCGCCGGTCTTGTCAGAAACTGTGTTGCTCAACTGGCTGCGGCACGCATCGCACAATTCGTGGCGCTGCATGATGCAGTCGTCTGCGAATGGCGAGCCAAGAGGCACCGATTCGCAGTTCACGAACGACCCGCTGAGGGCCAGCCAGCCTTGGAAGGGGAGACTGTTGCGAAATGGAACCGAAGATTATTGCAACACCGTGTCCGTTAGAAACCTGAAGGTGTATTAACACCTGTAGTAACAATCGTATCGTGTTATACGGTGGACTACCGAAGGTTTCGCCCGTTCTGAAGCCAGAACACGTTGAGTTTCGAGAGAACGCGCTCACATCCTTTTGCTGGCAGCCTCGTTGCATGCTTTTATAGTTCTCCGGTTAGTCCCGAACGTGCAAACCGAAAGACATGCTCGGTCTAGCCAGTCAGAACACTTTGAGCAGGGCTCGCACTCAAAGAATGAAGCAACGGACGACCGGCATCAGCTACTGATATGCGATTTTTATCCTTCGTCTGTGGGGCGAATTGTCCTGATGGATTAGCAGGTTCCAGGTTCTTTTCAGTACTGACAATCTTGCGGATTGTTGTTCAATGTATTGCGCAGGCTAAAAAGACAGCGTGTTTTGGTGGTGGATCAGAATTCCTAACCTGGAAACGACGGCACGCACAAACAAACCGAAGCGCCTGTCTTTTCCCCGTTGACTTGCTCAACAAATGTGCTCCGTTGATCCGGACGTGTTCTTTCAGTGCAAAAGTGTACTAATAGAAAATGAAAACGAGTCTTCGTGGTCAAAAACTGTTTCCCGACGATAGCGCAAAACTCTCGCTTCGAGAGAATGTTCCCTCCTTCTTCGTACATCGCGTGGTGCTCGAGAAGGCATCGGCTCGCAGCTGGATAAGATACAAGGAGTACAAGAAACTATTCCCAACGGAGTCAAGCGACAGAGTGCCTCAGACAATGGTGCAAGAGCGCGGAGACTTACTCATATACGAGCCTTCTCGACGCTTTTTCTGACACAACGCACAGAATCAGAAGAAATGCACGACAAGGTGAATCGCGTCGCCCTTCTGCTTGAAACATGGTTCGGGCCTAGCCATTCATTTGTGTTTTACTGGCGTCAACCGCGGCGTGTAAGTCGTCCAGGACCTCGTCGTCTTCGACTGCGAAGGGCGGATCTGGTGGGACATCAGCGGGCCGCCGGTGAAGAAGGGCATCTCCTCCATCCACTCCACGCGCTGCGTGCAGGGGTCCACCGACGCCCTCCTCGCGAAACGCGGCGGAGGGCGCGGCCGCCTAATGACCCCGCACGCGGGCTTGTATCAAAAAGTTTGTGCTCGAATCTGCAAGCAGCGTTGTGCTGTTACCGCAAACCTGCTCTCTCTCCAAGCTGTAGACGGCGGCCGACGACCTCCCGCACGCCTGAAGGCAAGAAACGTGAGTACCAGTCAAAAACCTCGTTTGGCTGTCCGTCACCACCCCACTCCTCCAAAAGGACCGCGGGCCGGGAGCCGTAGACGGCGGCCGACGACCTCCCGCACGCCTGAAGGCAAGAAACACGTGAGTACCAGTCAAAAACCTCGTTTGGCTGTCCGTCACCACCCCACTCCTCCAAAAGGACCGCGGGCCGGGGGGGGGGCGCAGGACAACCACGCCGAAGAAAAAAGTAGTCGGGACCCCCCTCTCCCTCCCCCCACCCGTAATGCACGGCAGAGCCCAGCCTCGGAAGCCGGAGCTGCTGCAGCTGGCGCTGAAAACCGGGCGCCGCGACTCCGGGCACGCCCTCCCCTTCTAACTCCGGCGCCGGCTTCGGCAGGCGTCCGAACAAGCTGGGGTTAACCCCGCGCCGGCAATGCCCAAACCGGGGCTGGTCGCCGCTGTCGACGGCCTCGGCGCCTTGGCCCCCTCCGCGCGGCGCCCGCAGGCCCGCCCGTGGGTCCGCCGGTCGGTGTTCACGCGCTGGGCGCGCGACGATATCGAAGGGCCGCGGGCGGGCGATGGGGGGACGCCGCCGGCGGCGCCTGCCGCCGAAGCCCGCCGGGGCGGCGGATCCGTGCTGGCGGCTGATGACCTCGAAGCAGGGCCACCGTGCGGAGGGCCGCCGCGGGGCGCGGCGGCCCTGGGTGACATCGCAGCGGCGCTGGCGCGGGGGAAGCGGCCGGTGAGGACGCCGCCGGTGGCCCTCGGCGCCGAAGCGAGCCCGGGTGGGTCGTCGGCGCCCTTCTTCGGATCCGTGCTGGCGCGGGTGCCGGGGCTGCGCGCGGAGGCCGGGCGGGGCGCCGCCGAAGGCGGGATGTTCCCGGACGCGGCGTCCGCGTGGGACCCCGCGCTGTTCGTCGGCGGCCCGCCGGGCGCGCAGCCGCGCCGCCGTCGCGGCCGCGCCGCGACCCCAAAAGGGGCGCGCCCGCCGCCGCCGCCGTCGGACCCACCCCTCGCGTGGGTCTACGCCAGGCCGGCCAAGCCGGCCGACGAAGCGGTGGGGCGGCCGCGGTTTCGGTTGGACCCCCAGCGCTTGCTGGGGTTGTTCGCGCGGCGCGGCGAAGGGGCTCCGGTCGAAGCCGGCGGCGGACGGCTTCTCCCCGACGTCAACGGTACGAACCTCGCCCTGACCCTGTCCAGCTTCGCGGCTTCTCTAGTCCAGCACACCGGTCTTGTGCGTGCAGCCGAAGCTTCCCTGCACCGTTCCGGTCTGTTACAGGCGCCGCAATCCCCGCTGCGACTGCCTTCCGAACACGCCGACGAAGACGAGCGCCCATCCGCCCGCGTGGAACGCCGCAAAGCGCGGCCAACCAACGACGGCAAGCCGACACACCCCGCCGGCCCCCCCACCTCCTTGCGCCCGCCGCCGGGCCACAGCCAGGACCCGCCCCGCGGTGGCCGTCCGTCCGAGTACCCTGCCGCAGGCGGCACGTGGTCTCCCCCCGGGTCGGTGGAGCTGCCGGCGAACGACGCTGGCGAGAAGCGCCCTCCGCCGGACGCTTTTCCGTTGCTCGTCCAGTCGGTGAAAAAACCAGCGTTGTCCGTGGAGGAAAGCGTCTTGCTCATAGATGCGGTTCGGCGGCTGGAACCGACAGGCTTCGACAGCCTGGTAGCACTGCTCTTGGCGGACGTTCGGTCTGTGTGGTTTGAAGCCCTTCGGGAAGCTTCGGTTCCGGGATCAAATGCGAGGACCCGCCGGTCTGTCATACCGTTGTTCGGTCCCGTCCTCCGCACGATCCACCGGTCATGCGGCCCGGCGGAAGCTGTGCGAATGATAGCCGATCTCGAAAACTACTTGTCTCCACCCACGGGTGATTGCGCGTCGCCCTCGTTCGACCTGCCGCCACTGTCGTTAGGCCCGCTCGGCATCCACTTCGTCACATCTCTTCCCCTGCACGACCGCCTCCGCGCACTGACCGTGCTGGCGTCTGCCCGGGAGTCTGACATACCTTTAGGCCACTGCCGTGACACTCTGCACCTTCTCCTGCATAGTCCATTCAGTGGGCTGCCGCCCGAGCTATACCCCACACTCTTCCATACCATTGCCGTCCTTTTCCCTGTGATTAACGACCGCGACCGTTCCGTCCCGGCTCCGGGCACACCGTCCAGACATCCGGATCCACGGACACTCCTGGCCAAAGGTCTGATCGACGGCTCAGGCCTGACCGCCGACAACGTCCACCGCGTCCTGTGGGCGTACCACCGCTTATCCATACCCGTGCCCGAAACCACCGAAGGCCCGGTGCTCGACGCGCTAAGCGGCGCAATGCAGCCCCTGCCCGGTCTGGCCCAGAGCCTGGCGCTCCTGCTGCTGCTTTCGAAGGTTGCCTTCGCGTCCACTTCGCACACTAAACAGCGCACGGCTGTCGCGGCATCATTGTGCCGCCGGGTAGCTGCCGCCGTCCAGCAAGTCTTGTCACGCGAGGCTCAGGACACGGAGCAGATGTCAGCGACACGCGATGGCGCAGGCAAAAGCAATACGGAGAATCAGGCGCCAGATGCCCTGGAAGAAAGCAGTAACGAAGCACGGGCTCGTGTGGACACGGCGACTATCAAGAAGTCCGATCTAGAGTCAAGAGAGACAGGTACTGACGAGTTTGAAACAGAATCTGAGCTGGCAGAGACGGCCACCACGGCTGTCGAGGTGCCCTGCGTTGGTATGGAAAATATGATGCCGAGTGAAGGTACGCAGGACGCGGCGCAGTCAGCATTACGAAACGAAGCACGCGCCCATGCAGCCACCTGTGCTGTCAAGGCGCTCTGTGCTGGTATCCGGCTGTCATGCAAGGACGGTGCGATTGTGCTGCTGAAAGTGCTTGTCGCGAAGTCGTCGGGTGTGTTTCCGGAGGAGGTTGCCGCCTTTGCGCTGGATGCAGAGCACGTGGGCCTCTTCCTCTGGTGCGTCGGCAAGATCGAGACTACCGAGAATCTGTTCAAGCTACCCGTCGGGATTATGCAGAGGGTCCGCGCTGTTCAAACGGTTCTGCAGACTTCGCACCATTGGATCGGCCGTTGCTCGGTCGATACGGCAGTGTTGTCCCTGTGGGCGGCATCTTCGCTGAGGGTAAAGACGTCGCGTCCGCACCGACAGGTTGTGCAAACCATACACGAGCGACAAACGGGGGACGACACGGCAAACCCGCTGACCCCCCACCAACTCGTCACCCTTGCGTGGTCCTTCGCGTCTGTTCGCGCCCCTGCGACAGAACCGTTCCGCTTGTCCGTCGTGCGTCCGCTGACCGGCAGCGCCTTGGAATCTGACGATCTCTGCGTCGCGGCCTGGGCCCTCGTCTCCTTGCGAATCGGCCACGACAACCGCGAGTTTCTGAGCCAGCTGTACTCACAGCTGCTCGGCGACTCGACGACCAAAGTCGTGTCGAAACAGTTCATGCGTGGCTTGCTCCGAAGGGCTGGCGTGCGGGACATTCCTCTCGACGGCGCAGTCGCGGAGTGAAGTGGAAGTTGGTCTTCTCTCTTTGAAACCGCTCCTCCGAGAGACTAAGAGGCAACAAAATGCTGCGAGAACGCATCTCTGCTCGGCTGCTGTGAGTTTGATCGCCGTGCTGGCAGCGTACTACATGAAACTTCCCAAAGCAGGTGAGTTCCGTCAGCGCACAAACAAAAGAAAGCGCAATACTAATTCATGTTAGTGCAGGGCATTCCCCTTAGTGATTTCCTACGTGCCGTCTATCCTGCACACACCATGTCATTCACTTATGGGTGAACCTTGTAACTCGCGAACAGATTTCAAGTCTTGCTGTGCAGTCTTTACGACCGCGTTTGATTCTCGACGTACCATCGACCCTGCACACGTTAAACTTACAGGGCCCCTGGATGGGTACGGCAACATGCATGCTCCTCAACGATGTCTCTCTTCGAAAGGAACGGCTGGGGTCAAGGCGTTCCCTGGTATCGTAGCGATCATCGAATAAGCTCCGTGGCAGGCGAAATTAGGGGGTGTGGAGCAGGAATTTTGAGTTTGTTTTGTGGTGTTCACGCTGTACATGCCTTCGTATCTCCTCTATCTTCAGACCACTGTCGCCTATCAGCGAAGCAGCCAACCAGAGCCCGTTCTCGGCAGCCAAACGAGCAAGCACAGCTGAAGGCCAGCCGAACCCAGGCAGCCCGCCATTCAGAGCGAGCCTCAGCCAGCTTCCAGCCAATCCCGTTAGCCAAGTCAGAGCCTGTCGCCCACCAGCCTCAGCCAGCTTCCAGCCAATCCCGTTAGCCAAGTCAGAGCCTGTCGCCCACCAGCCTCAGCCAGCTTCCAGCCAATCCCGTTAGCCAAGTCAGCCAGAGTCAAAAAGCAGCCACACCAGCAAGCGGCGGGGCTAAGCATCCGCACACCCTTCGCAAATGTTTCGGGTACGAATGGTGAAGACTTTTGGCCGGTCCGCAAAATCCGGCTCAGATTGCATCTCTCGAAACCTCCCGAAGCAAAAGACCCTGCTTCTGAATGGCGGTCGTAACCCGGCAAGCGTTTTGTTGAACGCTTATGCCCGCCACTGAACCCAGATTTACCTGTGTTTCGTGTGGGCTACGGCACATTTTCCTCCTTTGATGTTTTGCGGCGGCAGGTGCTTATACAAAACAATAATTGTAACCTAGTCAAACACCAGGATCGGAGGGCCCGGAGTGCTGGGCGGTGGGATCCCTCGGCCCGAAAGAAGAAAAAAAGAGAAAAAGAGAGAAAAAAAGAAATCACACACCATGGCGAGCTCTTCCCTGCAGCAGCAGCTCGCGAAGCTTGCGGGCGGCCACAGGCATGAAACGCGGCTGCGAAAGGTCGCGAGTTTCTTGTTCAACGACGACGTCGCGCAGGAGGTGAGCGCGGCGCAGTGCCTCAAGATCGGGCAACGCGGGCTCCGCGGGCTCGCCCAGTTGGACAGCCGCTTCAACCATTTCCACGCGACGCTCTTCGACGACGGGTCGCTCGAAACGGACCGAATGACGATGACGCCGTCGGCCGCCGCGATCGTCGACAACGAGCTTGAGCTCTTCCTTTGGCTCCTGTCCCCTCACTTCCTCCTCTCCTGCGCCCACGAGGCGCTCGAATACCTCCTCCGACACTACGAGGTGCACTTGGTCATGCCCGAGTCGGTCCTCCGCATGGCGTTGCCGTACCACGACCACATCTATTTCCCGCGCGTTCTCCAGTTCCTCCCGCTGAGAAACACGCAGTGGGCGTTCTTGGGCCGCTTGCAGCGGGAAGGCGCGACGCTGCACCGCGTCGTGCTCGTCGAGCACATGCTCACCGATTCGATGCTGTTCACGGCCGTCTCGGAGTGGGTCAACCAGGCGTGCGAGCGGGCCGTCGCCCACGTCGCGCTGCTCAACCTGTACTGCGGCGTCGCGCAGGAGATCTGCGGCGCGCTGATGAGCAAAGGCAAGAAGGGCCACGGCAGGTTGTGGTTCGTCTCATCGGTGGCCGGGACCGCCGAAAAGCTGTGCCAAGCGGGCAAGACGGCGGACGAACAGGCCGCCGGCCTCGTGTGCATCGCCATTCTGGCCGCAACGTCCCCCTTGGAAGCAGTCCTCGCGCAGCACTTCTTCCGGATCGTCGCGCTCGCTGCCATCGAGTCGGCTGCGAAGCGGCCGGGACCCCCGGTGGAGTCGACCGTGAAGCTGCTGGCGCTCGTGTCGTGCCACCTGCCGAAGACGGTCGAATTCTCGAAGTCGTTCATCACCAAGCTTCTGCACTTTCGGTGGCACGCGGTCGCGCCCCTGCTGCAGCGGCTGCAGGAGGCGACCGAAGGCTGCCACTTCCTGGCCATCCTGTTCCGCCTCATGATCCGCGATGCGATCGCGACGTCCGGCAGGCGCAGCGACAACTTGAAGACGCTGCTGCAGGCCATGCGGCTGACCCCGGCCCTCGCAAAGGACGCGACGAAGTTCGCCTTCTCCGAGATTTTCGGCGCCGACGGCCCGACCAGCAACGCCGAAAAAGGCGTCGTGGCCGCGTCGGTGCTGCACACCATCGAAGCGTCGTGCCCCGCCGGCTTCGACGCGGGTCTGCAGTCCGCCTTGACAGACGCGACCGACGACGCGCAGAAGGAGAACGTGTTCGCGTGGATGAAGCAGACCTTCCGGGGGACGCAGTACGAAACGATCGCCGACGGAGACGGCAACCAGTGCGCGCTGACCGTCGCCGCGCTGCACCACAGCTCGGCTGTTCGGCGGAGGGCGATCACCGAGATCATGGACCAGTTGCTCGGTTCGAAGCGGGAGGACGGCCGGAAGGCGGAGTTCGTCGCCGTCCGCAAAAACACGGCGGCGTCGCACCTCCTGCACGTCATCAACGTCGAAGAGGACGCTTCGGTCCTGAGCGCGATCTTCACCCACGCCGCCGGCCTCACCGAACTGTACCACCCCCGCGACTTGTCCCCTGTCATAATCGGGCTCCTTTGCCGGACAACTCACCCGAAGCCGGTCCCTTCCGCGCCCTTGGCAGCGGCATGCCTCACCAAGCTATGCCTCCAGCTTGTTCGGTTGCTGTCTGCATCCTCCGATCACGACGCGGAGTCCCTCTCGTCGCTTGCCGCCGACGTCATCCCGGAGCTGACGCACACCGTATACCGCCTCTTGATCCGTCTCTCTCGGAAAGGCACGCCCGCTGCGGACATCGTGGAGGAGACGTTGTCGTCCATAAGCACCGTGTTGCAGTCAGCGAAGGGAGCGAACGAACTTTACGAAGGGCTCCGCGGGATCGGAAAGGTGCTGTCAGTGTACGTCAAGGCAGGCGGGAAAGCCAGAGACCTGGCGTCCGACCGAAAGGTGGACGAAAAGGACACGGCGGCGAACATGAAGACCGCGGCCGACTTCGTTGACGCCGTCAAGCGGCTTGCTGCGCTGGTGAGCAAAGGGGGGCGAAACTGGTTCTTCACGCGGGGAGAGCGGGCGATGAAGAATGCGGTCCGCCTCAGGGAGAAGCCGATGGCCAACGACCTGCTCGTCCGAGAAGCCGACAAAGACGAGCTCCGCCTCGCAGAGTCCACCATGCTCCACTGCCTGAGCATCCTCCTGCCTGGGACCGCCCAAGAACAGGCCGCCCCGCTTACTCCTGTCGTGTCCTTGTTCCTCTCCCACCGAGCCCACGCCAACCTCATCTTCGCCACGATGTCGCCGAAGGAAGCGCCGGTGATCCAGTTCGCGAAGTACGTCCCGCAGCAGTTCTCGGCGACGCTCACCGAGCCGCTGGTGGCTCGGTTCAAGCACGCGTACCTGTACCTGATCCAGACGATCGCAGAAATGCCGGAGCCCCGGCTGGCTCTCGACGCGCCCGACGGCACGCCCGCGGACCTCCTCTGCGACTGCCTGCGGCTGGTCTCGCTCTGCGAGGCGACGGAGAGCAAGCGGCACCGTGCCGTCACGAGGCCGATCGCCGGCCTGCTGCTGCGGCACGTCTCCGGCGTCCGCGCCTTTGCGAACCTGCTCCGCCGGGCGGGTACCGCGGCCGGCGGCGAAGTGCTGCTCTGGCTGAAGACGGGCGCCGCCCACTTCGCGACGCACCCGCCGAAGCAGGAGTACGCGGAGCTCGCCAACGGCTTGCTCGTCGTCCTGGCCGACAGCGCCGCCGCCCTCTCCGGCAACGCGGTCGCCGAGGCTCGCGCGATACTCGCGGGGCTACATGCCGCGGCCCCCGCGCCGCTGCCCGCATTTTTTACGCACGCCGCGCAGGCCCTCAAGGAGAGCTATCCGGCTGTCCCTTTAAAAGACTGCCTCGAGCCGGTCTTCCGTGCGCACCCCGCCGCCTTGAAGGCGGTCTGCGCCGCCGCCGTCGCCGCCGGCGAAGGCCGCGTGGCGACGCTGCTGGACGGCCTCTCCGGCGACCCGAGCCTTGCGCAGGCGTATCTGCCGCTGCTCGGGCAGGTCGCCGACGGCGCGAAGAAGTCGCTCTCCGCCGACGAGGCGCTGCTGACCGCCGCCGCCGTCGGGTCGCTGCGCGCGCTGTGGGCCGCGGCCCCGCCCGCCGGCAAAGCCGGCAAAAAGCCCGCCGAGAAGAAAAAGGCCGGCGCCGCCCCGACCGGCGAGCTGCTGGCCGCGCTCTGCGCGTGCTTCCGCGTCGTCGCGCCCGTCCCCGTGGAGGGGAGGGTCGTCCAGAAGTGGGCGTTTGCCGCGCAGCGCGACGATGACTCGCAGCACCCGCACGCCGAGCCGGCCCCGGGCGCCGTGTCGCTGCCAGACCTGGTTTGCTCCGCGTTGACGACCCCCGACCAGGAACCGGTCGACGGCTTCGCCGAACTGTACACGTCGCTGTCCCAGTCGGACGCCGACCAGTTCCTCGAAGCGCTGCTGGTTCTCACGTCGTCTGGGCACGCCGCGGGGCGGGTGCTCGCCAAGTCGCTGGCTCCGCTCATCGCCGGCGGCGTGCTGGCGCACGCGGCGCAGTTCGCCCTGCGGTGGAGGCCGGACTTGAAGGAAACCGCGCGCACGGGGGCGCAGCTGCAGTTCCCCCGCGTCTCGGAGGGCAACGACAACGGCGGGGCCGTCGAGCTGCTGGCGGGATCGAGTGACTCGGAGAGCGACTCTGAAACCGAACTTCGACCGAACGGCGCCACCAAACGAAAGGCGGTGACCGACCGGAAGTCGAAGAGCAAGCGTGCGAATGACGGAGGAGCGCAAGTCAACGCCGCTGTTGAGTTCTCGCGGGTAGTGGAGATGCTGGTGTTGCTGCACCCGGGTAGCGACCTGGGTCTGGTCAAAGGCCAGGACCCGATCGTCACCGGAGCGTTCGCCTGGCACTGTTTGCGGCACGAAGCGTCGAAGAGCCAGTTGGAAGGGCGGAACGATTACATCATCCGCCTCTTCGTGACCCTCCTGGCCAACAGCGCGTCCGAGGTGGCGCTCTGCGTCCGCCACTGGCAAGAGGCCCACCCGCAGCAGAAACTGGAGCCGTCGATCAAATCCGAGGAACTGATCCCGGGCATCGCCGCGGCGCCGAAGGCGAAGGCGGGCGCCGGCAGCTTCCTGCTCCAGCCCCGCCACGGCCTGCTCCTGGCCGACTTCGACGAGTTGGTGGAGCTCCTGCGGGCCAGCAGCAGCTCGTCGGTCAGGGCCGAGGGCATGCGCGTGTTCCGTTCGTTGCTGTCGGTTTCCCCGGTGAAGGTGTACACGGCGTGCTTGCACTTCGTCATCAAAACTGTCGGCGTTTCGGAGGCCGACGACCTCCTCCACGAGATCCTCACGCACCTCATTCCGGGGCTGCTGTCAAACGAGGAACACGGCTCCCACCTGATCACGCTCATCCACGTCGTCCTCTACTCGTACGCGTCTCGCAGGGGCTCTTCTGAGGCGGCTCTGGACGGATGCCACGACTTGCTTTCGAGGTGCAACGTCCACTATCAGTTGATCGCCCTTTCGAAGTTGCTCAGCTTGACGGTGGCGGACCCGGAGGTTGTGCCCGCGGAGCAGGAAGAGATCCTGCTCCGCGAGCTGGGGCGCCTGCATCCGTCGAATTTGACCGGCGACCAGATTGGGCTGCGGGTTGTGCTCTTCGCCCTCCGACACGTGACCTCCGACGCCTTCATCGAAGCGGTGCTGGACGAGGAGGAGGCGACTGCGGGCTCGGAAGACCCGAGGTACTACGAGAGCTTCACCAACCTCTTCTTGTGCTTGCTGAAGTTGTACCGGCAGCACGGCGGCGGGGAAGAGGACGAGTCGCGCAAGCTGCTCCGCGGTGGAAGCGGGAGCGACGGCATCTCGAGCGAGCGCCTTTCCAACGGGAGCGGGCGGAAGGACAGCGGAGACGACGACGAAGAAGACGAAGAGGGCTCCGACGGCTCGTCTGCGTCGTCCGCGCTCAGCGATGCGAGGGCGAAGGCGTTGACGGCGGCCGGCACCGACGTTCCGGATGCGGACCAGGAGGACCTTTACGACTTGACCCAGGCGACCGCCGTGCACAGAGCGAGGCAGCTTCTTGTGGCGGTCGTCGATGTGATGCCGACGCCCGTTTTCGTCGCCGCCGTCCAAGAACTGCTCTCCGACAAAACCGGCAAGTTGTTGTCCCTCGGCCTCCGCCTCTTCAACAGCAAGCTCGACGCCCTCGGCGAGTCCATTACCGACGAGGACTCGCTCGCTTTCATCACGATGCTTCCCGAACTCAAAGACGTTCTCGACGCCGCCGAGATGCCGTCCGACGCGGAAGACCCCGAGGCGGCTCTGGCGGAGACCGCGCTGCCGATCCAAAGCGCGCTGTGGACCTTGGAGATCCTTTCGAGGCACCTTGCACCTCTGCACCCGAAGTCATTCACGCACTTCCTCCCGTCGCTGCAGCAGCTTCTCGCCTCGCTGGTGCCCCTTGTCCGCCTCAAGTCGCCCGCGGCGTGTGCCATCGCCAGCTCCGCCGTCCTCACCCTCGGCCACATCTGCCACGAAATCGAGGCGCTGACCCTCGAGCACCTCCCCGTCGTCATGCCCGTGCTTCTCGACGTCAGCGAAACGGCGGCTGCCGCCGCCGCCGTCGGCGCCCTTTCCAAGCCCAGCAAGTGCCTGAAGCTCCTCGTCGACAGCTGCTGCGCAGCGGCGGCGAAGATCCTCCGGCGCATTGCCCGCTTCCTGTCCCCGTACTTCGGCAGGCTGGCGCGCATGGCAACCTCGAAGGGGGCCGCCCACACCTCGCATACCTACGCCGAGAAGCTGCTGAACACGCTTCTCGAAGTCGGCGACTCCCGTTTGCTCTTCGAGTCACTCACCGAGGTATGTCTTATTGAACCATGCACCTTCTCTTTACGAAACCTCGAGGCCGAGGAAATATCCACACGAAACGCAGGTGAACCTGGGTTAGTGCCGGTTGTACGCGTTCGCCCAAGGGTCCAACTTTTATGATTGCATTGTTCCGTCTAGAAAGCACCAGGCGTGCCCTCCCTCGAGTATACCTGTCAATTCCTGCAAAGAACTGCGAGCTGCGAGCTTGGTTCTTTTGGAAATGCAGAATCAGAGATTCGAGAGAGGATCGGCGGGGTGACCGCAGCCGTACATCCTTGCTTCTGCCGTGTTCGAAATTTGTCAGAGCACACGAGAACAGCAACGCCTACCTCCGCATAACCTCAAAGAAAGAAGGCGGATAGAAACACTGTACCTACCCACCCCTTAGTGTCGCCTACCTAAAGGCACCTTTTCCTAAAAGGCGACACGAACACGGGAAGCCGTGGGTGAGGATGAGACATTCTCCATGCAAATTAGGGAACCCCATTGAGAACCGTCGTCCCGTGTTAGTGTCGCCTCGCGTTTTCAGGCAAAAAGGCGACACTGACAAGGGCTAAACGGAGGCGACACTAACACGGGGGGGGGGGGGTAGGTATCTGGAGAAACCCTTACTGGATCTTGCGTCCGGTTCAATTGTAAATTTCTGCTTCAAACGTGCCTATCCACACACAGACTCTTTCGTCGACGACGTCCGAAGACTGCTCTCACCCCATGCTTTGGAACGCCGTGGCGACCCTCCTGAAAAGCGGCCGGAGCATTGCGGTATGTTGCTTGTTTTTTAGAGTTAACGTTTTTTGTTATAATTTCGAAAAGTCGCCAAGGGCACAAGAAGTGGACGGGTTCCTGAGTTCCACCGAACACAATAACTGCGGAAGTCAGAAACTTAGAAACTTAAAAACGAGGTTGCGATGTGTGGAGTCATCGAGGCCTTTGAGAATAGCGGAGGGCACTTTTTGGAGTCAGCTGCCAAGTACTACCAAATCCAACGAAACGAAATGCCACGGAGCAGATATACGAGTGGGTTCGGCGCGCAGATCACAGAAGTCGCAGGCCTTCTGTCTTTGGTCTCTTGGTTTCTCTTATTTTACCTACTCGCAACACCCGCAGGTTCTGCCGACGATGGAGCGTGTCATGAAGGTCCTCCTTCCGTGCTTCAAAACGTACACCGCAAATGGTCTCGCGCAGCTGCCGGTACTGAAGGCAATGGGTGACGCGTTTACTGCGCTCGCACTGAAGCTTGACTCGAAGCGGCTGATTGCTTGCCTTGGAGCGGTATGCGCTGTATTCTTCAAGCTCCCCCCTCAACCAGTTGCCGTCAAGGTCGCAGTATATGTCATCACAACGGGCCGAACGATGATCTCCCGCGAGGACTCGCCCGCCAGCCAGGATACCACGATCTGCACCCACGGCGCCATCGCCCACCGTGCCAAAGCGGTCCGACTTGCGGCCGCCGTAGAAGTACGTGAGGAAGTGAGGAGACCGGAAACTCGTTGAGAGGTGGTCCCTGCACACACACTCTCTTATTTTGTGCGGCATTGAGTCCCAGAACGGGACGCTGTCTCGCCCTCCCTAATTGTCTGAGCTTGCACCCCAGCCCAGCTGGATGCGTGGGCCTAGTGCGACCTTGCATGCGGACTCATTCATCACGGCTATCGTAACGTTAAAGGCCGCGTTGTGTTGTGGAACATCTGAGGGCCTTCCTTGGAGGCTTCCGGAATTGCAGTACACGAAAGAGCAAAGGGCGCAATTGACACTGAGTTAGACTGCAGTACTTTGTGTGTGTTAGATGTAAGATGCTACTTCTGATGCGTGGACACATTGAACCAAGCCAATTCAATTCACGCAGATCGAACAACCCGTGTTTGCCTACGACCGGGCGACTCCGTCGCTTGGTGAGCAGCGGCAAATGCTGGCGTTCATCGTGATCGTCCTCCGGCTGCGGGCGACCCTCGAGTCGTTGTTTTCGGGCATCTTCAAGACGTTCCTGCCGCAGCTGTGCGAGATGCTCGAGGTGCTGATGCAGGGATCGGCCAGCGATTCGACGATCGCGAGCACCACCACCATCTTGACCCTGCAGCTCTTCAAACGCAGCATCGACGACGACGCCGAACAGGTACCGCCCTTTTTCCCGCCGAGCGTCCGACCCTGCTACCTTCTCCTGCGACCCTTTGATTCAGTGTGTCGGGTATATATGGCCCACCATCTCCCGCTGGCAGGGCTATTCATTCATGCTAGACCAACCAAAACGAACAGATCATTGCAAGCTCCAGCGAGATGTGCTCGCTGGTGACCACAACGGTTGTCAACCAGCTGACGAACCAAGACGTGCTGGAGAGAGACCTGATGTTCGACGACAAAGAGGTGGTGCCCGCCGTAAACGGCTACGCCGACAGCTGCAACGAGCTCGTGCGGCCGATCCTGGTGCGCCTGTGCATCGACTGCGAGGACCGGTCGTTGTGGAGCAAGGTGCAGAACGCGCTGCTGCAGGCCTACCGGCGCACGAGGAAGGCCCCTGTCCGCCACGCGATCCTCTCCGTCGTCAAGGCGCTGTACGTCGAAGTCGGCGAAGAGTACGCGGCGGCCGTCGTCGCGGAGCTGCTGCAGCCGCTGTCGGAAGCCCTCGACGACGACGACGTGGCTGTCAGCAAGCTTGCGGTTGACATCGTCAAGGTCTGCTCGCAGTTGACCGGCGAGGACATTGCGAGCTACTTGCGCTGATCAGGATCCAACCCGCTCCCTCCGTCCACCCTACACACACTGGTTGACCCAGATCCACAGTTGACGAGGCCCGCGGTGGACCGAATCCACAGTCGATAAGGTCCACTCAGGTGGTCAGGTCCACAGCGAGAGGTCGTGACAGTTTAGCACGATCTGCTTCAAGAACGACGGGAATCGACTTGTGGGACCTTTTCCCCCTCTACTGCGTCTGCGTCATGAGCAGACCGAGAAGCTCGCAGGGGACGTGACGTTGAGCACACCCGGCTCAATGAAACTCTGTTCCAAGCACTTTATCCGTCGTTCCATACGCACTCTCCTTATATACCGTCAAAAGGGGCCGCGCTCAACATCGTGGCGAAATAAATACGGCCGAAAATAGCGGAGCAAGGTGGACCCATCGACTTATTCCGAGGGCGTGTGCCGCAACCCAGTTCATCCCCCAGCGCGGCACTCGCCCTCTTCCGACATCCGAAAAATCAGTCGGCAACCCCAACCATCGTTCACCTCTCAACTCGAACGGAGCCACAGCCGCCGGCTCTACAGAGTCACTGCCGGAATCTGCCCTCCAACAACCCAACCAACTGATTCATCGGCAGACTGTCAAAACTGAACGACTTTCGCAGCCAGAAGGCGATCGTGTTTAGTAGAGCTGGCGGCATTGACCCCCCCTCTTCATCCTTCTACCCTGGCCCAGGAAAAAACAGAAGTTCGAAAGCCAGCATGCTCGTCAATTTCGGCTGATCGTCAGCACCACAAACCGAGACCCAGTTTCTTCCCCAGTTATTGCGTGGCACGGGGGTCCTGCGCGTGGGACGTGTGCAATTCGCATCCCCCCCGACGCTAAAAATGAGGAGCGGGGGTCGTTATCCCTGTGTGAGTCCCACCGCTGGTTTGCCGCCGGTTAACCGCGGGCAGTCCCACGAGCATCGTATTTTGTATCATTTACTGCGCATGCCATTTTCTTTCACCGTATTTCACGTATATATAGGTTCAGCCATGCATCGACTGCTATTTGCTATCTGATAATTGTGGGGTGAGTGGTCTCCGCTAGCGCGCTCTCTCATTTACTCTTCCAGTTGACACGGCACCGACTGCCGATAGGGGAGAAGCACCCTTCCCTGACCCATTTCCAAACGATCTATCGCCCGACCTTTCTTCAAGGAAACCCTGCGCATACGTATCATTCCCGCAGGTAGATTAGAAGGTCAGACATTGCTTTATTTGCCATTTTATTTCCTCCCCCCCCTATGACACGTCACACGATCACAAGTTAAAAAAGGAATCGTCGGTAACGCAAATAAGGAAGAAGACGAAAAGAGAAAATAAAAAAAAAAAAACAGCGAGTCACAACCTAAACATTACTCTTCGCGGATTCTCAGTCTTGCTTGCACTTTTTTATCTTTCATTTTTCAAGTTCTTTTCACTGAACGGAGACGTTGACCACCACCCCCGCGTCCTGAAGTCGCACGCAGGCCGCTGTCAGTCGCGTCACGCGAACTGCCTCTGATTCTTCCGCGCTTTCTGCTCACACCGCGGGCAACGGGGCAGGGTCCGGTTGCGCGAGTCACGGACTTTTTGTCTCAAGCCGCGCGGCGATCGACTTGTCCGGGCCACGCGTTCCGGATGGAAGGGCGTGTCACATTCATCGACCGCGATTCGCCGTCCCGATATTCGCCGGCAGTGCTCTTGGCGCGTGGCTTTTGCGACCATCTTCGCTCATTTGACCTTGCGCGCATGGCGTGCGCGCCTTGTTGTCGTCTTTTGGCGTCGCCGCTTCGACCTGCTCTTCGCACCCTTTTGCACGCGACAACGGTGCGATTTACATCGGGCTCTGGATGTTTAAAGGTGCAGGGCGTCTCGGCTATGCCGGAATTGGTCTGGAGGTCCCCCTCCACCACCGGGGTTTTACACCCCCCCCCCCCCCCAATCCGACCGAAATCAGCCGACAAACTGCGCGAATTCGGTGGGAATGGGCTAGCGGGAAGCCAAGAGAATGTCCAGCGAGCAAGCATGATGCTTGCGAACACGCTTTCCGACGTTCGGAGATCTTCCCCAACATGCTTTGGCGACCTTTTCTTCGTACGCGTTGGCGGTGCGAGCTTTTACCCCCCCATGTCCCCACCCTTCCTTTCCTGCTATGCACTCCGCGCCACTTCTGCTTTTCATCACTGTTTTAAGAAGAAGTAAATTCTGCGAAGGCGGGGGGGGGGGGGGGGGGGAACTGAGGAAAAGAAAAAAAGAGATCAGAACCCCCTCCTCTTCCTCCTCCTCTTGTCACAGATTAGCCCCCCCCCCCCCAAATGAGAGAGAAAAAAAACGGGGGTCCGCGCCTTTCAATTTCTTCCCTCCTCTTGCCTTCCGATCATGCTGCTCTCAAAATGCTCCCTTTGGCCTTTCTTCAGAGACGAACCGAGAGCGAGGCGTAGAAACGAAACATGTGAAGCATCCTCGTGTTGTGGTAGCCGGTGGACCAGGCTTCGTGGGGGCCTGGTGAACCACCTGATCACTATGGGCACAAACCTTTTGCGACCGTGATTGGACAGTCGGGATCGCCGGGGGCGGGTCTCCATGAAGAAGAGAAAAGTAGAGCAAGACCTGCCCCTGCGCCTGCTGTCTCCGGCTGCTTCGGCAGGCGACGCATACTACTAGCCCCCGCAAGAAGCCGAGGCCGCAGCAGCCGCCTTCGAACGAGAGGCGCACATCAAAGGTGGACAGTCAACGAACCCAGCCGAAGCGGAGCCGCGGAGACGAGCAGGTGGAAGCAAGGCACATAGGGGAGTCGAGATCTCGGGCGGGGACAGCCCGCGAGGGAGAAAAGGAAGTGCGCCGAATCATCTGGTGATTCCTCGAGCTCGTCGTCAAACTGCACATCGGACGTGAAGCGCGCGCCCGGAGACAAACAGTCCGCGGGGCAAGATGCGACTGAAGCATGGCACGACGCGTGCAAAGAGATAGTCTGTTGCGGCTTGTGCAGTCTATCGTCACAGATTGTTGCTGCACATCAAGTTCAAACTACTACTACTACTATTACTAATAGAAACATCGCGCCTATTCTTTTTTTTTGTATAAGCACCTGCTAATACTTGAGGAGGCTGCCAGCTGCAAAAGATCAAAGGAGGTAAATGTGCTGTAGCCCACACGAAACACAGGCGAAACTGGGTTCAGTGGCGGGCGTAAGCGTTCAACAAAAATTAATATATAGCGAAGAACAAATCAGATCGTGCTTGTATTGTATTATTGGCCCCTCTACCTCTATTCCCTCCCTTCCATTCGGAGTCAAAGCAGCCACGTCGAGTATTTTATTAGCTCAGCGAACCCCACGCAGAGTATAAAGGTGGGGGACCGGGAATAGGGCCAGGTACAATGGCGCGCATCGGCATGCAAATGCTGGCCAGCAAGCTGTACCGAAACGGCAAGGAAGACTGCATGCCCACCGAAGAGCTGAGCAAGCTCGAGACGACGAGGGTGCAGGAGGAGACCGACACGCTGCGGGCGGAGAACGACCTGCTCGAGGAGGAGTTCGAGTGCTTCCGACGGTACTACAAAAGACAAGACCAGCACTTGGCGGCCGGACGGGAGATGGGAACCGACTACGGCGATGACTACGTGGCCAGCTACGGGTTGGAGCAGTTTATGGACACGTCGCCGTCGACGGGCGCTGCGCAGAAGTCGAGGCACAAGGGGCATCCGAAGGGGAGGCGGCAGTCTTCGTCGCTGAAGGACGCGACGCTGAGCCTCGACGACAAGCAGCACATCGTCAACTCGGAGGTGGACTGCTTCAAGAAGGACCGAGAGAAGGAGGAAAAGGAGATGGAACGGTCACTCGAGATGATCCGAGCGTGCATGGAGGAGGCGGAAGTGCGCATCGCGGAGACCAGGAAGGACTCCTTCGACTTCAACCGCGAGATCGGAGAGGCGCAGGTCGTCGCCGAGAAGCTCCTGCGCTACTACGACGAGAAGCTGAAGGAAAAAGAGCGCCACACCGCGAAGCTCCGGGGCAAGCACGCGGCCCTGAAGACGCAGATCCACAAACACGAGCACCAGCTCAAGCAGCGAGAGGACATGGGAGAGGTTCTGGCCCCGATCGACTTCGACCAGCTCAAAATCGAGAACCAGCAGTTTCTTGAGCGTATCGAGCAGAAAAACAAGGAGTTGGTCAAGCTCAAGCTCACCACGGGGAACACTGTGCAAACCATGAACACGCTCACAGAGCGGCTCAACAAGTACACCCAGGAGCAGACCGTCTTGAAGAAAGACATCGCGCACAAACAAAACCACCTCGAGACACTCCAGAAGAGCATTCAGCAGGTCGTCCAGGAGCGGGAAGGCGCCGAGAGAAAGAACGCGTCGCTGCGCTTGCAGCACGAAGCTGTCAAGGTGCCGAAGGTCGAGGATTACATCCAGCAGAAGGCCGAGGTATCCCTACCCTTTTCTTTGGAGTACAATGCTGAGGCAGGGGTCTTTAAAAGTTTGGGTGGTGGAACCAGTGCTGATACTAAGCCTGAGACCCAAAACGAAGTTGCTAACCCTGGGTGGGGGTGGGTCCCCCCCCCCCCCCCTCCCTCCTGCCAAAAAAAAATTTTCTTTTCTTGGTCGCTGCTGAGGAAACCACCTCAGAGCGGTCACCACCCTGCTGCACACAGGCCCTGCAGGAGGGGGGGGGGGGGGTGTTGGGGGGGGGGTACCCACCCCCTCGTTGCCGTCCGGCTGACAACGATGCCGAGTTTAGGGGCCTTAGCATCAGCACTGGGTGGAGCGGAAAACCCGGTGTCGGCCAAAAACCCGGTGTGAGGTCAAAACTTTTTTGAATAAGCACCTGCATTGTAGGAAATGCTTGAGGAGACTGCCAGTTGCGATAGATCAAAGGAGGTAAATGTGCTGTAGCCCACACGAAACACAGGTAAATCTGGGTTTAGTGGCGGGCGTAAGCGTTCAACAAAAATGCCGAAGCAACTCGACAGGTCGGGCGCGGTGAGTTGGGTGAAGAGGGTGGTTGGGACTGATGTCCCGTCCCTTTTTTCCTTCACCGCCAACAACCGCCGTCTCTCGACGGTGTTGAAGGTCGCCCGCGAGGTCGAGGGGAAATTTTCGAGACTGGAGGTCCTATGAACATGCAATGTGAATAGCCTCTATTCGAGCCAACCCCACTTTTCTTGCAACAATTATGAGAGTGTATTGTTTTTGGACTAGATACTAGCGCGAAGCTAGCTTTTTTTGTATAAGCACCTGCTTTGTAGGAAATACTTGAGGAGGCTGCCAGCTGCAAAAGATCAAAGGAGGTAAATGTGCTGTAGCCCACACGAAACACAGGTGAATCTGGGTTTAGTGGCGGGCGTAAGCGTTCAACAAAAATGCCGAAGCAACTCGACAGGTCGGGCGCGGTGAGTTGGGTGAAGAGGGTGGTCGGGACTGATGTCCCGTCCCTTCTTTCATTCACCGCAAACAACCGCCGACTCGCGGCGGTACTCAAGGTCGCGCGCGACGTCGAGGGGACCGCGGAGGCGGGGCTGAGGCGCCTTCTGGGCGCCTTGGGGTACACGGACGAGGAGGCCCCCCCCGAAGGCGTGGCCCAGTGGGTCCTCGCGTGGCTGGCGGTCGCGTCGGCTCCGTCCGCCACCGCGGACGAGTTCGCGGACCTGCTCCGCTCGTCTCCGAAGGCCACGCCCCCGCCGCAGACGCCGGGGCACATGCCGCTCCCCGCGACCGTTTCTCCCGCTGACGACTCGACCACCGCTGCATTGTTCGGCCCATCTCCCCCAGCCGCGCGACGTGTCTCTTTCGCCGAGAGCGACGATCCCCTCAGCCCAGATGACGACGATCTGAGGGAATGCAACTCCGCCGGGGGCGGCCGGGACGACCACGCGTCGGACATAGGCCGGCTGCAGCGTCAGATCGACCGCCTCACCGAGTTGGTGATGGCGGCCCTCCCAACGCGCACCTCGCCACCCGTCCGGCCTTCGCCCGCCCCTGAGGCAGCACCTGAGGCGGCACCCGCGGGCTCCCGTCCCGTTCCGCCCACGTCGGTGGGCACATGCCCCGGTCCAGTGCTGCATCAGCTTCCGGCGTTCACGAGACCACTCCCGCCGCCTCCGCCCCTCGTTGACGTTTCTCGCCTTCCGCGGGCTGTCCTGTTGCCGGACAATCCTCGCAACCTTCCGCAAGCCGTCGTGGGCGGTCCTCTGCCAGTGGGCTATCGCTGCCCGCCAGCCGCATCCTGCCACCAGCCGTACGCCGAGCCCCGCCAGCCCTACGCCAGCCATCCACTTCCGGATTTTCCGGAGGACCCGTCTTCGCTGGGGGGAGGCGGGTCGGTCCAGGGCTCCCACACGCTTCTCTCTCCCGGACCAGAGCTACTCGACCCCGAGCTCTGGGTGAGCCTCTCTCCCGTCGAGAGGTCTCTCGCGCTCGTCCACATCCGCGGCTTCTTCGCGGATATACTCGACGCCGTCCCGAGCATCGCCAACGACGCAGGACACCTGCTCAGCCACGCAACGTCCATCATGCGTCTGATGGACGACTCCTCCGACCCCGACGCCCTGGTAGAGCTGGGGAGGGACACCATCCACCGCATGATGGTCCTCAAGACGGCCTTGAAGGCCGGCTGGTCGTTGGCCGCCGGCCTCCAACACCGCCACCAGCACGAGGCCGGGTTCCCTCCGTATCTTCGGAACGCCTTTCAGGCCCTGCAGAAAGCCGAGGAACAGCCCGCCCCCAAGCCGTCCAGGAAGCGCAGCCCGAAGTCCCGCACCCAACACCCGGGCGAAGCTCACCCCGACTCCCAGCACCCTCAGCGAGCAACCTCAGCCAAGGGGAGGGCCAGGCAGTAGGTGCCTTGGACCGTTTCCCACCTCCTGTGGCGGGGCGACGCGGACGTCCTCTCCTGTCGGAGCCCCCGCTCTCCCCCGGCGAGCGGGAACGTCTTGTCCGGTCCGCGAACACGTACATTGGGGATGCCCTGGCGCTGTCCACGCGTCGCGGGATCCACTCCGTGTATCGCCGTTTTCTGGAGTTCCGGCGCCACTGGGAAGCGGTGTCCGACGATCCCCTCGACGTCCCGACGGCGCTGGTCCTGTTTGTGACTCGGCTGCTGGCCCGCGGGGATATCTGCGCAGCTTCTGCGGTGCAGTACGTCGTGAACGTTCAGTCGGCCGAGAAGCGTTTGGGGCGACCTGTCGACAGCCAGCTCGTCAGGGATTTTGTCAGGTCTCTGAAGCGGGCGGGCGCGATGAAGCCATCGAAGCAGGCCGTCCCGGTGACGAAGGACGAACTGCATCATGCTGTTCGTTTGGAGTCGGATCCCGGCGTGCGGGTTGCGTTGGCCTTGGCATGGCAGGGGGCTGCGCGCGTGGACGACGTCCTGACGAGGAAGGCCGAGCACATCACCGAGGGTGCCGGTTTCTGGGCGGTAAACTGGGTGGGCTCGAAGTCGGATCCTTTCCGCCTAGGTCAGGTTACGGGCGTGATTCTTCCGCCAGCTCAGGACCAGGAACTTCGCTCGCTGCTGTCTCAGACGCCGCCCGGCCGCCTCCTGTTTCCAGACATCCCTTTTCGGCGAGTTGTGTCCGCGCTGAAGCGCGCCAACCTCTCCCTCACGGGCCATTCCCTCCGGCGGGGTGCCCTGTTCCACCTGTTGAGAAGCGGGGTCGACCTGCGAGTGATTCAGAGCGTGTCGCGTCACACGACGCTGAGTGCTCTGATGCGGTACCTTCCGGAAGCGGAGGTTCCGCTCGTCCGGAACACCGCGGAGGCGTCGGCGAGTCTCCTATAGCCTTTCGCCTCGAACCCCCCTTCCCGTTCAAGCTACCGAAGAGGAAAGTCCCCGACCCGCTGGCGGCGATTTATCCAGGGCCGGGGAGGATCCCTGACGTGGAGCTACCGCCCTCTACGTTCACCCCGTTTGTTGGTGTCGCGTACGGAGGCGATCTCCTTGTCAACAACTCTACGCCCCCCCCGTCGCAAAGCAGAAGAGGAGAGGACCTCGCGCCCATCTCGTCGTCATTCATGAACCTTGACAGGTTGTCAGCTTTGGACAGCCAGGGTTTGCTGCGTGGCGTGCTGGATGTGATTCGCTCTTGGGAGTCCTTCCGTTCTGCCCTACTCCCGGGAGCGGAGGAAGCGCTGACAGAAAGAGGGTTCACGCGGACGACGTCAAGGCGCATGCTTCGTCATCTCCCGGATCTGGTTAAGTATGGAGTGACGGAGCTTGCTTCGAGCCCGTCAAAGGTCGTCCTCCCTGCCTTCACTGTCGACAAGAAGAGCGGGGGGCAACGATTCGTATGTGACGGGCGGAAGCTCAACGCGATCATGGCGCGTCCGCCTCCGATGCTGCTTCCTTCCGTGCACGAAGTCATCGACCGCGTCCTGGCCTCGTCCGTGGTTTTTCTCGCAGACGCCAGGAGCTATTTCTATCAGTTCCGGCTGGACGCGAGAATCCGCCCATTTTTTGGCATGCACTTGGCCGGACCGCGGGGCCATTTCGTGAAGGCTCAGCTCGTGGCCATGTGCATGGGCTGGAGCTGGGCTCCGGCGATAGCGCAGAGGGCCTCTCGAGTACTCCTGCCGGAGTCTGACGGTCTGCCCTGGGTCGACAACTTCGTCGTCGTTGGGGATTCGTTGGGAGAAGCAACTTCGCGGTTTGACTCTTTTTTGCAGCGCTGCAAGAGCGTCAACTGCGAGCTCAACGAAAACGACGAGCAGTTTGGAATACCGCTCAGGGAGTTCGACCTTCTGGGCCTCCACTTTGACCTTTCCCATTCGAACCGCCCCGCTCGATACAGAATGGCGGACGCATGGGTGACGAAGTTACTTGGCTCTGCCGAACTCACCAGAGTTAAACGCGGAGGGGCGTCACCCCGCGAGTTTTACCGGGTGTTTGGGGCTTTGGTCTGGTTTGCCTACACCACGCATTTCCAGCTGGCCTACGCCCGGTGTTCACTGTCCTTCCTGCAGAGGCTGGCCTCATCCCTGGTGGAGCCAGCTGACTGGGACATCTCCAGGACGGTTCCGCCCTCGACCGTGCGTGAGGTGGAGCACCTCACCTCCCTCGTCGAAGACAACCGCTGGGTCAGTCGTTCGAAGTCGATCTCCTCATCGGTGACTCTCTGGACAGACGCCTCATCATCATGGTGGGCCGCAGTCCTGGAGGGCGAACCTGAGCGGATATCGCAGGGCCCGTTCTTGAAGTTGAGACACACTCACATCTTTTTAAAGGAGTTGTTTGCGGTCCTTAGGGGCATAAACCTGACCGCAAGGTTTCACACGAATACGCGCATGAGACTCATGGTTGACAACCTTCCGGCTGTCCAGTGTCTCGTCAAGGGGCACTCGAAGAACTTTGCAGCAAATGTCCTTTTGGCGAGGATTTTTGATGCTGCGCGGGCGGCCGGCCTTGTCATCAGTGCCGAGTGGGTACCGACTGATAAACAGAGAGCCGACCCGTACACCCGCGGGGTGCTAGCCAGAGAGGACGACACGCCAGAGGGCGTCTGGTCGCCTCAAGCGGAGGACCTTGCTCCGCCTTCAGATTTGGTGTAGCCACTGCGTGGTCCCTGGGGGTCCTGATGCGTAAGCGTTCAACAAAAAAGACCCATTTTGTAGTTGTATTGTTTCTCCCCCTCTAGCCTCCTTCGAAGTAAGCACAAGGCAGCCCCTCGAGTATTTTTGTATAAGCACCTGCTTTGTAGGAAATACTTGAGGAGGCTGCCAGCTGCAAAAGATCAAAGGAGGTAAATGTGCTGTAGCCCACACGAAACACAGGTGAATCTGGGTTTAGTGGCGGGCGTAAGCGTTCAACAAAAATGCCGAAGCAACTCGACAGGTCGGGCGCGGTGAGTTGGGTGAAGAGGGTGGTCGGGACTGATGTCCCGTCCCTTCTTTCATTCACCGCAAACAACCGCCGACTCGCGGCCGGTCTTCAGGCCGGTTCGTACCCTGCTGAAGACACTTTTCGGGTCGAAAATCATTTTCGGGGTTTGTGGTGTTCGGAGTCTAATGTGCCCAAAATTTGCGATTCTTTGCAGAGTTTCTCAATGTGTCGCGGTCTTTGGGTTATCCCGGGTGCAGGCTGGGAAAACGGAGTCGGGGGGGGTCCGGGGGGGTCTCCCCCCCGGGTACTGGCGCCGAATTTGCCGTCACAGGCCAATCTTAGCATCACTCGAACTTCGCCCGAACACCAGAACTTAGCTTCGCCCAAACTTAGCTTCACCCGAACTTTGCTTCACCAGAACATTGCCCCGCCCGAACTTAGCTTCGCCCGAACTTTACTGTTTCCCGAACTTTGACTGCTGCCTCCAGTCTCGCCCTGCGCCGGTCTTTAGCCGAGCGCACGTACTTTTATTTGTATAGGCACCTGCTTCGTAGGAATTACTTGAGGAGGCTGCCAGCTGCAAAAGATCAAAGGAGGTAAGTGTGCTGTAGCCCACACGAAACACAGGTGAATCTGGGTTCAGTGGCGGGTGTAAGCGTTCAACACCCACTTTGTAGTTGTATTATTTCTCCCCCTCTAGCCTCCCTTTCGAAGTAAGCACAAGGCAGCCCCTCGAGTGTTTCCGTCACTGGGCATTGAGCAGCAGGGGACTATTTAAGACAAAAATCTACGCTCCAAACTGCGGGTTTGTGGAATCACAGCATTCAGCGGTAGTTACTCCCACCCCTACTGCAGTCCCTACCCGCACAGTAGGCTGTGTTGACTGCTCCGGCGAAAACTTAAACAAAAATGCGGCTGATCGCCTGATATGATGAACTGCATGCCGCACGGAGGAAGAACCAACCGACCCACCTGACGAGGACATGACGAAGCGGGTGGTCAATGTTGGCGCTAGCATTGCGGGGGATTCAGTCTTGTGTAATCCGCGAGTGTTCTGGATCGCGACGGGATGTAGCTGATGTTCAGCCGGCTGCTGGACGAGGCCGAGCTCTTTTTTGTTTATCAGTGTCAGCAGCTGCATCGCATCCTGACGGAGGGTGTAGCTCCGGCGTACGCAACCTAAGACAGCCTTGTTGTCACAAAGCAGGGTGATGTCCACGCACGACTGACTACTCCGCATGTCGGAGCACCGGGCAGCGAGGCAGCTCCAGACCGCAGCTGGGCAAGGCGCGGCGGAGTCCCAAAACGCGCTGTCGGTAGACGAACGGCCGGAAGCCAGGGTGGACATCCACTACGAACTGTTCCATGGCCGGCTTGACCGAACAGCGGTAAGCGCCCATCCTGTCCACCCGGGACATCCTGAAGCATGTGGCGTACGGGAGCACAGATTCGGCCTTGAGCTCGCCGGCCATCATCTTCCGGTTCACCCACATGAGGTAAGCCTCCTCGTCGGACAAAGCAGGGTAAGCGACGGGCCTCCACTGCGAACCTCTGAGCGCGGCTCGCCACCGACAGCATGGCCAGGGGTGCTCTTGTAGCAATTCTGTAACGCGAGGAGTAGTGACTCCTGGTCCGTCCGGAACCGATCTTGATCGGGGCACGCGGAGTCCTTTTTCCGAGGTCGTGACCTCTCTGCCAACTCTTTCCACAAACCCTTTGAAGGCAGGCCGGTGGGAACGGAAGCGCTCGCCGCAGTTCCCTTGCGCGGCCTCTTCAAGGAGTGCTCGAGTGCTCCCTCCTTTCGTCTATCTGGTCCGCCTTTTTTGAGAGGTCGGCCATGGCCTTTTGCGCGTGGACCAGTGCCGGCTTCGTGAAGTCGGTGTAGTCCAGAGACGCGAACCGGGTCTCCCACTACGATCCCGTTTGCATGCAACTACTTCGCCTCCAGGCGGCATGATGTGATGGTTCACCTGGGCGGCGTCCGGTACACCAAGGGCATTAGGGAAATGAGGGTTCCAAAGTGGAGTTTGCGTTCATGGCGTTCCCTCGGGAGCGCCGCTTTCAGGCAGTGGCCAGACGCCACAATCGACTTTTTTCTCTACTAAGTTTCCCCCCCTCTTTTTTTGACACAGCGGGTTTCCCGGTGTCTGACACCGAACACCGGGGTTTTTTGAAGTTCTCTGTGCTGAGGGCATACAGTGGTAGGACTAAGCGCCCGCGTGCTACGTGTCACGGGGGCATGCGATGGGGGGATCATTTTGTGCTTGTAGTGTTTCCCGCCCCTTTGGCCTCTGTCGAAACGCCCCCGTCGGGAAAGGCGCCAGAAATTACGTAAGCGGCGGCGTTAAGCAGGAATCATTTTCTTCGTCGGCTCGCCCCGCGGATGATGGCGGTTTTCGAGGCTAGCTGGCTGCAGCAGGCTTCTCCACACGGACGCTTTGCCGAAAGAGTACGCAGAAGAGCACAGATCGACCTCGTGTGTTCAAGCCCCGGCATGCAAGGGTTGTCTAGTACAACATAACCCGCAGCGAATAGCTTTCTCAAGAACTTCGCCCCAGGACTTCGGGCATCTTTTAAGAAAAGGGTACCGGGCTACAGGAAGCCGAGGCACACACATGCATTGCCAAGGAATTGCCCCAAAGCACCAAAGGGGTCGTCACGCCCACGTCAACGAAATATCACCCACAGCTCTACGAATTAGAGAAGGCGGTTCGCAACTGGACGCGAAAAATGGAGATCGCTGAAGGGCAGAAGAACGTCATCGTCCAGCAGCTGAAGATGCTGAAGCGGACCGAGACGGTTGTTGGGGCGTCAACGCCGACGCTCATCTCAGCAGCGGCCACCGTCTGACGTCTGGTTGAGATCGCGTCTGCGTCTTGATTCATCACGAACCCGGCAGCATTGCGGTTGAGAGCTCATACGTGGCGCTTTGCACTCGTGTATCGCAGGCTTTCCCCCCACATTTTGTGCGGCTCCTCTCAAACCCAGCTCCCTGTATCCACGCGGCCAACAACAGGGCTGGCGTGTTTCCGCGGCGAGTGCCGGGGGAAACTGAAAACCCAGAGCTCGAAGTAATGGCCATGCGCGCTTTCCTGTGTTCTTTCGCGTTGTTGATGACAAGCCGCGCACAAAGAGTGAGGCGCCTTCGGCTTGTTTTCGTTCGCGAGCAACCACGAAGTGGCTGGTTCACTCCGAAGTTTGCCTCAGGATAGCTAACACCAAAACAGGAGTTGAAAGCGAATGATTGGAGGCATTGGGGAAATCGCTTCCTCGACCATTTTCTCAAGCTTTAAATGGCGTGAGCTCGGGGTCACTCCACTGAACCCTGACGTAGAATCCTGGGTCTAAGCGGGCCACTTCTGGTGAGCAGCACTGGCGACGTGGGATGTCCGGAGCCTCGGCCGCTTGGCAGCGGCGGCCATTCGAAACTGGGTGCTTTGACCGAAGGTGTCTCTCGTCGCAAACGGGTAAAGCTCATTCTCTCCGGTTTAGGCGCGTGCGCCGTCAGCCTTCACAAGGCGTGTTTTTTATGTCGACTATGCCGCTCCTTATCCGGTCTGTTCGTTTGTATCTGTCTGCAATCAGCAAAAAAAAAAGAAAACGAAAAAGCTGTTGAAACCAATCCCGAAAGAGCTGAAGGAGCCCGAAAAAAGAAGGATATGGGAAGTTCCGCGCTGTTTCTCTTTCTTTTCATCAAGGTGGCTCGCGCACAACTCGCAGAATGGCTCTACTTGGCTTGCACAAGAGTAGCTGGATACTGGTTGCAACGTTGCGAGTCAACGTGCTTTTGCTTCGAACATGCACAGTTTCGCATTGCATGGAGGAAAAAGAAAAAAAGGTTGCAATTCCGTTTGAATGGCGGAGAGTAGTTCTACCTACTTCTGCACACTCCAGAACAATTGCACGAAGACTAGAGCCAAACTTCAACGAGCCAGACGACGAGACCTCTGTTCAACCAGCGAGAGAAGTCGTAAGTGCAGTTGAATGTGACGCTCGTGCTGTTTGCCGGAAACCCGAGCCTGCAGGATTTACACCACCCCCAGAAAGAAAAGTTCAAGAAGCAAATAGCCGCAGAATTCTTCGGGGCCACGGAAGCCCAGCGAGTTCTGCCGAGCGCGGCAAGCAACCCCCCGCGCCGCTCGGCGTGCTTGCTTCCGGGTGCGCGGAGGGTCCGCAAGAAAAAAAAAAAAAATACTCGAGGGGCTGCCTTGTGCTTACTTCGAAGGAGGCTAGAGGGGGAGAAACAATACAACTACAAAATGGGTCTTTTTTGTTGAACGCTTACGCCCGCCACTAAACCCAGATTCACCTGTGTTTCGTGTGGGCTACAGCACATTTACCTCCTTTGATCTTTTGCAGCTGGCAGCCTCCTCAAGTATTTCCTACAAAGCAGGTGCTTATACAAAAAAAAAAAAGTAAGCAAGCCAAGTAAACAAAAGCGCCAGACATCAGAACGACGAAGAATTTCCGACCGCGCAAAAAGGGAAAACCCTGCCACAAAGAGAAATCGACTGCCTTCGGGCGGGCAGTGGGCTGCCGTCGGGGAGGTTTGTTTGTGCGCGCCGGGGGATCGTTTTCCCACTTGTATTTACCCTGTTGCATATTCAAGTAAGGAGTTCTGATCAACCACCTAAACACGCGTGCCTACGTCTTTTTAGCCTGCACAATACATTGAAGGGCAACACGCAAGACTGTTGGTACTATAAAAAGACTGAGCGAGCTTCGCGCCCGAGAAAAAGCACGAAGAAGGCGGAAAGATGTTCAGCCAGTCCGAGCGCATCCTGTTGAAAGACGCGAACCGGCAGCGGTTCTCGAATCCGGAGGCCCGCCTCTGCCCGGGGATGGGCGCGACGCCGATCACCCCTGGGCCGTCGTACTACGTTCCGGTGCTGCCCCGGCAGACCACGAAGCGGCACTTGTTCCCGCGCGAGCCGAGGCGGCCGCTGAACGGCGGCGAGCTCGCAAAGAATTAGTATGGCGCTTTTTTTGCTTTTTGTCGGGTGTGAGCACCTGCTTTGCAGGAAATACTTGAGGAGAGACTGCCAGTTGCGAAATCTCCAACTCCCAACTACCACCAGAACCACCGAAGGCCGACCAGCAGCAGTTGCAACCGTCGTGGGTTGCACCACGACGGAAGCGCGCCGAGAGTGACCCATCTGGTGTAGCGAAAGAAGGCATATTGCAGTCCTCATCAGCATGCCGATGACTCCCCACTATCGCAACAATATTCCAATCTCGAAGGAGATAAATGGGCTGTAGCCCACACGATACACAGGTAAATCTGGGTTTAGTGGCGGGCGCAAGCGTTCAGTTCGCAATGAGTACAAGGCAGTCCCTCGAGTATTTCACCGGCTTTGTAAGTTTCAGCGTTGTACGCTGCCAACTACCATTTATTAGTACCAACGCTGCATTATTAACACAAAAATACAACCCGTAGCCATATACCCCTTTCTTGCTCCGAGAACCCATTCATGAACGGTCACACGGACGGCGACCCTAAACCCCGGAATCTCACGCGAATAAACTCTAAAAAAAAACAGCCCCGGTCCCGGCTGGTACGAGGCGGCGGCCGGCTTCGCGGAGCAGGCCCGCTGCGCGTCGCCGCAGGCGCGCCACAAAGAGAAGAAGGTGAAGGAGGGAATTGCCGGCGAGGAAGGGGACCGGGCCAGCCGGGCGTTCGCCGACAAGTCGGAGAGGCTCAAGAGCGTGCAGATGGCGACCCTCGCGAACCAGTGCTTCGAGCACGTCCAGCCGGAGGAGGGGCAGAAGAAGAAGGACAAAAAATCCGGCAAGCGAGAGGACTCGCTCACCGGCATCGTGCCCGGCGGAGCCGGGATCCCCCCCTTCGACTCGAACTCTCACAGCGCGGCGAAGCAGTCGCTGTCCGGTCCAGCCTCCAAACTGCCCTCCGCGGACGGTGGGGGGCAACACGTGCAGTCGTCGGTTTACGGGGGCAGCGGAAGTTGCGACTTTGCGAATACGACTTCGTCTGCGTTGTGGCGGGCCCGTGGGGGCAAGCCCGCGTCCCACTTCGCGAATTTGAACCTGTCGGGCAGGAACCTCGGGCAGAATTTGGACGGGAGGTCGTTCGACTCCATCCGATGCAGCCCGGCGCCCGGGACGTACACGGCGGTGGTCGCGTGTACGGTCAAGGGGGGCACGTTCCCCAGGGTCCCTCGCGACAAGGCGCTGGTCGCGATGAGCGAGGTGCCGGGGCCGGGCACGTACTCGTCGTCCTCGGTCGTCACGCGGCTCCCGATCCAGTTCCCGGCGACGCCGCGGAACCTGGGCCGCATCGTCTGCGGGACCGACTTGAAGCTCCAGCGGCGGCTGCCCGGACCGGCGTCGTATTATCCCTACAGTGAGACCACGGTGTAGGCTCCGGGGAATCAGCCTCGCGCGGTTGTTTCCTAGCTCTTCGCGTTTCCAAGAGCCATTTGTTTTGCCGCAGTCAGGTGACCACGATGGTCGTTGTCGGTGTCGGTTGCTTGCCAAGCCCGCATATTCTCTTCTCTTGGCTGCTCCAGAACTCCTCCCGGAAAACACGTTCTCCGAAATAAGAGGAGTTGACTGCAGGCAGCCCTCGGTGACCGTGCTTGAAACCCAAGCCAAAGTCTCCTCCTCTCCCTGGCTTTCTTCCCGCAATGGTTTTGCCCGTGACGAGCTACGAACAGCTGCCTGACAAAGCAGGCTCACGCCGCTGTCCTGTTCTGTGCAGACAGCCGACCAAGGCGGGTGTTGAGCATATCTTTCCAGTCCCAGCACGTTCTTGCACTCCCTCCCCCGACACTGTCTGCGGAGCTGTCCTGCAGGTCTTGCAGCACAGTGTCGTAATATTGCACCACCGCCAACGAATTCCCGGTTGGAGGAAGCCGGTACGATATATCTTACAAGCAATAGGGAAAAGGCCCGTCCATCTATGGTTGGTGGCTGTATCTCCTTTACACTGCTCATCGCCAATGTGCACGTGACGTCGGACTTGCGCACTTTTCCAAGTGCAGCGATTGTGGGTCGTCATTCATCTTTGCTTCGCCTTTTGTCACACACGAACCAAACCTATGGACGGGAACGGAAAAGCCGAATCTTCCAGCCACAGCTACTTGCCACAGCAGTCTCCTTGTTCATGAATGCCAAAAACTCGCCCTGTCTGCGGGAGTCCGAAGGATTAGGCCATCTTCTTTTTTTATCGCGTCGTTCGTTATGTTCCTGCTAGAAAAGGCCGCACCAGGCCTGCGTTCCAGCTCCTTCCGAGAGCGCAAAGCAAAACCACCTGCGGCAGCACTCCACACCCTGCCTCCACACACCTTCGTTTTGCAGCACCCACCCACCAGGCTCGCACGCCCGCGAGGGAGAAGAAAGAAAGGGGAAGCAAAAGCCACCCGTACACGGACGAGAAAACAAAGGAACCCAGAAAAGGGCCAGAGCCCCCCCACCACACCCCCACCCCCTCGGCCGCCGCTCGTCGCGCGGGTAGTCCAAGGCGATGCCGACCAAGACGGCGACAAAAGACGCGAAGAGCGCGGACGAGAAGATGGAGAAGGAGAAGGACGACATGCTCGCCGAAGAGGACGAGGAGGAGAAGCTACCGGACCCCGTATGCCCGCCGACCGAAGTGTTCCTGCACAGCTTGCCGCTGCTGAGCACCGTCGACCACTACACGCGGCTGACCGCAAACACCAGAACCGGGAAGCGCGTTGTCGGTATCCTGCTGGGACACAACGTCAACGGCAAAGTGCACTGCACCAACTCCTTCGCAATTCCGTTCGAGGAGGACCCGAAAAACCAGTCCATTTGGTACCTTGACCACCACTACCTCGAGAACATGTTTTCGATGTTCAAGAAGGTCAACACGAAGGAGGCCATCGTCGGCTGGTACAGCACGGGGCCGAAGCTGAAGGTGAACGACATGGAGATCAACCAAGTCGTCGCGCGGTACTGCGTGCACCCCATTTACATCATCATCCGCGTGACTGACGACAGGAGCGAAGGTCTCCCTTGCACGGTACGCACCCTTCTTGTACCTGTGAAACCTATCGAAGAACTCCTGCCATCAGTGTAGAGCCATACTGCCCTGGCGCTCGCTTGGTAATGCAGTCTACAAGACACGTGAGCACACTCAAGGTTCTTCGCCCGCGGACCCCCTAAAAAGAGGGGTTGGCTCCGTTGTGCGCACAAGGGAGCCGCGTCTCTTTTTGGATGTGACTACGTTGCATTCTCCCATTGTTGCGTTAGTGCCGTCACCGGATCTTCCGCTGAGTGTTGGACATCGAGTGTCCCCGAGCGTACTAAATACCCACGCACACACGCACCACAGGCCTACAAAGCGATCGAGGAGATTGAAAATGAGGCGACGGGGCCGAAAATGACCTTCGCGCACTTGCACACGACGCTCCGCTGCTCCGCAATGGAAGAAGTCGGCGTCGTGCACCTGCTCCGGGACATCCAAGATTACACCGTCTCATCGCTCGCTACGCAGGTATGTGTCGAACTGGCCCAAGTGCTGCCCTTATCTAGTGAAGTGGCAACTAGTTCAGCGCCCGAATCCAAGCAATGTTTCTCAGCAAGAGGAAAGCAATAGTCGTACCAAGGTTGCTGTAGGTGAGCCTGCAGCAGGATCATTACCGAAGATTTTCAATTCTGGATGGAATGAGGAAGGCTCCTCAGAGTGACGTTCGGCTTGGAGGGTTTTCGAAAACCGGGCGCGTGTCGTCGTCTCCAAGGCTCCGCATCTGTACGACCACCCGTCGCGTGAGGGATTGTTTGAACACCGTCGAGACAGCCCCGGAAAGACAGCCTTAGGCTTTCCTTTCCCCACCCGCAGAGGCTCTAGGATTCGGATTCTAAACGAGCTTTTCACTCGAAACCCCCGACAACACAGGTCAAAGAGAAGATCAGCAGCTTGCGAGCGATCGAGTCGAAGCTGCAAGAAATAAGAGACTACATGGAGCTCGTGGCTGACGACAAACTGCCCCTCAACCACAACATTTTGTATGTTAACCGTTCTAATTGGCCCTGCCCTCTCGCACCGCGAACACAACACACCAGTCACTCAGCCTTGAAGCAAAGCGTACGAACGAAAACGAAGACCAGTGTCGTTCAGGCTCAGGTGCACGGCGAAACATTGACAGAAGAGAGGAAAGGTCTTGTGCCGCGAGGGGAGGGCTCAAACCTGCGCGAACAACACTCTCGGCTCATTCCCCGCCCATACCTCAGCTACATATTAGAGAGAGAGGGAGAGAAAGAGCGAGCGTGTGAACTGCGTCTTCTTGAACAGAAGTTCGATAGTTCCTGGACGTGGCCGCATCGAAGCCAAATCCAGCAAAATCAGCGACTTGGGCATAACCAATGTCGACATCTGCTCGCTCTGCAGCGTACCGATGTTTCTGTCCACCAAACTCGAGGCCACATGGCGGCCATGGGGTAGGTGTTGCTATCTTGTGAAACGGACGTCCTGGCTGTGGCGAACGAGCAGGCTCACATTCCTGGCAGCGGTTGGGTCAAGGTTGGCACACGGTAGTTTGGCACAACAGTCCTGAGACTCACTCTTGCCGGCTCTAAAAACCTCAAACCAATGTAGGTACACCGTGCAAGACATCTTCAACACGCTGCCTTCTCTGCACCACATCCGGCAAAGCACAGCGATCGCACAAGAAGTCAACGACCAAACGATGGTTACATACTTGGGCTCCCTTCTCCGCAGCGTTGTGGCTCTGCACAACTTGATCCTCAACAAGTTCGAAGTAAAGCGTCTCAAAGAGCAGCAAGAAGAGGCCGCCAAGAAAAAGCTGGAGGAGCAGGCCAAGAAGGAAAAGGAAGAAAAGGAGGAGAAGGAAGCGAAAGAGAAGGAGGCCGAAGAGAAGAAGGCGGAGGCGGAAAAGAAACCGGCGTCCTAGTTCCCCGTGAGAGACACGAGGACGGGAAGGAGAGCCACACGCGTGCACTTGAACAGTAGAAAGGCAGAGTCCCGCGTGTCCATTCCGTTCTTGCCGCGCAGCCAGAGTCCAATTCGCACTCACCTGTTGCACCATCTAGTTGGCAGTTCGAATGGCTGAGGAAAACATTGTCCACGCGCCTGTGTCGCAGCAGACGTCTGTCTTGCTTCATCTGCTGCCCAGTTCTTTTGGCATGCGGCGAATGGCCAACGCGCATACACCGGCCGTGCGCAAAGGCAGCAATGCCTCAACGACAATGGGTAGACACCTCGATAACCATCCGTGAGGGGAAAACGTGCGTTACATACGTCGGAGAGACCTTGTGCGGGCAGAGGCCTGTTGTGCCCATTGCTCGGCGCTGCTGGTGTAGGGTGCGCCAGCCCGCCCCACTTTGATAGAGCCCAAAAACCGGCATGATGATGAAGTGCACCCCGAGAGCCCAGAGGGTAGGACAGACCAGGGAAACAAATGCAGGTAGTTTGATGCGGATGCTTTGGTGATATGCCTGTTGGTTGGCTTGCTGCTTTCGAGGTCACACGAAATTGCAAGATCGTAGTTGGTACTACAGCCTTGGCTACGATCATCCCTCCAAACGGCTTGACGGGTGTCGGCGGACTTCATGCGGACGATAACGACATCCCTCTGCGTGCCCACCAGAATTGTTTCTGCAGCACACACAGCTGAAAAAAGGCACATGGAGGAAACAACCGAAACCCTTTTCTAGCGCACTCGCATTCGTCTTCGATAGGGGACGGTCCTTCGGTCCCATCCATCCTTCCCTAGCGACTCCGTTCCATGGTCCCTTTTTCTTCGTCTCCCGGGCATCGGGGAACTAGTTCCTCTTTTTCTTTCTCCTTTTTTTTTTTTTTACTTTTTGTTTTTGTCTTGACTTTCTTTCTTATGCTATCCTTTGTTTTTTTTCGCTGTTCTAACTCTAGAAGAACCAACACGGGCAAAGATTCGAACACAAAGGAGCGGGGGGTATGAGCGAAGACTGGCACAGTTCCTCACCAGCCGCCGAGGGGGGGACAATACCGTTCTGGACCAACTGCGCGTGGGGACAGGGAAAGCATCCCTCTCTCAGGCGACACTGCGTTCGGCGACTTTTCAAACAATGTGAACGCCAACGATCTTACTATGGCGCCCGACATAGTTTCTTCAGATCGGACGGGGCTATGATTCCATTGTACAGCTGCTTTTTTGTCAAGTCTTTTGTGTCGATCCAATGCAATTTGTCACGAACAAGAACCGATCGATGCCCCTCATCCTCGCTCCCGTCAGACGAAGAAAACAGGTTGAAGGAAGTGCGGCACGAACGAAGCAGCTGAAGGCTCCCGGGAGATACGGGTGGGCCCCGGGCGGGGGGCTCCCTCTCAAAAAGAGAGAGCGAGAAAGGCGGCATCTGCAGCAGCCCTGCTCCCTCCCCGCGTGGCCGTCCGTCGCCCTTTTTCTTCCTTTTCCAGTTTTTTCTTCTGTTGCTTCTCGTTCTTTTTTTTTCTGCCTCCTTACATTAAGACTCGTCCTAAGAAAAGCAAACCCTTTTGCTTGAGTGGTACTCTCTATACGTTTTTTCCCCAACCGCGAAAGACTTTTCAACCCAGCTCGTTGAACGTGAAAACGAACGTGCAATTTCCATGTACTTGCGACGGTTTTGTGCGGAAGATAGATTCACCTGACGAGCTCTTGGCCGCAAGCAGTCGCCTATCGTAAGTTTGACGCATCCTGTCTGGTTGACCGTGTCTGCACCTCAAAAACAATAACCAACAATACTCACCCTTAAGAACACGCAGAGCACAAAGGATATCTTCCCATAATATTATTGCCAAAGGTCACCCGGAGACTTTGAAACCCCGGAGTTTCCAGCAAACTTTCACTCTAAAAGCAACGAGCTTCTAAGTTCTCGTCAGGGGAACGATCGTGGGACGCTTTGAAGACCACGCTGGCAAGAAGGGGGCACGAAAAAAACGAGAACGAAAGCACACCGCTGATTCACCCCCCGAAGCACAGTGGATGCCTGCTGTATTTGTGTGGACTGAAGGAGGGACTTGGTGCGTCTGTCACACGATTCCACAGGCAAGTCCTGCGGGAGGAGAACACCGCATAGAGCACAGTTACCCGCATGCGGGATAGTCAGTGCGGGTTTAGGTCTGGGTTCAGATTGAAGGTGCTGTGAGCGGCGCTCTCGGGTGCTGCCCGCGGCTCCCGATTTCTTCCGGGCCTTCTTGCAGGTTGTGCCTGCAATGAAGTGTCAGCTTGGAACTGTTACGACGAAGAGGAATCCAACTGGTTAATCAAGCTACAGCATTTCGCCTCTTCACAGCAGTGACGAGTGGAATGTGACTTCTGCCCAGTGCCCTGAATGTCAACGATGTGAGGGGGAAATGCCTTGCATCTATCAGTACCGATCCACGGTGCGGAAGCATGCCCAACCCGTATAGGCACAGGCACTCGGCGGGGGGAACACACACAAAAAGGAACGAAAAGCACACCGCCCGCCACCGACGCCAATGGATGCCTGCAGCACAATCGACAGCGGCAGCACGTGCAACTGGAGCCAAGCGCGGGCCGCCATGTCGCGGCAGCTGCGGCGGCTGGTGAAGTGCCCAGACTGCAAAAAAGCGTTCCGCAACTCGGAGGCTCTATCTCGGCACCGTGTGACGCACACCAACGCGAAGGCCAAAGCAGCGGCGTTGAAAAACTCGAAAAAGCGGCCGCGGTTCGAGTGCCAACGATGCGGGAAGTCCTTCGAACAACAGCTGAGTCTCGAACTACACGTCAAGGACACCAACCACTCCCTTGACAACCCGAGCAACGCCCTGACGGACTACCCTGAAATGACCGAACCGGAACCTGATGACGCCACTACAGACGGCTTCAAAACCATTACCGAAGCAGACTTGCGGCTCATCGATTCCATGCACAACATGTCCCCTGCTTCCACTCTTGACGGCGACACCGTCACGGACTGCTCGTCCTTCGTTTGCATCAGCCGCGGGGGCCCTGCTGATCCGAAGCTGAAAGCGTCTCCGAAGCGCATGGCTTCCGTCCCGAAGTCCTCGCAAAACTCCGAGACATCAACCAACGCTTCTTCTTTTGTTTTGTGCTGAGCAGGGCCGGCTCCGCTCGGCGGGTGAGCTTCTCGACGCAAGATGACTTGCCAAACCATTTGGGATCTTCACCCGACTGGGCGCTCGAAAACAGCTTTCGGGTTTTCCCGCATCGCAACATGAGAGTGAACCAACTACGAGTTCGTGTACAGATTCGACAGCGCTGCAGGCTGCTGGTACGCTCTGGGATACCTTCCGATGAGCCAGCACTCCCAACCGAAGCGCTCTGGTACAGAGATAGCAAACATGGCTCGAAATGCCCACCGCGGAAGACCAATACGGCAGAGCACTGCCCTGGTCTCGCCGCACTGGGAGCATCGCTGCGCCACCGAATCATGCTGGCACGCGGAGCTGCGCAGTGTGAGCTGGAATTCGGCAAAGGTGCATCCGATGCTGCTTCAGCTATCCAGTCGTGTGAATCGTGTCGAGCCAAGAGCTCATCTTTGAGCTTGTAGCTTGGGACACTCCGAAGATCGCGGTGTTGCTGCATACACGCCTACCGCAGCTTGCATCATGATAGATCGAGCCAACGACCACGTTGCTGCAGCCAGGGAGAAGATGTCCCTGGCACACAGGAATTGGCGGCCGTTACTCAGTATCTTGCCTGCGCAGCTTCGGGTGACCCCGGCACCGACAGGCAGTGATTCCCTTTTCAACCACCATTTATGCTGTGATCCAACCACCAAGGACAAACACAAACTGAGGGCAAACCCAGGAAGATTGTTCACGTTGCTCACACCAATTAGCCATTGCCAGTTGACGAACGGTGTTGTTCGACGCCTCCGTCCGCTGCTAAAGCAGGTGCCTCAACCCACGCGTTTTCTAATCCCCGCCGCCCTTCGTGAGAAAAAGCAAAGCATACAACCACACCTCTTTTTTTTTCTGTCTGTTCTGCCGAGGGCTGCGTCCCAATGCTTCTTACCCTCGCTCCCTCTCTTTGCAGGTTGTGCCATACTTCTTCGTGGGCTCGTCCCACCCCCGGTACGTTCTGTACACCGATGGACTCCAGCCATAGAAGGTGGAGTAAAAAAGAGGTTGTGTGGAAAATACTCGAGGGGCTGCCTTGTGCTTACTTCGAAGGAGGCTAGAGGGGGAGAAACAATACAACTACAAACCTTCAATTTTTGTTGAACGCTTACGCCCGCCACTAAACCCAGATTCACCTGTGTTTCGTGTGGGCTACAGCACATTTACCTCCTTTGATCTTTTGCAGCTGGCAGCCTCCTCAAGTATTTCCTACAAAGCAGGTGCTTATACAAAAAATATATCTGTGTTTACAGAGCACCGACAAGGAAATTAATGAATGCAGTACATTTGTACTGAAGGGAACATTTCTGGAATTACGTTTGCACGTGAAAAGCGGAACGGACCCGCAAACCCGCAAACCCGGCTAAGAAATGCGAGTTGAAGCTCAGTTCAGGAAAACAACAATCCCACCGAGGTTTGTACCCTGAAAATACGAACAACGAAAAGTATTTCGCCTTATCGGTGCGAGCCCCAACTACGGAAATGTTCCCATGCCATGCGTCAGCCCATAATGTCGTCGTCCCCTGTTGGGTAGCACCTCTGTCCCGCATGCACCCACGTCTTTCCGACACCTTCGGCTTCAACTTTGGGTTTGAGAGTTTTCTGCGGCCCGGCCATACAGGCAGGTACGGAAGAAAAAGCTCCCCGGGATCAACGCAGAAGGAGTCGGCCGTGTTTTGCCTTGTCTATTACTTCTTTTTCTTCCAGCCCTACGCTTGCGCAGAGGTCAATCGAATTGACTCCAGACTCCACTGATTTATTTGCGAAGCCCCGGCGACAGGAGCGTCGGCTGTTACTTTCTCCCTCGCATTTTTACACTTTCCTCCGCACCCCCCTCTCAGGATTACTTCCTCGCAGCTCTGTCCTTTCTGATACTAAAACCAGAAGAAAAGCCAGGCACCGGGATCTTCCTGACGAGCACGCGACCCGGTGAACATAATCAAGAGTCGAAGATTAGCGTCGAAACTTCCTGGCTTTTCACGCCGCAGCAGAACGACCACACCCTACCCGAACCCAAGCACCCTCTAAACGCGTTAGGGGACTTCACAAGGTTTCACAACGGAGTGACACAACACCCGAAACGAGTCGCACTCTTTTACTTTTCTCAACCCCCCGCCATACCCAAGCCTCTACGGTCAACCGGAGACTTTAAAATACCGACCTTCTAATCCACAAATAACGCTAAAACCACGGGTGTCGGACAACTCCACCGTGCTTCCGAGTCATTTGTGATCACGTGGCTGCTGTCTTGGTTTAGTCAACGGGAAGTCACCGATCCTGCTGATAAGTCTCATACTTGCTGTGCCCGCAGAGACTCAAGTTCCAGGCTGAAAAACAAGGACCGAAGCACGAAGCAGATGAGAACATGCTATTCCAAGCACGTTCTTCCTTCCTGTCCCCCGTTTCCTGATTACCCAACAGGTGTCCCCGAGACAGATTCCCCTGTGCTCAAGTAGCACGGGTGGTCCTGACTGTGACGAGCTGCGAACAGCCTGGCACCGCCACCACCAGCCCCACACCGCTGTCCTGTCTGCAGACTCTCACGTTCCGCGCTGAAAATGGTCCGCCTTACGTGCCCGTGGCGAAGGACCGAAACACGGCGCAGACCGGACCAGCGCGGTGTCGAGCACTTTTTCATTCCAAGCGCGTTCTTGCAATCCCCCCTCCCCGTCCGCTTCCCCCCCGACTCCCCAGACCGCCACCAGTTTGGTACCTCAACCATTGGTGCTGCACACGGCAACCCCATGCCCACTGTGCTCTGCAGAGTTTACTTCGCAGATTGCCACCGTAAAAAGAAGACAAGTCAGTGCTGCCAAGCGAGTCGCAGTCACAATCAGGGCGAGTGCCCTGAGTTTTTTAACTGATTGCTCAGACACGGTTGTAGGGGCCTTCTCCCCGTGACGGATTCGCCTGTGCTCTAGTAGCACGGGTGGCCCTGGCTGTGACGAGCTACGAACAGCCGCCTGACAAACCAGACTCACACCGCAGTCCTGCCTGCAGACACTCAGGTTCCGCGCTGATGATGGTCCGCCTTATGTGTCCGTGGCTTAAAGGACCGAAACACGGCGCAGACGGGACCAGTGCGGTGTTGAGCACATACCCATTCCAAGCACGTTCTTGCAATCTCCCCGTCCGCTTCCCGATTACCCCACAGCCAACCCTGACTCCCCAGACCGCCACCCGTAAAAACCTGCCAACGGTCGACCTCAAAGTAGAAGAAAAAAGACAACACACAATTTATACTTCCTCCCCTGGAGCAACGCCTTGCTCAGCTCCAGGACGACCGACGAAGAAGAAATGCACGAGAAAACTGGCTCCTTTCCGCTTCTAGAGGTTTTTTTCTAAGCCACGGCATGATTCAGCTTCAAACCAAAAGAGGAAACCATCTCACATCCGCAGTCGTTTGTCTGCAGTTTGGCTTACGTGCCCAACGGAAACGAATGTTAGACGTTCTGAGTCCCAGCTAGTCAACCAGGAAGACCACGAAAACCGTGGACAAGCTTTCCTGAGTTTGAGTTCGAGAATGGCGCGGATACTCGGATGGAGTACTTGCCTCTTCCCGGTGGTGGGCTTTGACCTCCTTCGAGGTCGATCAAGCACCAATTCAAGTATTTCCCTACAATCTCAGGCAGTTCGATTTCTGCTAGGACTGCGGACAACTGAAGACACGAAGTCCGCCAGATCAAGTCGAGGCCGGGAGGGTTGGATAAGAGGGGGGGGGGGGGGACGAGAACTGTGGAGGGGTGCATGGCAGCCCTTCCTGCAGCGCTACTGCGCGGCGGCGGCGGGGCCACGGCGGACTTTCAACGCAGGTTGTCCGCGTCGGTGGCAAGCTGTGCAGGGCACCAGCCGGCCCTGGCGAAGCAGGCGGGACAGCCCGGAGGGCACCACCCAACGGTGAAGCTCCGCTGCGAAGGCGAGTCGCTCGACGTCCGTTCCTTGTCGCCCATCATCGAAGCGGCGGAGTGGCTCGGCGTGCCTTTCAACTGCAAGAACGCGGAGTGCGGCCACTGCCGGGTCGCCGTCGTCGGGTGCGGGCGCGTCTGCCCGCCCAATCCGCGGGAGAAGGCGTTCCTCGGCAAGGACATGGACGGGAAAATGCGGCTCGGCTGCCAGATGAAGCTCTGGGGGGACACGGAAATCGAGCGCATTTCCCTCTCCGCATAGAGGGCGGAATTTCGATGGAGATCTGCCCGGTATCATTTGTGCCTTGAAATGACGTTGTGTGGAGAAGACACCGGTTGCGCGCAGGGTAGTAACCCGCGCTAGCCATCCGAGTGTGAATTTCTCTGTAGCGGCGCGGTGCAAATCCAGTCTCAAAAAAATTCGGGCTTGTCTGAAACAGCGTCTTTGGGAAATTGGATGGTACAGATGAGAGTCTGCTGGCTGCGGCAGGGACGAAAATCGTGCCAAGAATCGAAGCGACACGAAGAAATATGCCCTCGCGTAGAAGCCTGGAGTTTAATGTCAGCTAAATCCGGCCAAAGCCTTCGTGGGCTTCGCAATTCGACACAAACAGGAGTAATTCTCGTTCCCACCCGCCCGCCCGAGAATGTCATGGGGAACGTTGGCTGCAGAGCGGATGAGTTCCGAGTTTGCGGCAGACGAGTTTAGCGCCCTTGCCGGGTCGCTGCGGCAGCTCGACAGCCGCGTGACGTTGAATTCGTTCAGCTCGGCCTGACGGCTCGCGTCCCAATGCTCTGCCAACCAGTTAAAGGAAGTGAAACCAGTTGGCAGGAACCCCTGTTTGGGAGAATGGGAGTCGGTCATAAAACATAGGTAAAATTGACATGAGCCTCTCAAGAGAATTTAACTGTGTCCTGAGTTCAGGGCGTATCTGCATGTAGAAGACCGAATCCAGTGCGAGCCTTGGACAACATGCAACGTAAGCCATGGTGTGGTGCGCCACAACAACTACTAGCCTCTTGTCCATTCCCAGCCCCGTTTTCGTTGGTCTGTGAAAGGCTCGCGCGTCCCGTCTTTAGAAGCGGCACGGCCATTTGCAGGCTGCGATCCGCTGAAGCCAGGGACGAGTACAATGCCAGTCATTCAAGCCCAGAGCGCCGTGCCTCAGGGGCTCGTCACCCTGCCTTGGGGCATTTGTTTGCCGCAGACAGCCGAGAAGCCCGGCCACCGCGACTTTTCAGAGGGTCCCCAGACATGCTCAAAAGGGCCCCCCTTCCTTTCTTCACGAAAAGAAAAATGCGGTCGGCTATCACGACACTCTGAAGACACATCGCGTCGCACACAGCGTTGGGTTTGTGGTGTCACCTGACGAGGCAGGGTGGGGGCCATGCACGGTGGCACTCCAGCTTCTGAGGCTGGACAGCACCGTGTAGCACACTGCAGTGCAAATAACCGTCGCTTTGTGCAGGCTGGTTCGGGTGTTTCTCGCCGAAAACAAGCGCGGTTAGATATTCCCTGTTGCTCTTACCTCAGCTTCACACAACCCGACAACGCAGGCAGGGGGCATCTGTGGCACTGTGGAGCGAGAGTGGGGGGCGGTAAGGGGGGTTAGCCCCCCTCTGTTCCAGTCCTTTCCCAGAGCCTCGCCGCTCCCCCTCAGCCCCCCGTACGCACATGACACGTGGCGACTTGTTTACGCTGTTCGCGACTGAGGCTGGCGGCGAAGAGCTGCTCTCGTACGACGGGTTGAAACGGCTGCTGGAGCATGCGAAGCTGCCCTGTAGGGGCGAGGTCGTCAAAAAGCTATGGGCCGCGCTCGGCGCGTTAACAGCGGGCGATCTAGTGCGAAGATCGGAATTCGAACGCGTGATGCGGGCAACCAAGGTGGAAGACTTAGTCGCCGAAGTTCCTCCAGCGGAGAACAAAGCCAGTCGGCACGCGATGCCCGTCCGGGATCTTCCTGCAGCCCGAGGGTTGAGAATGTCCAACAGACCTCGTTCAAACCTGCCTTCCCTAGCCATCGCCCCACCTTCCACTCCGCTTTCAACGTCCAACTCCTCAACCCCGCGCACCCCTACCAGCGCGACGTCGTCTAGCCGCGCCCGCACCCCCAAACCAACAACCCCCGACCCCACGGCACTCTACATGCACCGCCGCATGTCTCTCTCTCTCCAATCCGCCACACAAGCCTCCGTCACCCGAGCGTCGACGCCCCCGCCCAACCACATGCCGATCATGTACGCCTCGCCCGGCCGCCCCCGGCTGCACGGCGCCGCGGGCGCCCCCGCCGGCACTGCCGGCCCGCCGCTCTCGCAGCACGTCCGCCCGGCGCTGCGGATGGCCCGCGCCGAAGACCTCGCGCGCGGTTGCACCGGCTGGGGCCCCGCGGACGCGGACGAGTCCCTTCGGCGCGGCGAAGCGCCGCCGGCGGGCCGGGCCGCGCCCCGGCCGCAAACCGGCGGCGGCGGCGCGCCGCCGCCGCGCCGGCAGCCGCGCCTGTCGCCGCTGGCGGGCGAGCCCGGCGCCGACGGCAGCCCAGCGGCGGCGGCCGCCGCCGCCCCAACCCGGGTGGGCCCGCACCCCGCAACCCTTCTGCCGGCGCCCGCCGCCGGGATCCCCGCCGAACTGGCCGCCCGCGGGCACCGCAGCTCCCCCGACGCCGCCGCCGGATGGTTGGGGGGGGGTCCCGGCGCCGACGGCAGCCCGGCGGCGGCTGCCGCCGCCCCAACCCGGGCGGGTGGCGGCGGAAGCGGCGCGCTGCACCCAGCAACTCGTCCGCCGGCGCCCGCCGCCGAGATCCCCCCCCGCGGGCAGCGAAGCTCCCCCGACGCCGCCGGCGTCGTTCACAACCGCGCGTGGGGGACCGGCGCGGCCGAAGACGCGGGTCCGGGCGGCGGCCCCACGTCCGGCAAAGACGGGCCGCAGAGTCGAAATGGGGTGGAGCAGCGACTGCCTGCCCAAGCTGAGCCTGACGTCGAAGCAAAGAAGCCGCAAAGCAAGAAGCTGGTTCTGAAAAGTGAGACCGAGACATGGTCCGCTGACGAGTGGGCGGGTGCGAGGAGGGATGAGGGAAGAACGGTTTGCAACGCGGGAGACGAGCCACCTCCGAACGGCCGGTCCCTCGGTCTTGAACTGCACGCTGAATCGGTTTCGACCGCCGTTTTACAAACAGGGGACGGCGCAGCGCCCGTCGGGGATAATCACGCGTCCGCCCGTGCAGAGCTGCACCGCCCCCAATCGCGCGACGACGGAATGCCCGCACCAGGCGATGTGTCGCACGGCGCTGCTTTCGCGGACGGACGCGACATCCGAGAAGTGCGAGGCGTCGCCCCGCCTCCGCCGCCGGACGCTCAGCCCTTCTCCCCCGGCGCGGGTGCGAACGACGGCTTCGGCCACGACAGCGCGCAGCATGCTACCAACAGCAGCAGCACCGCTTCTCTGCCCCTGCCGGCACAGCCTCCGCAGCAAGCGGTTTCCTTCCCGTGGGATCTGGTTGAGCGCAGCCGCCGTGAAGGCTTGGGCGGCGTTCGGGATCGCCAAGATTCGTCTCCTGTCGCTCCGAACTGCAGCCAAAGCCAAATTCCCGCCGGGGTTGTCCCGTGCGCCGCCCACGCGAAGCCGCCGGTCCCCCGGGTGCCCGAGCACGACGCGGCGGAGCTGCTGTCCAACGACGACCCGCTGTCGCTGTCGATGTCGAAGAGCTCGTCGGCCCGCAACGCCGCGAGCGCCGACGGCGCCGCCGGCCCGACAGCGCAGCCGTACCCGTCGGCCTCGTCGAGCGCCTGCGACCCGGCCCCGGGCCCGCCCGTGACGCCGCACCAGTACCCGGAGCGCCCCCGCGCGCAGCCCCAGCACGCGCCCCTCGAACCGTCTTCGGCGCCCGCGCGGCCCCCGGCGCCGGGCCGCAGCGAGCCGCCGCAGCGGGGGTCCAGCGCGTACTCGCTCGCGTCCGACGGCCCGCTGCCCAACGACGCCCACGAAGCACCGGACGACCGATCAGACGAAGGGTCGCTGCTGGGCAGGCACGTGACTCTTGAGAGCATCGGCAAGCAGGCGTCGCTAGCGGCCGACGCGAGAGACGCGAGACTGCGGGGGAGAGAGGGAAGGGTCGAAGCCGACGAGCGGGAGCTGGCGGCCATGCGGAGGGACGCCGACGAACGCGCGCTGCACGCCAAGGACAGGGAGCTGCACGACAGAGAGCGGTGGCTGCGCGAAGCGGAGTGGGCCTTGAGCGAAAAAGAGAAGCGGCTCGACGGCGGCAGCGGCGAGAGGATCGTGGAGCTGGAGCGGATGCTGAGCGACACGGTGGCCAAGTTGCGGGTGAGGGGCGACGAGTCGAGTGCGGACAAGACGCGGCGAAAAGATGCCGAGCTGAGCGACCGGGAGCGGCGCGTGCGAGACCTTGAGCTCGAACTGGACGCGAAGCGGGGCGGACTTGCCGCGGAAAAAGTGCTCGAGTTGGAGCGAACGCTGAAGGAGACGGTCGAGAGATTGCGGGCCAAGGAGGAAGAGTCGACCGCCGAGGAACGGAGGAAGCGGGACGAGGAGCTGCGGGAAAGAGAACGCCGCGTGCGGGAGTTCGAGCGGAAGCGAGTGTCGGAGCTGGAGCTGGAGCTGGACGCAAAGCGGGGGGGACTGACCGCGGAAAAGGTGCTCGAGTTGGAGCGAACGCTGAAGGAGACGGTGGAGAGATTGCGGGCCAAGGAAGAAGAGGCAAGCGTCGGGGAATGGAGGAAGAGGGAAGAGGAATTGCGGGAGAGAGAACGCCGCGTCCGAGAAAAGGAGCAGGAGCAGCTGGACGCAAAGCGGGGGGTATTCACCGCAGAAAAGGTGCTCGAGTTGGAGCGGACACTGAAGGAGACGGTGGAGAGATTGCGGGCCAAAGAAGGAGAGTCCAGCGTCGAGGAATGGAAGAAGAGGGAAGACGAACTGCGGGAAAGAGAGCGTCGCGTGCGGGAGATGGAGCAGGAGGAAGGGGGAAAGCGAGTCGCGGAGCTAGAACGGACGCTGCAAGAGACGGTGCAGAGGTTGGTGGTGAAAGAAGAGGAGCTGATGGCGATCAAGAGCGAATCCGAAGCGCAATTGCTGCGAGAACGGGAACTGAGGCTGCTAGCTCTCGAGGAGGAGCTGAGGGAGAAGGAAGACAGAGTGGCGGGCCGCGAGGCGAGTCTGACTGCCACTCTGAGGGAAACCGCGCGCAGAATATCGCAAGCTGAGCCAAGTCACCACACTCACCAACACCAGCTACAGCGCGCGCACTGCAAGGCAAGCACCAGTATCCCGACTGCCCGAGCGCTCTCGTTTCGGAACGATTCTGACATGCCTGCACGTGACGTGGATTCGATGCTCACTGCAAAGACACTGAACACGACGACCAGCAAGATCAGTATCCGCCACGGGCAGTATCTCTCGTTCGCCGAATCCTTCACATCGAACTTAGGTAAGATGGAGACGGTGGAAGGATCAGTCAAACGCGAGCCGTCGCAGCTGTCTTCGACCCTCGCCGAGTCACCGGAGACGTACGTTTGGGACGATCCAGTCCAGTCCCTTGCCCGTGCACTTGACAACCGAGAGCAAAGCATCCGAGAACGTGAACTGGAGCTGTCTGCCTGGCAGTCCGACCTCGAAGCAGGGACCAAAGCACACGAGCAGCTAGCCGCCCTTGAGCGTGAGTTGGATGCAAAGCAGGTCTGCTTCCATGTATTATTCATTGCGTGAAAACACTCGCGCCGCTCGCACAGGGTCAAGAGGAGGTCGGACCAGCCCCCCCAGTTACGGTAGCGTCGAAACACCCCCCGACATGGAATATCCAAGTTAGAAACCGTTGCTCTCATTGCCCAGCGTGGATGTACGTACCCCCCCAATTCCGCAGAATGCGCTATTGGAAAAGGAGGTCGCCATTGCCGACGCCGCTCGCTTGCAAGAGGTATGCTGTCGTACACTTCTTCCAATCGGTCCACAACTAGCCGTGCTTTTATTCATCCATACCCGTGTCTGCTGCCCTTAAAAGTAGGACCTTTGGAAACGGCTGTCTTTGCACAGATGCGGGAACTCTCAATACGGGACTCTCACCCCATGTACCCATTCCAGGAGACGCACCCCGCTGCCACCTTCCATGGAATGTCCGCGGGTATTCGCAAAGAATGTCAAAGGGGCAGCAATGTCGCAATGCCAAAAAAGGGAAGACGACAGCTGCTCCCCTTGTGGGGTTAGGGTCTTCATATCCGTAGACTATCCGTCCCCAGCGACACAAACGGGCGTCAGCTCGCGAATCCTCGTCTGGAGACACCGGTCAGGTGGGTAGTTTGGCTGACTGGGCGGCACATCTGTTGACACATTGTCGTCAGAATATCCACACGCAATCGACGTAAAACACGACAGGAATTGGACGAAAAAGCAGCAATCTTGTCGGACTGGGAAAATAAGCTGGAGGAGAAGCGGCGGCGCGTCGCGGCCGCGAAGGACGAAACCGACGAGAAGGAGCGCGCGCTGGCCGCGCGGCAGGGCGAGATAGACGAATGGCAGGCCGTGTTCCTCGCCAGCGACGGGCTCGCCCGGGACCTGGACACGCTGCAGAGCAGGGTCGCCGACCAGGCCCGCGTGCAGGAGGAGCGGGAGGCCGGCCTGGACGCCCGCGAAGCCGCCGTGCGGCGCGAGGAAGAAGCCCTGCGGCAAGAGCAGGCCAACGCCTCCGCGCTGCGGACCCGGCTCGACGAGTGGCGGGCGCGCGCTGAAGAAGAAGCCGCGAGCTCCCGCAGGCGCTTCGAGCACGACCTCGCCGAGCTCGAAGAGCGCCACCTGCTCGTGAACCAGGCAGCCAGGGAACAGATCGAGCGGGCTGGCACCCTCGACGCCCGCGAAACAGAGCTGCTGCAAAGAGAACGCGCGGAAGCAGAAGTCGGGAGTCTGCAGAGGCAGTTGGAGTCAGATCTAGCCGGGCTGGAGGCGAAACAAGCGGACTTCGAAAAGCATCGCCGGTTCGTGAAGGAGGCGGCCAGCGAGCAGCTCGAGAGGGCCGGTCTTCTTGACGCCCGCGAAGAAGCCTTGACGCAGAGAGAACGCGCCGAAAAGGAAGAAGTCGAAAGTTCGCGGCGACAGCTGAAATCCGATCGAGCCGAACTGGAATCTAAACTAGCGGAACTCGAAGAGCACCACCGGCTCGTGGAAAGGGCGGCCGCAGAGCAGATCGAGAGGGCCGGGGTGCTCGATGCCCGCGAAAACGAACTGCTGCAGAGGGAGCGCGCGGAAGAAGAAGAAGTCGGGAGCCTGCAGAGGCAGTTGAAATCCGATCGAGCCGAACTAGAATCAAAACTAGCGGAACTCGAAGACCGCCGCCGGCTCGTGGAAAGAGCGGCCGCACAGCAGATCGAGAGGGCTGGGGTGCTCGATGCCCGCGAAAAAGAACTGCTGCAGAGGGAGCGCGCGGAGGAAGAAGAAGTGGGGAGCCTGCAGAGGCAGTTGAAGTCCGATCGAGCCAAGCAGGACGCCAGGCACGCGGAGCTCGAGGAGCACCGGCGGCTTCTGAAGGAGGCCACGAGAGAGCAGTACGAGAAGGCCGGCGCCCTGAAGAAACGCGAGGCCGACGTGTTCCGAAGGGAGCGCGCAGTGAACGACGAAGCCGAGAGCCTCCGCAGGCAGTTGGAGTCGGACCGGGCTGAGTTGGATGCACGAGAAGCGGAGCTCGAAGATCGCCAGCGGCTTGTGAACGAAGCTGCGCGTCAGCAGACCGAAAAGACGAGCACCCTAGAAGCCCGAGAAGCAGATATGCTCCAGAGACTTCGCGCCGAAAGCGACGAAAACGTCAGCCTCCGCAGGCAGCTGGAGTCGGACCGGGCTGAGTTGAATGCACGAGAAGCAGACCTCGAAGACCGCCAGCGGCTTTTGAACGAAGCTGCGCGTGAACAGATTGGAAAGGCGAGCGTCCTAGAAGCCCGAGAAGCGGACTTGCAGAGACTGCGCGCAGAAGGCGACGAAACCGGGAGCCTCCGCAGGCAGTTAGAGTCGGACCGGGCCGACCTCGAAGAGAGGGAAACCGGGCTTCAAGAGCACCAGCGCCTGGTGCACGCAGCGGCGGGCGCGATCGACAAGCGCGAAGCGGACCTGTCGCAGCGGGAGCGCGCGCTGAAGGCAACGGCGCGGCTCCTCATCTCCGCCGGCGGAGAAGACAGCGTGGAGGTCTCGCCAGAGGAGCTTGAGAGCGAACCTCTTGACACGCTGATCAGCAGCGCAGTCGCGGTTACGGACAAAGTGTTCGCTCGGCACGCCAAAAACACGGCAGCCGCCGACGAGGAAGCGAGACTGCAGGTTTTAATAGTCGAGCTCGCTGGTAGGGAGCGGACACTCGAAGACTTGGAGCAAAGACTGCGGGAGGCAGCCAACGCAATCGGCGCGTCGGACGTGGTGCACTCCGTCGAAGAAGTGGCCGCGCGGGCGGCCGACTTGCTTGAAAACACGTCGAGGGTCCTGAACCGCCAGGCGGAGGCGAACGACGAGCGGGCGGCGCAGCTGCGGGCGAAGGAAGAGTCACTGGCCGCGCTCGAGGCGTCCCTCAACGAGCGGGAAATGGCGGCTGCCGCCCGCGAAGTGGTCGGTGACCAGCTGACCGAGGAGCTCGAATACCTCCAGCAAACCACCAAATCGAACGCCGAGTCGCTGCGGGAGCGGGAGCTGCGGCTGCGCGAAGCGTTCGACGGAGTTTCCGACCGCGAACGATACCTGGAAGAGAAGGAGTTGGCGGTGTGTATTCTCCTACTCACGACACCCCCCCTCGAAATCAAAGGCCATCTTCAAGACCGTTCAAAAAAAAGAAGGATTCCCGCGAGTCAAACGACACGACGCGCTTTGTATGGACCATGCACATAAGAAATGTGCGGTGGCGAGTGCGGCTCCAATTCTGACGATGTGTTTACACCCGAACTGGGTGTGAAGACGAGCCGTGGCACCTCAAAATAACTAGATTAGCATCATGCAAAACTTAAACCTGAAGACGTTACCGACTTAAAGGAATAGAAACTCCTCCTGTCTCATGCGGGATTGTCGGAAACACGAAACAAAAAAACAGATGACGGCAAACGGCAGCGGCTGGGATGCTTTACAGCGAACATGCAAGTTCCATCGCGCGATTTGACGCCGAAATTCTGCCTGCGCGAATCTTCGCCGTAGCCCTTGCCCAACAGCTGGCTCTGGGTGCCCGTTGGGACTTGGAACTGCTCGAGCGCCAACATGTGCACTTGAATCGCCTCGATGTGCCACCGGGCACTTTCATGGTGACAATGGTGGGAGGGAAGACGCCGAGTCCGAGGGACAGTCTCTTCTGTTGCCGAAGAGCGGACAGAATGAACCGCGAGCCAGTCACGAAGGCCGCCTACCCTGAGCGCCCGATCGTTCTTTGCCGAGCTTTCATCGTCTCGCCTGCCCCGCCTCATCCTATACTACGCACCCTCAGGGCCAAGGTTGCCAGTGGCCTGAAGGTTTTTATGGTTAGGAATCAAACGGCCCCTCGGGAAGTAAGTGATTGTCGTGAGACCCAGATGACCCACCCGACAACAAGAAGGGTGATACCGACTGCGGAAGCTAAAGCAACGTATAGAATGCACAACGCAGCGCAACTGTCGCCGACATCAGAGGTCAGGAACTAACGAGAACAAGTTCCAGTTGTAGTGGCCTCCAAACACGCTCTACCCGACTACCAGTGCAGGCATGCCCAATATTTGGGAACCATACCCAGGAGCGCTGAATAATCTTGAGACCCCTTTTCTCTTCATTGAGCATTGACCCCCCTGTGACGACGCACGCGTCTCTCCGCCCCCCCCACCCGGGCTGGTGCACCCACCGTGGGCAAGAAGACACTTTTGTTCGGCGCACCCGAAAACACACAGCAAAGAACGCTGTGTCTACTACCCGCCCCCCTTGCCACCTCCCGTTCCCTTGCGCTGTTCTGCTTTATCGGACATGCGATGCTGGAGTGGTTATTATAAGCAAGCGTATCGATGTGCTCTCGCCACGTAGCACCCCACTGTCGGGCAAGGCAGTACGCTCACACTCTTTTCGAGAGCATGTCGCGTCGACGAGAGAGTGCGTTGTTGAAACTATGTGAACATGTTCGCAAGACTCACAAACAAAACGAACTTAGGGAAGATCGTCACTGCTCACTGCGCAAGTACAAAATCTGTGCTGCGAAGAAGCAATGCCGCGCAAATGAGCATGGTCGAACCCAAACGACACCAGAAGACTACGAGAGTATCCTTCCGTTGAAGTCGCACGTCCAAATTAGGGCGGCAACAAGACTGCGAGCGCATCCTCCTGTCGAAATAGCACTGACCTGAAGCTATCCACCGCAACAAGATTCCGAACCTAGCCATCTATTCTTGCCTGGTGAGCAGTGCATCTGTTCTGTTGTGGGTTCTCTTCCATGCGGCAACACCTAATCCAACTGGCTGAGCCACCTTTCCCTCTCCGCAGGCGTGTCTTTACACCCCACCCTTTTGTGAACTCATGCGTCATATCAAGAAACGCCTTCTGCGACTCTCAGGGTTTGTAAATGTACAAGATGTTTAGGCACAAAGGAAAAATAAAGACAGGTAAAAATGAGCACGTCCTAAACCGGCGTCGGGGATACCCTTTGATCGCACAGGATCCCGGGCTCCGTATTCGGCGCACAAGCAAGTTCTCTGCTTCTCATTCTCCTTCCACGCTGCCAGTCAGCTCTTTTCATTTCTTTTTAAGGCACCGTTTTCTGCTGTTGTTCGTCAAATGGCCGACTGATATTTTTGGGGGGAAGGGGGGAAGAAGAAGAAAGAAAAAGGCCGCACCCTCCAGTAACGTGACGGTCAACCACAGCTTGCAAAGCTTGAGTCGCAATAAGTGTCGCTGCGCACCTGCCAGATCCAAGATCCAGCTGCTGCCCCATAATTGGGTGGGAAAAGAAAATGCCGCTCTCTCGTTGAGATCTCGTGTGTACATTCGTTCAAGACTCGTTGCTCGTTTATCGACCGCATTTTCGCGGTGTGTTTGGAGTACCGCCGAAGCACAACCACCCCCCCTTCCACGAAGTACTCGCAGGCAAATAAAAAGAGGGAAACACGCCACCGATCGTCACCCGGCGCCAACCGCACCGCCGCGGGGGGAGGGGGGAAAAAAAAAATCCCGGAGCCGAAGGGATGCGCCGGTCGTGCGTCCGCGGCTGCCTGAAGGGCAGCGCCGCCCGCAGGTACGCCGCAGCCGCCGCCGCCGGGCCGGGCGTCTCCGCCGCCGGGGAGTCGAACGAGGCGTCGGCGGACAATGCGCTCGCCGGCACCGCGAAGCAAAGCCAGACCGTGTACGTCAACCCGGACAGACCGACGTCAATCGAGCAGGCGGGCGATGGCCCCATCCCGCTCGACTTTAAACCAGGTGTGCCCCGTTTCCGTGTGTGTTGCGGACTCATTTTAACGTGGCGCCCCCCTTAGCAAGAGTGTGTCCACTTTCCGTGTGTGTGTGTGTGTGTGTGTGTGTGTGTGTGTGTGTGTGTGTGTGTGTGTGTGTGTGTGTGTGTGTGTGTGTGTGTGTGTGTGTGTGTGTGTGTGTGTGTGTGTGTGTGTGTGTGTGTGTGTGTGTGTGTGTGTGTGTGTGTGTGTGTGTGTGTGTGTGTGTGTGTGTGTGTGTGTGTGTGTGTGTGTGTGTGTGTGTGTGTGTGTGTGTGTGTGTGTGTGTGTGATCTCAGTAATGGGTAACCTGAGCGGAGTCTAGCCCAGTGTGTGTGTGTGTGGTATAGTCCTATGACAGAGTGAACCGGTGCCTCTCATCTCACCTTCAAGACACGGCTGCGTCACGCATGCTCTCGACAGACGCTACTGGGGAGGGTCAAATACAATAGGTATAATATTGTATTTGCTGGGGGAGGCTAAAGAAAACCGGGTTTTCAAAAGTCTGGGTGCTGAAAGTCTGGATACAGGCACTTGGGGGGTCAACAATGGAGGAAATTTGGCAAAAAACGTTGCGGGACGGAAAGAGCTGTCCCTGGCATGTATCGGCACCTTTTCTACACTCGATATAGCCTAAAATCTGGCCCCCAGATGGCACTTCAGACTTTGGAAAAACCACTCCGCCAGGAATCGAACCAGCACCCTCAGCACCACATGTGGGTGTGGGAACCGCTGGACCACGTGCTAAAAAAAAGCGGGCCATTTCTTTTCGGGTTCGGGTGGTTCTCAGAAATAATTGAATCCGAACCCGAGGAAAATGTCATCGACGGCGAAATCAAGCAGTAAGATTGGACTCCCGGCTTCAGGAGTGTTCCACATTGAACTTCTCTCGAAAAAGAAGCTGCTCTCGAGTGGGGAAGCCCGTGGAAACCCCTGCAAACCCCCACTGAGGACAAATAATATTGTAAACCAAGGCTATGCTCACCGAAACCCCCTTCTCAGCGTACCTATTGTATTTGCCAATAATATTGTGTTTGACTACCTACATTATTTGACCCCCAGTAGCGTCCGGCATTGTGCACGTGTGTTACAGTCGTTGGGTGGTATTGACAAGGGGTTTCATTGGACACTCGGATGAGCTTCGTTACTTCACCGCGAGGTTGTTCTCTAAGCGCACGCTGCGTGCTTCAAGCCACGCGGCCAACAGTCACGTCAAGACACGCGCAATGGTCCGAAAAAGCCTCGACCCGATGGTGTGGCAAACCTATCCTGCTTTTTCTCCCAGCTCCACACTGGTGGAACAACAAAGCGGCACCGTCACGCGCACAAGCACCCCCGTGCCCGGGACCGAAACGGCGCCCCCCTACGATGAGACCTTGAGTGAAGCCTCCCAAAACTGACGAAGACTGTTGTTCAGCCCTAGCAAGCGTTTGAGTAGTGTTGGTCGTTTATCTTCTCTGACACCCCCCCGCAGGTGAGGGGACCGACATCATCGATCATCAAGTGGAGCTGTCGGAGCGGTTCTACCGCCCGGTGAGCGTCGTGCCGCTGGATGCTCTGCTGGAGCACGAGAAGAAGCGAGAGTACCTCCGGATCTACAGGGACAACCCCGAGCGGGAAACGCAGCTGTGGGAGGGCGGGATGCCCCGGTTCATCCGCGCGCCGATGCACATGCTGCGCCCTCCGATGGAGAGCCGGAACATCGAGCTGCCGCCGGGCCCCGTGCTGCACGACACGCGCACCGGAGTCGCCATCAGAATTCTGGGCCAAATGATCCCTTCCCCCGAGATGGCCGTCCGCGAAGACGACATGCGCAACACCCTGGGCCTCTTCATGTTCAGAATCGGCGTGGCGGGCTGGATGTTCGCGCTCGGCTTCCTGTACAAGTTCACGACGTACATGGCGCTCCGGACCAAGCTGCGGTCCCAAGGCATAGCCAACCCCGTCTCCCCGCAGAACCGCGTCAAAGTCCTCGAGATCATCTGGTTCGCCCGAAACGACTTCAAGAGGTACAAAGAGCTCTTCGACGAGTTCAAAAACACGCACTGGATCCCGTACCGCCGTGCCAAGCTCCGAGAAGACGGAAACGTCGAGGAGGCAGCCGCGGCGGAGGTGGCCGAGGCGGTGACCAAATCGATGGCTTCCGAAGAGAAGAAGTCGTCGTCGTGGTTCTCGTGGGTCCCGTTCCTTTCGAAGGCGGAGGAGCCGGAGAGCCACGTCAAGAATGTGTACATCGCGGAGCTGGGCAAGTCGTTCGACATCGACACGTCGCGCGTCCTCTTGGGCATGTCTCCGGACGGGCCCGTGTACGCCCCCCCCGATGCAGAGCTGCTCTACCCGGAGCAGCTGTCGAAGAAAATCAGGAAGGTCCGGTCGAAGGTCGTGACGCAAATGGACGCCGATTCCAAGGCGTGGTCGGCGGACAACTACAACAAGCGCGCCCGCGACCAGGCGAACGAGTTCATCGTTCAGTTCCACATGTTCCTGAACAGAAAGGGTGTCATCACCCCGTTGGATGCGGATACCGTGGACTCGATGTACGAACTGCATCCCGTCCCCAGGGTCCAAGACATCACCCCCTTCGACGCTGCGAACTCCGGAGCTGCCGAGGGCACCGCCACCAGGCCCCAGCTGGTGCGCGTCAAGTAGTGCGGAGCTTCCTTCAGAATCGAAGAAAGGGCAATTGACCACCACGAGCTTGTCCTTCCCCAGTGGGTTCGTCGGATCAAGCTAAAGATATGACGCCTCCCACCAGTGCGAGAAATGGTGTGGCCCGTCGGAAAGTCTTCGGAATGAAAGGAGCTTCCTTCAGAATCGAAGAAAGAGAATGCCGCGAGCTAGTCCGTCCCTCGAAGTGGCAGAAGTACGAGAGACGTTCCTTTTGCATCCTGGGAGCCTGTAGGAGACGCGACAGAAGGCACGATGCAGTTCGAGTCTTTGAAACGCGCGTGTCTTTCGTGACGGTGCAGAGCTAAGATCTTGAACTGAGTGAAGTTATCAACGAAGAGATGAAGTGCAAGTTAGAGATTCAATTCCATCTGGCACATAAAATGGCTTGGAGCCGGCGCGGTGTTTGGTCTTTTGTCGAGGGCGGGCTTTCGTTCGCCGGTCACGTTGGGCGAAAAGATGCAATGGTGCACCGATTTCAAAAATGGAGCTTCGGCAAAGGCGGCGTCTATTTTTTTCGAGCAGGCGTATGCGGGATCCCGTGCCGGTCTGCGCGCGTCTACAACGCGCTCAGATGCATCCAACCAACACTCGCCCGGGGCTAGACAGGCCTTAGCTGCCCACCCTGAAGGTCAACTCTCTCGAGTTTTATGACTCCAGAATGAAAACCTGGGGCGCCTTCGAAAGGTTATCTGGCACATCTTTCACAACAGCGAGCACGGCTCCTTTTTATTTTGCCGCGTCTTCCCCTTGCAGGCGCTGCGGTCCAGCACCAGCTTGTTTCCTCCAACAGAAGCAGCATGCGTCCCGTCGTCGTGCAGGGTTAATCTTAGTCTTCGCAATGGTAAACCAGGATCTTCGTTCGTGATCAATATTTGAGATCCTCTAATGACAGGGACGAAGGATTTTCACAGGTTGTAACAAGGAACAACACTGATGTTCTCATCCTCGCAGAAGTGGGCTTCTCTCGCCGGTCTTGCGCCTGGCGTCGAGCCGGGCCATAATTCGATCAGGCTCAACAGTACCTCAGGTGCGTTATGTCCCTGATCCGGAAAGCATCTATCTTTTCTCCTTCGAACGAGGGCAGAAACAGACTACCCTTTTGCCACGGCCTCCTTACCTCGGCTTCCCGGCCACCTGATTGTTGTGTGCTCACAACGCGAAAAACAGAAGACGCAAAAGGAAACAAGAAAAAGGAAGGCTCTGCCCGGCGAGGGAACGAGTCGATTTTCTTTTCTCTTTTTCTTTCCTCACGGGCGCAGGGAGCCAAGCAAAAAGAAAAGGAAGAGTCAATCCCAATGACACTGCGTGACAGGGATTGGCATGTTTTGTTAGCGTCTAGTCAACTTCTACGACCGCTTCGGAGCCTTCTTCCAAAGAAGAAGCGTACGTAAGTACAAAGGTTTTCTGATCCGACGACCGAGTTACCAATCACAGATGAGCGGTCCACGTAAGCTCATCCTTCCGTTCTAGAGAGTTGACCCCGATAACAAAAGAGAATATCCAGAATGGCGCTCCTCTTCGTTTCTGCTCCCGTCTTTGCGTGTGTCCCGGAGAGAAGGCCGTTGACGGACGATGTCAGCTTCCCGTTAACAGGCGCGGCGTTCTGCGAAGGAAAGCGCACGCGAGGCGAAAGGCAGAACAGGAAAGGCAGGCGCGGTCGGTACGAGAAGCGGCAATCGCGGATAAGGCAACGAGTACAGAGCAGCCGTCGCGCAGAAAAGCAGTAAAGCGACCCGCGTCGCAGGCGGCACAAAACGTAGAAGCCCGTGCGGCAGGGAGAGGAGACGAGGTGATGCAAGACGAAGGGGAAGCGCGAAGCCCCCAGCCCGGACGGATCAACAAGACGCAAGACCAGGCGACCAAGAGAAGGAGGGGGACGCGACCCAGAGACCCGGGCTAAGTAGCTTGGAACTAGTGTGATGGACCTTTCTTCGGAGGGGCTCACGCACTCAAAGATCGACTTATACGCATAAACTACGCAGGAACTCCGCAATACGGGGTAGGGCTACATTCTTGTACTCCATAGGCAGCTGGTGGCTAACTGAGTGTCTAAACGGTCCTGACGGGGCTTATAACTTGCCACTGCGACGAAACGGGGGTACCACTGTCGCGTTTTTCTATCTCAAAGAAGAACACAGCCTGTTGCTCACCAGCACTCTTAACAGCTTCCCAACTTCCCCCGCCGGGGAAGAAACGGGGTATGGGGTTCGGTCGGGAGTTGTACTTTGTGATAGAAGATGTAGAGAATGGCGGGCCTGCGGCGGACGCCGCATTGAAGAAGCTGTTCGCCCTCCTCCTCGGAAACCAGTCGTGGAACAACAGCGGCAGCGAAGCTTGGGCGGAGGTGGCCGTGGCCGTCGGGCGGGTGCACACGATGTTCTTTGATGACCGGCACAAGGCATCGATCCTCAGCATGTGGTCGCTCGTGCTCTCGAGCACGGAAGCGCCCCCGGACCAGCTGCGCCATGTGGTCGAGCACGTGTGGGTGGGCTCGCAGAAGTTCGTGGCGGACGGCCCGCAAGTGGACGTGCGGGCTTGCAGCCTGCGCCCGCTGCCGGAGGAGCACAACGCGTTCGCCGCCCTGAAGGCGATCATGGACGCCACCGAGTCCCGCGCCTCCGTCGACGAGGCGCTGCTCGTCAGCGAGATCCTCGCCAAAAACGGCGGCGCCCGCTGCATCGTAGACAAGGGCTGCGAGGCTTTGATCATCCACGCGTCGGCCCCGTTGCGGCCGGTCGCAGTCACGACGGCGGTGTCTACTGTCCCGATACACACCGAAGACGAAATCGCGGAAGGTGGTTTGATCGTCTGGTCCGACGGGAAACTCAGCTCGACCCCGTACATCGCATCGTGTCAGCGAGATACGGCGCTACGCGCCTGCTGCACAATTCTCACCACGCTGACCGAGGAGCAGGCCCACGACTTCTCCGTGAACTTCGGCCGACAGCTAGCCATTGACTCCACCTCTGACCACACCCTGCAAGTCCTTGACTCGGTGTCGAACCTCCCACACGCATACCTCATCACCTCCACACTGCTTCCCCCCATCATCACGAGCACCCGCACCAGGAGGATCCACCGAAACAGCGTTATTCAATACCTCGTCGCCGACCATCCTGAATACTTAAACAGAAGGTGGTTGCTCGAAGCTCTTGCGCTCTCGAACGACGACACCCTCCGATGCCTGCTGCTGGAGTTGTATGGAGCCGTGGCTGCGTGCCTCGACCCGTGTTTCAAAAAGGAGCTGCTCAGCGTGTTGTGCGTGCTACTCGGCAGATCGCCGCCGCCGAGAAGCAGCGATTCGGAAACGCCTTCGCCGTCGCTGAGGGAAGAGGTCGCGGGCAGGATGAGGGTGATCGAAGCGACGTGTCCCATTGCTCTCGCGCTGCCGGACGCGTTGTTGGTGATGCTGGAAACGGCCGTGTTCGGTGCGTTGGACGACAAGTACTCGTGCGCCGCGCGGTGGTATAACGCCCTCGACACGCTCCTGAAGTCACGGCTGGCCGCGTACTACAGCGAAGACCGCCTCGGCCCGTTGACCATCGGCCACATCCCCAACACAGGGACTCCGCACGACATCGCAGCCGCCGGCCTCTCCCGGCTTCTCGCCCTCAGCCCCGAGCAGGACCTGCTGGTCCAAATCTGGAACGACGCCTTCCCGCAGCACCCTTCCGGCCACTGGGCCGACCTCAGCCACGCGCCTGTCAACCTCGTTCAGACGTCTCCCGGGACGAAGTTCGAGTTCCGACTCGGCTGGATGTCGTTTGCCTTCGCCGGGGACACTTCAGCAGTGAAGGTGCGCCCCCTCTCCCCTCCCCTCAGTTGCTGATGGAGGCAGGGTGTAGACATTGCTCGGCTCACTCTTACGTGCAGGACTTGAGCCAATTCACTTACTCTCCCTAAAAAGGGAGACTCAGAGACTTTAAACCCCCGGAGTTTCAAGCGAACCTTCACTCTAAAAAACGACCTGAGGTCGATTACGCAAGAGAGGTGGCACAAAACGACCGCCCGAGAACGACGAGCCACAAGGTAACAACCGCCGGAAACATGACACGGTGCGCTCGAAGAGGCAATCACGAAGAGAGCAGATGCAGATTATCGCCACAGATTCTTTTTGCATTCTACCCCAAACGATTACGCAACGATCACACCCGTGTCCTTTTGAAGGAAGGGGTCAGCTCACCCCTGTCGGTGGAAATATGGCCAAACCAGCCATTCTTTTGTTGCATATGAATGTGTCTGCTTTGTAGGCAAGGATAAGAGGAAATAAGCTGCAGCCCGTGAGTCTGGGTTTAGTGCTGGAGTAAGCGTTCAACAAACCTTGCTTTGCGGTGACCTTCAACAAAACCTTTCAAATACCGACCTTGTGCAGATAAACCCTCATCGAATACGCTCGAGCCGTTCATTGGAAACCTTGCGTGGGACACGAAACAAATCCACCCCCTTCTTCAGGACAAATGCCTGACGCCGGCTTTCAACCGACACCTTCTGTTCTTGTCGGAGGCTGTCAAACGGTGCGGGTACGCTGTGCTGGTAGGCCCTTCCAGCCACAAAACGGCTCTGGCAGAGGTCTACGCCGCTCTCACAGGCAGAGTCGTTGCGGTCGTGTCGGCCGACAGCATCGCGGACGCTCTCGCTTGGTCTAAAGGCCAGGCTTCAGAGGAGGACAACGCGTTCAACTCCTACGTGAAGGGATTCACCGTGCTTCTCTTCGACAACGGTATGCTGCCCCGTTCGTTCCACTCTCCAGAAGGCCCCGAGGGACCGACTGGAAACTGAGCCCGGGTATGGTCCTTCAGCCATGGCGACACTCAACAAGCCGTTGTAAGGCTTTCGATGGAAAATGTCCGCCAACTCCACGATCTCCGGGTGAACCAAATGCATCGCCCACGCACAACACACAGGTGTCATACCCAGTGAGGACATTCTGGCGACAGCCAAGGAGAACGGTGTTGTGGTCATTTGCGCGATGGGGCTCGCACAGTACCGCAGCCTCGACCGACGGGCTGAGGCGGTATGGTGCGACCCGCTGCCGACCGAGGAGGTCGTCAACATCGTCTCTTGGGCGCTGCAGAAGAAGGGCTCGGAGATGGAGCACATTCTCAACTTTCTCTTCGTCTTCCACCAAGGTATGCCGCGCAAAATGCAGAGTACTGACCTCTGCCGTCTTATACAGCAAGCGCTTCAAATCGGTGGGCTTGACCCAGGCAAGAGAGCTCAGCCGCTTCTCGGCATGCCGCTCGGCAGAAACGAGGAAGCCAGGATTCCCTTCCGATTTTGATTATGAACTTGTTTCGCATAGCAGCAACTATATAAATCGTCACGGGTTGAGCCCCAGCGAAAACGTCCGAAAAGAAAATGACCCTTCCGAAGTGTGGAAGTCCTGCATGATAAGCTGTGCAGAGCCTTCCCTTAGTACCGTCTTCTCGCATCCCCGACACACCTGTACAGCCACGCGGAAATGCTCGCAGCCGCAGAGCCTCGGGGACGTGCTGAAGCTTGGAAGGGCGATGGACGAGGCGGAAACGGGCAGCGAAGCGGACACCATCATCTTCGAAACGGTTTCGTGGGTCTCGAACCAAAGCGAGGCGGACCGCGCAATGGCGCGCGCCTGGGTCAAGAAGGGCAGCGAGCGGAAGATGCTCGTCGACGACCTCTGCACGTCTTTCGAGGTCTCCTCCCGCGACGCCGACGAAGCCGCCGAGGCGCGGATTCAGGCCTTCATCCAGCGGGAAACCGGTTCCAAAATGCGCTCCATGGTCCGAAACTCCAAGCTGGGCAAAAAGCTGTCCGCTTGGCGGCGCGGAAAAAGCCACGACCGCGACTCGACGGGGTGAGCGCCCATTCAATACCACTATCGGTGGATGAAGGTGTCTCCTGTCTCCCCGTGCTGTCAACATGCCACGAGCTGTGCGCATGTTCTCCCCTTGGACGCTGGTGATGCTCTTGCGTCTGCGAGCCCAGGCGAACACTTGGCTGCCCGCAGATTATCCTACGTACCAAAGAGGCCTGTGAGATAGTTCCTTATTCCTACAGCACCGGATCTGTTTCTTCGTGGTCGAGTCCACTCGCACGTCTGTTGCCGCGGAAGTAGTGGGGAAAAGCAGCACCCGCTCTGGAAATAATCGGCTTTTTTCGAAACCAAGATTGGGGTTCTAAAAGAAGGCTGGCTGCCAAACCGAGGCTGGGTGGAAGTCCGGCGCAGAGGTAGTGCAGTGGGTCAATTGCAAAGATACGGAAAGGAAAAAAAAAAAAAAAGGGAAAAGGCCGCTCCGGGTCCAGGAACGTGGCGGTCAACCACAGCTTGCAAAGCTTGAGTCGGAGGCAGCACTGCGCTACAACCCCGTCTGCTCTGCCCTGTGGCTGGCCGTCTCGACGAGCTTGTGTTCAGCGCGAGCGCCAAGCCCCAAGGTGCGCCACGCCTTGATGCTTTAGCTTGGGAATTCGGTAGCCACTTGACGGGCCTACGAGTACCGCCGAACACGTGAAGCTTGGCTCCCGTGTAGCAGGCTTTCCCTGGTACCATACCAGGCAAAGATACGAAACAATAAAAAGGTGAGAGTGCCGTAGAACAACCACCCAGACCGCGTCGTTAATGAAGTGCCCGGAGAAAAGCGTAGTTCTCAGGGTATCGAGTAGCGCGGGAAAAAGCTAGAACGCGCGTGCACACACGTGGTGCTCGGGCACACCCCCTATTCAACTCCAGCTTCTGAGGCTGGACGGCCAACCAACTTGACAAGAATAAATAAGAAATGATCCCCCCCCACACACGTTTAAACACTCCCTGCCCTTGTGGTTGCCCCGCGTGTCGTACCTGCGAGAACGCCCGATCCGAGTTGCTTCCCTGACAAGTTTGCATCGTCTAAGCTTCGATTGTGAGACTGCTTGCAGGGTGCCTTCGTTTCGCTTGGATCGTTCACAATAAGAATGAATTGGGGAGGTGACATGCTATTGTCGGCAAAGGGTAAGTATCGGTGTCTTCGGGCAACATCCTTGCTTCCATCGACGATGTTTGAATGCAGGCACAGCCTCTCCCGGAAACGTGCACTGAATTTGAACAGCACGCGAATAGATGCCATCGTCTTCTGAGTCGGTCTGCGAACTTCGTTTCGGGACCGAAAGGGAGGCAAACGAACGATATAACGAAAGAACAATATTTCTTCCGACGAAGAAGGCGTCGGGAAAACGTACCCGTATGAAATGACGTCCAGATTAAGTAAGTACCTGTCTGATGGGTCAGGCAGGGGTGACGTCCAAGAGCATTTCTGGAGTTCGGGGTTGCACTTAGAAACAGGGCAGCAGACAATGAAAATGGTGAGGGCAAAATGTTCTCGTTCTTCGCGTGTGCAGGGGATCAGCACCATTTTCGTTGTCTTTTGTCTGTCGTTTCGCTTTTTCCACATGCGCAGCCGTTGTTCCAGAGATGTTCCCTTCAGTACAAATGTACTATCACTACCCTTCTTAGTCTTTCCCTCCTCCTTCGGAAGCAACCCAGAAAAGAAGGCGGGAGTAAAAGACAAAGAAACATAGTGGGGACAAAGCAAACGTTCACTGTGGAAAGCAACCCTGCACTTCGTTTTCGGTCCCTTCGCGTTGCAAAGGGAGTCGAAAAAAGAGAAGCGACGAATAGAGCGGGGCTTCACGGAGACAAGGACGGGAAGCGGCCCTGTCTGGAATGACATTCCGAATACGAGACAATAAAACGCGCTCGCATGGTTTATTTCCTGCACTCTTTGTTGCACTTCTTTCTGGCAAGGGCGATCCAAGCGGGTTTGCGACAGTACTGGGTGTGCTTCGAGTTAAGGCTGCAGGACAGTTAACAGACTGTCACCTACTACGCCTGCACGCGGATGAGGGCCTACCGTACTATGAAGGGTGGCCGAAACCAGAAACGAACGACAACAATTTTGTGACTAAAGGATGGCCCAATTGCCGAATCTGAGCAAATCGCAGTAGCAAGTTACAGACAAAATATCTGCCGTGAAATAGGTCCTCAAGACCTGAAGGGATCATTCTGAGGAGCCTTGTTGCCTGCACCGTGCCGGTCTCGGAAAGAAAGTATGCCTGTCGCCTCAGTCGGTGTCATCTGTCGCCACGGAGCACTTTGACCGCGAGCTGATGGCAGGCTCGATATCGGCGGCGGACTGTCGAAAAACCGGTCCGAGGGGAGAAGGTCTAGCCAAAAGGTCACAACCGACAGACACACAACAGAACAAAGCTAGCCGAATCCGAACAGCGCGGGAAGAGAGAGGGAGGGGGTGGAGGGGAGGCACTCCAATAATCTTTGTCGGGCGACGATGGATGGCGCTGAAGTGCGGCTGTTCTTCCGGTCGATGTTCATCGTGACCGCGACGATCCTCGGGTTGGGCATCCTGGCCTTGCCGGTGAAGGTGTGCTACAGCGGCCTGCAGCCGTTCCTGGTGACCTTCACCCTCGCGCTCGTTTGCCAGTGCGCGCTGATCTGCATCGTCGTCGAGCTGCTGCAGCGCACGGAGGAGGCGTTCTCGCTGCTCCCGCAGCGCCTGGCCGCCGTCGCCGACCCCAGCGAGCTTCTCGCCTTCGGCCGGTCGCAAGACTCGGACCCGACCCCCGGCAGAAGCCCGGGCGCCGCGGCGCCCGCCGGCGGCAGCCCCGCGAGCAGCGGAACGTCGCCCTTCCCCCCGCGGTCGAAGCGCTACGGGAAGGAAAGGGTCGACTCGGAGCCGTCGGCGTTCGTCAGCCAGACGTGGAGGGGCCGGGCGACCCCGCTGGCGGATGACCTTAGCAACGCCGAGCCGACGGGCCCGAGCTTGCACACCATGGCGCAGTGCTTCCTCCCGAACAGGACTCTGCGCGGGGTCTTCGACTTCTGCGTGTACATGCACTTCCTCATCGTCATGATTGCTTACTCCATCAGCGCAGCGAACGCCGTCACGAAGCTGCTGCCTGTGCAACGAGAGGCAGTTCTCGCGCTGTTCGTCGTCCTGCTGTCCGCGTTGGTAGTGTACGCGGACTTCTTCCTGCACAATGCCATCGCTGCGTTCACGTTCTTCAAAGCGAGCCTGCTGGTGACGATGATCGCGATCGTGTTCTGGATCGCCTCGCAGGTCCGGCTCGAGCACGCGAACGACTGGAGCCGGCTGGGCGACGCTTTTTTGATCGGAACCGTCTCCCTCGGCGGGTCGGTCAACGTGCTGCCCGTCATTTACGCTTCGTTCCCGCGCACGCCGAAGAGCATCCTCGTTTTCCGGAACGGGTGCCTGGCCGGGACGGTGCTGTGCTGGCTGTTGAACGTGATGTGGACGGCGTGCCTGCTTGCCATCGTCCCGCAGACGGCGCCCCCGGGGGAGCCTTCGCTTTCGCATGCGTATCGTCAGAATGATATCTCGTCCGTTCCGTTGCTTGAGTATCTGGCGAAGGCGTATCCGCAGTTCACGTTCGTCGCCGTGTTGGTGAATGTGTTCATCATTATCTCCGTGACGGTGAGCTTCATTTCGCTGGGCCTCGGCCTCAAGCACTACGTCGACGGGGCCCTCACCTCCGCGCTCCTCCTCCACGGGGAGCCGAACAACGCCCGCATCTCCTCGTACTCTCTCCTTTCCACTTGGCTCGGCTGCACGACTCTCGCCGGCGTCAGCCCCAACATCCTCGTCTCCCGTGGAACCCTCACAAACCTTGCGTACCTGCTCTCATTCGGCACCATTCTCATCATCGCGCTGTTTTTCTCGCGCTCGTTGTATGTTGTACTAGAAGTCTTCAATTCCGCGCTTCTCAACATCGAAACCGGGCTCTTCATGGCGTACATGGCCTACACCACGCGGCTTCGGCCCGGCGCACCTGACGAGCCTGTGGCGGTCCAGCTCTCCAGGAGTTCGCTTACAATAGCTGTGGGCATGACGATGGCGTACTTCGGCGGCGCCGTGTTTTACGACGTCGTTGTCACTGCGGGCCACATTTTGTCGTCCGGATCGCTGATGTGAGTGTCGGCTGCCGGCTTCTTCGAAGCGTCCCTCGCGTGGCAGGCGGCTCGCTGCGGCCCCTGATGGGCAGCTTGAAGTCCGCTCCCTCGCTCCTTCAAATGCCACTTGGTGGGTCCAGCCGCAGGAGCTGGATTGGAAGAGTGCGCCCGAAAAACACACCCCCGGAAAACGGGGCGCTGGTTGCTTCGACGGGGCGGCGTAGAGAATGATTCAAAGTCCGAACCGTCCGCCGCGGGCAAGAAGTGGAACCCAAAAGCGACACCGTCAGCAACACTCAGAGTGCGGGCAAGAAAAAAGGCACAAACAAACGCTCACTCTCGGGGGAAGAAACCAGATCCGTCATCGCAGGAGGCGGTGGCTGGTGTCCCCGTGCGAGTCCTCGTAGAGCTCTCTTTCCCAGATAAGTTAGCCCACCCGCAACCAACGAAGGACTGACCGCAGCATACTACAGTACCAGGCCGATGTGGCCTCACAGTAAAGCTGCGGTATGAGGACCGCGCCGCTAAAAAACAAAAGCTAAAAAGAACCGCACGCGTCGCAGCATGTAGGCCCCTGTTTCTTATTTATGTTTTGTATTCCGTTTCCGTTGAACGCGCTGAAAAATACATCGACCAGCTTACTTGTGCAGCGCCGAGTTGTCACAATCGAGGTTTGCGCCGGCCACTGCACCTTGTGCCGTCACTCGCTGGCAGTCAGCAGCCCCATCTTTGATGTACAAAGACTGCCGACGCGCCACTTAGTTTGGTTATACTCCGACGAAGATTGGTGACCTTCGCCCTCTCCGATACCTAATAAGGCAGCAACATTGTCATTGTAAGAAGAAGACGAGTCGGTGCGTTCTATCGAGTCGCAGTCACAAAAAGGGCGGCGGCTCTGAGTTCTTTCATTATTCAGACGCAGGTGTAGGTACAGTCCCGAGATAGTGGCAGCCTAAAATGGTCCTAGGAGATTCTCTCGCTTTGAAGTGAATGCGAACCCAAAACAGGATAAAAAGCAAGTCTTAAAGACACGAGAGACAGCACACAGTACGCCAACTTCGGTTGATCAACACAAAGCAACCCAAGAAAAGCTTTTACCGATCCAGCCGAGTTCTTTTTCCGCGCAGGCGGAAACCCGCAAACACACGCCCCCACCCGTTTCTCCCTCCCTTTCGTCTCTCGGAAGAAGGGAAAGGAGGGGCAGGACACTTCAATTCTCACCCACGTCCTGTCACCCCTCCTACCCTTTTTTGAGACATGGCGGTCGAAAACGCGACCACGATGCGGGGAGGCGGTGTGATGGCGCAAGCGACAGATACAGATTACGAGGGGGGCGCATTGGTGGAAGAGTCGGTGGATGGCGCATCGCCCGTGAAGCGGACGAAGAGCGAATCGAGGGCGAGGCTGTTGCAGCATGTGGAGGAGCGGTACAGCGTGTGTCCGCATAAAATGCACGGGCATACCGCGGCCCCTGGGCAGTGCTGCAAAATGTGCGGCAAACTGATCTGGGGAGTCCACAAGCAGGGCATGCGGTGCTCCCTGTGCGGCATGATCACCCACATCCGCTGCCTCCCGCAGGTTGTCGCCACCGGCAGTACCGGCAGTTCGGTCGGCAGCAACCCGGCTGACCAGCTTTCCCCTCGGCGGTGTTCCATTCGCTGCGAGAAGCTTTCTCCCTGCGATATCCACGTCGTCCAACACGTCAAGCTCCTCAAGCCCACGACCTGCGTGCACTGCAAAACGTTGATTTATTTCAACAAAGGCGTCACGTGTATGACCTGCCACCAGTACTTCCACCAAAAATGCTCCGAAACCCTCGGCATCAAGCGTGTCAGCGTAACGCAACTCCGCAAGGAAGCCCAGACCGACTACAACACCTCCGAATCTTCCGGCAAAGAGGAGGCATCAGCAGTCCTGCACAATCTCCTCCAGGACTTCTCGAAACGCTGGCCGCTCTGGCAAAGGCTCTCCCTGGCGAATCCGGTGTCGCACTTGAAAGTGTACAATCGGCACTCGAAGAGCCTCGCGCAGCTGGTGAAGTGGTTCGACGTGTTTTCCGACGCAGCCGTGTGCAGTGACCTTTCGCTGGCCATGCTGTACGCGAAGGCGGTGTACGGGGTCGCATACGAGGACGGGCACCTCAAGAGCGTGGGGGCCGCGATCCGGATGCACACCATCTGGAAGCCGTTCAAGAACCTCGGCAGGGACTTCACGTCCCGCGAAAACGACATCGCGGTGATGCAAGGCATTGACGCGCTCGATTCCAAGCGGGAGCTCCTCGTGTCGGAATGGTCGAATCAAGTGTACAAACCGGCGTTCGCGTTCTTCGCTGATCACGTCAGTCGGTGGCTCGTTTTGACCATTCGCGGCACCGTGTCGGACAAGGACACGTTGACCGACTTAGCGGCGGAGCCGTGTCCGTTCCTGCACGGCGAAGGCCATTCGGGGATCGTCCGCTGCACGGAGTTCGTTCTGGGGCACGAGCGGCTGATGGCGACGCTCGCGGAAGCCTCGGCGAAGTACCCGGGGTACCGCATCGTCGCCACCGGGCATTCCCTGGGGGCAGCGGTCGCGACGCTGTTTGTGATCAGCTGCCGTTTGGCCCCAGGCATCGGGGCTACGTGGGGGGACAGGACCGAGGCCATCGTATTCGGACCGCCGCCGACCGTGGATAAGACACTGCTTGAGACCGTGAACCAGGGCGACTACCTCACGTCTGTTGTGTGCGGGGCGGATGCTGTTGCCCGCACGTCGTGCCGGAACCTCGAGAGGCTCGCCCGCGAGGTCGCCGGCTTCAAGGACCCGACGACCGCCGACAATCCGCACAAACGGCTCAACATACCCGGCAGGCTGCTGCTCATCACGTCCCCCATCCACCGCCCGCACACCAAGCTGAAGCACAAGCCGACCACCAAGCTCCTCTCCCTCCCGCCGTTGTACCGAGAAGAAGACGTTTCCACGACCGTCGAGCAATCGATGGTGCTCCCCGCGGATCTCACCGCTGAAAAAGCGTCGCACTGGTGCCTGGGCGTCTTTTGGTGCGCGAAGAACATGTTCAACGACCACCTTCCGGATCGGTACCACTGGTATGTCCCATCCCCCCGCGCCCCACGACGAGCTACGAATAGCTGCCTGACAAACCAGACTCACACCGCTATCCTGTCTGCAGACACTCAGTTCCGCGCTGATGATGGTCCGCCTTATGTGTCCGTGGCTTAAAGGACCGAAACACGGCGCAGACGGGACCAGCGCCCAGCAGCACGCTGCCTCTCATGCAAGTTTGATGCTGGAGGTTTGGCGAGCCCGCTTTTTAGCTTCATGTTTTTCTTGGTTTAGACGAAACAGAGAGAGTTGTTTTCCGTTGAACGGCAGTACGATCGGCTGTATCGTAAGCCTAAATTCACGGACGCCCAACAAACGCACAGCTCACTACAATACTGGAGCAGCCTCAACCAGTCGGAGAAGGTGGCGGCGGCAGATGTGTTGTCGGCGTCGCCCGTCTCGCTTCCGAGCATGCCGCCGTCGCCAGACAGGCGCGGGGGCTCGAGGTCGAGCGTGATGGAGGAATGCACGCCGCTCGAAGTCTGCTCTCCTGTCCTGTCTTCCCCAGGAGCCGCAGGGACCCCGAAGCGAGACTCGCTCCCGCCGGACGCCGGCAGTCGGCGCGGCTCGCAGCCGGCTGGCCCCCTGGACGCGTCGATCTCCCTCACGGCGGCCCCGTTCCCTTCGCCGTTCCCGGCCCCGGCCCGCACCGTGTCCGCGCCGCCGTCGTCGCCGCCGACCACCGAACCGCGCACGCCGCCGCTTTCGTCGCCGCGGCCCACCGCCATTCCCGCCTCACCGCCGCCGTTGACGGCCAGCATCTCCCCTCCGTGCCAACCCAGCGGGGTCGGCCAGTTGATGTTGTAAGGAAACCAACGGCAGCAACGTCCGGAGCGGTGCTGACTTCTCACGGCGATATCAAACACGGCCGTCAGCACATCAACAAGGCAAAGCAAATAGAGAAGCGGAGGAGAGCCCGTGCGCCTTGCAGCCAAGTGCCAGGGTGCCTACAACCCGCGTCCGGTAGTAGCATTTCGAGGTCAGTTCACCCCCGTTCCCTTCGCTGTTCCCGGCCCGCACCTTGTCCGCGCAGCCGTCGTCGCCGCCGACCACCGATCCGCGCACGCCGCCGCTTTCGTCGCCGCGGCCCACCGCCATTCCCGCTGCGCCGCCGCCCTTGACGGCCAGCATCTCCCGGTTGGTTGTAAAACGGGCGGAGGAACTTCAACCAATATCAACGCAGCAACAACATCCGGAACGGTGCCGACTTCTCACAGGGCTGTCAAACACGGCCGTCAACAAAGTCGGCGAATAGAGAAGAGCCAAAGTGCCAGGGTGCCTAGAACCCGCCTCCGGTAGTAGCGGTTCGGGATCAGTCCCGCCCTGTTCCGGGCAACTTGTGCTCTTTGCTTCCCGGGCTTTGGATCCCGCAGTCGCGCGCGCTCTGGAAGTGAGTCCGAGATCTCGGCAGCCGAAGATGCGAAATCTGCTTTGTTCTTCGCTTTAACAAAACAGAACTATGCACTTCTGCCTCGCATAAATGGGGGGTGGTGGTGAGGCCGGTCCTATCTTGGTCCGTTTAAGCTGACGTCCTACACCCACGAACAGCATCCAACGCAAGAGGCCTCCCCTGCATCAGTGGCCTATTTTTCAAAAAGAAAAGAAGTTGCTCGCACCGCCCGTCTTTTTCTCGGGCGGGGCGAGGTTCGTGCGTCGAGTAGTTTTTCTCTTTTTTCCCTCTATTCTTTTCGGTACAAACAATCGTGATTGCTCTGTAGTGTGCTGTGGGAGGCCAAGAAGGCGCAGGTGCAGCGCGTTTTGGGGGCTGATCAGAATTCCTAACCCGAAAATGAAACAGGGTAAAAGAAGGCGATCCACCGGCACGCGCAAAAACAAAACGAAACGCCTGCATTGTCTAGCCAAGCAATGTGTGAGGACCCGAGTAGGACCCACCCTGAAACCGCGTCAAAGACTTGAGAGCAGGACAGCGGAGCGAGAAACTCTAGTTTCCCTTTTTCAACAAACCTGCGCACTTCTTTTCCCTATTCTCGCGGTGTACGGTTTCCAAATGAGTTCATGGCAACGAGAAAAAGAAGAATAGTATCTGCGACGACGTAGAAGCTGGCAGAAGTCCAGCATTGAAGCGACCACCTTCTATCTTCCCTCCATAGCCGCTGCGGTCGTCTCTGCCGTTTACTACAGAAGCTCGACTCGAGACCAATACCTATGAGAATCCTCGTGCCACCGATGAAACGCTATATAGCGAGAGGAGGAACAGGTGTGCCGAACGCCTCCTTTGGGCTTTTCCATAACGGATGGAGTGCAACGTCGCTTGTTGTTGAGTGATGCCAGCTCATCTGAATCGTGCCGACGCAGGGGTGATCGCATCCGAAGGTGACTCATTGGTACTCTTATTCCCTTGAGGGATCTGATCTGACGAGCTGTCTCTCAGATACCTTGAGTCGGCTATCGGTTTACCCAGTCCTGCTTACCGGAAGTGGCTTAAAACACGATTCGACGCCAGGGTTGAAGGCGGTATCCCGCGCTCAACGTCCTCCTTTTTTTTCATAAGCGCCAGCTGCTTGGAAGGAAATGCTCGACGATGCTGCCAGACAAAGAACCGAAGGGATCCCAAGTGCTGTACCTACCGAACCACGTGTTGAACGGACGTGAGGTCATGCGGGTCTACCCCAACACGACAAATCACAAACACAACAGGTCAAAAGTCCTGACTGAGAAAACAACACACGGTGGTGTAAGCGAAGAACAAATCAGATTATTTTTGTATTGTATTTGCCCCTCTACCTCTATATTTCCTCCATTCCATTCGGAGTCAAAGCAGCTACGTCGAGTATTTTTCCTCAAAAACACTTGTGATCCCTTCGGTTCTTTGTCCGGCAGTTATGGTCGAGCATTTCCTTCCAAGCTGGCGCTTATGTTAAAAGAACAAAGGTACACACCCACTCTTTCCTCGTGTACCCACCACCTTAAAGAACACGCGTGTGTGTAAAGAATCTTCCTATGTTTCGAGCGAACTTTCACGCAGTGAACGTGTTTGACAGCAAACTGCGCTATGCCGGGATTGTCAACACAAACAAAGCTCTCAAGCTTCAAGCTAACTTTCTAGTCCATAATTTCGGGAACAACTCGGAACGAAAAAGAGTTTTTGTTTGAACGTGCCAAGGGAGGACTAGCCTATTAGTGAGTGCTGGGAGCTCATCTCCCCCCACTGTTGGCGGTCTCTTCCGAGCGTACAAATTCATTGTCACTACAAAAAGCCAAGAGAAAAAGATCCTTTGCGAAAACCTGCGGTTTGCAGTCACCCGGTGCAATGACTCTTGAGATTTGTAGGGAGTGCCGTCCACAGCACAGTTGCATCTTCGGCGACACGTGGTAGTAACGTTGCAAACCTATGGGCAACCAAACAGTTGCTGACTTCTTTGGTACGAAGTGAGTATTCGCGTTGCTTCAACTCAGTCGCAAGGACACACTGAGATCCGGGGTTTCGCACCGTGAACAGAAGTGCAATTTGTGGGACGCCGCCGCCGGTAGCTTCAACAGCAAGTTTCTTGTGCGAAGTTTCGTTTGCTGGGGCAGGGGACGTCTGAATCTCAAACAAACGACAATACAAAAACGAAAGACGTGAAAAGAAGGAAATTGTCGGCGTGCCTGGCAGCGTTAACTGGAGCAGCTGGCTCCCCCAATGGAAAACAAAAGAAGGACAGCAAACGGCAGAGGACACCATCAAGCGACATAGGCGAGAGAAGGCGACGACCCTCGTCCTCGACTACGACGCAAAGGTGGTGGGGGGACCAAAAAGAAACGGCGGGCCGCCACAAAGTGAACCCCGGTTCACCAGCAATCTATTACCTGTTGTCACGCCAAAGAAAACGTTTGGAAAAACTGGAAACAATGTCAGCGTACCCAACCCGGTTTCAAAACGGGTGAGAAAACACCAGCAACAACAAGCCATCACTGTTGAGCTTTCCACCTCTCTCCTCCAACAACGAACCGGAGACTGGCGTACGTCTTCGAATTCACACAAGCAATTAGCTTGCTGGCTGTGCCCACACGCGGGCCTTGCAGACGTCGGACAACGGTGTTCTTGACGGAGGGACCGCTCTGACTCGTTCGTTAACCTTGTGGTTGTCTTGCCAAAAAGTGGGTGTACCCGTGAAATAGTCTTCGAGTGTCTTAACTTGCTTTCGTTTGTCGGCGACGTAGTTCTTGGCTGAGAGGTGTTTTTTCAGATGTGAGGCGCTACACAGCATGTGTCCCCACTGCGCCCCCGACGTGCTTGGCGGAATCCCACCCAACGACTGTGACACACCTGCACAATGTTGGACGCTAGCGTCTGGCATGAGCATGCGTGACACAGCCGTGTCTTGAAGGTGAGACGAGAGGCACCGGCTCTGTCAAAAAGACAATACCACGTTGTGAAAACTGCTTCGCGGAATTCCCGTCTTCTCCCCTCTTCCCAAGCACGAGAAGCAGCCCCCGCTCAACCAGTGAACCACGACCTCCTCCCCTAGTAACCATACCTTCGGCGTCGGTAGAGGAGGACAGAAAAAAGAACAGGCGCGGTGCTTGTTTTTTCTTGTTTCCACGCGCCGCAGTTAGCCTGTTAGGAATGCTCATCATCCAAACACGCTGCGAGCGCTCTTTCTTGCGTTTATAATTAGTTGCTGTTACGGTTCAGTTCATTTAGTACGATTAAAGGAAAGCAGCAAAAGTCTCAAAGCTGTCCTCCCGATTGTCGGCATCAGCCAAAGCCGAGAGTAATACTCAAGTCACCTCGTTTTCAAACCAGTCGTAACAAAAACAAAAGACCTTCCCGAAAACTTAAAGCAAAAAGGCTGCACCTCCGCTCTTCATTCACTTGAAGGGTTCTTGACCAGGTCACCAACACACCCCCACACCTCTTTCACTGTGGAAAGCTGGAGCCCGGCAGTACGGTCAGCCAGTCAGGAAAGCAAAGAACCAACTGCGTGTATTCAAAGCGTTGTCGTTTTTCTTTTTTTTTTGTATAAGCACGTTTGCTTTGTAGGAAATGCTTGAGGAGACTGCCAGTTGCGATAGATCAAAGGAGGTAAATGTGCTGTAGCCCACACGAAACACAGGTAAAGCTGGGTTTAGTGGCGGGCGTAAGCATTCAACAAGGGAAGCCACGTTTCTGGAGTTCCAATTGGACAGTATTGCTGCCCCCCCGGGCCCAACAGGAGCTGCTGTATGTGCTCGGATTGGCGCAGACCAGGTGGCTGCCTGGAGTCACTCTTTCTGTTATAGCGACTTCCCCGTTCTTTCATACGTGGGCGGCGCCGAAGCTTTACCAGCTTCGGCTGACACCATTTGCGCACTTAACCACGGTTAAGAAGACGACTGAAAGCATAGACACAAAGATAGCTCAAAGCATCTGCAGAATAACACGAAAAGTTTCTAGGCAAAAACCCGTTTTCACATTTCTTCCAGACTTGCTGCCTTGAACGACACATACCACTGCCACTGCCCCGTCGGTACGGAAGCAATACGTTTCTGAAGTGCCCCCTCGAGGCTCGCTTACCTTTGGGATATTTTCACAACGGAACCCCAGTCTACGCTTTTTTAAAAAAAACGAAAGTCGCCTATCCAACCGCAAATCCACAGTTCCGAGTGCAGAGTCAAGAATCTTCTGACGGCGACCTTGAGATACCGAAGGATGCTCTGAAAAAAGTGCAAGAAAATGGAACTTAGAAACAGAGATAAAGAAGACCGCGATCTGCAAACCTACGCACGCGGAGAATTGGTTGGCTCCAGTACCAATAGGCTGGTATCTATATTGGACATGGTGAAGAATGGCAACCACGGGCAGACGAAGAGTGGGGGGAGAATGGCTGAAACCACCATCTGCCTACAACTGGGGACGCATGCTGCGACCCCTGTTGCACACGCTTGTTCGCGAAACAACTGATGCCCTTGCACCAAAGTGTATACGGAGACTCTGGAAACCGGAGGTCCACCTAAACTTTCACTCCAAACTGACAAAGAAGATGCGCGCAATCCTTCGTTTGCGACACCATTGAGAAGAAGCAGGGCTTTGGTTGTTTAAGCAGTGATCAGGCAGCAACTGAGTGACACTTGCAAAGGTTTGAAGGTGTGGCAGGGCCACACCGGAGCCACTGCGGAGACACCCGCAACTGGGAGGTGGCCGCTGGCTGAGTTGAAGGACTCTCTTCATGATGACCATGTGCGATAAACATTTGACCTTTTGATTCATTGTGCACGCCGCAGCCACTGCGACACCTGCAACTATTGGGAGGGGGGGGCAGCCCGCAGGCTACCCCGACTATGCGATAGCGTTTGCCCTTTGACCACTGCGACACCTGCGACCATTGCCACCGGTTTATTTGAGTGCTGCTCATGATGACAGTGCGACAGTATGAGACCTTTGAAAGTGAACTGGGGTATTTCGACGCTCCAAGAAATGGGCCGTCGAGATCACGACGCAAAGAAATTATTTTGTTCCCGTACCGGCTAGGTGACCATCCGGTCCCCCCGAATGTAGTATCTTTGTTGTACGTTTGCCGCTGGAAAAGAGGAAAAAGAAAAGACGACTGCCCCTTCGACCGGCTTCGGGCGGTCAGATTATGTTTCCGTTTTGTGGAGAAGCGAAGTGACTTGCCGCATTGGTAGGGCGCCCATGGGCTGTAGCCCCGTGTGTCTTCTGCCGCTGTTTGCTACCTCCCCCTTTCACCCGTTTTCTGCATGCCTACATCTGGTGCTTGGTATGAGCAGCGTGCACGTCGATGCAAAGACAGCATACTGTACGCCGCCCGCAGAGAAGCACAGAGCAGTCAAGAAATCCGAGACGTCTCACAGGACCTGAAGACCCGCCCGTCGCAAGTAGAAACGATTATTCGTCACTGCAAAGCCAGAGAAAACACTGACAGACCGGGCAGCAACGAGACGGAGATGGACGCGGGCCGATGTCCCCGCGGAATAGTTGTTGCGAGCCCCCTTCCTGCTTCGATGCATGAGCGACGAACGCGCGCAAAACTGAACACATAACGCACTTCGACCGCACGAATACGCCACCTATAGTGTGATGGACCTTTCCGTACCCGTTTTCACATTTCTTCGGAGGGCTCACGCAAGTTCGACTTATACGCACAAATATGCCACCCAGGATTTATTTTCTTGACAAAACACCGCGAAAGAGGAACATACGCGCAGACACACCACGCACACTCACACACACGCTCACGCCCACGAAGACACTTATAGACACCCCTGATAGAGGTGAAAAGATGAAGGCCTTCTTGCTGCTGTTGGTCGTCCTCGTGCTCCTGTCGGTTTCTTCAGTTGGTGCACTTAAGGCGAATTGGGTGGAAAATGACGTCCCGAAGGTCCATTTTCTCTTTTTTCTGTCTCACGTCCTGCCTGCCGGGGCTCAAAGAAACTTGTCTTTCAGGAGACGAACAACACATGTATGCGGAAGGTGAGAATCCTCAGTCCAATCGTACCGTGTTGTGAGGCCATCTTAGTCACAACACGGTACGATCGGACAGTACGATCGAGGAGGTAGTCATACGGGATATATGATAGTTCAGCTTTGAATGCAGAATATCTGTAGCGATGGCCTGCACGAGTGACTGATCGTACTGTGTCGTGCCGTCCGATCGTAAGATGGCCTATGATAGTTCAGGTTAGAATGCAGAATATCTGTAGCGATGGCCTGCGTTAGCTATGATAGCCTGTGATAGTTTGGCGAATAATCTGTGGCGAGAATCTGCATCCTGTGATAGACTGCTGATAAATTGCTGCTAGACTGTGATAGACAGCAGAATGGAATTCGATGCACTTCCAGGAAACAGGGGTGGACTGGCTCAGTTTGTGCCCTGAAAATGAAACAAGGTAAATGCAAATTCGAAATCCGATCAACCAGCGACGCACCCAAAACGAAGTGCCCGTTTTTTTCCAGCCACGTGCAATGTGCGAAAGAACGTGTTTGTTGGAGCAGCGAAGCACAAAGCAAAACTAAGAGTGCTGCTCAAACCTCCCTGCAGTACGATCGAGGAGGTAGTCACTGAGTGGCTAATGCAGGCCATCGCTACAGGTATTCTGCACTCTAATTTCAATCATTACAGTCTATCAGTTGTCTATCAGCAGGAGGTGGACCCGCTCAGCACAAACCTTGTAAGGCGAGCCGCGGGATCGTTAGTACATCCAACAACACCTATCAGGGAGGCTTCTCGAAGCGCGCCCGCGAGCGGGAAGCTAAGCTCCGCGGCGAGAAGTACGACGACCCATACGCCTACTCGTCGACCGGCGCGTACGCTACGGCGCAACGGGTGTGCCTTTTTCTGGCCGGCGGAGTTGCCCTGTGCGCGGCGTACCACTACCGCACTTACGGCCACCTCCGCCACCTCGAGGCCCAGGCCCGCCAGCTCTTCGGCCTCGGCGCCGGCGCGCGGCAGCGCACCGCCCCCTCCCGCCGGAAGCCGGGAGCGCCTTCGGCGCCCTCCGAGCGCATGTCGTCCGTCGAAGAAGAAGAGCTGCGCCGGCGCCGTATCGTCCGATTCGCACACTACCCTTCCGCGGCGAACGCGGCGCCGGCGGCGGCTAAGTAGACCCCCAGGGGAGGGCGGTCTTCTTTTCTCTGGGGTCGCGTTCTTTTTTTCGATAGTACAGTTGTACTGAAGGGAATATTACCGGAACATCGGCCGCACATGAAAAGACACCGCCAAAGAAGAAGTGGTAGTACGGGAAACCCCCAAAGGAAGGCGTAAATCCTGTGCACACACGAAGCGCAAAGCGGTTGCCTTTATCATTTTCGTCACCTTTGGCCAGTTGATGCTCATCGTCCGTTACTCCATTTTGTCAGTGCAGCCTCAATTCCGAAAATGTTCTCGAAAGAATGCGAAGACTGCAGGAAATGGTTGGCTAGACCTCTTTCGATTAGCCTGAGTCTGGAAATGCGGCACGGGAAGACTCTAGGGGCTCCTCTTTCTTTGCAAGGTCGCGTTTCTTTTTTGACGGTTTGAGACATACGAGTTCTGCATGGGCTCGACCTCTTTGAGCGACCTCTTTGAGCTCATGCTGCAGGAAGCCACCCAAACAGCCTCGCTTGTTTGGAAGGCATATTCGGAGCTTTCCGACTCCCGTTTTTCTTCCGCGGTGCAACGTCGACTTTTCGCTCAGCGCCGCTGAGTCCAACAGGACAAGGCTCCTGTTAAACCATTTGATCGAGCGCATACGAGTATGCTAACTCGGATCTGGAACGAGTTCATGGGATAGGAACGGTCTTGACTTTCGCATTTTCATTGGCACATGACCGATTCATTTGCATTCCCTCCATGTCTTTCGAGCACGTGGTATGTCATTCATACATACTCATTCTAATCGGCATTCCTCTTCTTGCATCGCGAACGATCCCTTCCGTGGAAAATGTCAACACCGCATTTTGAGATTATCGAGGCGAGGTCATGCCAGATTAGTTAGCTCTCCAATGTCTCTCTTCGGAGAGGCCCACGCACTCAAAACTCGGTGCACTCGCGGCACAAAGAAAAGAGCATCTGCAACTGAACGAGCCCCGCAACTGACAGGGGAAAGGAGTCGTGGCGTGCGTCACTCAACTGCAGCATTTACAGCTTAAACGCACCAGGGTGGTTTCCCCGCCCTGGTGCGTTGCCCCCAGGGCTTCGGCCTCCAGTACGCCATCAGCAGGCGATGACGCGTCGTCGCATCGAACACTTTGGGGAAAAGGAAGGAAACGCGAAACTTGTGAAGTCGTTCATTTTTCTCGCGTCCCCCCCACGCCCCTCTTCCGGGCCGTTGCATCCTATCCGCCGTACGTGCTCGTGGGCTCGAGGTGACTTTTTCTTGTCTTCCGTTTTTTGAGCATCCCGAGAAAAGCGAAGGAAGATCGCAGCCAGGGGTCAGTCCAAAGCAAAGGACACGCCAACGACGACGAGGTACTAACATGCCCACCACGGGTCCTACACGACGTAAGACAAATGCTGCTCCCCAAACTAAACCAGCAGCAGCAACTTGTTGTTGGTGGCAACTGGACTGCAGCAAGGAGCCCGGTACCTGTTCTTTGAGAAAGTCGTGTTCTTTACCGCGCGGACGTAAGCCCACCCGTCCTTCGAGACTGGAGCGAGGCCAAGACTTATCGCACAGCAGTGTGAGGCGCAGCAGTGGCATTCGCCTGTGGCAGGCAGTCTGGCCTCCGCGCGATATGCTTTTTTGAGCTGTAGAAACGACAGTCCCCCCCGGTGAGGCTCCCTTGTGTGCGCAGACTTTGAATCCCCCGTTTCTGTGCGAGTCAGCTGTGACGAAATGCAACATACACAGGACGATGCCCAGCCGCAGCTGGACGACGCTCAGCCGCAGCTGGAGCTTCCTTCAAACTGAGCATCGAGCTACGTCTCCTGGCCACCACCCGGCCGGAGATTCACGTGTTCCCCGTACTTGGTTAGTTTCGCTGCTACAACACCGGCGAAAGTTGAAGGTCGATGCGCGTGCACACACACATACACACCCACACTCACGCATGCCCCTCACTTTCCGAAGAAAGGAGAGACCGCATGCAACCAGTTTACCTCCGTTCTCAGCGTCGCTCTAGCCGACTCGACGCTCTCACAGTAACACTGAACTAACTGAATTCTGCTCGGTCAGGGCCGTGCCCGGCCAGGTTCCTCTCGTCGAAAAAGTGAAAATGGTTTGATAATAGATGAAAGCGGGCGAAGAGGCGGGAGCGGCAGGGAAGAGAGAGAGGATACCGCGCGCGCATTCTTGAGTGCAATTACAGGTGGGGGGTGGGAACGTGTCTTTTTTTAAAACCCAAGGAACCAAAGGGTCCCCTTTCCCCCCCACCCCCAAAGATCGACCGCAACTCGTCTGATCTGAACCGGCACGCGCCGCTCCTCGCAGCACCTCCACCGCCCAGGCCGCCTCTCCTACCGCTGGTTAGTACAAATACCTCCCAGTTGTCTCCCTCTCGGTCTCACCTCCCCCCTCTCTAGCTTGATGTCACTTTTCGACAGCCAAATACGCAGCGTCAGTGGTGACCTGCGTGACTTGTTACTCCCAGAAATTCGGTTTTCAGCTCCCCCCTCCCTCTGGTGTGCGTTTTCACTGCGTTGCCAAGCGCACAGAGCAAAGGACGGTGTCGCCGTTGGTGTACCCACACGAACTCCCCTGAACCCGCATGTATCCCAAGCATCGACAACCACCCCAACGACACCGCCTTGATGGCGATGCGAATGCCCACCGCAGGGTTCGGGTAGGTCCGCCAGCACCCCTCTCAGCACACATGCCGCAGATAGTGTCGTCGACTCACCGGGCTTTGGTACGCAGCTCGCTACTGCAACCTAAAGCTGGGCACGTCCCCGAAGCCCAGCCCACCTTTTGCGACGCATCCGGCCTTCCCCAGCGCGCGTGCCACCACAGCTCAGGTTGTCCAGGCATGTTTCGAGACAGGTCAAACACGGTGGCGCGTTGCCGGCCACAGCTCGTTTGCGTGTTGGGTTGATCGTTTTCCTACTTGTGTCTCATTTTCAGGTGAGGAATTCTGATTGACCACCGAAGCACGCTGCCGCCAGACGGTTTTTTTTTTTTAGCCTGCAAAAAATGCATTCAAGGGCATAACCCGCAAGACTTGTTGGTACTAAAACAGTGCATTTCCTTTTTTTCCCCTCTTCTTCTGCCCCCCTTGCAAAAGGGCAACGAACCCTCGCTACCCACGACGCGCAGGAGGAAATCTGGGTGGTGGGAGGGGGTGCAAACGTGTGCGGCGGCGGCTGCGTCGTCTCCGTCGACTTGCGCGCGACAAGTAAAAAAGGAAAAGGGGAGCCCTGGAGGGCAGCAAGTTTGGCCGGCGAGTTGAACCTAGTGATCTGAGGATGGCGGAGGTGACCGCTCTCGACATGTCGCTCGATGACTTCATCAAGAAGAACGCATTGTCGAACGGCCAGCCGCCGCGCAGCGGGAAGGGGGGGAAGAAGGGCCCCGGATCGGCGGGGGCGCGCGGTGGGTATAAGGGCGGGACGACGACCACGTTCCTGATGAACCCGACGGCGGGGGAAAACGGGCTGTCCGGGGTGCAGATGACCGCGTACAAGGGGCAGAAGATCTTCCAAAAAACCGACATCCCGGCGCGGCCGGCCGCGCTGCAGGACGCGCAGCAGCCGCGCGGGTCGGACCTGCCGCTGACCCTGTCCTTCCCGCCGACGTCGTACGATCCGCAGATGTTCTCGCTGCCGACGACCGACTCGACTCCGAACTTCAGCGCCTTCACTCCCCAACCGACGCTGCCGTTCCTCGACACGTCCAGCTTCGCCTCGTCCTTCTCCCAACAGCAGCCCACCACGTCGTATCCTCCCCTCAACATCGGACTCACCACTCAAGAAGCCTTTACAAACTACCAGCCAGACACCAGCATGCAATACGCCTCACAGGTTTGGATCCCTCTTTCTTCAGTTATAAGCCGGTCCATCCCCTCCTGATAGACTGTGATAGACAGCTCCAGGCAATTCAATGCAGCTCCAGGGATGTACCTGATAGACCGTGGTGGACCTCGGCTGTGTGATAGGGTACGAATGCCGTGGATATGTCAGGCGGCGCCAGTGCAAGGGTTGTCCCGGCGGAAGACTTCTGGATGAGGCAGGAAAAAATACAAGGGACTGTGAGGGGCTTCAGGAGGGCACCGCAATGTAACAAAGCTTCTGCGTGCAATGTCGGCATGATCTTCTGCACCACACACCGCGGTGAAAAGAGATAGCCTGATGCCAGCATCAAACGTGCGTGAGAGGCAAGCGTTCTGCCTCAGCATTAAGCTAGTATTACCCCCCGCGGTGTTTGGATCGGTTTGAGACCCCGCTGCCACCGGTCTTAAACGCAGGGAAATCCACTACTACTCGGTGGGACCTGCGACTGGCACTGAACGGTGACCACTTCCCGCGCATTGAAGTAGACCCTCACCGTGCTGCCATTGTACGTCGCAGCGTAATGATGCCAGTCGGAATCGAGAACGATGCCGGTGTTGCCTGCGAACTTGGCAAACAGCTGACCGGTGTGTGAGTAGCCGAAAAGGAAGCTTTGGATCCCGTCCAGTTCAGTCACGAACGCGCGGCTTTCAGTCGATTCAAGCTGTTGTCGCCGTCTTTGGATGACGACCATCATTGCCAGTCTCAGCCCTTCCTTTTGAGCAGCCGCAGCATGTAAAATATCTTGCAGCCCCATGCACAGCTCAGCAGCCTAAAATCTAGTCCTCCGATCAAATCTCGAGAGCCACGGCTCCTGTTCCCGTGACGCTGCACGTACGCTTACAGCGCATGTGAGGTACGTGCGTCACCCGAGTTTGAGATCAGTTTTGCTGGACCCCCCCACTTTAGAATTTTCGACCTCACACGATCTCGCCACTTATGCCGACACACGCACAACAGATGCCGGGTGCAATGAACGTGCACACTGCGGCAGGCCCATTTGAGAGCGCCGGCGGCGTGTACGGCGGAGGGCCGGCGCAAATAGGGCCAGGCCCGGCGTTGGACCAAGGGATGCAACAGGCCGGCAGTGCGGAGCCGTCCGGGATCTACAACCAGCTGCTGACCGACACCACGTTCAGGGCAGCCACCGTTGAAAAGTTGATGAAGCTCGTTAAAGAGGGGAAAGTGAAGGACTTCCTCGCCGAATCCGCTGCGCCCGCCTCCCCTGTTCCGCCGTCTCCGGGCCCGTACTCGCGCACGTGCAACACACAACAACAGGCACCCCTGACGCCGCAGAATTCATCTGCCTCCCTGAACCCTGCGTCGAGCCCCTTCCCGCACTCCGGCGGCACCGCCATGCCGCAGTACATGACGGGGGCCTCCATCGGCGGCGTCTACGGCGAGCTGCCGGCGTTCACCGCGTGCAACCCGCAGCCGGTCAACATGTCGTCGAACGCGTCGGTGAGCCAGCTGCTGGCGCTCCTCAAGAAGAAGGACACCGACGCACCGCCCCAGCACCCCCCCTCGCAGTCGGCCGTCCAACCCGACTACAACATGGCGGCCCCGGCTCCAACAGCGTCGACAGACGACAACCTCTTGACCCTCCTCTCGCGCATGCACCCGCCCGCGAATGTGCAGCAGCCTGCGGAGGACGCCTCGTTCCCCAACAGCAAGCCGGGCTCTTCAGGAATTAGTAAGTTGTCCTTCGTGAAGTCGAGGGGTCACCGCGGCAAGGTCGAGCGGATCGAAAAGGTGTCGTTGAAGGCCGAGCAGCAGCGGATGATGCTGCAGGACGGGCTCAAAAAGCGGTTCGAGGTGGCCACCCAGTCGGCGTCGTCCGCTCGCAGCGTCCGCCTGAACGCGTTGCGCAGCGAAGGGCCGAGCCTCCTGCCCGCGTCGTTCACTGCGAAGCCGAAGGTTTGCTAGTGGCCCTCCCTTCTCGCTCCTTCTCCAGCTTCGAACTCGATCCAAATGCCACCTTGTACCACAAGTTGTCGACGACAAACACACGACAACGAAACGTTGCATCAAAGCAAAGAAACAAGACCAGCATGCATCTCTTTTTCATCATCGTTCATTTCTTCGACGTAAGATGGGGGAAAGCGCGACACACAGTCCACTTGTTAGGGCTGGGGGGCTGTTGGCAACGCAGGGTCGAAGCATGGTCGATACTTGCACCGTTCGGCGTGCCTGCACACCGGCAGTCGAGCGAGTGTGCGCGGCGTGAGTATACAAATGCCGCCCACAGGTCTTTTGGTCGTGGCAGTAGGACTGCTTTGTGTTCATGTGTAACCGTCAACCAGCTACGTGAGGTACAATGGAGGTCCGCCAAGTGCACCTCCAGGTTACCAACATTCTTGACCCGAAGCTCCCCGACACCCACACGACAGTTGTTATGGGGTTTCACGTGATATGTCACAGGCAATACACAAAACGTGCGAAACTACTTGTAGTTTTGACAGTGCCCAACAGCCCCTATCTGGGTGTTTTGCATGCAGCCGTATTGTAGAGGGGACGACCGACAGCAATTTCTGCAAACTCAACAACAGATGAAGCTAAAGGATCGATTCGACCTCCTGCGCGGGTACAAGGTTGAGCTGAACTACCGGTGAGCAATAAGTCCCTCCGGGGCCACAGTCGGTGCGCACCCTTTTTGCGCGAACTGCGGCTTGCCAACCTCAGGACGCACATCGACCCGCGTTTGTAAAGAAACTGGCCGAGGAGCGAAACTGCCGGTAGGGAACTCGCTTCGGCCCGATATTCCACTAAATTGTAGGCCATTGTCAATTTGACCGCCAGTTCTAGTCAAACGAGGAAAATTGGTTAGTTGTACTGCCGGTCGATGTATCCGTGGTCGCGGGGCAGAAGGGGACATCTGGCGCACGACGAAGAAGGAAACCGGTGTCGAAGACGCAGAGCAGCACTCCGCTGCATTCACGTTATCTGTCACGGTCAGCAGCACGGGAAGCTTTCTTCGCCTTGAAGCAAGTCCGCGTACGGGCACTTATCGCCAAGCAGCTATTTACCAAGGTACACCCGATTCTTCCGGACCTGGGCAGCAACTATTGGAAGTGCACCTTCACGCACCAGCCGTTCAACGAGAAGTTGCAACTAGCAAAATGAACACGTTATCCACGAGAGACCCTGCGTTTTCTGAGGCTAGAGTTTTTTGATGATGTCGGTTTTCTATCGAGCCGCATGCAATGTGAGAAAACTGAGCCGCCCGAGCAGTACCCACTGGCCATGATCAAGTGCCACCTGAAAGCATGTCCAGGATTCGGGCTCAGGGCAGTGCAGTCAGCGAAAAAACTGTAGTTTTCCCTTCTTCTTTCTCCTGCTCTCGCGGTGTGGTTTTCCCTCTCCCATTTTTGTATGTTCCCCGAACGGTAGTCTGTGCGCGGCTCACCGTTGAATCGCCTCGTTCTGAACAGGCGGCTAGGGTTGCGCGGACGTAACTAGGGGGTATGGTTGATCGGAGTTTCTGACCCTGATAAGAAAGTCTTCGGAGACAAGCAACGCAACTAGCGAGCAGTAGGACTCGAAAGCAGGGCCGCAAGGTGGGGCCTGGCCGTACCAGAAAGGGTAAAAGAAAAAGCCCTTCAAAGAGGGGGTCGTGCACTTGCTACTTTAAGCTAGTGCGTTACCTTTGCACGGCTCCCAGTGAAAATAACGCCCCCTGGAACGGTGGAGGGTACCACCATACAGCGACCGCCACCCAAGTTTCGACTTCAGAGTTTGTAGCCGAAGCCCGAACGAAGATTCGCGCACCCCTTTCTCAACCTAGAACAAAGGGAGTCCGAAGCGAGATGCAAAAAACCATTCCGCCTCAACCGCGAAGCCGCCGCTCAGCTTTTTAAGAAGTTGCGTTTTAAGCCTTCCGTCCGTTTCTCAACGAAGTAGACAGACACGCGTTTCCCCGACAACCCTTATAGCTTCATGCCGCTCTGCCAACGGTTGCACAGTTTAGAAAAACACGACCCTGCTTGCAGGAAGCACTAAACGACGCTCATCTCGTAATTGCAACAGACTCTAGCTACTGGCGACGTTTGTAACGAGCACGCCATGCGTGACCTTCCCTGAGAGTCAAAGGCTAGCTTATCATCAGCATGCCAATGTCGTACTGATGCAACAAAAATGTGCGTTGTACACTTTCGCATCGAAAGGGTGAGACGAGAGCAGGCAAAAAGCTGGTTTCGTGCAGGGTGTAGGCGTTCAGCCAAAGAAAAAAGTTTGTTTGTGCGCACTAGCGGAACTCACCTGCTTTGGTAAGTTTCATGTAGTACGCTGCCAATTACTAATTTTTAGTACCAACAATGCATTGTTAACACAAAAAAAGTAGTTGCATCGTTTCTCTCCCCTAGCCCCCGTCGAAATGAATGCAGGCGGCGTCTCCGAGTGTTCTTTCCTAGAGATGATTGCCTATTGGACCAGAACCTTCCTTTTCTTGAAGGGACGCAGGGAATAGTTGACTACACCTCTCAGGATTGTGCTCGGAATCGAACGAACTCTTGGTATGTGGCACCAACTCACCCTGTGTGAGAAAAGTCGAAGATTTGAAACAACCTTCTGGCTAGAGCTGCAGCACCTCTGTTGTACCTCGTAGGTACAATAGGTGTAGAAGGTTGCAGGTGTTGTTCCACCTGACACTACATACGTGGTATATAAACTACCCACAACGATCATGGGATCCTGACAGAACCTGTGGATCTCCCGATACCCCCCCAATAGGATGTGGATCGTGATCCCACATCAGGATGCGGAGGTCCAGGAGTCCGCGTGGTACTGTACCACAGCGTGTGTACATGGTCGCTTCCTAACACCCCACGATTGACGCGGTAATGCCGTGTTGCTCCCTGAGTTGGACATGCACCGGTCCCGAGCGCTCGTGCCGAAGTTTGTCCGAATTGAAAGGCGGCAGAGCAAGCTTTTGGCTACTCCACTCCCGCTTTCTCACTTATTCCGTTGAACACAGCTGGCCGACTTTACTCCTTTACTGACGTCGTTTCTCACACACCCGTGCCCTTTGTTTGTTCATTCCTGAATTGCTCAACCGCAGATCAAGCACTGATTGAAGACAAAGTGACCGTTGGGAGCCGTGTTGCTTTTTTCAGGAAATGCAAGATAGAGAGCCCATAGAGCCGAGGCACCCTGACAAAACAGGGTACTACGAGGAACTCCCGCAGCGAGTCCCCGGTATCTAAGGTTGCTGGGTTGCTCAATCGGACAAGCCGTGATGCCACGTGATACATGCGTGGCTGAACGCATATATGTCAGAACCCAGTCCAGGGGGGCGCGTGCGTTACTCAGGACACAACGAGTTCATCGGCTGGCGTACTAGCGCTAACGAACGGCAACTTTCATTCAGTTCATCCAGTTTGAGCTTTCGGCCGGATCTTATGCATGGACCAAGTTGAAGGGCGTGGAATTTGCTGAGTAACAATACCGGAGTTGGGCACTGAAAAGCGAAGTAATTGACAAGTACGTGCGCTCGGCTAAGGCCGGCGCGTGGCGAGACTGGAGGCAGCACTTAAAGTTCGGGGAACAGTAAAGTTCGGGCTAAGCTAAGTTCGGGCAATGCTGGTGAAGCTAAGTTCGAGTGATGCTAAGTTCGGGCGTTGCTAAGTTCGGGCGTTGCTAAGTTCTGGTGCTAAGCGCTCAGGCTGCGCTGGTACTAAAAAAAAGTTCCGGCACGAGCGAAGTTCGGCCAGGGTGGTAAAGTCCGGTGAAGCCAAGGTCGTTGCCATCACAGGCCAAACTGCTACGAGAACCGAACTTTGCTTAGCTTCACGCGAACTTTGCTTCGTCCGAACTCAGCTGCGCCCGTACCAGAATTTAGCATCGCCCGAACTTTGCAGCGCCCGAACTTTGCTTCGCCAGAACTTAGCTTCGCCCGAGCGTTGCTTCGCCCGAACTCAGCTGCGCCCGAACTTTGCTTCACCAGAACTTAGCTGCGCCCGAACTTGGCATCACTCGAACTTATTATCGTCTGAACTTAGCTGCGCCCGAACTCTGCTTCGCCGGGGGGCGGCGGGGGGGGTCCGGGGGGGCGCAAACCCGGGTACCAGCGCCAAACTTTTCCCGTACTCGGTGGGTCGGGGGGGGTGTCCCCCCCCGGGCACGAGCACCGGCTCGGCCGCCCGACTCCGTTTCCCGGGGTGACCAAATACCGCGAGATACTGAGAAACTCCGCCAAAAACGCAAATTTCGGGCACATAAGACCCCGAAACCCAACAAACCTCGAAAACCATCTTCGACCGGAAAAGTGTGAGGGGCGGGGTCCGAACCCGGGCCGACCGGCCTGAAGGCCGGCGCCCGCTCACTCTGCCACCCCCGTGCATTTTCCCAGAAGGGAAAAAAGCTTACTCTGAACTATTATCCAGTTCAAAAACAATACGGTTTCATAATTGTTGCAAGAAAAGCCGGGTTGGCTCGAATAGAGGCTATTCACATTGCATGTTCATAGGACCTCCAGTCTCGAAAAATAACGTCCAGGATCTGAGCTCAGGTAGTGCAGTCAACGATAACGTACAGGATATTTGCCGAGGATTCAGGTTTCGGGAACCCTTAGTCAGGTTCCCATAGAGACTTATGCGGTTGCGCCCTCTTCTCGTCACTCTTGTCTTTCCTTCTCTGAGGCTGCCCATCCTAAGCACACCGACAGGGGCATTTGGGAAAGCGGGGAAGCAAGTGACTATCCAAACAGTAAACACCACGCGGAAACACTACACCCACAAAGGAATCGGGCGTTTTCTTTTGGCCGTCCTTCAGTTCGAGGAACACAAGGAACCTTTCCTGACGCGACGATGTCGTGAGGGCCCGAGAGAGCAGAAAAAGCAGCTGCACGCGCCAGACCTTCGAGTGGCGGATTCCCAGCCCCAACCAAGCGGAGCGAGAAACCACTATCCACAACCCCTGCATTCTCACAGAACAAGAGAGGCAGCATAGCAGAACCAAAAAGGGAAAGGGAGCCGCCGAGTTCCCTCCCTCCGCAATCAATTCATCCGCCGGCGTTTTTCTTCCCGATCCGGTCGTACCCCGATTTTAATTAACGTACCAATCACCGGAAGGCGAGCATTTTTTTCGACGAGCGACACAGATGGGCGTTTCCACGCTGGAAACCCTGTTCGCGGGGGTCGTGCGATGGGTGGCGCTGAAGCAGTTCAGCGCGCACCGGTTGCTGGAGAGCCAGGACGACAGCGAGTCGATCCTGTTTGACTTTTGGGATGGGTCCGGCGCCCCGCGGACGCACGGCCTGCGGGGGTTCGCGGCGCTTGCGGTGAGCCGGCAGCTGCACAGCATCGAGCAGATGCAGCTTGACTGGCTGGCGGCGACCGCGGCCCAGCGCCTGCTGCGGGCGGTCATCGACTCTCCGCTGTTCGAGAAGGGCGGCGACGATTCGACGGCGCGGCTGCAGTTCGCGGTCGAAGCGCTCAACCGGTGCTGGCGGGTCCTCTCCGAGTCCCTCCGGGACGAGGCCGGGCTGACCGGCGTCGCGGCCCCGGCGGGCGGCGCGTTCGCAAACGACTTCGTCGCGCTCCTCGCAAAAGTAGCGTCCGAAGCCGCTTCGCAGGCCGGCCGCCTCTCTCCCCCAGCCGCTCCCCCCGCCGGCGAAACCCGGGCGCACTCGCCCGACGTGGCCGAGTCGTCGGCTTCCTCGTCCTCCGGCGCGTCCGCCGGCTCCTTCGAGCCTTCCGTCCCCCCCAGCGCGCCGTCCGTGTTGGCTGCGGCGGAGGCCGAGTCGGAGGCGTCGCGGGCGGGAGACGAGGCGAAGCCCGGGAAGAAGGTCGTTTTTTCCTGCAACGGGCAGGAGCACGACGCGGTGACGGGGCTGCCGCTGTTCCTCCTGCATCACGCCCGGCGCAACTCGTGCGCGTACCACGTCGCGCGGTTCATTCGAGGCAAGGGGGACACGACGCCGTTGACGGTGAACGAGGCGCGGGTGGCTGTGGACGGCGGCACCCGGCTGCTCGAATCGATGCCCATTTTCACCTTGGCCTGGGCTTCCGGCGGCAAAGGCGTCGTGTACGTGCGCGACCACGCCTCCGCCGTGCAGTACGCCGCCGGGCTCTCCGTCGTCCTTCTGCTCACGCAGCGCGCGCAGACCCTGGGCAACGCAGTCCTCCTCCCGCTGGTCACCTCCGTCATGCTGTCCGCGCCCGCCGCCTTTCCTTTCTCCTCCCGCGACGTCTTCCCGCCCAAGGAGGAGTGGAAAAGCCTCGTCGTAGACGCGTCGTACGCGCTGCCCAGGTGCTCCGGGGCGGGTTGCGCTCACCTGGCCTTCATCGCGTCGTTGCGGTTCCCGTTCTGCTACGGGCTGCTGCAGTCGGCGGTCCTCGCGCTCCGGGAGGCGAAAGATTGCCCGGCGGGGTCGGAAGATGCGTACAAGCACGCTGAGGACGTGGCGTCGTTTTTGTTCAACCGCTTGGAGGCGGGGGACAAGACGCTGGCCAGGGAGGCGGCTGCGTGCGTGCGCTGGTGCGTCGCCTCCGCCAAGGAGTCCGACGGGGGACGTTTGGACGATTGCTTCGCGCGCAGCTTCTTGTCGGCGTGCCGGGCACGCGGCTTCGCGGCGTGTCTCCGGGAGAAGTCGGCCGCGGTGATTGCCGAGTGCCTGCGGTGCGTGGTGGACCCGCCCGTTTCCTGCGTCAGGGAGGTGGTTTCCTTCCTCGACGAGCTGCTGGCGGCCTGCCGCAGCGCTTGCTTCCCGTTCATCGCAGCCGCCCTCTCTTCGCTCGGCGCACCCGTTTTCCCCCCTCCAGACGGCGGGTCTCTCCCAGAGGCCAGCGGCACACATCCCATCCACCTCGAGTTCTTCTCGAAAGCCACCGCGTGGCTAGCCGCGGTCCCACCGGAGCACTTCCCGAAGCTTCTGCGCTCTGTCTTCGCTTCGCCGCTCTTCATTTTAGACCCGGGCTCCTGGTCTGCAGTGACCCAGCCCCCCAGTTCCTTCTCCGGGTGGCTGTTCACCTCCACCCTCCTGCGCATGCCTTCGGTGGAGGCGCTGGAAGCCTGCCCGTTGCTGGAAGTCTTCCGCTCGTGCGTCGCCGCGTGCGAGTATCGAACCGACGTTTTTGTAGCCTTCGCCGAGGCAGCCGCGACCTGCAACGCGGATCTGGCGGTGGTCCAAGCCTTGAACGCTTGGAGCCAGCGACTGTCCGAAGACTTCGCAGCCGACGGCAACGGCCGATCCGGCGAGCTGCTCCTGCTGGCGTTGGCCAGCAGCGAGGCAGGGACACCGGCGCTGCTGGCCAATTTGTTCGCGAGGGAAATCTTCGGGTCACCGACCGCGGTTTCGCTGGTCGACTCGCTCCTCGGCTTGCGGTACTTGTCGACGTCGGCGTCGTTGGCCGCCGCCTCCGACACGGCATCCTGCCTTGCGGCCGTCGGTGAGTGGATCGACAACGAACGAGTCCACAACTACCTCGCGACAGGGTCTGTGTTCCTCGGCGGCTTCCTGCTCCTCAGCCGCTACGACCCGACCGACGCCAACTCCATCCGAGCGGCGATTGCGGGCACGGAGACGATCGCGCAGCAAAACCCGCTGTTCGGGCTCCTGCTGTGGCAGAACATCCTCGACCGTACTTGGGACGCCGGCGTCGACCTCCAATCCACCTGCGACACTTGCCTCGTCGAGCAAGTCCGCTGCCTCTGGGTGCAGTGCGCGTCTGCCGCGTTGTTCGTGCCGGCCAACGGGTTGTTTCACGCGACGGCGAAGCTCGAAAAAGCACCGATCCTCGCCGCGCGGGAAAGCGAAGTGCCGCTGGTTGTGTCCGAACTGCGGTGCAACATGCAGTTGGTGACCGAATCGTCGAAGCGGGGAGGATGCGAGGCTGGTGTGTCGGAGCAGGTGCCAACGGCGTCCGATTTGCAGATAGGTGTGTCGGACGTGAAAAAGTGCGCGTGGTTGAACGATCAACCGCAAGTAAGCGACGTATCGGACGTCGAGAGCTTCCAGGCGATCGTCGAGAAGGCAAGCGAAGACTGCAGGGTTTTGAAAACGGCTATGGCGGATTCGCTGGACGGCTGCTCAGCGGAATCAAAGAGCTCATCCCCCGTGCGAGCATTGGACGCCTGCATGCATGCCGTGCTTGAAGAGGGCGAAGCCAGCGTTCGCGCCGACTCGTCCGCGATCGACCTCCTCGCCGTCGCCTTCACTCAGAAGGGAAAGTACGTCCACGAAGACGTCGCCTCAAACATCAGCGACCACATCTACGCCAGCCACGCTTCGACCAACGCGTTGGCCGCCACGCAAAAGCGCCTTGCGTCGGTAGTCGAGACGCTCCTTTTGGTCAGCCGCGGCCTTAGCATACAAAATCAAGCCCGGCTCTGTCAGGAGCTGCTTCTCTTTTTATCATCGGACGCCGCGAACCGATACGCTGTTTGGGCACGGCTGGCATGGGTGCAGAGTCTTGGAATTGCGTATGACCTGCTCAACAACGTTGCCACGAGCGATGCGTCACTCATCGACCACTGCCAGGTCATCTCGTGCATTCTAAAGCTGTCGTCTTTTAAGGGGTCCAGCCGTGCTGTGGTCGCCCAGGTGTGCACTTATTTCCGCTCGAAGTTGTGACAATGAGTAGTGAAAACGACAGTTTTCCCCAGCTATCTTTATCGTGTTGCAACCGCTAGAACGTGCCCCTTCTAAAAGGTTTGAAATGAACGTTGGCAGCCTTTAGTCTGACGAAATAAACGAATTGTTGAGCGATAAGAAACGCCACACGACCGCAGGAAGATTGCCGGGAAGAACAAAGATCCGTCACGTCACAGTGTCCGACGCTTGCTGTGGTTTCGTGGAAAGACATCAGCAGAACAAAAAAAAGATTCGTACTTGTCGTCCCTTCTTACGGAAGGGGATCCTGTCTCGGACTCATTCAGCTTTCATCCAACACAAGCACAAGAGTCTGCCTTCCTGCCGGAATTGCCCACTTTCAACAAAACAATGACATACAGACGCTCTCGGAGCATTTGGAGCTCCGCCTGGAAGACTTGGACGTCGAAGAGGAGCACTTGCAGCTGCGGGAATTGGTGCAGCACGATGTTAACTACTTGACAGGTCGCGAGATGCGGACCCCGGGGTTGACCGCGACAAGTGTACAGCTTATGGAAGTACCCTTCGACCGTATGTTCGCCGACTTACTTGGCAAGCTGCGCATGCGGGCCACCCAGAAGGTGTCGATTCTGCTCGAGATCCTGTCCGTTTCCGACGCGAACAGGACGGCGCCCCTCGTCAGCCAAATCATCGGCGCCGCGTTTGACACGGATCTCGAACCAGAGCTGCCTGACGTTGACAAGGCGGAACTGAAGCAGCAGCTGCTGCGGTGTTTGGCAAGCGTGATGGAGTTCCGAGGGGCGAAGCGGGAGACCGAAGCGTTGATCCGAGCGATCAAGCTGGTGGACCCGGGGTCTATGACGGAGGTGACAGACGCCGTGTTCCGAGCACTGCCGAAGACTGACCATTTACTGCGCAGTGTCGTGCAGGAAGTGGCCGATGACGACATCTTCGAGTGGCTCATTCAAGTTACCGACTCCATCGACTGCCACCGCGTAGGGACTCATCGGTCGTGGCTGGAGGTCGAGGAGGCCATCGGAGACCGTCTGCCGCAGCAAGCGAGGTCTCCGGAAGTGTGGGATCAGATGCTTTCGTTTTTGGTGAAGCTGTGCTCGGGCCTATCGGCCAACGGCGATCGAGGTCGCACGGGGAGCCCTCTGTTCCACATCGCCCAGTCAGCCGTCGTTCTCTCGTTCGCCGGCGAGGACACGTACGTCAACCGCGTCTTCGAACTCATCCGCTGCCTCCCCTCGTCTTTGCGCGAGGGGTTTATTTCGTCCCTGCCGTGGTTCCACGCGACGTTCCACCACTCCGCCACCAGCCTTTCCGCCACTGCGCAGTTCGCGCATCTGGACAGCCGGTCCCGCGTCGACTTGCTGGACTGCTTGAAGCGCCTCGACTGGGCGTTCCTTGCGGCGATCGACTTGAGGGAGGCCCGGGAGATCGCCGGCGTCTTGGTCCCGATGCTCATTCCGCTCGCGATGCTATCGTTGGACAAAACTGTGCAGCTGGTCGCGAGGCTGCCGCCCGTCGGCAAACAGCCGCACAGGCGCGTGTTTGCCGACTGCGGAAATGCGATCAATGTGTGCCAGAATCACGACGAGGATACCGGATCTGGCTCGCCGCGGTGTGAAAAGCCGAATAGGTTCATGCGAGGGGTGCTTGAATGGCTTGACCTGCAGATGGAGGGACTTTGGCACCCGGTGTGGACGTTGGCCGACGTTGATTTCGTGAAGGAAGTGTCTCTTTCGCAGATCATTCGGAACGGGCAAGCCGAGCGGTCCGCCATGAAAAACTTGCTCGTCTGCACCGCGCTGCTGACGCGGCTCTTGCTCGACTCCAACAAAGAAGGGGTCGCCGGCGGGTTTGTCGCCGACATCCGGTTGCTGCTGTTCTGCGTCCTCGTCTCGACGGAGCACTGCCAGGCGTGGCTGCTGCTGTTCCACCACCACACGGTGCTGGTGCAGTACTGCTTGATCCCGCTGGCGAGTCGGTACGCGAGCGGCCAGTGGGCGAACCACTTCGTGTCGACGATGCTCTCGTGCCTCTCGATCCGCACGCCGCACGATCTCCTTCGCAACACAGTCCCAGTTGCCAACCAGCTCCCCTTTGCTGCTGGGGGGACTGAGCTGTCCACGGCAATTCGAGTCCTCCAAGACCATGTTGAACACGACATGCTGGGCACTGTCTCCGTCATCGAGAAAAGTGTGCTGAAATTCACCGATCACGGGCCCCCCGAGTTGTGCCTCGTCGTCCTGTCCTCCGCGTCGATGCTTTGGGACCCGAGCGACACGTCCCTCCTCCTGCTCCGCGTCCTCAACGCGGCGGTCCTCGGGCTCATCAACAGCTGCCGGAAGAAGTCCGACTACTTCCAGCCCCCGCTGTCCTCCCACGTCTCCTCCCTCATTGATCGCGCCGTGCAGAACCTCGTGATCCCGCCCGCTTCGGACCCCGAGGAATCCAGCCTCTTCAAGATGTGCCTGGACCTTGAGCACTATCCCCTCTACCTGGTGTGTCCCTGCCCTTTTTTAGAGTGAAAGTTCGCTCCGGGGTTTTAAAGTCTCCGGGTGACCTTCGTCGTTTTGGTTGTATAAGCACCTGCTTTGTAGGAAATACTTGCGGAGGCTGCCAGCTGCAAAAAATCAAAGGAGGTAAACGTGCTGTAGCCCACACGAAACACAGGTGAATCTGGGTTCAGTGGTGGGCGCAAGCGTTCAACAAAAAAGACCCACTGTGTAGTTGTATTGTTTCTCCCCTCTAGCCTCCTTCGAAGTAAGCCCTCGAGTATTTTTGTTTATGGTGGCTTGCTTGTCTATATCAAAAAGTGTCGGATGGCAGCGTGCTGTGTTAAATCACTCAACAGGGTTTACACACGTACGCAAAACGCTCCCCTACGAACACCAATGTATTGATCGACCGCGGAAGAGAACTCATTCTCTCCTCGCAACTGCTCACCTCTTGCTCATTAAAATTAAGTGCGCGTGGTTAGACCGACGCGAGGCGAGACCGAAGGCAGCAGCTAAAGTTCGGGAAACAGTAACGTTCGGGCGAAGCTAAGTTCGGGCGAAGCAAAGTTCGTTCTCGTGATGCTGAGTTAGGCGTGTGGTAGTAAGCCTGTGATGGCAAGTTCGGCGCCAGTACCCGGGGGGCGACCCCCGACTCGGGCCTACCGGCCTGAAGGCCGATGCCCGGTAACTCTGCCACCGGCATACGTTTTGGAGGGGGAAAAAAAGACTAGCTCCACACAATACAAAAAACAATACACTTTTGCACGAAGAAAAGCCGGGTTGGCTCGAATCGAGGCTATTCACATTGCATGTTCATGGGACCTCCAGTCTCGAAAGATTGCTTGGTTCTTGGAAGATCACTATGACCTTTTGATTGTTATCGACGTGGCAGCGCGGCGCGATTCGCGACGAATGAAAGCACCCCCTTTTTTCGATCTGTCTTGTCGTGCGACTCCCCTATCCTTACACAGATACTCTTGCAGTACACGGTTAGCGACATTCGCAGGAGCGACCCGAGGGCGCTGCATAAGTTGGTCGGAATTGTTGAGGAAGTTGTACATTTCCGGCCGGGCTCGAAGTGCAAGGCGCGGCTCGTGCTTGCTGTGTTCCTTGTAGCCTGCGCTGTCATGGAGCACCCAAGCTGGGATGCCAAGAACCGGGCCGCCGTTGATGCCTCGAACCGGTTTTCTCGGCTGCTTGCCGTATTCGTCAATAAGGTGTGCTCCCCCTCCCGAGAACCTGCAACGTTGGTAAACCGGCATGAGAAACACACGGTAAGATCAATCAAAGAAGGAGATCGATCAGTTTGTACTCCTGTCTGTGGGTAGACGCTCAGGTCCCGTTTGAAGAAGGCCGCTAATATGTCCGCGGCTGACGGACTGAAGCAGGTTCAGACGGGACGCAGATGTTGCGTATGGGATAAACTCTCGAGAATGTGCCAGTCTAACGAAGTCAAGCGAAGGAATGTCGACATCCGGATGGCGGAAAACCCCCACGCGCAAGAGGCACTCTTCTTTTTGTCGATCGTCGTGTCTTTCGAACGCCTAGCACTGCATTCCCGCAATGCAACCAACCGTATTAAGTTCCTAAGACCTTCGCAATACGCACGGTGCACCACTCTGGAAACAACCATGCAGGGCAACGGGAAGTGGCACAACACGTTGAAGAAGCGTCTGCCGAACAACAGCAGCGACATGACGAGCCAGGTATCGCAGTGGGAATGCTGCACAGCGACTTTCTCCGTCGCCTGCGTATTATTGGACGCGTTCGTGCTCCGAACGTCCGGCTCGCTAAGCTCGAAGGAGCTGAGCGCCAAGACAGACTTGTGCCGCCAAGTCATGCCGCAGGACGAAGCCGTTTCTCTCCTCGACACAGCCCGCACAGGCACGGCCATGGCTCTTCGCGATGAGTTGCAGGAGCGCCTGTTCGCAGACGACCCCCTCTTCGTAAACATCAACCGAAGGCAGTGAGAGTGTGCAAATAATGCGCCACCGGCGATCTTCCTGCGCACTGGGGAGGCAAATACCGCCCCTAATGCGACGCCGTCAAGGCAGTCGGAGGGACCTTTGTTCTTTGTTATTTGCTCAATCAACGAGTTCTTACGGAGAAGCAGCGCGTCAATCGGTGAGCACACGAACCATGAACCAGCCCCGTGCAATGACAAGGTGTCGCTGAGTTTCGTGCCCTGGTCGTGCGTATTCCGGAGCATCCGTGCTCAATATTCCGACCACGCGCCGAACGGCTCAGAATTGAATCCCACGCGGGTAGGCTTGTCTGACGTAGTGAACTTTCCTTTCCTCCTCTGCCTTCACTGCCACAGTTCGTTTCGTCTGTTCATGGATGCAGGCTTTCAAAGCTGTTTGTGAACTCGGAAACCGGATTTGCTTGTGCTTTTAGCGTTATTTGTGGAGAAGGTCTCCTTGACTCGCTGTCGCTGGGCTCGCTAGATTCCAAGGGCTCGCGGACGTACCTGCCATCCAGAGAGCCTGCAACCTAATAATGCACCTGCAAAGGCGGCAACATTCAAAATGCCGGTACCTCTTAAGTCAGAGGCAATTGAATGTTAGCCACCAGCTCCACGAAACGAGCTGTGGCAGAGGAAATCGTAGAAGAAAACACAAGAAGTCGAAGCTGGAGAAGTTGCGGGCACAGTGGCGGACGGAGCACTTGTTTTGCAGCATGTTTTCGACCATTATTCAAGCATTAAAAACAATACCATGAAGCAACCAGATTTCTTGTCGACAACATATTGTGTGGAGGCCTCCTTGTCTTTAAAGCAAGACACAATGCCAGCTGCAAGCTGCAGTTGGCGTAGCCTTATTTCGCTCTTTTGCTGTCTCCACTTGGTATTCCTGTCGGAGCCTCGAATACGGGTCAATTACATGGTACTTGAGTGGTTTACACCTTCTCGTATTTCACTCGTATCATTCTCGCATGCGAGAATATGCGAGAATCTCATGCAAGAATGCGAGAATCATTCTCGCATACGAGTCGGATCGGATGTATGCCTAAGCCTATAAGTCCTGGAACTGCATCGCACTGCCTGTCGCTGTTTATGTCGGTCCATTCCCATCTCTTGGAGCCGCATAGAACTGCTTGCCTGGCTTTCACAGCCAGCCCTGCCAGACTTAGCTGAGTTTCGTGCTACAGCACGCATTGGTAGTTCGGGCACTGTTGTTGCGGATGCGTCCCGCGCGCTGTCGCAACTGGCTGCCTCCCCGAGTACACAAGCATGCGTATTCCGAAAACTACAAGGCGTCCTGCGGTGGGTAAATTGCAACCAATGCGCATAATAATATGTGCACAACGTACTGGTGCACAGACCCAACCTCCACCCCCCCCCCCAGGCATCTTGTTAAGAACCATCCATCCATCCATCAGCCGGCTGACCCCCCCCCCTCCCCCTCATAGGCTACTTTCACTGTGGAGGGGGGAGACGCTACCTGTCACACTCGAAGGTGGTCACCACGGTGGGCGGTCAGAAAAAAAAAATTTTTTTTTTGCCCCAAATACCCCAAATACCACACTTCGGAAAATTTTTGTGGGCCCACTTTTGGCAGGGAATTTTGACCATTTCACCTTGGAGAATTTGACCACCCAGCCTCCAGGGCAACTGCACTGTAGAGGGGGGGGGTCTGGTTTATCCGGCCATCCGGCCAAAGTGGCTGATCCTTAACAAGAGCGCTGCCCCCCCCCCCCCCCTTGCTGACATCTGTCCCTATACGTTTGCACGTCCTTCGTCTCTTTTGTCCTGTTCTATTCCCCTCCCCCGATTTTTTTTTGTCTTGCTGAGCTAACTTCCTTTCTGTTTTGTCCCGAACATATATGTCCGTTCCGCACCGGGACTTACTCGAGGCATAAGGAGACGTGGAGTCCATCGAGCTTCCTTTTCTTCTCATACGCGCCAGGACTGCCGCACCGTGACCCCCCCGCAGACTAGGACCTCTGGTAGTCGGTTCGACCCCGGCAGCCCCACCTACGCGGGATCAGCGCAACGCGGCGTTGCACACGCAACTCAAAAGAGATCCGCTCAGAGCTGCGTTTCAGTACTGTTTTATAGCCAAATAGTCAAGGCGTGGCGTACCCACCACAAGCGCGCAGAGGCACTTGGCCTTAGAGCAGAGCGGAGGGCCGCGAACCTGCGCTACCTCGGACTCAAGCAGGCTGCTGTTTGACCAAAGCGTACTTATCTAACTTCTTGTTCTCCTCGGGTTGTGAGACCAGCAAAACCGGTCGAGAGAGAGTCGACCGATACGACAGCTGAAGCCTCAGTGCCTGGACGAAAACCCACCAGAAACGCACTGAAGGACGCAGTTACTTCGTGTATCAAAGACCGAAATGCAGCACGGACGAGACTCGGTGCACATTCATGTCATTCCAACCACTTCAGGGGGTCGTCAGGGGAAGAAAAGGGAAGAAGAACACCCCGCGCCCTGCAGGACCGCAGATTCCAGATGATCAGCTGGCCAGGTTCTTGCGTGTGAGGCACCAGGCAAGCACTCGTAACAATGCAAGGGGAGGGCGAAGCCCTGCTCGTGGTGCACGCGGAGACCGGCAAACGAGCGCGTGTCCTGCTGAAGTACGGCGTCGAGAACGTCGAAATCGGAAGGCTCAAGCGGCATTTGGTGGCACCCTTCGGCATCCCGGCGGAGCAGCAGACCCTCACCTGCGGGGGGAGGGCCATCAAGGGCGACCAGTTCCGCGGCAGGGACGTCGGCCTGCGCCCCGGCTGCGTCGTAGAGGTAGGCAAGCAAGCACCCGTCACGCCTCTGAGGGCGGCGGACCGCAACGCAGCCAGAGGCACCAGGCGGAGGGAACCGCGCCCGTTCTCGCCATCCGTTGCGGTTCGAGAAAGCGTCTACGCTTCGGACACGGGGGCTGGGTTCGAACAGGCGGACTACCGGTCGCCTTCTCGGGCGGACGCGACGCAGCCGGCGTCTGGGACCCCTCGGGTCACCATGTACGCTCTCCCCGCTGAAGCCGACGATCCTCGATTCCGCAGGGGGTCCGGGTCCACCTGCTCCGGACCCGCATCCCTCGGATCCCGCCGGCACTCGCTCGCCGTCGAAAGCCACGAGGGGGCTCCCGTGCAGCGACGACTTGGTCGAGAGGCAGAAGTCCCGCCGCGGCAAGCCGCCGAGCGCAGGACCCCCGGATCCGTGGCGCGCGGGCCGACGTCCTGCGATCGAGCACAGGACCGCCGCGACGGGATGACGTTCGGGCTGCCCAGCGATTCCGCGCGCCGGCGGCTTCTCAGCCCGGGGGACACCGCTTCTGACCTTGATTCAGCCGCCGAAAGCGCGGCTCGGTCCCGCGTCGGCGTTCACGAAGCAGAAGCAGCGGGTCGGTGGTGCGGAGAAGACGGCGGGCAGCGGCGAGGCAGCGTTTTGCGGGCGCAGCTTTTCGAAGGCCCCGCCGGGCCGTTTGGAGCCGACGACGGCAGGCTACGAGACCACCGGACGACCGTCGACGACCTGCGACAAGGCAGCGCCTCTAACAACTCCAGGACGACGTTGCCCCCGCAGCGGCGCGGTTCGCATGGCCGTGCCAACTCGTGTGAGCACGACGTCCACGCAACCGCAACCGAACAGCAGCGAACCCTTGCAACAGACTGCAACACAGTAATGTATGCTGAGACAACCTTGCCCGTGCAGCGGCGCCCGGTGCCCGCAGCCCTCGCGTCGGAGGAATCCGAGGACCGGCGTCGCCAGCACGGGCGCGACGAACCGCGGCAGCAAAGCGTCTCCGGCGGGTCTGGACGAACGCTGCCTCCACAGCGCCAGCTGAAGTGCCCGATCCTCGAGCCGAGTGAACGCCGGCAGCAGAGCGCTTCTGAGAGCTCCAGACGAAGCTTGCAGAGCATCGCCGGCGCGTCAAACGGGCCCCTCGAAGTGCAGAGTGTCGGCGAAGAGGCGCAAGTCGACGATTTAACACGCGCCGCGAGCGCCTCCGTGGATTCGCGCGGCAGGGCTCGAGATACACGTGACAGGCCACTCTTGACCCCAGGTTTAACGGCACATGATGCACAAAGACCGGGTTCAACAGAACCGGGGTGTTTTGAATCGCATACGAAGAGTGCCGGTGTGTCGCTTCGTGCTCAGAGCAACACGACCAGTGAAGGACGAGCGATCGATGCGACTTCTGCACGTGCAGGGCCCAACCTTTCTTTCCCGGACGTGTCGCCCATCCACGAGCCGTTCACACCGCAACAGCACTCGACCATCCTCGCCCAGCACGTCGTGCCGCACGAGGTTTCGCTTTTCCCGTCGTACCAGGAGGCCGTGTTGTTCCCCTCGTCGACCCCTCAGCCGGTAGGGGATGCGTCGGCGTGCCGTGCACGGCACCCGGAGCCCCGCGCCGTTTGCGCCGACTCGCCGCCGGCTCCGGCGCTCGTCGGGCGGCGCGAAAGCTACTGCCGCCCCGCCGCCGAGGCGGCGGCATGCCGCCGCGGCGCGCCGGCTTTGGAGGAATCCGCGGTCTCCACAGTGCTCTCCCCGGGGCGGGGCTCAGGCGGCGTTGGGTGGGAGCCGCGTCCTTCGTTTTGCGGCGACGTCGCGGTCGGCCAGGAAGGCAGCCACCCGTCTCTTCTCCGGCCCTATCGTCGGCGGTGTGGGTCGTGTCGCTGCGATGGTGCTGGGGAGCAGGAAGACTGCCGGAAGCATCCTTCATGTCTCAGCCACGGCGGAGTCTCCTGCCATGCTGAAGATCTCCGGAGGGAGCATCACGCTTCGTTTTGCGATAGCATCGTCGCTGATCCTTGTGACTGCTTGCATGACTCTTTTCTTCGTTGTGCTGGTGTGTCCAAGCACAGCGTGTGTGCGCAGCACTCGTCTTCTTGCCGCAGTTCCGCCGCCGGGCAGGAGGACCGCCGCCCTTCGCGCCCGCACGACTCCGGGCACGGCAGCTCTCGCGAGCACCACCGCGAGCACCGCCGCCGCGCCGAAACCGGCGAAAGCGGACCCCGGCGCGGCCGTCGCCCTTCGCTGCCTCGCAGCGACGGGGGCGGCGGCGACGGCCTCGCGGCGCAAACCCTCCCGTCCGGCGGTGCGAGGTGCCCCGAAAGAAGGCGGAGCCGAAGCGGCAAGCGCCGATCGCGCTCCAAGAAGGCCCGCGGCGGCTCAATGCGCACTTCGGAGACGTCTTGCTTTCGGGGTGCTGGCGACCGTTCAGCTAAGCCCGGCTGTTCTTCCGGCTTCCCGTACCAGTACGTGTCGTCGGGCACGAACGAGTCAAGCCACACGCACGCGAGCGACGGCAACGAGCACGGCGAGCGGCGTGTGGTCCACCGGCGCGGACCTGCGGCAGCCGACTTGTGGCCGGGGGACGGTGAGCAGGACAGTGATTCGAATTACCCGTGGTGCTGCTGCGCGTCGTCTGACGCGTCGCGCGACTCGATCAAGCCGCAGTCGGGCGCCAGGCGCGGGGAGAACCGACGTGAACCGGCAAACGCCGGGCTCCTCTCGCGGCAGAACGCAGGTCGGAACACCTCAGGGGGCAACCCGTACCGGGGCCCGCTCTCTGTCACGCCTAACTCTTCGCAGACGAGTGTCGGCGCGTTCAACGACCAGCAGCGACAGGAGGGAAGGGGCGCTGGTAGTCTGCAGGGATCGTCAAGGCAGAGGACCGTCCGAACGTTTAATTCGCCGAACGGGCGGGCGGAGGACTCAATTTCTAGCTTTTCCTGCGAGACGGACAACCCACATCGGCTAGCTGGGGTATGCGGCACCGGAAGGCTGCACGAAACGGGGCCGGTCGGGCAAGGAAGCAGGTGGACCGGTGGAAACGAACGAGACGAATGGGGGACGGCGAGGCGGCATTCGGGGTCGACCGTCGAATACCTACCCGGCGGCGAAATGACCCGTTCCGCGAGTGAATGCTCGTTCAGGATGAGTGCGCCGGCGGTTAGTTTGGCCGAGAGCGTGGCGGACCGGTCAAGTGCCACCGGCACCGGGGCATCGTCGCCCGGCGTTGAGGACCGACTGCAGCGAAGGCGGCAAGCCGAGAAGCAAAAGCTCGAGGAGCTGCAAGAGGCGTACGCCGCTTTGGTCGTGCGGCAGGGAGAGCTGCGCCCCGACCCGCCGCCGCCCGTCAAGGCGCTTGCCCGTGCGCCGCTTTCCCCGCGCGTGCAAGTTCCCGATCGGCGCGTCAACACGTACGCTCCAAGCGGCGCCAAACCGGCGTCACCAATGCGGAGAGGAAAGTACATCGCGTCCGGCAGGCTGTCCCCGCCTTTGGAGTGACCTGCAAGCACAAACATCTTGCGCGACGAGAAACCCTCCTCTTCCAGAACACCGTATACCCATGCCTCCCGGGCGGCTATCGAGCACCCCTCGTGCAAATGCCAACCAAAGACACATGATCGACGGCCGAAGCTACACCTATCTCATGTTGAAACAAAAAAAACGTGGGTTCGGAAGTTGGTAGATAACTCCTACCTCATCTCTGCCGTTTTTGTTGCACGACCGGGGAGCAACAAAGAGTTTGTTGTTCAATGCAGTTATTGGCACTTGCAGGCACTCTTTCTGCCGTGTTCGCGTGTTTCTCTGTGTACAAGCTTGCCTCTCTTAGATGCCGATATGTTGTCTTATTGCAGTAGATATCCGTTGACCGTTCTTTGTCCCCTCCTTTGTTGACGATCTTCTAGATTGTGGACATTTAGCTTGTTCAGCCCGCGGGGTTCGTTGAGCAACATTTCTGCCTCACCTGCTGACAGCGTGGGGCCCAGAAAGGAAGAATCTCGCTGCATAGGGTGCCGTACCCGGTCTTGTATTTGTCAGACGCTCGTACCGAGATAGTCGACCAAGTACACGTAGCTGACAGCACTGAACCGAGCTAAGGGGCCACCAACTTCTAAATCCCAGCAGGCTACTTTGAGCCGCCGCTAGAAGTTAAGCCAGAGCGGAGTTTGCAGCCAGCTGTCGCGACTGCACGTTGTGAAAACTGTCTCAGAAAGCCGTCGCCACCATCTTCCTGCACTAGCCAATTATCCAAATCTCATCAGCATCAAGCAAGGAAGGGGAAGGGTTCGAGGGTCGATTGCGGGTTCTCCCCCTCGCCGGGTCGGGCTGCGGGGGGGAATGCTCGACCTGGCGAGCGTAAGCTTCGCGCCGGTGCGGGCGAAGGCAGGGTGCCTCCGCGAGGACCTGAGCGCGACGTACGCGCGCTGGGACGCCTTCGGCGAGTCGGGCAGCGCGGACAGGAAGCGGCTGGGCCCCGCCGACGTCGCGGCGGCGTTCGGCAACCCCGCTGAGCGGCAGCAGTCGCGGTTTGCCGACGCGGGCGGCAACGGCGGCAGCCGACGCGCGGGCCGGAAGCCGGCGCTGGTCAGCCACCCCATGAACGTCGGGTCACGCGCTCCGAAAGGCACCGCGAAGCCGAGGCTCGACGGGACGGCTCGCGCCGACCGACGGGCGGATGCCCTCCCTGCTTGCCGCGCGCCTCCCTCTTTCGAAGGCGGCTTCGGTTTCCCGACGCCGCAGGAACCGGGCCCTCACGGCAGAGACGATGTGGACTTCGGCTTCGACGGAGCTAGCAAAGAAGACCGAAATTCGGACCCGGGCGGCTTCGTGTCTGCGTGGGAGCGAACGGGGCCTTCGTGGCCACCCCGGGGTGATCCCCGTGGCTTCGGTTTGCCGACGGCGCAGGCACCTGGTTCTCATGGAAGAGACGCTGCGGACTCCGGGTTTGACGGCGCCGGCGAAGAAGGCCGCAATTCGGACCCGGGTGGCTCCGTGTCTGCGCGGGAGCGAACGGGGCCTCTGTGGCCCCCCCGGGGGAATCCCCGCGGTCCTCGCGGGAGAGACGCTGCGGACTTCTGCTTCGACGGAGCAAGCGAAGAAGACCGGAATTTGGACCCGGACGGCTTCGCGGCTGCGCGGGAGCGAACGGGGCCTCTGTGGCAACCCCAGGGGAATCCCCGTGGCTTCGGTTTGCCGACGGCGCAGGCACCTGGTTCTCATGGAAGAGACGCTGCGGACTCCGGCTTTGACGGAGCAGGCGAAGAAGACCGCAATTCGGACCCGGGTGGCTCCGTGTCTGCGCGGGAGCGAACGGGGCCTCTGTGGCCCCCCCGGGGGAATCCCCGCGGTCCTCGCGGGAGAGACGCTGCGGACTTCTGCTTCGACGGAGCAAGCGAAGAAGACCGGAATTTGGACCCGGACGGCTTCGCGGCTGCGCGGGAGCGAACGGGGCCTCTGTGGCCACCCCGGGGGGATCCCCGTGGCTTCGGTTTGCCGACGCCGCAGGCACCTGGTTCTCATGGAAGAGACGCTGCGGACTCCGGCTTTGACGGCGCCGGCGAAGGAGACCGGAATTCGGACCCGGGCGGCTTCGTGCCTGCGCGGGAGCGTACGGGGTCTGCTTGGGCGCCCCGGGAGGATCCCCGGCTGCAACAGGAGAATCGGGCGGCGCGGGTCGACTGCGGCGGCCTCCGGCTGCCGACGCTGTCGGAAGCGGGCGCCGGCGCCGCGCCGCGGCGCGCGGTGCCGCCGCGGGCGAGCCGCGCGTTTTCCGCGGCCGCTGCGGTGAGTGATCGCGGCGGAGCCGCCGGCCGCCCGGCGGACGGGGGCGACCCGCGCGGCAGCCGCAGCGGGAGCGGCGCGGGGCACCCGTTCCGGCGGCGCGGCGCAGCCGCGGCCGCGCCGCCGCTGAGCTGCGGGGAGAACACCTCGTCGGACGAAGGCAGCGACGACGACGTGTTGGGCGTCGCGCTGGCACGACGGATCGTCGGCGTCACCCCCACCCCCGCAGACAACCCGGGACACGCGCCGGAGCGACACACTGGGCCCCAAGACTGCGACCCAGCGGACGACGACGAACGCTTGTCCGCCAGCACTGGCACCGGGGTTACCGGAGGCCGCGCGCCCGAGCGGGGAGCAGCGAGGAGGAGCTCGTGGACCTGCAACCGGAAGAAAAGCGACCTGTCCCGGTCCGGGTCCGAGGCCTCGGCGCCCGGGCCGCAGGCGCCCTCCAGGGCCCCTTTCGCGGGCGAGCTTCCGGGTTCGGATTCGAACCCGCCGCCTTCCAACCGCGCCGCGGCCTCTTTCGCCGCTTTTTCGTCGTGCCGAGACGAGGTTGCTGCAGACCCGCGCCGTTCTGGACCACCACCTCTGCCGTCGAACCGAACCTCGGCGGCGGTCGTTCACTCTTCGGTCCGTGGGAGGGCGTTGCCGTCCCTGGTCTCCCCACGGTATGATGAACTCGAGCCCCATGAGGTCATCGCCGCCAGCTATTCGGACCCCCGCCCCCCTGTGCCCCCGCCGCCGTCCTGCTCCGTATCCCGCCTGCCGACGCCTCACCACTCTTCCTCGTCGGGCACCGTGTCCCAGTACCGGTACGACGAAATCCACCAGCACCCCGTCTCCTCGACGGTTTGCTTCGCAGATCCGCCGCAGGACTATAGCCACTCGTCGCCGTCGCACAGCAGCCTGCTGGGGGTCAACCCGCTGTATTCTGCGTCGACGGGGCGTGGGTACAGTGGTGGGCACCTGGTTCTGAAGAAAAAGACGGTGGAGGACCTGCGGCGGGGCTGGGAGCTGTCGCTGGAGCTCGGCGTGCACAACAAGGCGGCGCACGGGAGGAGGCGGTGGGCGCAGTGGATCCGGCGCGTCACGAAGGACGCCGGTCGGCGGCGCATGCTCGCGCCGGCGGTCGTCGTCATGGCCCGCGCCGCGGTGGGGCGCGTGCTGGGGAAGTACTACCGAAAGCTCCGGCTGCACAGCTTGATGTCTTACCGGTACGGGCGGTGCACGTTCACCTCGTCCGGCCTGGTTCTCAACGACACCCGCTTCTCGCCCCGGCGCTTCGACATGTCCCCTGCAGTGTCCGCCAGGCCGCCCCACCAACGGTTCTCCACGATCGACTCCCCGTTGAACCTCTACCGCCCGCGGCCGAATGAAAACGTTCTCAGAACATCGCCGCACCGCCTCCCTTTCGCCGACGACGCGGCCCTTGCGCGTGTGTTGCTGCCGCAGCATAACAAGGTGACGGAGCCTGTGGACTGGAGCAGTGTGCAGCACGGCGATTTGGAAGTGGAAGCTGCGAGGATCGAGAGGATCGCGGCGCAGGAGGCTGTGCTGTACAAGTTGCAGCGGGAGGAGTACATGGCAAAGGCGGTCACGACCGCCGAGCGCAGGACACACGGGCCGTCGGCGCAGGGCTACTACACGCCGACCGCCGACGACGTGTCCAACCGCGTCAAGCAGCTCATGCAAGGCGTCACCCGCCGCAGAACGACCGGGACGCCGCCCTGCTCGCCGCCCCACCAGCACCAGCACCCGCCTCTCCCCCCTACCCACGCCCCCTCGTACACGGACCCCACCAACCCCAACGCCCAGCTGCCCCCCGCGTCCCCCTCGCCCACCCGCGGGCTCTCCCCGACGTCTCCAACGCGACCCGCCTACCCTCGCTCGCCTGCGAGCGGGTTCCTTTCACGCAGTGAGCACAAGATTCCGCACCGGAGCAAACCCGTGTTCGAGCCGAGCGACCGCGACCAAGCGGGTTTGGCGCTGTGGACGCCGCCGCCGTCGGAAGTGTACGCTGCCCCTTTCTGACCTTCGATGAGACAAGCGTGTGCGACCGGATGCGGCTACTGCGCACAGTCTGGCTGAACTCCTCTAATCCAGCGAACCGTCTGGGGCGCTGGATCAAGGGCTCCCAACGACGAGCCCACGGCATCAAGCTGACAAGCTGCGTTAAGCTGAAGAAAGAAAGAAAATGTGTCCTTGACATGCAGCGCATGATGCGGTCAACGTGAACATCACGCGTAGGTTATCGGCGTTGAGCAGACAGCGTGACCACGCGTGTAGTCAGCTGCCTTTTTTGATACGTCACCCACGGCAAACAACCGAATCCCCATCGAATTCCCATCACTGAAGACCTATGAACCCCCAAGCCTAGGTGATCTTTCCCTCGTCTCCCCAAGTACCCCGGGTGGCTGAAAGCTTCCCCAGTCAGAACGACCTTTGTCATAACCTCATCAGCCGTGTATCGGCTGTCAGCGGGTTACTTTTACGTTCATCCTGTACCATCCAATGTAGACTTTCTTCCACGACTGTACCTAGAAAATCCGTTTCCGGAAGGAGAAATAGACGTTTTTGCCTGTCTACTGCTTTCGTTTTCTTGGACACACCGCATTCCGGGGCGTTGGCGCGAGAAACGCTATGAGGATCAAACACCAGATACTAACAGGAAACTTCGGTGAAGAAGTGCAACCCACTGTCCGAGCCACCACTTTAGCCATCGCAAAGCTCAGTAGTCAAGATGGTTAGTACGAAATACTTCACTCGGAAGAAACGCGCGAATTGCGCTACGTAGCGGGTCAGATCGGTTGACTGGCAGTCGTGACCCGACTTCGACCACTGTGACGAGACAAACGTAGAGCAGAGCCGGCTTAATGCTATTCTGGCCTAGCACTTACATACGCCCTGCATTTGCAGACGCCCAGCACTTACATAGCCCCTGTTCTGAAAGAACTGAAGAAAGCAGTTCCGAAGAAGAGAGGAATAAACCGCCGGTTGTAGGAGGGAGAGGGGGAAGGCAAAACCATGTACCAGGGTGCCACTGCTGTTCAGACGCCGGCTTCTACGGTCCGGCCAAAGGGTCCAGAAATCCCGACCGATGCGAAGCTCGCAGCGCAGGAGCAGTTCCTGAACCGCGCGCTTTTCGAAGAATCCGCGAAGAAGGGAGAAGCAAATCTGCTGAGTCCGGAGAAGCCGGCCCTCCAAGACTTCCAACCGCCGCTGGACCCCCCGACACCTCAAGAGGTCGACTTGCGCATCCAAGAGATCATGTCCGCAGTTTTGAGGAAGCACAGCAAATGAAGAGCAGCTTACGCATGCGTCGCTTGTTCTTCACAGCATCAGTCCAAAGCACGGATCAGGTGTTGATCCTGCCCATTTGTAGTAGCTTGTCCTTGCTCCAAGGATTCAATGCAAGTCTCGGAGTTGAATAGAATTCTCAGCGGGTTGGCTGACAATTCGCCCGGGCGCCAGTGATAGAACTACTTCAAGTCCGTGCAATCCCGCAAAAACAGAGATTCGCATTAGCTTTGACGGTGTCATGGACCACCGGGGCTGTTTCTTTGGTGTGCTTCATGAACTTGCACCTACACCAATGCCCACCGAACGGGCACCACACCAGCGATCACCCGCCGAGTTGGCTCAGCCCCACGCGGATGCAGCTTCTCGGTCTGTCGACGGAAGTGGTCCGATTCTGATTTTTGAACCTGGTTCCAGCATCAAACCAACGGAATTCTCCAGGGCTGCCCAATATCAGTGGTCCTGATCAACGCGCTCCTCTCTGTTCTCTCGAAGGCCTTGGTCAGCCGAGCTCGGGTGAGTCCAAAGTCGTTCGCCGACGATCTGTACCTGCTGTCGCAACTTGCGAGGCTACTCCAAGAGGGAATTCGAACCGCAGAGGTGTTCGACAGCCTGACAGGCTTTGCCCTCAACGAGGACAAGTCGGTCTCCTTCTCGACGTCCCCAGAGCCTCCTCGCTGGTGGTACCCCACCGCTGCACCATGCTAGTGGATGTGTACACACAACCCACCATCAGCACCCACGTAGCTATCAGTGGATGGTAGCTGGTCCTGCTGGTGGTATCCACCGCTGCACCATGCTAGTGGATGTGTCACCCATCCATCACCTCCTAGGTATCAGGGATGCTGAGTAGGTATCAGCTGGTGGTCATCCACCGCTGCACCATACTCGTGGGTGTGTACGCCACCTCGTGATCGGTCGCAAAATAATTCGATCGAGCAAAATAGTGAAGGTTTTGGGTACGCCACGGTCGAGGCCGCGGCCAGGCTTGAGGCGGCGCCGCTCATGCATCGTACGAAGTTCCGCATAATGCAGACGATCGCAGCCTCCGCGTATTCCGGGGCGGCCTACTGCACGAATACAACAGGTGGCTTCGTCATCAGCTCAACGCTCCGAACGGCACTCTCCGCTTGCGTGATCCCTCGATCTAACCGGGCGAAGAGCCCTCTTGCGGTTCTCTCCCTGGTTGCAAAAGCACACCTGTGTGATCCGGCATGCGCCTCAGGTTTCAGCTTATTCCGCACGTTCGTGAAACAATACGGGAAAGAGAGGTTTCGGGTGAGGATGGACGCTCTCCTTCGCGTGGGAGCCGACTCGTCTATCAAGGGTCCCGTAGGTCTTATGGCTAATCTTCTGCGGGAGATAAGATTCCTACGGGCCACGCAGCACAGCTTCCAGTCCCTGTCTTTCGACGGGACTCCCGTGTCGCTACTCGGAAAAGAAGCCCCACACCTCTTTCGTGAGGGCCTGCGTCTGCGCGCGTGGCGTTACTTGACCACACAGAGACAAGGATTTGACGGAATCGAAGGAGGGGTGGACGTACGTGCCATGAATCGGCTTTGGCTGAACCGCGCGACGGACCACAAATTGAGTTCCGCGATCAGTCGATGTATTGGGGGAGCGGTGTACTCACGGGAATGGTGCCGCAGGAAGTGGGGTTCGGGGAGCGGCGACTGCGAGTTCTGCGACAGCGGTGCGACGGGGACCCTGTGGCATTACTACTGGCAATGTCCGGGCCCAGGTTGTAGATGGAACGAGCTGCGATCCCGGTTTTGCATTGCTGAGGCGATGGTCCGGGACATGCCCCAGTGCTTGTGCATTAGAGGGATACCCCCCTACGGGACCCCTCCTGACCTCCTGGAGAAGATCCAGAGGCTGATCGGTACGATCTCAATCGAGATGGCGCAGGCGCAGCGAAGCCTTGCGGCAACACGCCCTTGGGAACTCGCCTCAGGTGCGTCGACGAAATACGACGTACACTTAGCAACGGACAGTCGTAAGTTGCTTACGACCAACATCGGAACCCGCTTCGCAGCGACGTTGGTCTTCTGGCTGCGGAGTCTATCGTGGGTCAGCTCCAACCCTCTCCCGACGACAGGCGTGGAACTCGCGCTTGATTTTGAGGCATTTACGCGTTCGAAGCTCCCGGGGAGAACCTTCGCCGAGAAGGGGCTGCAAATTGGGTACCTTATGCGAGCCATCAACGACCTGTGCTGCGCCGACTCCTTCCCTGGGAAATGGCGGCAGGGGGTCTGTTCCCTCCGCTGTTTTGGTGCGCCGGCTATGCCGGGTTGTACCCACCGCCCACGCTTTGCGGCTGGACGGAAGACCGAGTGGATGTTGGGCAAGCTGGAAACAATTTGCGCCCGTAACAGCTGGAACGATGCCGTGCCTGAATATCCGCACGACGTACCCTATGTTCAGTGGGAGTTGAGATTCTCTGTCAAGATGCTAGCCGCCGCCATAGGGCGGGCTATTGCCAAAAGGAGGAGAGCCCGCGAAACAACGTGTCAACACACGCCTGCCAGGCGGTCTCGTCCGCCAGTCAGAACGCCCCCGGCTGCGCCACCATCGGTGCAACAATCATCTTTGACAGGGCCACGGCTCGCTCCGCGCCCACGGCGCAACGACTTGCGCCCGCCGTAGTAGTACGGGATAGTAGTGGGGCGACCGGATACTCCTCGGAGAGATCGTCCCTGCACTCTAACTCGTCTCTCTCTCTCTCTCAAACCTGCCACAAACGCGCCCCGCTGTGTCAACATCGTGCGGGGTAGTAGTGAGGCGACCGGAAACTCCTCGAAGATGGTTCCTTGCACTCTTAACTCGTCTCTCTCCCTCTCTCTCCCTCCAGCTTTTTGCGGCCATCGCGAGTTCCACGACGGCCGCAATCCTTTCAGCCACGAAAAGAAAGACTGGCAAAGCGTGGTTCGTCGGCTTGCCAATAGCCCTGGTCCGGAGGAGGGCAACCGCCGTTCTCCCTTTTTCGGCGAACATGTTCGTGCAGAGTTTCTTTACTCGCAGAAGTCTTCGCTGTCTTTCAGGTACAAACATCGTCGATGCCTCCGCAAGCAATTCGTGGGACTCACCCCCGGGTACGTCCACCCTCGTTTCGTCTGTTGTAAGTCTTGCTGTTACTCCTCCCTGCGTTCAGTTAGATCTCCGTCCCCTCCCCATGCATGAGAGGCAGTGCTCTGCCTAAACATTAAACTAAGATTTTCTCCCCTGGCACAAGAGTTGTTCTCTTTTCCAACGAGCGCTACCTGCAGGCAGGCGTGAAATAATGCCCGTTCGCCTCGGCTGGCACCTCTTTCCTTTTGCAGCTCAGCACAGCGAAGGTGCCGAATGGCAAATGTCTGGAAAATGACGGCGCGGCGCGGCCGTGTTGCCATGTTTCGTTTTGTCATTGCATCCCAGGTTCTGAGTATGCTGCCAGAGCGCCGCCGCACACGTTGCTGAAAGGACAGAAACCTATCCTTGGGCATTCAGCACAGAAGCGACCACAGCGCAAAGCATTGGGGAAGCCGCACACCTGTCGTTTGAACTTACCACATCTCGATTGTTCTCCCACTGCACACAAAAACCGCGCGAAACCCCCATGTTCAGACCCTTTTTAAGTAGCACAAACCTCTCTTCTTCAGACTAGGGTGACACCTGGCTTAGTCGTCAAAGCCAAACGATCCTTACACCGGGAAAACAGTGGTTCGAGTCCTACGACCGAGGACTTTCAAACCTCAGAAAGCCAGGTGTTCGGGGTTGAGGAATGGTCAGAAGAAGCCATTCCCAACCCTAGTCCCGAATAAACAGGCGGCGGAACAAGGTTTCAACCTCCTGTACGTATGAGAAGCAGAGTACGTTCCGACGTAAAAACAAAACAGGAGCCGTACGGCAGCAGAGTGGGCAATGAGTTGAAGTCTGACACAGTAAAAGCTTCCCCCCCTCCAATCCCCACCCACTGTCACACACCACAAACAAAGCGGAACCTCACACGCACGAAGGTCGATCGACACCAATCTGTACGCCCATACGGGATTGTCGAAACACAAACAAAATAACGCTGAAAACAGACACCACCTTCCCGCCGTACCCCTCTCACACCCCCGCCGATGGAAGACGGCGGGCTCAGCACTTCGGATAGCGCGGGGGGTGCACCGGAGCTGTGCTTGAACTGCTGGCAAGTGACCCTGGTGGGCGGGTTCGTGGCTTTCTGGGCTGGCATCTCCAATGGCGTGACCGCGTTCGGCTCGGGCCTCGTGTTCCTGTCCTTATGGGAGGCGGTGCGCGCACTTGAATTGGTGCCGGGAGGGCGGCTGGGCGACGACATGCGCGATTTCATCGTGCTAAGCACGTTCACGGTGTGGGCGGTCCAGTGCACGTCGCTCTGGATGTTCCGGAAGCTCGTGTACACCCGCCGCATCCTGCTGCTGGTCACCTTCCCACCCGCGGCGCTCGGGTGCATAATCGGCGTGCTGGTCGTCAATCAACTAAACAAGAACACCGTCGAGCAGGTGGTTGGCACCACGTTCTCCGCGATCGCGTTTTTGAAGCTGTCAGAGGAGGTGCTGGCCTCGTTCCGCAAGCCCAGCGCCGAGCCGAGCAGCGCGCCGGTGGAGCCTGCAGAGGAGCTGCAGGAATTGAAGGGCGCCGGCGAAGCCGAACGGGGTGTGGAAGAGTGTCGCTCGTCTCCTTCCGTGGTGCAGCCAGTAACGCCGGTAACCGTGGTCGTCACGGTGACGCAGCAGAGCTCGGGTTCAAGGGAGCCGGGGTCTAGCGAAAGGCGCGGGGATGCCAATTATTTGCGGGACACGACCGTTTTGAGTGACGACGACTTCGGAGGTTGTCGCTGCGTGCCGGTGTCGACGGGTGGCCAGATTGATGGCTTGTCCGATGGTGAAAGTGAGTTAACTATCCCGTTGAGCATGCACGAAGCCTGCGAAACGGCGGAACGCCCGGACCAAACGCACCCGATTCCCCGGACCTTTTCCCAGGAGCTGACCGCCGCTTGTCCGGAGCACTCGTTTTCCACGGATACGCGGTTTTTGACCTTCTTTTGTGCCGCTCTTTTCGCCTCTGGCCTTCTGTTCGGCCTCGTTGCGTCGCCTGGTCCTCCAGCCATGGCGTTTCTAGCGGCGGCCCGGGTGTCGACCAACGATGTGAGAGCCGTGTACGGGCCCATCTTCTTCGCGACATGCTTCGTCTCGACCGGCGTCCACGCTCTGCAGGGCACCTTCATTCCGGGGGTGGTGCACGCCGCCCTGTTTGTGTTCGGTTCGATGGGCTTTGTTGTCGGGAAGCAGTTCATCCGCCCCCGCATCACGCCCCGCGTCGTGCGCATTATCGTCTTCGGCATCGTCGCTGTCTCGGGCATAAAAGCGTCCGGCTGCTTCTCGTTGTCACTTGACGACCCCATGGGAGGGTCGTCTGTTGTTGCGTTTCCGGTGGCCTGCTTCGCGGCCCTCTGGCTTGCGTGCGTGCTTCTTTTTGTACTCCGTCCAGGTTCCCCGATGTGGAGTTACCTAGCCCGGAAAAACTGCCAGCCGGACCAATCAGCCTGAGCTGGGACTGTGTCGAGTTGTATGCCGCTGATGCAGATTATCGCCGTAGATTCTCTAATCAAAAGCATCACTTTACAGATCGCCATCATCAGGTCCATCCCTGTCTCCCAGAGCTGCATTGGATTGCATGCCCCCTCTTTCAAGGCAACCGTCGCCACAGATTCATTGTCTAACTTCAAGCTTTCATGGAACAGGCCGTACACGATACGGAATGACGCTTCAGATTGTGTAGATCACTGTGTATAAAAAGGTCGTGGACCGGATCACGAACTTCGTCGCTCCCGGAATGTTTGCGTCCTGTTAAGAGTTCCCACGTCACACCCGTGCTTTGTCTTTCGTCTGGCCCAGTCCGGTTATTTCTGTACGGTCTATACGTCTCAATAAAGACCAACCTTATCAAAATATCGACTTGAGCTGCGTGCCCCATGAAGAACGCACGGAGACAAGTGATGTGGGGTGTTCTGTCAAAGCGTTGGCTTTCGTTTTTGTTTTCCGTTTTTGCGCGTGTGATTCGTGCTTGCCCGTATTTCTGTTTTGGAGCACGGGCCTGATCGATATCGAAACTTAAATCGTAGCTTGCACTGCAAGCAGAGACCATATGATCTGTCACGTTTCTGCGCGGCTGATCGTCACATGAGAGAGTTAGTCGTAGCCGGTCTCTGGGAGCCAAGCTTTCGTGTCTATAACAGACATCTATGCACCATCGAAAGATAGGATGACGCGATGCCAGCCCCCGCCGTGCCATCGAAGAAGCAACATGGTGCCAATTTTGGGCGAATGGCGATTGTTTCTTCGTATGTCCGCCTGTTTTGGCCCTCTCGAGGCTAGAAAGAGGTTGGTATCTTGCGAGGCCACTACGACCCGAATTTACTTGAAGGCTGGCTCCTTCTCGAGCCCGTTTTAAATTTCACAAAAGTGGACATCCGAAATCCGATCCAAGCGTCGAATCCGATGTTTGACCAGTAGTCGGAGACGGCTCGAAGTGAGGGTGGGCTTCTCGATGCCTTGTGCAGGATGTAAGCACGCACCTGGCGGCGAAACCGGCCTGCGAACAGAGCGCTGGGGGCCCCTTCTCGAGCCCGTTTTAAATTTCACAAAAGTGGACATCCGAAATCCGATCCAAGCGTCGAATCCGATGTTTGACCAGTAGTCGGAGACGGCTCGAAGTGAGGGTGGGCTTCTCGATGCCTTGTGCAGGATGTAAGCACGCACCTGGCGGCGAAACCGGCCTGCGAACAGAGCGCTGGGGGTATAAGGACGTCTGTGCCATCAACCCAGCGGACCGAAGAGGAGTTCCTGTCGACATCAGGTCTTGCTGTGACAACACCGAGCCGAGCGATTACCCGAAATGCGAATCGCTTCGGGCAGACCTGCGAAGTCGGTCGAAGAACGAAATAATCAGGATCGACGGTAGCACGTCGAAGAAAGAGAATTCAGGATCGACGGTCGCACAAGTCGAAGAAAGAATACATCAGGATCGACGGGAGCACGAAAACGTAAAGCAAGAGTCTCATGGCGGGCTGTGTCCGATTTTCCAGAGGTCTCCACCGCATCGAAAACTTGAACTTTATACAAAAAAGCTTGCGTCACTCGTTTTGTGTTCTGGTCGGCACCGTACTGGCTCACCGGACCAGCCAGCTTGTGCACAATTCGATGCTTGCCCGAGCGCTTTTTTTTGATCAGTAGAGTTCGCGGCCAATTGAGGCAGATAAGACACTCTGGCTGACCAAGCTTCGTGTCCAGACTACCACCGCCAGGACCGCACAAGCCCCCCGGTGGTCAAAGCGTGATAGAGGGTATTTTGGTCTCCCCTCTCTGTTGCCCTGAGAGAAACTTGGGTTACCCGTGCCCTCGCATTGGTGACCGCGTGCTGGTGACAATCAACCATCAGACTCGTTCAGAAGATGTGCATTCCAATAATGAGAGAAGCGTCTTGTTTCGTTGCAGCACGTGCGTTACGAACCAGCCAAACCAGCCGGAGCCAGTCCGTGAAGGCAGTCAGCCAAAACTAACCAGCCAAGCCACGCAGAAAACTCAACGAACGGTGTCTAAAAAAGCCAGAGCTGCGGGAAGCACAGGCCGGGCCATTGCTAGGTGAACGGTCGTGCTGGCACTGTTGACAGCATCCATGCTGCTGTACTGGAGAGACTCGAACGATGTTGAGCACACCATGTTATTTCAACTTAGCCAACGAACATCTGAATCTTCTAACGAACCCGACGCCTGCTACCGTGTTTTTTTGTTGTGGTTCTTGCATCAGGAAAAAAAGGCAACCCTACGCAGAGCCTCTTAGCGTATTAAAGCAACTCTTTCCGCATTCAATGCAATAATCCTTCTGGGACCCGGATTCGGTGGGAAGAAGCACTGGGGGATGGCGGTATTCTAAGGGTTCTCTGACTGGAAAGGCTACTTCGCACAACTCACCCGAATGTTCCCAATGCGGGATACGAAGGCAGGAAAATTGCACAGGAACTCCTACTCCTCCCGTTCTTGTGCACTCTCCGGTCCATAATCAGTTTGACTCGGCTTTTCAGTGTTGCAGAAGATCGTGTTGACGCAGCACTGTCTTTCGCGACTCCGACTGTTTCACAACAAAAGTACGCACTTCTTTCACATCACACCTTTCTTTTTGCCAGAAGCGCCGCTTTCAAGTGCGTTAATTGTATACATACCCACGGAAGAATTGGAAAACAATCCGTGGTCAATCAGAGTCTGAATCAAGGCACTTTACGGTTTTCACGGTCTATCGCACCCTCCTGTGGCTATCACTGTCTATTGGCCCAACCAGATGGGAGTGGAAGTTAGAATGTTCTATCAGCAGGAACAACTAGCCTTGTGCACCACCGGCATACGGTGCTGAGCCGGGTTTGTCAACAAGGGGGTGTGTTGTTCCGAAGCAAAGTTTTTTGATTCGTTGCAACATGAGCGCACGCTCCGCCGCAGCAAACACAAAGCGCCACCATTCAAGCTATTGTTGCACGGGAGGGAGTGGGGGGAGGGGAGGGTTGAGAGGCGCTGGATTGATGAAGGAGGGAGAAGCCGGGATATTGCCATGGCTTGTTGAAGGCGAAGAGCGCACGTCTGAGCTGGTCGATGGTGACCTACGGCAGGTGGTGGTGAGCTACGATGGCGGGAGGGTGCAGGTAACCGTGGACGGGCACCGAGTAATACACGCAAGGCAGTTCAAAGTGTTTAAGGACGTCGCCCTCGGCTCGGAACGGACTGCGCACGAGCCCTGGCGGCTGATCAACGACGGCAGCCAACCAGCGAACATCGCGATCTGGCGTAGAAGACCCCCCGCACTGCCCACTGGCTCCTGCGCTCAAGAGGCAGAGAAGCTGGTAGATCAAATTAGAGCATGCATTACCGTGTCCGTCCCATCAAGTCTTGCCTTCGACGCCGTAATGGATCTCGACTACTTGCCCACGTGGGATCCAGACTGCATCCGGTGCCACCGAATCGTGAAGCTCACCTCCCGAAACGATGTTACCTACAGAGCTACGTGCTATCCCGGATTGTCACCTCGAGAATACGTCACGCAAAAGGGCTGGGCTCCTTTGCCCGACGGACATTTCGTCTCTCTCAGCCATTCCGTCGTGCATCCTTCCACTCCCGCGTCAGCTTCCGAGTTTGTTCGAGCGACTTCTTATGGAATCGGCATGTACGTCCACCCCGTGAAAGGGCAGCCGCTGGAGAGTACGTTGTACTACGTCGTGCACGTGGACTTGAAGACGGGAGAAGGAGAAAGTTCGAAAGAAGTGCGCGAAGGATTTGTGGAGTGCATAAGCAAAAAGATGGCAAGGCTGTCCGATGCAATCGTGGCGTACAAGGAGTGGCGCGAAAGGCAAGGCAAGCCCTGGTGCGAGGATGAGTCCGAATGGCGCCGGGGCGACCCGCTCGACTTGCGAGAGTGTGAAGACGGCGTTCCCGAGATTTCGCTCGAGGAGAACCTCGGCCGCGACGACGTGTACGAGGCGTGCAACGCGGAGCTCCGCGCGCTGGCGGCGGAGAATTGCTTCGGCGAGACCGGCCTGTTCCCCGAGCTGATCAACAGCGGGTCGCTGCGGCGGAAGCGGGCGAACGCGTGGTCCAGCGAAGCCCTGGCCAACAGCAGCGTCCACAACCCCCCCGGCGCCGCCGGCTACAGCAAGAGCGCGACGGCGACCCCTACCTGCATCCCGCTGGGCCCGGTGCGACCGCAGAACGGCGCCGGGACGTCGCCCGACGCGGCGGGGTTGCTCGGCGGCAATTCGGCGTCGAACACGCCGTTCTTGTCGTGGGGGAGCCCGAGCAACGGGCACAGCCTCGGGCCCCGGGAGACGTCGACCCTGTCCCTCGCCGCGTCCAGCTGCTTCGCTTCGAGTGTCGGAGGCGGCTCGATGAAGGCGCCCAACTGCAAGCAGTGCGGCCAGCACTTCAACCTCACCAGGAGACGCCACATGTGCCGGCGCTGCTTCGCCCACATCTGCTCCGCTTGCTCGCAGTCCCGCCTCGTCCTGGGCACCGCCGGGAAGGCAGCCCGGGTATGCGACTCCTGCAACCTCGCGAACGACCCCTCAGCATCTCCAAACTTACGGTTATCACGGCCTGGATGCATACCGGAAGGGTCTCAGCACTCTCGAAGCTCGTCTGGTAAGTCGCCGCTGCGCAGAAGAGACTCGCAGAACGTTTTGTCCACCGAGATTGGCAGGTACAAAGCGAAGGTGACGGAGCTTGAGGTGGAGCTGGAGCGGCTGCGCGACTACGTTTCGCTGTCGCTGGACCACCACGTGATCGGGAAAAAAGCGACGGTCCTTGAGTGCGACCGGGCCACGAACCGGCGCGAGCTGTTTCTGCAAGGCAAGCACCACGCGCGTGCGTGCGCCGTTTGCGAGACGCCGTTCAAGTTCTTCAACAGAGAGCACCACTGCCGCTCGTGCTACCGCTCCGTCTGCGCGCCTTGCTCGCAGGCGCGGCTGGACAGGCTGAGGGTGTGCGACTGGTGTGACATGACGCCGCCGATGGTGATGCCGAAGTGCGCTGTTGGGCATACGGCTGCTATGCGGGCCGCTGAATTCGCGCATGCCGCGGAGACCTTGTGGAAGCGGAGCGAGATCGAGGCGCCGCCCACCCCCCAGGCTTCCCTTACCTACCAACATGACTCGGCGTATGCCGGCGACTGTGACAGCAACGCGGACATGCCAGCGCCGCCTCCCCGCGTTTCGTGCTCCCGGAGCGACACGCCGGACTCTTCCTTCAACGGCTTCTTCGAACGCAAGACGCAGAGTGCAATGTACTAAACAGCGGCTTGCCTCGACGTTCGGCAGCGGCAGGCAACCCACGTGTGGCGAAGAGACTGAAAGCGTTCGGGTAATCATGCAATATCACGATTTCCGAGAACGTATACAGACGTAGCATGCAGACGACGAGGCAGGAAACTCTGCTGGAAGTCCATTGCGATGTTGTCGGCACTCTTGCCATACAGGACAGGCCGTGTGCCAACGAACCGCAGTTATCGGACACTGACATTGGGATGCATCGTCGCCAAGTAGCACGTGTCACTCAGTCTGGGAGTGCTGAGGTACTCGGCAGGTGACCCGTCCGATACGGTTTAGTTTTTTTTGAGGCAGGTACCATGGGGGAGCCTTCACGTGGCGACACTGTTGACCGCACCTTAATTGAGTCGCGGTCGCCGATCCCCCAACCGCCAGCATCATGTACTTGATGCGACGCGGAACAAGTGCTGACAGCACCGCCCGGCGAATAGAGCCACAAAAGTGGCAAATCGACCGGTCGGGGGGGTGCTTAGCAGCCAATGGCCTGATGGCTGAGTGCACACCACAAGCAGGACTGCATCCTCGTGTTGTTGCCGTGTTGTGTATAAGGCTTCGCGGGGGCCTGGTCTACCACCTCATCACAATAGGCGCAAACTTTCTCGACAGTGATTGGACAGTCGGGATTGCCGGGGCGGGTCTCCATGAAGAAGAGAAAAGTAAAGCAAGACCTGCCCCCTGCGCCTGCTATCTCGGCTGCTTCGGCAGACGACACATACTACTAATGCTACGCATTACAAGTTCAAACTATTACTACCACTGAGGCTAGGTACTGCTGCGTGCCTAGCTATGCTTCGCTGCCCCATTGTGTGCGAGATTGGACTGGCGGGGATGCGTGACTTGTCAGGCACACCTGTTTCAAAATAGAAGGGATATCCCCCAGCTAACTGCGAGGAACAGGATCGATTCCTGCACCGAGCACTTTTGCCCCCCAGCCACTCCCTGCTGCACACCGAGGTGGGTATTTTGCTGCGGCATTCGTTGCTCACGTAGCACACGGGCAGGAAGGGAAAACTCGTTCAATAGTCATTCGTGAAGCAATCGAATAATTTGTAGCTTGCGTGCCGGAAGAAAAAGGTCGCTGAACTCGGAAAAACAACCGGTGAAGTCACCCGGGGAAAAGGGAGGGAAATTCTCCAACGGTTTGTCAGGAAAACCCACCCACTTCCTGAGGGGTTAGTACGTGCCTCTGTGCACAAATTCCCTCAGTCCAGTAACGCAACGTGCATGGCAAGGAGGCTGGTGGGCTGGCTTCTGGCTGTCCGAATTGCCGGGTGCCCAGATCTTCCATTTTTCGGTGTATTTCTTCGGCCCCGGTTGGAAAGTGTTTGCAACCAGTATTTAATAATGAGTCCAGGGCACGAGCGTCACCACGAGGCTTATGGTACCTTACACTACCCAGTCGGGTGGCCCACGTGGAGTGGACGGGTTGGTGGGGCAACCTCGAGCCCTTGGTCTCAATTCTGTTTAACGAAGGCTCTTCACAAGCTTATAAAAACAACCCGGCCCCGAAAGACGAGGGGTGGGGGACTGATTCCGAAGCTGGCGCCCTTATTTTTTTTGCAGTGCACGAAAACGTTCGAACTGTTCTCGGTTGCCGGGCGCAACCCTGCTTCAGATTCACTCCCGTGGTAGAAGCGACCCGCGCCCATCCGCTTTCCCGTCCTTTTTTTTCTGGTTTGTAGGAAATGCTTGAGGAGACTGCCAATTGCGAAAGATCAAAGGTAGGTAGTGTGGTACTCATCGGCGTGCCGGTGACTCCCACACTATCGCGACAATATTCCGAGATCGTGGTAAATGTGCTGTAGCCCACGCAAAACACAGGTAAATCTGGGTTTACACAGGTAAATCTGGGTTTAGTGGCGGGCGTAAGCGTTCAACAAAAAAGCCCCACTTTGTATTGTATTGTTTTCTCCCCCTCTAGCCTCCTTCGAAATGAGCACAAGGCAGTCCCTCGAGTATTTTTGAAAGCATGAAAGCACTCAAAAAGCTGTTCTCGGCTGGCCAGGTGCGACCCTGCGTGACAGCGAGCAGCACCGTTTCGGTGCTATTTCTTCTGGCGTACTGCCCAATCCCTTCCGAAAGGATCTTCACCACTCAGGTCGGGCCCTCGTTTGCTTCCTTTTTCTTCTGTTTTCAATGAGCACCTGCTTTGTAAGAAATGATCGAGGAGGCCTGTTGCGCGTTCTCAAAGGGGAGAAAATGTGTTTGCGGCCCACACGAAACACAGGGGAATCTTTAGGTTTAGTGCTGGGCGTAAGTGTCCAGCAACAAAAAGGACTCCTATGCAGTTGTTTTGTTCTCCTTCTCTAGCCGTCGTCGAAATATGCACCGGGAGGCCCTTCCGAGCACTTTCTGAATTAGCACCTGCTTTGCGCGAAATACTCGAGGAGGTCGCCAGTTGCAGTTTTCAAGCGTGTTGTTACCTGAGCATGCCGGTTCACTCTGTCAAAGGAAACCCCCACCCAGACTCCGAACTACAAATAAGGAAACGTGCACGACGCACACCTGTGCAGTAGGAGGTCAGCAACATTGCGTTCGCTGGATGATAAGGTGGCCGCCTCACCCTCGACTGAGTCCGTGTATACCCACGTACGAATCAGGTCCACACCCACACACACACGTGCGCGCTAACAAGCACATGCCGTCTTCCCCAAGCTGACCTTCTTCACCAGGGCCAACACATCGTTCGAATGTCATATTATTAATTGGGGTTCCACGTTTTACCTCACGCTGTTTGGTAAAGCGTGGAATTCCTGAAGCTGCGCCATTATGACTGTGACTTAGTGTCATTCACGAAGGAAAAGAAACCACGTCCACTTTTCACTACAGAGAGGCCGGTCGTTCAACGGTGCAGTAGTCATTCTTACTAGTGGTCAAAAACTATTACGAGTGATTCTCACTGTTTCTTACTAGTGACTACTGCATTTTGTGAAGGAATCCCTTCATAAGGGTACGTTTTCTTCCCACAAAAGTGGACTCATTCACTTGAAAGAACGACTACTGCAGTAGTCATTCTTACTTCTGCAGTAACAGGAATGACTACTGCAGTCATCATTTTTGCAACGACAGTAGTCATATGACTAGTAAGACTTATGACCAGTAAGTGACTCAGTCGTAGTGAATGACATGACTAGCGCACCGTGTAGGAGGCAATGTAATCCGGCGCGCTTGCAAAGCGCAAGCTTACTCATTTTTCGAAGCTGGGAATAAGGGGAGAACCAACACGAACACACACTTCCGGACAACGCGTGGCCACTACGGGCAGCAAGAAGCGTCAGCAGTGACCAAAAAACCGACAGCCTGGGCCGTACTCCGCAACAGGGGTTACCCATACATGAACGCTTACACACACACACTGGTCGTTTTCTTTTTGTTGAACGCTTAGCTCACCGTGCCACGTTCATAGCCGGATCACTCGTTCGATACTGGCCGAGCACAAGTGCCTCCGCAAGTTTCGAGAGGTGCATTTCACGTTTAGCGTCACGATCCGTAGACCCTGCGGCCAGGATCCTTCCCCTCTCACCCCCACCCACAATCACAATTCATTTGGAACACAAAGTAAACCTTCAAATTCAAAAGAACGGCACGGCAGCAGTCGCAAAACAAGACCTTCCTCGCACAGGTGCACGCTTCGCAGGCGGCACGTGTGCGCGGCGCTCTCAGGTGTCGACAGGAAAAGAAAGAAAAGCCGGAAAAGTGTGATCCGGAACAGCGTGTGTCAGCATGTTCACAACGTGCCACCCTCTTCCCGGGTCTCGCCATGCGTTGAAAGGAAGGCCGGAGCGGGCACAGCGATGGCCCACCTCCGTAACGACACAGTAGCGTGTTTCTTTGATTCCGGCAGTTGCTCTTACGAGATGGCGACCGAAAGGTTCGCTCTACGAACTGAACCATTGAATGGTTCGTAGTTGCGCAACGAGACCCAATTTCCGGAGCGATCCGTAAGTGTGTACGCGCAATCGCAGTGGCCACGTGTCTCCACCGAAAAAGCAAGCATCCCTCCCCGGAAGAACAGTTTAGTCGTTGCCGAACACTCGAAACAGAACGGCCCGCGTAGCCTGTTTGCTGATGTGATTCGCGGACTGTTATTATCAAGTTGAAGTGGGGCCTCCTGTCACGAAGTGAGTCTTAAAACTGGCACGTCGGCTCGACCCAAGCACCCTGAAACGAAGCCAGGAACGCAAGAACGGGGGCTCCTCGCCATCATCCGCCGGCACGTAGTGCATGCCCCACCTGGCCGAAATTCCCCAAAGTGATGGCCCGTAGCGGAGGGGGCCGGCTCATGCGATTCAGGCCGCTTCACAGCCGGTGTGTTTCTCAGGAAGGGCTTACCTCCCGCTAGAATCGCTGATCACTAGCGCTGGCCGCATCGCCCTACCACACCTGTTTCGTTCCAATTCGTCCGTCCGCGTGTGCTGTCCCGCTTCGTTTTTCTCTGTCAAAATGTCCTCCTGTTTCGTGTGAGCAGTGTACCGATTCAAGACAATTCCGTTCGGCTGTTTGTCTCCTGCGCCAGTTTTTTGTCTGAAGAATAATAGGCGTGTGTTTGTTTGTACGTGCTGGGGCGCAGCATTTCGGCGGCGGGTCATTAAGGGTTCATGCAAGTGCCTGCCAGTGCACTTGTACCACATGTGCGCCTGCACGTGTATGCACCGCACGTCTGCATGCGAAGACTTGTTCGTATACCTGCATGTCCTGCTTGTGCTGCAAGTGCGCCCCATTTCTTGGCCGAACCTCAGAAACCCACACAGTCTCGTGGTTGCGATCAGAAACCAGGGGGAGACAGTCACAAACCTGCTCCCCTCCGCGGTCGATGGTGGTACGAAAAAAGAAAGGAACCATCCGTGCCCCTCCCCCTTCATTTGCAAACGTCGAAGAGTTTCTGTGTCTCCGGGTCGAGAAAGAAGGGAGTAAGAAAAAAAGGAATGCAACGCCAACATAGCAGAAAGCGAAAGAAAAACGATGAAGAAAAACATAAACAACGGCCGGGGAGCTGGCGAAACAGACAGTAAGGGTCGTTCGTTTCCCGCTCGAAGTCTTGCATTGACCCCTTCGAGAACCAACCCACGTCAAAAAAGCCGTTCGACCAGGCGCACAAGCAAGACTGCCGCTTGAGAAGAAACATGTTTACTCAACAGTATAGCATGAGGCCGACCTGCAAGGTTTCGACACCGAAGTTGCCGACTGGGACACGGTTGAATGCCCCCACCTCCTGCCGATGGACCGCTTGTGCGCCAAACGAGCGCCGGGTCTTTTTTTAGACGAGCGTCGGCGGCCAGGCTTACGCGAGTACCAGACTACATGACCCACCAGCAAGACCACGACGGCTAGACCGTGGTGCATAGACCACCAAAACCTGGTCAGACCGCCACCCACCAGGACTTCAACGGGTAGACTATGGCCACAACGGCTAGTAGTTAGACCGTGGGGTTAGATCTTAGTGACAGGCAAGGCTCAGCTTACTGTGAATTTGATCAATGTAACATCAAGGCAGCCCTTACAACGACCAGCCACAGTCAACGCCGCGTGGGTGCGAGCTTTTGATATTAATGATCATGTTTCAAACCCCCGATTGCGCGTAACCTGGAAGCACCCAGAGGGTGTCGGTGGTACAAAGGTGCAGTTGCCCGCATCCATCCGGCAATCAGCTCGCATCGGGGAGGTGACGCTACCCACCCGGACAAGAAGGTGTCCTGCTGCCCCGCGCGTGGTAGCGTTTCCTTGCTGCACTGCGTGCAATGTACGGCCTAGCCGCTTGCGGCAGCTCTCACATGCGACTTTCGGTAGGCGATTTGACGGAGCACGCCAGCTGAGAACAGACCTTGAGCCAAAAACAAATTCGATCGGGAAAAAGGTCGGGCCTTTCCAGCACCCGCAAACCCGAACACGCCCACAGGAAAAGAAGGCCACCCCCTCATCAAATCACGAAAAAAGTAATCAAACGTATCCAGCGCATTCAAGCGGCTTTTCGTCGCTTGCTGTCGTCTCGACCGCTGTAGGTAATCCGCGCGCGGCGGAGGGCCCCTGCTTTCTGTGTGGCCAGGAGACGCTGCAGCATTGATTGTCATCATTCACTCTTTCCCGGTCGAGCGAAAGATCCCCTTCCCGCATTATATCGCGCGCTACGAACGCGACGTGTGCTCCCCCTTCGCTGCTTGCGGAAAAGCTGAAAGAGGATTTCCAGTCCAACTCTACGCCACCCAGCTTTGAGCTTTCTGCTTTCGCAAGCGGCTATACGCACGATGTGTAACTGCCCGCACCATGACCGAATGCTGGATGAAGGGGAGTTTCACGACCCGGAACTCAGCTTGAAGCACACTATGATTGCGGGGTCTGCGGCTGGGATCAGCGAGCACTGCGCGATGTTTCCGTTGGACACGATCAAGACCCGGATCATGCTCGACAACCAAACGAAGTACACGCGGATGATCCAGACGGGGTCCCTCATCCTTAAAGAAGAAGGCGCCAGCGCTTTTTACAAAGGCATGGCCCCAGCCTTGATCAGCGCCGTGCCCGCGCACGCCGTTCTCTTCACCACGTACGAGTTCGTGAAGAAAAACGCCCGGCAGTACATGAACGACCACTCTGCGTACCTGGCCGGCGCCGTCGGTGCCACCATCATGCACGACACCGTCACCGTCCCCTTCGACGTCGTCAAGCAGCGCATGCAGGCGCGCATGTACGCGTCGTCCTCGGAATGCGTGAGGCAGACTTTTCTCAAAGAAGGTCCTTACGCCTTTGTCCGGTCGCTCCCTGCGACGTACATGCTCAACATACCCCACCAAGCAGCGCATTGGCTCACGTACGAAACCGCCAAGATCATGACAGGGAAAGCAATAGAAGAACACGTCGCGCTCGACTTCTTCATGTGCGGGGTATGCCGTGTATTCTCGCCTGGAGGGGACTACAAGCAACACCGGGTCGGTAGAAGAACCTGCCGGAAGGGAATGAACCTCACTGCCAAGACTTGAATGTCGCCATGCTGCACGGGTTATCACAGCCAACTTGCACATCGCATCACCCGGGAAGTGGAACATGTCTCTGCAATGGTTCATCAGCCATCCGTGTAGCTCTGAGTCCTGTGCCGTCGGCAGTTCACCTGTGAGCGGAGCAAGTCAGACCATCGCTCACCTTCAAAAAAGGAGTGCGAACCCAAAAAAAAGCGGCTTGTCGGCAGCTCAAAATTTCGGCTTTAACAGAACCCATTCGAACGAAGGTCACCCGGAGATTCTAAAAAAAAAAACCGGCGAACTATAACTCGAAAAAAAACCGAGAGCGACCGTTGTTCTTCACCCCAGGCGTTGCAGCCCTCCACAAACACACGCACCCACAGGCATTAGCCGGCGTTTTTGCGTCGTTCGTCTCCCACCCGCTCGATCTAGTTCGGACCCGAATTCAGCTTGGCGGAGGAGCTTACCCTGACGTTGTGAGACGGGTGTACAGGGCCGAGGGCCTGAAAGGCTTCTGGAAGGTTTGTCTTGCTCTTCTCCTCAAAAACCCTTGGCGACATCGAATTGCGCCCCAAAACAGGAGGGGGCCTTCTCCTTACCCCCCCGACTTCAGCAGGCAGACACAGAGTGAATTCGGGAGTGAAAAAGTGCGTTGCCAACCCCGCATTGAGGGAGTGAGGACGACGGCACAGACGACCATAACCTTCACTCACATTATACTGCACGCCGCACTCTGTTATCTGCCTGCACCCTATCCCCTGGAACTGCATTGAACTGCGTGCTGCTGTCTTTCTCAGGCTAGAATAGGCTATCACAGGCAAGGCTCAACATAGGGAAGTACCCCGTCCGTGTAATCTTTTCTTTCACTATTTGATTGCCGACCCCTCGCTCACGACCTCCCACCAGTAGGCGGGCAAGCTTTCCACAACTTCCCACCCCGCAGGGCGCCGTTCCGCGAATGGCCTTTTACGCACCCTCCGCAGCCCTCATGATGATGTCGTACGAGACGGTGAAGAGGTTCCTGATGACCGTCGACCGAGGCAATAAATCCCCGTCGCCGAGCAAGTGATCACCGGGCGCCCGTCCGATCCCCGCCGATTTGGTGGTCTGCGAAGCTTGCGGACGCACTTCCCCCGTTCGCGTGCTCCGCACCACCGTCAAGTGAAGGGGTTTCCACTGCACCGAGAGGTGCGTACACGGCTGCCGATGCCCCGGATCGAGCGTAAGGATGCGCGCAAATACCGACGAGAACGGCTCTCGTACCTCCGCCGGGCTGACATCGCATGTCGGATGAGGTAGTTGTCAGATGCGACTCCTTGCCCAGACCCCTGAATGTTCTGCCGGGTGAGCGGACGTTCTCGTCCGGTAGGCGGCACTCGGATTGAGCGCCGCGTGCTGCATGGCCTTGTGTATCTATGATGATTTCCGGCAACAGCTCGAAACCGCCCAGATGCCCGTCTCCACTCCGTCAACAATCAGCTCACTGTCGCTCTCCGGGCAGGCCCTTTCTTCAGCCCAGTGCCCTGGAGCCTGGCGAGCATTTTGGAGCAAAGGCTCCTCGTATGCATAGAGGAAGGAGTGGAGATTCTTGGGGAATACGAGTTTCTGAAATGGGGACGTCTTGTTACTGAAGACGCGCATGAGAAGTTGCCTACGTGTGCGTTTATTGCGCCGTGAACAGTGCATCACGACGAACATCGGGAGCTTGCTGGGACCTCTGGCCGCCTCTGCACGCTGTTCTTGTCCAGTGCGAGGGCACCCATTTTCGCCGTTCGTTTGAAAGCAAAGTTTCGGCACTTCCAACGGGTGAGAGGTGTCCCAGGCTAAGATTTCACCCTTCCGCGGTATTTGCATACTTCACATAGCTGCACGAGGGCTGAGCTGACGCTGAGTCGTGTGTGCGGACTCGTAAAGTTTGTTGCTCATGGAGGCTGCGTGTCAGAGTCAAAAAGGAATCCGAATGCGTGCGTATGTGTGTGAGTGTGTGTGTCTTTTACAAACGTGCCCGAAACCTTGAACCATTCCTTCAGTCATGAAGCTAGCCCGCTTCCCGATTCATCAGTTTGACCAACTCCCCGAAAGGAGGACAATCTGCATGGGGACGAAAGTGGGAGCACGTCATCACTGGTGGCGGTACGCTCGATCATCTTCCGTCGGAGGACGGTCAGACTGTCGCCATAGCAAACCTATTTGGAAGCAGCATGCGACGGAGTCCCGGGTAAGTGCAAGCGCATCCTCTGCCGTGAAGTGTAACCATTGCCCTCAGCTATCAAAGAGACGGATACGAGCGTTTCCAGAAGACATCCAGCTCGAGCAACCGTCTGCGAACGATGTTTTGCGCTCGGTTCAAACAGACCTCAGCCAAAAGAACGCCGAGCCTGTGCGATCCGCAGGCTGCTTGAGCATCGCTCACGCAGCCTGCGGTACCAGTAGCCAGTTCCGCTGCAAGCGCCACAGTTGCGACGCACGTTGTTGACCGAGTCTTGCCTTGTCGAAACGAAAGGAGCTGGGTGCCGATGTGCAGCCTTGTTTGGAGGTCATTGAGCCCCTAACCCTTCTCTCCCCTTCCCCCTCTTCTCCTCCGTCACATCAACCACGCTTTCTTCTGTATTCTTCTGCGGGCAGTACTGTTGTACTAAGTGATACACTGAACCGGATACACGGATAAAATCTGAGGACGAATCCAAACGGCACGGCATCTAATACGGTATACTCCAAGAGAGTTTCTCCGCTCTCGGCGCTCTTGTGGAGTTCCGCGTTGTAAAAACACCTTTCTTGCCGCCGCGGGGCGGAAGGCTGTATACATACCCTTCTTGCTGCCGTGGGGAGGAACGCTGAAAATAAAAGGAGGAGCCGAATAAGTGAGAACGTACGAGTGCGCGGGTGACGACCGCATACTGAGGCCCGCGTCCATTCGTGAAGTGTGAGACCCGCTCTTTGCACACCGTATCTTGGAGCGTCGTGGTCAATTCGGTCTCCCAAATTCAGGGACTAGTGGGTCCCTTACAACTCTGCAGCTGCGCGCGAGACGCGCGGATTACCTTGGCCCGCCAGAATCGTGCCAGTTCATGTTGTCCCACGGGAGCGGTTGTCGCTCAGTGCTGGAAGCCGGAAATGGACGCACTTTTTTAAGTGCACCCCCCGCTTCGCTTTCGGTCGTCCCGAAGGTTGAGCAAACCACGCGGCCGCCAAAAAATGCCAGCCACCCACGGGAGCGGTTGTCGCTCAGTGCTGGAAGCCGGAAATGGACGCACTTTTTTAAGTGCACCCCCCGCTTCGCTTTCGGTCGTCCCGAAGGTTGAGCAAACCACGCGGCCGCCAAAAAATGCCAGCCACCGGCTTTTTGCTCGTCGAAAAGACGCCGAAACGGTGCATCTTGACAGCAGGCGGGATATTGCCCTCAGGTGTCGTCGAGTTGCCATCGTTTTTGAGATTCGGTATTGGTACGATGGTGCGATATGCGAAAGTCCCCATTGCGATTTCTGCGTTGACGGTTCGCCCTTTTAGGCGCAGATTCTTCGGTGAAACCCCACAATGAACGCTAAAAAGTGTCACCCATCACCATCGGCGATGGGTGACACGCCAACCGCGCCACCACACTGTGTGGGGGAAGGGAAGCGATTCGTAGTCCACCTGCTACGGGAAACCTTTGACATTTGAGTCAAAAATAAACGCAAAAATGTCCAGAAAATGGGTTTGGCACCTCAAATAAATCTTCAAAGTATCATGTGGTGGTGTTTGAGTGTGGGCAAAATTTTCGGGTTCTGGGCCAAAAAGTTGCTAAGTACACAAAATGTTTTTGTTTCAGAAATCCCACTGTACCATGGCAGTCTACCCGACGGTTACTGGCTGTTACTGGCAGTTACTGGCAGCGCAGACCTGTCAAACGCACCATGAACCAGGGCTTACGCTCCACGTGTGGAACGTGTGGATTTCCACACGTTAATTCTTTTTGGATTTTGTTCCCCCACGGGTGGATCCGCAGGTACCACATGTGGATTTTGATTAATTGGTCCACATGCAGGAGTCTAGGCCCACTAGTGGTCAAGGCTGCACAGCCAGGTGTCGCCAAGTCCAGTAGCTACCGAGCGACGCTATTTTCTTTTTGCCGTCGCACATGAGGGGAAAGGTTCTTTTCCCCTCGAACCTTAAGCGCCCACATGTGGACCACACATATTTTCTCTGAGACCGAAAACGGAGCGTAAGCCCTGCCATGAACGCTAAAAAGTGTCACCCATCGCCTTCGGGCAAACAATGTCGCTTGGAACACGTGTGTGCACCCGCAGTCTAGCCGCGGCTCACATACAAACAGCCACCTCTCCCAAGCTTTACAGCCACGAGTACCAGCGGGTAGAATTTCTACGACATATTCTAGTCGTTGGTTGATCGTTCAGTGGTGAGTCGGCTCCGCGTTAAGCGTCTTTGCGGCAGCCTTCCAAAAATCAGCGCTCTGAACGAAGATTCTCGTCTTTTATCTCTCAGAACCAGCAGCTCCCGTCAAGATGACATCATTCGCCTTTCACCCCTTTTAATCGAATTGATCCGTAGTTCAAGCCGTGTAGTAGTAGTAGATGATCGCTTTGACTAATGGGCGAAAAGACGTTAGGAGACGCCGACAGCTACACTGCGCCTAAGCCTACTCTTACGACAACGTCGATTGACTAAGACGCGCTGCAAGCCATCGCCTCGCAATTACATTCACAACCGTTATTGTGCGCGCGAGATTTAGAAACCTACTGGGTGCAAAGCTCAACATCTGCTGAGGAGGATGGCGGCGAGAGTCGACTTCAGTGTCCGGGGAGACGATGCAGAAGGAATCTGTCGTGTTCCCCATGTGCTGTGGCAGACAACATGAGTATTTCCAGTTTGATACCTCAAGGAGTAAGACATACACTAGCTGAAGGGCTTGAAGCGACGTTGGCATCGCTTCGTCAGTAATATAGCCACGCGCAAGAGCAGAGTTAAAAAGAAAAGCAAAACCCCTCACACAACCCACAGCACACACCCACCCACACACTCACACACGAACGCAAACACATAAAGCCTCAAAGTTCTTTCCCTTTGAAGCAAACGCGTACGCACTTCCTACCACGGGTGACAACTCGTCGCGGATCTGCAGGTTCCCCTTCGTTTGCCGCAGATAGGCGGGGGGATCCAGATCGGGGTACTCAGCGGGAGCGCGAAAAGTCGTCCGTCACGCTGCATCGCACGGCAGGCCCGCACCATGAAGCGATGGGTCCGACGGTGGTAGAACTGAACGTCGGCGGCCAACGCTTCGCGACGCTGCGCAGCACGCTCGAGTCCGGCAGCGACGGCGAGTCGTACCTGACGACGATCCTCGGCCGGGGCGGGTCCCCGGGGCTGCTCGTGGATCACGACCGAGACGGCGTCGTGTTCATCGACCGCGACCCCACCCTTTTCGCGGCCATCCTCCGATACCTCCGCACCGACCAATGGACCTGCCCCGAGGGGTACAACGCGCAGCAAGTGCTCAAAGAAGCCCAGTTCTACGGCCTCCGCCTGCGGCTCTGCGACTTCACCGTCGCGTTTCTTAAAGCCGAGGCGCGGTCGAAAAAGCGCAGCGCCGAGATGCAGACCAACCTGGACGCCGCCGGGTCGCAGATCATGACGCACATGCACTCTCTTTTGGAGCAGGGGAGGGACCTCGTCTTCGCCGTGCTGCCCACGCTCGGCGCTTTGCGGCGGGAAATCGGGACTATCCTCTTGAAGACGGGGCGGGACACGACCGAAAGCATCGACATCGACAAGCTCCACATAGCGGACACGACGCAGGAGAACTTGCCGTACCACGTCTCCGACCCGCTGCACGCGGCCCTGTCCTCATTCCCGCCCGAAGTGTTCGCTGCGTACGTCCGAGAAGAGATGAAGTTCGGCCTCTCCATCGAACGAGGCCGCATCTGCTTCCCGTACTCAACGACCGTCGTCTCCGCCGACGAGTGCACCGTGATCACGTGCGAAACCCTGCACGCGCCGGTGTTTTCGAAGCTGCACGGCACGCTGCAAATCTTCCGGGACCAGCCGAACGACCACGACACGCCTGGAGGAACGCCGAACACCACGGTTTCCATCGACCACGAGGACCTGGTTTTGCACCAACGGTACTTCCCGGTCGGAGACGCCTGGTACATCTTCTGGGACCCGGAACAAAGCAACGCAGCAGTAGCGGCTGACGATTAAAAAAAAAAAACCTTTTGACACTTAGCCGGGGCGACTTCGTGCGACGTGTGATGATCGTGAACCCGACCCCCCCCCCTGGGCCTTTCTCTCATTCCCGGGGGGAAATTATTTCTTGGGGGGAGGATGAGGGACAAGAGAAAGGTGCACGATGGGAGCCAGCCTGAGAAGCTGGAGCTAAAGCTGGGGTTAAAAAAAGCGGATGCCGCACCCGCTTTTTCGGGTCGCAGCACACAACCCGCTTTTCGGGTGGGGCTCGGGCGCCATTCGGAAAACGGGTGTTCAACTTCAGCTTCTGAGGACTTCTGGACTCCACCGTGTGGGCTATCTCTCTCTCTCTCTCTCTCTCTCTCGTTCCAGCACCAGAAAAATAGAACCAATCCTTCGCGGTCGCTTGTTGATTGCCTCCGCTTCACAAGTCTGTAAATTTGTTGCATTAGTGTGATTGTCAGGCCTTCGACTACCCTGAGCAACGCACTATACAGCGTACACAAGTCCTTTTTTTTTGCCGCCCTCCTCGCTTTTCTGTCCATCCGTAGGAGAAATCCCTGCGTGGTGAGCACCTACCAAATACAACGCCAACACCTCCCTACTACCACGTACCACACAGCCAATGCCGGGCCCGCCGAAGTTGTCTTAATACTTAGCCCGCGGTCCTTACTCCGGGTAGCCAAGTAACGATTCGCAGGGGTCCATCAAGCCCTGGTTGTGCAACCCTTCGGGACTCTTTTTATAGAGGGGCAGTTTTGAGAAATGCAAAAACGCGTTTTCACATTTCTTTTCTTTTTCTGAGCTCTGTCCGTCCTCTTTTGTCGATCAGTTCCCGAGGGTCGAAGTGAAATTGTAGTGAGACAAACAAACCTCACCGCTTTGCTGGACTGCACAGTGCATAGGCAGACCAGCCCGCGTCGGCGGGGCAACATGCAACCGTGCTACATTCAAGCTTGCTCAAGCCACTGCACCCTATGCGCCGTGCCGTCACGTGCTGGCCGTTGATGCCACGGTCCCATCGTGAAGTGCCGGTACTTTGCGTTCGGATCGGCAGCTTTCAGGCGGTTGCCTTGCGTCACTTGTCAACTGCTTACCCCGTTCTTCCAGGCTTGCTCCCGAACTCGAACGATGCATACTATTGCTAGCTCTTTACCGAATGGAACATTTCCGGATGAACGGCAGAGTCACAAGTAGGACCCTTCGCAGAGGTTTGTTCATCGACGCACGAAAAACAAGAATATTTTGCCCTATAAATGGGTATACAGATCGGGGTAGACCGGCCGGCAAGAGCTTCGGAAATGTTCGTTTATCGTTTCGCGTGGTGTTGCACCACAGGGGGTGCAGCAGAACCGACCGCACTAGAGCTGATAATTCTGATGCCGACTCCTTGTCAGGGCCGCTTCTCCTCCCATTGCGCCGCTTTCGTCCTTTGTGCGTGTTTCCGTTGAGGACGCATAGATGCTTCTGCCTGGAAACGGGAGCAGTGGAAAATGAAGCGACAAGCAGCATCCAGAATAGCAGAGAACCTGCTAAGGAGGCAAACCACCTCGAGTGGGCTTAATCAGACGTTTGCAGTGGCTTGTATATGGGTCTGGTGCTCGGACCAAGTCCGATCAGAGAAGTAGCTTCATATACCCGATGTTAACCCCATACAAGTATACCGTAAACGGGTTTAATACGAAACGTGTAAATGTTTCTTAGCTACTTTTTTGGCCAAAGGGTTTCTTAATTAACACGTTTCGTACTAAAAACAAGGGGTCTGACGTACTTAGTGAAATTTGAAAACCCCATGATGATCCCCCATTTTGGTTCCCGACAATCTTTGGTGTATCGAGCCTTTGAGCAGGAAAAACGTACCGCGGTCAGAGTATTAGCGACAAGACATCACGATGACAGCAATTGCAGAGCGTTCTGGCACTTGTGAATGAAGACGACAGGCGTGGGCGGGATCACCAACGGCTCTGGGATGCAGTCTGTGAACTGCAGCGCCGCAAACAAGGAATGGTAACCGCAGCTCCAATCGTCTTGTTGACATCCTCAAGCGTCCGTCTCAATGAACCAAGAGTCGGTGTCGGCGGAAAAGACCGTTGCAAGGTGGCTGACTATCTTGCTTCCACAAAAGTCAGAAAGCGAGCAAGATACAACGCATCTTCGGAGCGACCGGTCGGTTGTTACAAGCATCCAGTGCCAACCACGAGTTCCTGACACGCTAGTGTTTACGAAGGTGCTCATTAGGCGGGCACGCGTCAGTGATGACAGCGCGACTAATACGTCAAGATGATGTTTTTCTTCAAATTCAGACGACGCGGGGGTCTTCGCAAATTCGGCTATCAATTCTACAATTGTCGCACGAGTTCTTGTGACGTTGGTGTCGCTTAATGCAGCGAGATCGGCTTCTGTGCACTTGCTGAGCAGTTGCTTAGCTGTTTCATGCGTTGATTTATCGCTGGCCTCCTGAACGCACTTTCCGCTGGCAGCCAGCCAGATGCTTTGATACGCGAACCACCCACAAGCGTGCGCCTCTTGCTGTCTCCACCATTCCGGAGCGAAGTGCAGGTCGCCAGCTGCCCCTGCTGCTTCGGACAACGAGACCGTCATACTGCTACGCTCCCCGAGACTGTCGTAGAGGATGACACTGTGCTTCGTCTTTGAGTGCGCGACTTCACGAAAGAGCACGGGTGTGGGGACAACGGATACACTTTGAAGACGTTGGATGTCCTCAGCAGCGTCACCGTCGTTAACACTCTCCACGTCTTTTGTAGCCTTCTTATGCTTCTTGTCTTTCTTGTATTTTTTGTTCTTCATCAGGTTCTTCGCGTTCTTTGCATTTGCTTGTTTCATCAACTTGAGCACACTGTCGCTGTACCAAGTTGAGTACTCGTCCCGCAAGCTCCGCTTCAGAACACCGTTTAGACCAACATCCAACGGCTGCAACCTTCCTGTCCAGCCAGCCGGAATGCAGACTGTTGCGATGCGATTGTGCACAAGTAGTTCCTTGATACTTTGTGTGTGCTGGGCAGAGAAACGATCGAGGATAAGGAGGCCCCACTCTGTCTCTCCTCTCCGTGTGTTCATCGCCGGCAGCAGCACGTCATTTACCCACACCTTCGTGGTTTGTTCGTTTGCCCATCTGTTAGGATTGGCGACAAAAGACCACCCGTCTGGTCTTTTTGCCTCCGGTGGAAGAACCCTGCTGGTTTTCCCGCCGTAGATCAACTGCGGGGGTAGCAGCTCCCCTGTTGCAAAGGCCGCAAACAGACCTGTGATCGACCGTTTGTCGTTCAGGTTTGTTAGGGCCACTCGCTTGCTGCCCACCGGCGCGTAGGTCTTCTTGGGTGCTGGCAGGAGTTGCAACAGTGTGTGGTCGGCGTTTACTACCCTTTCTAAGGGGATGTCGTGGAGCTTCCTTGCACTCTGTACTTCTGCAACGAATTCTGCACGAGCTTCCAGGAAGGGTCGCGTTGTGGTGGCCACTGCTGTTGTTGCAGCTCTCATGGACCAGCCCAACCGTCGCATCCATGCACGCGCCCACTCCTTGTTCAGCGTGGTGGCGTCGTGAATGCGCTCGCTTTCATCACTAGCTTTCACCATGCCTCTAGCTGTTGCTGACACGGTTTGTGCCGTCACAGCGCCACCTGATGACCTAGCAGAGCGGATGATGCTGAGCACCTTGTTTTCTTCTGTGGGTGACAGTGTGCACTTCCTCCCTCGTTTGACTTCCCGGAAATGGCTCTCGCTTTCCTCAACATGCAGCCCCATCTTCCGCTTTGCTACGCGCTCTTGTATTGCTTCTTTGTATTCGGAAAAGGCTCGAGACGCCATGGTTTGGTTGAGCTGTTTCGTATGTCCTTGGAGAGGACTGTTCCACCACTTGACAGTGTCTCGCACCCCCTTTTCTGCAACAATCTCAGCAATGCGTTCTTTCTCGTCAGCGTTCCACGTCGCTCTCGTTGTTTTCTTTGTCGGCAACTCCTTCGCGACTTCCTTTGCAACCGCATCACCTGCTACCTGTTGTGCTGAGCGGGCAAAGATTGTCGAATCTGCTTCGCATGGGGTGAAGGGCTGACGCGGGCGAAGAAATCGGTGCATTTTTTTGACTGGTTCAAATTTTCTGTCAATTTTCCTGCATCCTTTTTTTTATTGTCGAGCCCCAGTTTACTCTAAGTACAAACCCCTTCAAAACCCCTATGGAAGTGCAGTTTTTAAGACGAAACGTGTTAATGTTTCATAGCTTCAGATCCGGCGTGTTTCTTAGTTAACACGTTTCGTATTAAAACCGTTTCGTACTATACACGTTTCATATTAAACCCGCGGTAATACAACATCCAAAAAAAAAAATCTATAGTTATAGCCAGCGGCCGGTGTCGTGGGTGGGCAGCGGTAGTGGGTGGTCATGTGGTGGGAGGTCGTGGAGGTAGTGCAGTGGGTGGGTGGTGCGGTGGGCAGTGGTGGTGGTGGGTATGTAGTGAGCAGTGAGTGGGTAGTGGGTGGGTGGATGATGCTACAGTTCGGTTCCTGCACCTTTAGTGGTTGACCAGGCCCCCACGAAGCCTTATACACAACACGGCTACAACACGAGGAAGCAGCCCTGCTTAGGTGTGCACTCAGCCATCACAGGGCCTCAGATCTCGCTACTTGACCTGACACAGCTGCCACTCAGAAGGCCGCAGCAGTAACCTTCGCAATGAAGGCACGCGCGGCTGAGTGTATGTAGGCGATCCATACAACAGCTGCATCAGACGCAGCTTGATCCGAGAGCTCGCTAGGGGAGGTGACGCTGCTCACCTGCCAGTCTCACAACTGACTGCTGCCCCGAGCAAGGGAAAAAAAAAAAACAAAAGGCGCAAACCGATGAGGGGCCACTTTTAGTACTACATTACTACAGTGTACCACACGAGCAGTACTGCAGTACCGGTTACACAAATACAGTTGACTCGCATCATATTCGCCACAGTCTCGGTGGACTACAAAGCCGCTATGGCAGTTCTTGCAGTGTGGCGCTACCACGAGCAAAACCCACCTGCACGTGCCACAACTGCGATTTTTAGTAACTCCGAGCAACTTATGGACAGCATCGTGGGAGGACTTTTTATAATAAAAAAACGACGTCGGGCTTGAGCTGGATGCGCGAAGCGGCAGAATGACAAGAAGCTGAACAGTTGGTCCCTTGCTTTGCAGGAAATACTCGAGGAGAGCTGAGTTTATGCGCCTGTCGGCCCCCGAGTGCTTTTTGACTGACCCAACGCAACTGTTGGTGCAAACAATAAGTAGTTGACAGCGTCCTACATGCAACGTCACCAAAACAGGTGTGAGTACCGGTGGTGCACAAACAAGAAATTGGTGATTGGCTAGCCCTCTACGACCGCAAGTAACACGCACGACTCGTACCGAAGCTGTGTCCCGAAGCAGGGTCCTACCCTGAGAGATCATGGTCTCAAACCGGGCATCCTTTCGGGGGAGCACCCCATCGAACGAGGCAGCATCCCATGTTGTTACCCTCGAATGATATTCAGGGGGCCAGCCTCTTGTTTAGGTTCCTAGCTTACAGAGTCTTGCACTCCCTTTTTTCGTGATATCAATGGTGCTAATAATTACCGTAAACAGAAATAAGTTGGACCGGACAAAATGGTCCAACTCACCTATTTCGGGCTCTCGCGGTCCAACTTTTGTCCGGTCCAACTATTTTCGGGGGGTCCTGTGCACTTAGTGAAATTTCGCGGCTGACCACTGACCAACACTGGCTTCACTTCCTTAGTTTGCAAGTCGCGCATGAGCCCGCCGCCAGGAGTTCTAGAACACTGCGCGGCACAACCCGCAGTGTCCCATCCGTCTGCCCCTTTGCTTTGGTAGAGGGGCATGATGCCTCGGCGTACGATGGCCTGCAACAAGTCAGTTGTGCCATGTAACTTTCGTAGTTTTGTGAAAGTCTGTGCGCGCATACAGCTCGGTGGCGTTACTTCTGATAGACGTTTCCGCACCTCGTGGTCGCGTAAACGCTCGGCACAGCGCCGAATGAAGCGCCCGGATTCTTCCATCTGTGCTTACCTGTCGTCCTCCGGACCGTTTGACATGGATTTTTTTTTTTCAACCCCGCCTAAGCAGGGAAGTAGCTTGGGCTCTGGGCCCCACGTAAAATCCTACCAAATGTTGTACAGAGCGCTTTTCAGGGTCCTCGGGGCACTTTGTGTGTGTGGAGCTCAGACTGACACTGTGTTGGGGGGTGTTCGGACAAAATGCGGCGCGTGCAGGTGGGTTTTGCTCATGGAAGGTAGCAACACAGCAAGAATTGCTAACCGCTTTGTAGCCCACAGAGACTGTGGCAACTTTGATGTGAGCTAACTTATAGTTGTCGCTACTGTCCACCACAGAGGCTGTCCTTCGGGAAGCAAAAGAACCATGCGAAGAAGGCGAGTGCCGCTTAGCGGTTTTCTGCGACAGCAGGGCGGCTAACACTACACACGTCAAGACCAGCGCCGCAGGCGCGGAAAAATTGATATTGCCGCTTTGTAGTCCACAGGGACTGCGGCAAAGTTGATGCGAGTCAAGTGCGCACTTATGCACTCTGCAGGGTGCTCCTCTTTGTGGTTGTCACTACTGCCCACCACAGAGAGCAGCAGTCTTCTTGGCAACACGACACGAAACATGTGTATTACACAAGCCAAAAATGCCAGCGCCGCAGGCGCGGAAAATTTGCCAAGCTATTGGGCCAGTATTGCCCAAAATTGAGGGTGTACGTTGCTAGACCCATGATCCAGAGGTCGTACTGTAGCATCATCCCCACCCACTGCACTGCCTACAACACACCCACCACCACCACTGCCCACCGCACCACCCACCCACTGCACTACCTCCACGACCTCCCACCACATGACCACCCACTACCGCCGCCCCCCCACGACACCACCGGCCGCTGGCTATAACTATAGTTTTTTTTTTTTTTGGATGTTGTATGGGGTTAACATTGGGTATATGAAGCTACTTCTCTGCGCCTAAGTGAAAACGTGCCTGGGCGGAAATATGTTGGACCGGACAAAATGGTCCAACTGTTTTGGTCGTCGCGCGGTCCAACTTTTTTCCGGTCCAACTTATTTCCGTTTACGGTAGTTGGCAGCGTATTACATGACCAAAGCAGGTGAGTTCCGGTAGTGCGCACAAACAAAATCTTGCGACAACCAGTAGTGCCTGTGCAATCGGAAATCCATGCCAAGCTCCATTTTGACCTCCCATTTCAACACCTTTCCGCGAAGAAAAAGAAAACGTAGAAAATCACCAGAGAGCTCGGGGTGGTCCAACCCCTACACGCTCACGACCCTCGAGCTCCGCGCGCTTTGCAAACAGAATAACTAGCATCAATTGATGTTACCCAAATGTTGTCACTGTGTGTTCTCACGGAGTGCGCCTGCATCTTTCCGTAACCGGTACGCTCGGCACGTGAGGGTTACGCTCATTTCTTGACTTGCATGGCCATCGTCTTGCTGTGAGGATGAGCGGAGGTGTGGTGCTCCTCGATGCTCCTGAGCCCGAAGCCTCCAGCCTGACGGTCAGCGTGGCTTCTGTCCGAAAAGTCTGTCTTCGTGATATCCTCAATCATCCATGCCCCATGCACTTCCGAAGGAAACCCGCACCGCGTACGCTGAAGCCCGGCTGGAAAAGGTCCCCCATACACGACGAAAGCTGTGTTGCCACAACAGCACCATCTCCTGGTCAATTGCACGTCAGCTGTACCTTGTCCCATTGTGCGCCTTTCGCTGCGAAGGCTAAAAGAGGCAACAGCTCGGCTACGCCTGGAAACGAAGACCGTGCGTAGAACGAGAGCATGCGCCTGCGTGGGGTTGCAAAGGGAGCAATCGTCCACCTCTTGCCTGCATTCCAGACAATTTCCTGCACACAACCCCACCGTGGGTCAATTACCCCCCAGCGAAAAATGGGAAAATGGTTTTTTTTTTACTGAAAAAAAAAAAAGAAAAAGAAAACCGAAACGACCAAGCAACATTCAGAACGGCACACAACCAATAGGTTGACTAGTCTGATACTTGCTGTCGAGGGAAAAAACGAGCCGATCTCAACTGCTGCCGGTAGAGAAAACCTGCCTGCCTTTCGAGTGGGCTAGGTTGACACTTGCTGTCGTTGGAAAAAAAGAAAGCAACGTCGAAAGACACCAGACAGTACATCAACCCCGGTTGATTCGGCAACACAACACACACCCGCATACATGGAAGAACGAACAGCAGCCCAACAGGTGCGGGCAACCCTTGTGCGTTGCGAAAAGTTGTTTCATACCGAAACCAACCCAAAGCTCTGCGGTATGGGCCGGTGCACCAGGGGAGGATACACCCACACTACCCCCCTCGTTTTGTCCGTCCGTGGAAGGATCTTGGCTCTCCAAGCGTCAGATACTTACCTTTCTTATTATGAAAGGACGATACAATCCAACCATCACTGATGTACTTCGTCTTTTGCCCCCCCCCGTTTCCGGGAAAGAAAGGAAATACCGAAAGACTGGAACCACCCAGAAAAGAAGGAGGCGGGGGTGAAGACGAGGAACGGCAATGATTATTTTGTGTTTCCTTGGCATCACCAAGAATGCTATTTTTACTTCTTACGCACTTTGAGTACATCGACCATTTCGTCTGCCGGGCTTGCGATGCTCAAGCTTGCACCGGAGGTTGCCCTACACGCGTCACTCATGCTGTTTGTACTCGGCTTGGCCTAGGTGGCCGCCTTACGTCGCGTGAACCGCCACAGGTCATGCGTATATTGTTTTGCGGGCAGAAGCAGAGAGAATACCCGGCGCGAAGAAAGACTAACTGTCGCAATCAAGAGTTTTTGATGTTAGTGCAGTGGTGTGGCTATCCGGGGTTAGATGTCGTGTGGGAAGCCTGAGAAATGGCTACCAAGTCTGATTCCAAAGCAGGTACTGAGACATCGAAGGGAAAAATCCGATGAGATCCAGTTTCAAACGGCCCAGTGTCCTGTAAGTTTCTGGGTCTTTTCCGCGAAGCAAATCCGTCCGCGCGACAACAAACAAACAAGAAGAAGAAGCAAAGAGTGCGCACACAGAACGGAGGAAGAGGCGCACTGGAAGAGGCAGTGTTTTGCTGCCAGCAGGATCAAATAGTGGTAGTGTTTTTAGACAACCAGACGTGTGTCAAATAACTGTTATTATTTGACCCCCCCCTTTACTTGATAGAAACGCAGTGTGTGTGTGAAACGCAGTGAAAAAATACAGCGGCGTGTAAACTATCAACATCCCCGGAACTGTCTTAGCAACCGCAGGCTTTTGCAAAAGTTATGCCCGATGGAGCCAGGCGGCCTTAGGGTGCTCAGAACCCGCTGCGCACAGTTCTACTAACCGTCCTGAACCAGTTCCATCAAGCCCTTCAATTCTACGGCACTTCAACCAGTGCCTCGATGGCGGAAAAACCGTGTCCAACTCGGTTTTCCCGAATGCAACCGAGACGTTGAAGCATGTCTCCGAAGAGCCTGATGCATCAAATATGGCAATCCTGGGCGAATCTCTTATCTGCAAAAGAAAGAGCACTGCAAATAGGAGATGGTTGTTCGGTGGGATGAGAGTTGACGTTAACCCGCCCGACCCGGTTACAACGCCAGTCACATTTGTGCACTAGACGCTTGGTGCGACAGAGACCCCGTATAAATAGACTCCAAAAGAAACGAATCAATGCAAGCAATGAAACAAGGTCGCCTGACTTGATGATCACGTACACTGTCACCCGCAGCAAACGACAACAAACCCCTGCGCGGGAATATTCTGGACCGGAATAAATCTGGACCTGACAGCCCTCAAGCCTCCTTCGAAGTATGCACAAGGCAGCCCCTCACCTGCCTAGCGACTATCGCAAAAGAAAAACAGACTGGCTGGCTGTGCCAAGTTTATTCCGGTCCAGAATATTTCCTTTTAGGGTAAATGATTATAAATCACCGGACAATGAAATTGGTGTATTCAGCTTTAGCAACGTTTGCCGAGTTTGTGCCAGGTTCTTGCCGGTCCTTGGGTGTGGATCACACCAAAAACAGTTCTTTTTTTGTATAAGCACCTGCTTTGTAGGAAATGCTTGAGCCAGTTGCGATAGACGAAGGAGGTAAAGGTGCTGTAGCCCACACGAAACACAGGCAAATCTGGGTTGTGGCGGGCGTAAGCGTTCAACAAGAAAGACCCACTTTGTAGTTGTATTGTTTTCTCCCTCTAGCCTCCTTCGAAATGAGCACAAGGCAGTCCCTCGAGTATTTTTGTATACGCACCTGCTTTGTAGGAAAAACTCGAGGAGGCGGTGGTAAATGTGCTGTAGCCTACACGAAACACAGGTGAATCTGGGTTCAGTGGCGGGCGTAAGCGTTCAACAAAAGCGTAAGCGTTCAACAAAAAGACCCTGTATTGTTTCTCCCCCTCTAGCCTCCTTCGAAGTAAGCACAAGGCAGCCCGAGTATTTTACACCATAGAATGCAAGCAAAGCAAGGCATCACAGATGCTCGCGTTTCGTCACCCAAATGAAGTCCGAACTTATTTGCCTTCACAAACCTTCTTTGTAGCCACATGCAATGTGCGACGCAGCTGAACCGCCTGAGGTGGGACACCTGGGATCATGATCATTCCCATCTTGACGGATTTAGTGAGGATAGTGGTCAGCGAAGAACCCTTGCAAGAATAGTTCACTAGGCCTCTTGAGGTTAGGCTGCTCACGATTGTTGGAGTCGAAAATGCCCCCTCCGCGGGACCGACTCCACAAGAGAAAAGAAGCGAGAATAAAAGGCCCTCTTTTTTGCGATAACCAGTAACCACCTCCTTAGTGAGCATACTTGTTACAGCTAAAAAGGAATGTTTGTTTGCGGTTTAACCTGAACGCGTACAGGTCAAATCGCACAAACAAACAATTGGGCGCTCGTGCCGAAACATATATAGGGGTTACTAAAATGTCAGTGGACCTGAAGACGTTCGACTGGGCTCCGGTGCCCATCCTCATCGCACCTGAAGAATGGGTGCCTGCTGACGAGGACGTCGACTGCTACATGATCTTCGCTAAGCTAAGCGGAAGTAACTCCGCATGGGTTCACGCAACGAGAATGTCTACGAATGCAGGTGCTTAACGCATCACGGCAAAGTAAAGCAAATCGTACTTTGTTTGCCATTCTTTCGGGGTCCACAGATTGTATGCCGGTTATTCTCCCTTCTTCCCAAAAAAGAAAGTCCGAAAGTATCTTCTTTGTTGCTCGCGGAATAAACCGCGAATATGGTATCCTCAGCTGTCCCTCCCAACCAACCTCTGCAGTTCTTCCGGAACTCGTGGGCTTACAAGTTTTGGTTGGTCTATGGCTCTGTCGAAGCTTTTCCTCTCCCCTCAGAAGTGTCGACCTGCGACCCTGGTAAGCCACAATCATAGTTAGTTTAGCTGAGCCGGGGACCACAGAGTCAGATAGGTGGGATCGTAAGAATGGCAGCAAGCTCCAAAGTGTTCACGGACCTAAACCATGAATGGAGCCGACGTCAGCAAGTTGTTCCATTTACGTCCTTGTTGAGTGGCTGTCGCTAAACCGCCAGACTAAGGGAGTGAGTTCATGTCGAGAAACCTTTTGGCAACAGTGCGTTGCTCAGGGTAGTCGAAGGCCTGACAAACACACTTTAATTGCAATGACTTTACAATTCTTCTCACAGTTTCACTGAGGGAGTTGATGCACCACGAAAGTCGATTAGAGAACTTCACACAGCCTTCAGGGTATGATTGGTTCAAAGAAAAATTCAAGTTTTTATGGCATGAACCAACCGCTATCACACAAGCTAGCGGAGACAGCGACAGTTAGTTTCAGCGGGGAAGGGAACAAGAGTCGAACAGAATTGTGCCTCCCACGTTTTCTCGCCCCCAAGGATCAACCCCCTGACTCCCAGCAAGTACGCTCAGAAGGGAGGGGGTAATCTGGTCCGACGAACTATAAGGGGAGAGTTTGCGTAGGGGTCATCGTATGCGGATTGCCCTGCACTGCATGTATAGGCACCGTGTTCGGTGGTTGATCAGAATTCCTAACCTAGATATGAAACAAGGCAAAAACAAGTGGGAAAGCGATCAACCGACACGCACAAACAAAACGAAGCGCCTGTCGTTTCTTGCGGGAACCCTGGGGGCCAGCCCCCTCGTGCATGGGTCACTGACAGGCCAGCCACTGTGGTGGACCCAGGGGATTAGTTTCCGTTGCAGATTTAGACCGACGGTCTAAATCTGCAAGCCAGCCTACTAGCTTGGGGGGGGGTCAGCTGGTCAGCCAGACCAGAGTTGGTCTGGAAACTGGTCTGGGTCAAAAAAAATAAAAAATCTAGCTATTATTATTTTCCCGGAGGAACCGGCTACCCACAGTGTACTACACACTGTGTACTACAGTGTGTACAGGGTACCACAGTGTACTGCCACCGTGCACCACGGGGTACCACAGTGTGCTACCACGGGGTATCACAGTGTACTACCACCGTGTTCAACCACCGGGTGCATTGGAAGACGTCATGCTGGGGCTGCTGAAGTCATCGAACCTTTCGACGGCATTTCCAGAGACAAACAAGCTGTTTGTCATTGCTGTTGTCCTGCCAATGGGGACAGCATCGGTCGAGCGTGTCTTTTCAAACATGAAAAGGGTGTTGACAAAAGCCAGGAAGAGGCTTCACGAGCAGACGCTGACCGACGTGCTAATGCTCGGGCTCAATGGCCCGTATGAACGTGGCAGCGGCATCCCGAGGAGCGCTATGGCGTCCCTCAATGCGTGGATTGCGAGCCCAAGAACACTGAACTTCGCCACGTTCGCCACGTGGCCGGAGTATGAAGCGTGCGTCGACAAAGTGGGGGTCATGCGCAAAAATATGATGACTAACCCAAGGCTGCTGCAATCGGCCCTATACTGACGCTGTTGTTGGCCCATTGCACTCGTCCCTTTGTTTCCCGTAGCAGGCGTATGGCTTTCTTCGTCCTTTGTCCACCATCCCACCGCTACCCGGTACGACTTCGCTCTGCAGGCATTCGTTGCCGAACGGGGGTGGCTGCCCTCCTGCAACACCCCCTGTGCACAATGTTTGGATACAGACCAGTTTACCAGTTCTGGGCTCGGGGGTCGAAGTCAGAGCTAGTATGCTGCTGCAAGCCGGACTTGGCCGGGGGGAAAAAAAAATTGTTCAAAAAACGGTGTTCAAGGTAAATCTAGGCGGGGGGTATGGTGTTTGTAGCAGTGTGCTGAAGGTGCTGGAAGGCTGCTGAGACCCAGCCGCTGCCGTTCAATTTTGTTCAGCTTCGGGTCGGCAGGTTGCAGCTGCCACTGTGCTTCATTACCGGGCCAAGGTCCTGTTCGACAGTTGAGTATCCCACACGGGCTGAGAGTTGCCCACACATGATAAAGGGGGGGCGGAGTTATTTTTGCCCAAATTTTTCGTCGCGCCTTCGGCGCGATGTTGCTAAAAATAACGCTAAAAATGTTGTTGTAAGCACGGCGGTGCACACCAAAACCGTCGACCTATTATCACAGGAATCATAGGAAAATAGGTCCCCAGGTCCACCCCCTTCAGCTGCCTGACGGGACTGTCTGTTTACGATTTGGACTGTTTTTGGAGCGCGTCCCCATATGGCACCCAACCCACAGGGAACCCAGAAGCATTCGGAAACCCCCGAAAAGCTTGATCCAGACTGGTGTAGGTTGAAAAAACGCCCGCAAAATGTGTCGCCAAACTGACGGGGCGACCATAATTGACCCATAAAGGACCCATGAAGACCCCTCTTTTGCCGAACGAAGTTTTTGGGAAATGTCGGCTCCGCCCCAAGACGCCGTACATCGGCGAAAACGGCACCGAAACACCGCCCAAAACCACCCCACAGTAACGGTCTAAATCTGCAAACCCCGGAAGCCTGCAAACTAATACCCTGGGTGGACCCAACCAGCAAAAAAAAAAAAAGGCTGTACGCTAGTTCAGCGGTGGTGTAGATGGAGGTGCAGCGGTGGGGGTGCGGAGCTTGGGTTCACTTCCAGGAACTGCACCAACTTGCAAAACTTGCAACGTGGGATGTCACAAAAGAAAATTTGGAATCCTTATTAAAAGCGCCGGGTTGGAAGGAAATGCTCGATGTAAGCGAAGACAGACGTCTTCACCCTGGAGGCGTGCCCGAACTTCAGCCCGGTTATACTGTATGTTGTCGACATAGAAGTTTATGTCTCCCGTCCGTGCAGGGTTGCTGTATGCCCCCCCGTTAGCTAAGGGTTCGCGAACGACTCACGGAAGCACCTTTCCTCTGGTGGCCACCAAAGTCAGAAAGGCAGAGTTCCACCCTGGGGTGCATTTGGAAACCTCCAAGGCTTCACGCTCACCGTTGCTAACAGTCACGTACGTTGACCTGGTCGGTGTGTGCCTGTGTGAGCGCACGCTGTGGGCAGGGCACCTATTTTCCAAGTGTGCCACCGCCCCCATGATGAAGATTCTACCCACAATAGCCACCATACATTGTGGGTAAATGCTGTGGCTAGGCTTTCTGACCACATTGTGAGAAAGTTGTGGGTGCACATAACTGCCCCAGCCGCGGGCATCAACAACCCCGATTATTATCTGCGCCACCTTCCGATATCCCGCTCTCTCTCGTTTCCATTGTCGGGTTTTCTTTCCTTTTTTTTTTTCGTTCATGGTTTCGTTACTTGCTTGTCGCCTGCCCTGCGCACTTCTCTCCTTGTGGTTCCCATGTGTCTGGAGCGCTGACCTGGACCTTTTGGCCGGAATGACTCCCGCTTTGTGATCTTGTTTTAGATTTTGTTCTTTTTTTAGCGCATCTGCTGAAGTGTGAACGGGGCGCGCAAATATTTTACACCCGGTCACTAGCCCTTTATGACCAGACCAGATCAATCCCCCCGATTGCAAGCTGCAAGCATCCAGAGGGCCGTTGACTTTTGAGGCGCAGTACTGGAGTGTCTCCGGTAGGATGAGGAGGCTGAAGAAGACTGACCCCTCAGATAGTTCTTGCAGGGACTTCTGAAACCCGGAGGGTCCGACTGTCGCTCAGCGTTGGATGCAACCGCGACGAAAGTTGACGCCTAAGCAGTCCACGTTAGGGGAAGTGATGCTACCCACCTGGACCTGCCGTTGGTGTTGAGAGTAGCAAGAACAATCCGAGAGGAGTCAGGCTTCTTCAGCTTCCTCATCCTAGCTTCGGAAGTGTGCACGCGTAAGCGTCGAGAACGCGCGCCTGTCCAAAACCCGCAATTCGGGCTAGTCCACCTGCGCAGCGGGCCAGTCACCGTCACCTGGTCGGAGTGAACGCTCGTTTGCAGACGTTGGGCCTCCAAAAAATTAGAACGACGATGGCCGGTCGAGTTTTACCGTCAAAAGATGCAGTCGGCCGGCTGCGTACATGTGACTCATGACCCGACAGTCCCTGTTGCACCCGCACATCGAAGTGCTCGTTGACAACTGTTCGCTCTATTCCCAGGGTGAGACGCAGTGCATTCAAAAAAACGTTCGGAGGTCTCGCACCCGGGAGGTAGAGGAAGAGCAATCCGAAAACCAACACGGACCAACAGAAAAAAGTAGGTCTGGTTTGGAGCATGCGCCGGAACTAAATCCATCTGTGTTTTGTATTGGGTTGCAGAGTTCTTCCTTTGTACTTCGCATATGAGGATGCTCGTGCATAATACCAACTGGCGACACGTGCTAACTCAACAAAAAATGTACGTACGAAAGTGTGAGTAAAGACATCGAAAACACAGCTGCAAAGACCACCCAACAGACTATCAGGTACTAGCCATGCCCACATCCAAGGAACGAACCCCAACCCGCTTTGACTGTCCACCGCAGTCACAAAACACGGATCCATAAAACTCGAAACATATATAAACGGACGGAATCTCGAAAGCGAACATTGACTCCAAAAAAAAAAAAAAAAAAAAAAAAGAAACACAAAAGAAAAGTCGCAAGACACCAAACTGATCGTCCTTCGGGATCGACGGTAACACACCACAAAAAAATGCAAGAAAGAAAAAGGAGATGACAAACACGAAAAGAAGCACACCCGGCCGCCTGAACCCCTCCCCCGAAGGATGAAGGGCACCAGGAGGGGGACAGCGCTTTCGGCCGCATTCCAAAAAGGAGCCGTCGTCAGAGAAAGATTCTTAAAGAAATGACAAAAGGCCTCTTCCACTATCCCGTGCATCACCTGAGGACCCGAAACGTCAACATACAAGGCTCATAACGATACACAGAACGTCAAAAAGATCGCTACACTGGGGAAATGGAGAAGAAAGCGACCCGGTAGTGTTTTTGCTTCTCGTGTGGGCGCGCTTTATATTGTGCCGACGTTCCGCGCGGATGGGCACTACTTTTGTTTCTTGAAAGTATGCAAATCCTGCAGGGAAGAGTTGACTAGACCTCTTGAGTTTGTGCAAACCACGAATTGGGGAGTCGGGAGAACCTGCAAAGCCAAAAGCAGGACCGACCCCCCCGTTCGTGAGAAAAAGCGAGGAATAAACACACCTTCTTTTTTCCATCTATCTTTGTCAAGAGCTGCAACCCAACTATTCTCCTGGTCGACAAGCCCCTGCCGGATGAGGGGCGCGTTGACCCTATTTCTTTCTTGCGAAGAAAGCAGTCGAAAGAAAGCGAACCTGCGAGTGAAACGAAAGGCAGCCATTGAATTCTCTTCGAGGGTGCCAGGTAACTTCCCATGCACCGTCGCTGTTGTTTTCGGGCAGCTGCGGGCAGCCCGGAATTCTGTTTGCAGAGCCTTCATCCTTTCGTAAAGTACCTGCGCTCGGCTAAGGCCGGCGCGGGGCGAGACTGGAGGCAGTTAAAGTTCGGGAAACAGGATAGTTCGGGTGAAGCTAAGTTCTGGTGAAGCAAAGTGCGGGCGCAGCTAAGTTCTAGTGAAGCAAAGTTCGGGTTCTGGTGATGCTGAGTTCAGCGTGTAGCAAGTTTGGCCTGTGATGGCCATACCTGGGGAGACCCCCCCGGACCCCCCCCGACTCCGTTTCGGGGTGACCCAAATACCGCGAGATACTGAGAAACTCCGCAGAAAACGCAAATCTAGGGCACATTACTATGTCATTAGACCCCGAAACCCAACTAACCTTGAAACCAATCTTCGACCGGAAAACCCTGCTCAAGACCCTGCTCAACATAGTGCTCGCCTGCCTTGATGGCACTTGCACCTTAAAGAACTCAATGCTCAACATGCATGCGCGTGGGGGGCCCAAGACTAAATTCAAAGCGAATTTCTTCTTGGTGTCGGTAGCAACACTTACAAACATGGCTAGCCGTAATTAAAGTCCTACTGCCTTCATACTACCCGCCTCACAGCCTCAATGGTCAACCGGAGACCCTAAAACACCGAATCTCTAAACCACAATAAACGTTGGAAAAGTGTGATGGGCGGGGTTCGAACCCGGGCCGACCGGCCTGAAGGCCGGCGCCCGCTCACTCTGCCACCCCTATGCATTTTGGCAGGGGGAAAAAAGGTTTCTCCGCACTATTATCTAGTCCAAAAAACAATACACTTTTTCATAGACAAAAGCCGGGTTGGCTCGAATGGAGGCTATTCACATTGCATGTTCATAGGACCTCCAGTCTCGAACGATGACTATTGACCCTTTACGGACGAAAGGTTGTCCTTGATATGCAGCAACAATCTGAGACGATAGACTGCACAAGTAGTAGTGCGCGCAGAGAGCCTCCTGGGGAATCTAGGTCGAGACTTTCACAACTCCATAACGGGAAACCTGGTGCTTCTTGAAAAGGTTTCGTGACACGTCTCGACACAGCAGCAAACCTTGATCCTTTTTGGTGTACCTTTACTCTGGCGCAAAGTGTCCGAAACCAAGCTCGGGTTCTGGCTTTGTCGACATAAACTTCTGTTCCCGTTGACCGACCAGTAGCATACAGTGGTACAGGACTTCTCCCCTCACACGACCGCTCACGCTCCTGCAAAAAAAGAGGGAGGGGTCTCGCTCTTTGCAGTCGTCACTATTATTGTGCAAGTGAGATTGCGGTCCTAGGGGTACCACGTCATCAACCGGGGCCAATACCCACTCGAATGCGCACAAACCGCGCCCCCGGGCATTTTTTGGGTTTCGATGCGGGCTACATGGCAACCCGTGCTCAACATGTATGCACGCGGGGGGCTCAGGGCCACATTCATTGCGAATGTGTTCGTCGTGTCGGCCGCAGGAGTCTTTTTTGGCCAGCCAAAGAGAGTAAAAGGGTGAAAGAGTACGTACAGTAGTGAGTAGAGAAAAAGAACGAGTGTAAAAGAACGGAGGTAGCACGAACTACCAGACCGACGGAGGCCACCGCAAAAAGATTTCTCACCTTTTCCTCATCCCTCAAAACCAGCACCAATAACAACGGCCCCCGGGCATTCCTTATGCTGTTAGCTTATTAGCTTTGTACACGGTGGGAACTGGAGCAAACGCCAGCACACAACCCGAGCCTGCAACAGAGAAGTCGGGTGTGCTGAAGCGGGTCATTTAAGACTGATCGAAGACCCAAGCCAAGACTGAGAGCGAAGTCTTTTCGGACCAATTACGTCAAAAGGCAGCTGCGACGTGATAGAACACCTTTATCAGGGGTAAACGCATCCCTGGTCGTGTAGCACCCCATCTCTCCCCCTGCTCTGGGTAGGTTCCTGTTTCGGCATACATGTTTCTTAGAAGCACGGAACAAAACGGTCGCACGTGAAACAGTTAAAACGAAGCCGCCAACGAAACGAAAGTGCTAAAAAGGTGCAGGAAAACACCAACCCCAGAGGGGCTGACCCCTAGTAGGCGCAAAGTGCAAGCATCGTTTTGCGTTATCAATTTTGCGTCGGCATTATTCGGTTGGTGCAGATATAGTGTGGTACTCATTTGCATGCAAATGACTCCCCACTACCGCAACAACAAGACGGTTGGTGCTGATCATCTGTTGTTTCGTTTACCAGTGCGTGCGAGCCCCAACTCCGAAAATGCTCCCGCTTCGGCACGGTGTGAATATCGATGTGGGCCTGCAGTGCAATTGGCGACAGCGGGCGTCATCGAGTGTCTCTTGCTCTTGCTTTTGCTCCAATCAACCCATCCCTCCCCACACCCCGATATTACTCTTCAAGGTTCGAGATTCCAAACAGAAATGAAAACATATACGGGGGGGAAAGGTAGGCGGTCTGGCGCTCTCTGTGGCCTCCCCACCGCAACCCGAAGCTCAGAAAAAAAAAGAGAGGAAAGAAACCAAATGTATGAATGATTTCACCGCAAGAAGAAAACAATGCAACCGTGTCCGCCCATGCGTACCCTTTCTTTCATTCGCCGTTCGCCACTTACTCCGACTGACGACAGCGACTCAGAGTTTACAGATCTTTTGAAGCGGATTCGGACTCTCGGACCCGAGCTCCTGGCACGTGGTATCGTGGTAAAGTTGGGAACGACACCGCAAGCAAAATCTACAACCAAAGAACATGCGGCAACCACAACGAAGCATCTCCACCACTGAAGCATCTACGGTAAGATGGCTTCGACGACAAGCACAACTTATGCAACACCTGTGATGTGTCGAGAGTCAGTTAGCTCTTTCGGCCGATTCCTCTCTGCACTGCTGCAGGAAGGCGAAGGAGACGTTCATGGAGACGTCCTTGAGCTGCTACGGCAGCATTCGCTTTTCGAAATACGAGTACCATGGCGATAACAAGTCGGCTGCAGCATTGTTTGTGAGGGTGGAAGTCTTTGGTATCTCCTAAATTAAGTCCCGCAGCAGCAGCAAGGGCCTATCTCAGCTCGAAGTCCTGTTTCGGGTGTGTCGCCGGCCTTCACGAATTGCGGGGGTAATCTGTGCTGGGGGCGCGTGTACCACAGTGTCGGACAAGAACGCCGGAAATTGAATTGCCAACCCCACACGAGCGCTGAGGGCGTCTCAACAATTTCGGGACGCAGGCCGACAACTTGAAAGGGGGAGGGGAAATGATCGACGATGAATTGAGCAATGAGATGGAGCTAGCCGTCGACGACGACACGGCGTTCCACGATGAGACGATGGACGACGACGACCTGCTTTCCGACGAGATCATCGCCTTGCCGTCGCTCCCGAAAAGGAAGAGCCGCAGCCCCGCCGTCACCGTGTCTCTTTGCGCCCTCGTCGTTCTCGCAGTGGTCACTCTCACTCTCTTTGTTGTCAGCTGGACTTCGTCGGAGTCGCCGACCATTACACATCCAGGTTTCAATTTTCTTTGGGAGGAAGTTCGTGGTATACAAAAGAATCTCTGCATGACCTTTCTACGTTTGTTACGCACCATCCATCTTGCATCACGCAGCAGCAAGAACGAGAGCAGCGAGTACGGAGCAGCGGCCGGGCGAGGAGGAGAGTATTAGTCGTAGAAGATGCTAGTCGTACGCTCGAGCACCAGAAGGGCATACATTCCATTCTGACGGATTCCGTCGACTCACATGGAATAAAAACATTACACGGACTCCGTGTGGGGTCAGCCTGGGGTGCGTGAACGGGTTCTATTGAAAAATATTGCAATAAGGGTAAAACTGGGTTAAGTATCGCTTAATACACCGTGGAAATAAGCACCGGGTTTAATATTTTAAGCTGGACACTGCCTCTCGTGCACGGTCGATGCTAGCATCAAGTGGGGGGAGGGACTTCAATTGCAAGTCGCAACCTTCTCCGTTCTTCTGATTACGGGGACACTGCAAGAAGTCTTGGGACGTGCTTTGGCATTGGTGGACTGAGTTTGCTTTTTTTTAGTACTAACAATCTTGTGGGTTGCCCTTCAATGTATTGTGCAGGCTAAAAACTAAAAAGACGTAGGCAGCGTGTTTTGGTGGTTGATCAGAATTCCTTACCTGAATACACACAGGGTAAATAGAAGTGGGAAAACGATCAACCGGCACGCACAAACAAAACGAAGCGCCTGTCTTTTTTCGTGATGTCCGCACCTCCGCCCTGAACAATGCCACTGGCTACTTTCTGTGCGATTTGCTACTGGCGGCCTCCGCGGACATTTTCTCCAAAGGGACTGCTGATCTCTAACTTTGGAATGGTCTGCGTTCGAGAGCGAAACCCGAAGCGAATAAATGGGTGCGCACACACGTCGGTTTAAGAGAGTCATAGTTACTCCCGCCGTTTACCCGCGCTTGACCTGATCTCTCAGCGGTGACATTCTGGGCACTGGGCAGAAGTCACATTCCACTCGCCACCGCTGGGATGAAGCGAAAATGCTGTGGTTTAATTAACCAGTTGGATTCCTCTTGTTCGTAACAGTTCCAAGCTGACACTTCATTGCGGGCACAACGACTGTAAGATAGAAAGGAAGAACACCCCCTCTCAACCAACAACAAATAAATGCGCAGCGACGAACACGGACACGCCTGCTGCCGGAACGTGGTGCACGCCCTCGGTTGTGAACGATGCCGACATAGTTACGTCTCCGTACGACACCAACGAGTACCGCATTGTCACCTTGTCGAACTGTATGACCTTCATCCTCGCCCACAACCCGACGACCACGTACGCCTCGGCAGCCGGAGAAGTCGGTGCTGGGTCTTTTGCAGACCCCGTGGAGTGGCCAGGCTTGAGCCACTTCACGGAGCACATGCTGTTCATGGGCTCCACGCGGTACCCGGGGGAACACGCCTTCAACGAAGCGCTGCAGCGGAACGGCGGGCAGACGAACGCTTACACCAGCGAGCGACAGGTCGTGTACTACTTCAGCACCCTCGCGGCGGGGTTCGATGAGGTGCTCGACATCTGGGCCGGGTTCTTCGAGGAGCCGCTGTTCGCAGCGTCGTCCGTCGGGAGGGAGGTGAAGGCCGTCGACAACGAGTTTTCGAAGGGGTTCCTGAGCGACGACTGGCGGCTGTGGGCCCTGTCGACCGCCGTGTCGAGCACGGAGGCTCCGTACTACAAGTTCAGCTGCGGGAACTCCGAGACCCTCAACAAGACTGGCCTGCGGGGCGCGCTGCTCGAGTTTTACAACGAGACGTACGGGGTCAACCGCATGTCGTGGGCCATCGTCTCGCCGTCCCCGCTGGACGAATCTCAAGCCCTGGTCGAATCCGTGTTCGGCAACATCACGACCCGCACCCGAGCAGACCTTCCCTGGATCGCATCCCCCGAAACAGCGCCCCAGCCGTTCCCCTCCGGTGACCACCCCGATCGGGACGGCACGGCGGAGTCGTTCGTCGGGGTCTTCTACCGGACGGCCCCGGCGGAGAACTCGCTGAAGCAGTGGCTGTCGGTGCGGTTTCCCGTGCCCGTGGGGCTGATCGGCCGCCCGCAGGCGTCGCCGAAGCCGCTGCTGTCCTACCTGATGGGCTACGAAGCGGCGGGCACCCCGGCGCAGTTGCTGAAGGAGCTCGGCCTCGCCGAGGACGTGCAGGGCGGGGTCGTCGACGAGTACTCGTGGTTCACGACGGTCGGGTTCGAGGTCAGCCTGACCAGCTACGGCAGCGAGGCGGTCGACGAGGTGATGCAGGTTCTCTTCGGCTACATCGAGGGGCTCCGCTATGCGATGGACATGAAGACGCCACAATACGGCCTGCAGCCTTGGTGGGAGACCGCGAAAATGGTGGACAGCCTCAAGTGGACGTTTGCGTCCGCCGCGTCTCCCGAAGACCACGCGCAGGACCTAGCGCACGCGCTTCGCCTTCAAATGGAGAACAAGACCAACGTCATGTCCCCTCCATCTGAGAGGGTGTACGACTCTGAGTTAACCCGCCGCCTCCTCTCCGCTATGACACCCGACAACGCTGTGGTCATCCACTGCTCTCCGCAGTACAACCCTGCCGTCCTCGACCTTCAAGAACGGTGGTACGAGGTCAAGTACAACAAGACATCCATCGACCAAGCCACCGCAAATCGTTGGCTGGAGCCGCATCCCTACGCCACGATCATCGTGCCCGCCGCGCAAGACCAACCATACGTTGTGTCCGTTGCCGAAGCCACGTCGATGATGAAAGCCCCAGCTGTGATCAGAGAACTACCGGTTGAGACTTCATCCGTTGGGGCAGGGGTCGACCCGGAGTCGTCGAACGTCAGAACATTCGCGATGCCAAGCCTGCTCCCGATGCCCAATGCGGAGTATAGGCTGCGCGTTTGGAACCCCACTGCGACCGACACAAGGGAGGAGACTCCAGTACAGGCGATGACGCGCATGGTGGCAGAGAAGGCCTTGACCATGTCGTTTTCAGCCACACTGTACCAAGCCGGGCTCGGGGCTCTCAGCGTGAGCTGGGCCTTCGATCCCGACTACCTCGAAATCACCATTTCCGGCTTGCACCCAAAGCAGGAGGAGCTGCTGAAAGCTGTCATGCTGGCAGTCGAGAACCCGTTGCGACCACCGCCGGATAGCTCCCTTCTCGTTATCCGGAACCGACGGCATGCGAGCAGGACAGCGCTGAAGGCTAGTATGAAAGCGTTGAGGGCTAAAGGCTTGAAACAGAGGAGAGCCGCGAAGTTCCTGAGCGACGCCGAAGAGGATGGTGAAGAGGGCGACGAAGACGATCTGGACCTGGACGCTATGGCAGCAGAAGCTCGGTTCGAAATGGCACTCGCTTCGGTGATAACGGAGCTGGGATCGTACGAGACAGCCACAGATGCCTACCTGCAGGTGTACGACGCCGCGGTGATGGAAGTCACGCCACAATTCCCCAACACCGAGCTTCTCCTCGCGGCCGTCGATGTCCAATCCGCCGACGTTGCGTCGAACCTGACGCAGTACACCGCAGGAGCCTGCGTATCCCTCTTCACAGGAAACACAGCGAAGCCGACGGAGTCGTCGCAGGGCTTCTCGAAGGCACTCGAAGGCCTCGGCTGGTGCACGCCCGGCAGCAGTAAGCCGCTCGCGAGCTACGCGAGCGTGCGCAGGGAAAGCCGCCTGCTGCACCAGCCTGCGAGCGCGTGGGACGTCCTGCAGCTGCGGACCGAAGGCACCAACGACGCTTTTTCCGCGATGACGCTGCTCGGCAAAGACGACATCCTGACGCAGGCTCGCGCGGCGCTGCTTGAGCAGCTTATCTCCGATGCTTACTTCGACCAAATCCGCACGAAGGAGACCCTGGGGTACGTCGCTTTTGCCAGGTGCCGGCTGCACAACGGCGGATGGCACCTGATAAACATCGTCCAAAGCAACGACCGGACGGCCAGCTACCTGGAAGCCCGGTCGACCAACTTCCTCGGGCTCTTCGCCGAAATCATCCGTGGCTTGCCGCCCGCCACATTCAACGCGATGCGAACGACGGTCGCGACCCAGCTGGCCGCGCCGTTCCCCGCGTCGCTCGCCGAAGAGTCGGCCGCGTTCTGGAACTCGATCGTCGGCGGCTCGTTCGACTTCGGGCGCCGGCAGACGCTCGTCGACAAACTCCGGTCGCTCTCGCAGGAAGACATGGCCGAGTGGTACACCAATGTCGTCGTCAACCATCACAGCCGCGTCTCCGTGCAGGTATCGCGAATCACCTTTTTGAATGGCGGCGTGCTTTAGAGTTAAAGTTCGCTTGAAATTCCGGGGTTTTAGGGTCTCCGTGTACCGTTCATGAATGGGTTCTCTTAGAGCAAGAAAGGGCTATATGGTCACGGGTTGTATATTTGGTGCACGCTTTCGTTATGGGTTACGGCTAGCCATGTCCGGGGCTGTTTGTGACCGACACCAAGTACATTCCCTCGTGGAGTGTAGTCTTGAGCCCACACGTTCTACAAGCTGAGCATTGAGTTCTTTAAAGTGCAAGTGCCATCAAGGCAGGCGAGCACTCTGTTGAGCAGGGGTTGTAGCCCGTCCCGGCCTGTTGTCCGTAGTACTAACAATCTTGCGGGCTGCCCTTCAATGTATTGTGCCGGCTAAGAAGACGTAGGCAGCGTGTTTTGGTGGTTGGTCAGAGTTCCTGAAAAGGACACAGGGTAAATACAAGTGGGAAAACGATCAACCGGCCCTCACAAACAAAACGAAGCGCCTGTCTTTTTCGCCGCATGCGATGTGCGAGGAAAGTGCTTACCCACCATTCCCCCTTTGCTTTTGTGCCCCGAGAAAGTGCGCAACACACGATGATCATTGGGCTCGTTACCACTTTTATATTCTTTGAAGAATCTGCCCCCCCAAACCCACCCAGTACGTATTAGCTTTAAAAGAACACATTCGACGACGGTCACCCGGAGACTCTAAAATCCCGGATTCTCAAGCGAACTATAGCTCTAAGAATCTGAAAAGGCTGCACTCTCCGGTTCGCCTAGTGAGATCAATTTCCGAGTCCAATGATAGGGGGGCCCACGTACCCCCTTTTTTTGGGACAAAAATTATAAGAGGTGGTTGCTCAAGCTTTTCGTGCCGCGGAAAACTTTGTTGCCTTTATACATGTTCCCCGGATGTTGCCCCACATTTTTCCTCCCCAGATTGGCTGATTTTCGAGCCTCCAGATGAACATCGTATTTTTCATGGACGGTTTACTGGGGAAATGCACTTCGCGCTTTTTTTCCCCAGATACCATTTTTTTTGAGATTTTCGCATTCATGGGTTTTGAGCTACAACCCACACCTTCCTCCCGAAATAGCTATTTATTCACCGAGAGAAAAGTCGGTTTCTTGCACGAGGTTTTCCAGATTGCCACGAGAGCCCGCAGGGCTCGAGTGGCAATCTGGAAAACCGAGTGCAAGAAAACGACGTCTCGAGGTAAGAAGATTGCTTTACTGCCGCATCACCTGACTTTTCTGCGTCCGAGAGAGCTACACACAGGGTGTGGGGGACGCCGAAGGCCAAGAAAGATGGCGTGCCACACACCAGCTACTGGCCAAGTTCCTGTCGTGTACAACAGCACAGTCGGCTCACACAATGTACGCTGCACGTCAGCTTCCCAAGTTTCCATGGCACTGGCGGTCTCCGACTCCTGCTCCGCATCCTGCAACGAATGAGCTGGTCCTGCCATTCGAATCATTCTTCCGTTCGCTCAGTAGTGTCAGATCATGCGCGTCAACCTTGTCCCTTGCTGTTCTTTGGCACTGTGACTTCCACAGGAGTGCACCTGAATTGCCCACGAAGACACCGGATTGCCCACGAATGCACCTGTATTGCCCACAAATGCACCTGGAAACCAAAACTGCTATGCGTGCAAGAAAAGTAGTTATGCGTGCAAGAAAAGTAGTTATGCGTGTAAGAAAAGTAGTTATGCGTGTAAGAAAAGTAGTTATGCGTGCAAGAAAAGTAGCTATGCGTGTAAGAAAAGTAGCTGTCAAGGATGCAGAAAAGTCAGGTGACAGGCAGTAAACATCAGTTTTTCTATGTGTAATGCCATATTTTGGACAGCTCGTGCATTTTGGCGACTTTCTTTCACCATCCAAAAATCCACTTATGGTGGTGCCAGTCTATCTCAAGAGTTTGCCAATAATGCTGCAAAACGCGCCACCTAATGTGGGTTAGCTCGGGAAATTGTGATTAGCGCGTTCTAGAGGGTGGGATAGCTCAGGAAATCGCAAGAATCGTCACCTGGAGGGTGGGATAGCTCGGGAAATTGCAAAGAACGCATTGTTGAGGGTGGGATAGCTCGGGAAATTGCAAAAAACGCATTGTTGAGGGTGGGATAGCTCGGGAAACTGCAAAAAGCGTGTCCTAGAGGGTGGGATAGCTCAGGAAGTTGCAAATGGCACCATCTAGAGGGTGGGATAGCTCGGGAAATTGCAAAAAACGCATTGTTGAGGGTGGGATAGCTCAGGAAGTTGCAAATGGCACCATCTAGAGGGTGGGATAGCTCGGGAAATCGCAAAAAACGCGTTGTAGAGGGTGGGATAGCTCAGGAAATCGCAAGAATCGTCACCTGGAGGGTGGGATAGCTCGGGAAATTGCAAAAAACGTGTCCTAGAGGGTGGGATAGCTCAGGAAGTTGCAAATGGCACCATCTAGAGGGTGGGATAGCTCGGGAAATTGCAAAAAACGCAAATTCCATGGTAATTGCCCAGGGGACACTGTGCCGAGCTGGAAATTCTTTGAGAAGGTGTTCGATCCGAGGGCTGAACCACCTTCCTACCACCCTAGCTACTCCACAGTAGTGTTTTTTGGGGGTTTTGCATGAGTTTTCCAGCTGAAACGCGGTAAAAAAGCCCTCATAATTTTTGTCCCAAATTGCCCCATTGTAGCTTGCCTTGCGTGGGCCCCCCTTCCAATGAATTTGTTGGGGGTTCGTTGTGCTTTTTTGCAACTACGGAATTTCCCGAAGACTTGGTGCTAGCCATTAGACATACACGAAGGCACGAATGTATGCGAACACTCCCCACCCATTCGGCAAATGACTACCTATTCTCACACAGCTATTTCAAGGCGATTTCGAGCCTATCGCAGCAGAAGATCACCCTGACATCACCAGGGTCATCGAGCCGTCGTACTACACTGAAAGAGGCGAACTGAAGACCCGGTACCCGTGGTACTGACAGGCGCCGAGAAGGAAGGGTTCTGTCTCGCGATCGTTTTCTTGATAGCTTATGCTTGTTGCAAAATCGGCATAGAGCCCAATCCACTGACGAGCTCTGAGAGCGAACAACGCAGTGTCGCCCGCCGGCATCTTTGGAAGCCCACCCGCCGACATAATTGTGCCAGAAACGGGCATTGTGTGACGCGTAAGCACTGCTTTTGTACCCCCAGGAAAAGCCTGTTGTTCATATTGAACGAGGATCTCCATGGACCTTAGGTGCTTGCTTTATTCGTCCCAGACGTAACAAACAAACTATTCTGCGGATGAAGAAAACGCCCCCAAACTCAAGGGGAACCACCATAAGACCTTGATTCTTGAAGCATTTGTGTTCGCTGCGTAATCCCGGTGAAGAGATTCCCGGTGAAGAAATCCTTGTGAAGAGATTACATACAAGACACTCGTTACCCCAGCTCGATGAGCGCCAGCAGTTGGCCGATGCTTAGAAGGCAGGGCCGCCGTGTGGCCTGAGCTCTGGCTGATCATACTGCGAGCCTCTTACACTAACTTGCGCTGTTGGTTGTTTTCTTCTCTTCGCCACAAGGCACCCTTGAAGTCGTTGCAGTGTTGCGCTTGTATCGATCGCAACTTGCGTCGCTTGGCAGCGAAGATGGACCAAATGGGAATAGGTATACGCGGACACGCACGTTAAGCTCCTGAACGTCGATATGTGTGCATTTCCTACGTCGTCATTCCCTCTCTAGGGCTGGTGCACCCAACGCTCTCGCCCGTACATTCTAGCGCTCTTGCTTCTCCGACGTGTCGCGTTCCAGTAACCGCCGTGTCTTCGGTCCTTGATTCTTGCAGTTACCAACTTACAACCTTGCGAGCTGCCGTACAATGCATACAATGTACTATGCGGGCTAGGAATACTTAGAAACCTTGTTTTTGGGAGTCTTCAAACCTCTCGATGACCAATGGGTTCCTGGATAGGCCTTTTTTCCATTTTTAGAAACCCCCTCGCCACAAAAGGGATTGAAAAAGACTTTCGAGCGCTTATGTGCCGGTAGAAGGAATGGCGGTTTGTCTTGAACGACGTGAGAGAGAACACATGCACAATGGAGAGGCGAAGTGCAGATTGAGGGGCAGCTTCCGCCGGGTAAGAAACCCTGCCAGGAGTCAACTGCGGGTGGGCTGTCTGGCGGGCCTCCTGCGCCTCAAGCTGCGCAGCCAGAACGAGCCCGACAGCGCCACCCGCGCGGCGCTGGACGGGAACGGCGAAGGCCTTCGCGGACAGCGTGAAGGCGATCTGCATCATGCGGGGGCATTGGAGCAAAGCGGACCGCGTGCGCGCGGTGGCAGGCCTCCTGCGCCTCAAGCTGCGCAGCCAGAACGAGCCCGACAGCGCCACCCGCGCGGCGCTGGACAGACTGTTCGTGCAGAGCCAGTCCACCTTCAAGTACACGGCGTCGAGGCTCGAATCCTGTCACTGAGCGAACCCGCCGCGAAACCACCCCAAAATGCCGCGAATCGAGTGCAAAGCAACGCGAAACACGCCGCCAGCGATATAGAGCAGCCCGCCGGAAACACTGGAAACTACCCTCCCCGGGACTCTCCCCCCCCCCTTAGGGCTATGATGGCAAGTAAACGGAAACGTTTCCCGTTTCCGTTTCCGTTTCCATACTTTCAAGGAAACGGCGTTTCCTTATTTGGGAAACGGCTGCTGCAGATTGCAGTGTGTAAGGTGACCACACCTCGGATGGGCGGGGGAAAAAAAATTTAGGGGTATTTCTCAACGAGCCAGCAAAATAAATTTTATCTGTGCAACCGGTGCTGTCTCCGACGTAGTCCCGAACTGCGCAGTCAACATCCTGGTGGCAATCAAGCACTCAGATAATTGGGCATGGTGACCACCCCGTTTATTTTCTCGACGGTTCGTATGCATGACATTATTTTCGGTTTTGGCTGCAAGTTAACACACCCTGTGCGGGATGTGAGCAGCCTCAGAAGCTGGAGTTAAAAAAGCGGCGCTTTTCGGGTGTGACTCGGGCGCCCTCTTCAACTCCGACTTCTGGGGCTGGACTTCACCGTGTAGTATCCCCTGGTGGTGTTAGCGTGGTTTGTGGGTAGCCTGCAAAACCAAGAAGCCGTTTCCGTTTCCATGTTTTGGAAAAAAAGCATGGAAACGCGTTTACTTGCCAACATAGCCTTAGGGGGTCAAACTAAGGCAAAAAAGTGTCCCATTGGGGTATTTTTTTTCTAAGGCGAAAAACGCGCGTACACGAGCCCATGACTACATACCCCAGGGCAAACCCCGGAAAAAACATGAAATAAAGACCTGGATGGTCTCCGCAGGGCTTAAAAGCTGTGCTCGAGCACAAGTAAAAAAAAACGTGCCCGTTTGGTGCCACCGTTTGTCAAAACGCCACCGTTTGTCACGTGGGAAGACATACGCATTCTTGGAGGGGGCACGGGAGCACACCTCGCGTATTTTTGGTCACCAGGGTCACACAAGATAGCAAGCAGTCGTCTGTGCACCGTTACTCCTGGCATGCTCTCTTTGCCGGGGGCGAAATGGAAAGCCGCGAGATTGGATGGCTGTAACCATAATTCCCCGGCGATCTTCAACTGGGATGCCCTGATGAGGGAGCTGGAGCTCGTCTGCTGACGCGAAGGGGGCCGGACGAAGCAGCTTCCGTGGCTTGGCTCAACCAGAGACATGGTTTGAGAAGGGAGTCTTGAAAACTCCTGCCTCATCAAGGTCTTCGTCAGCCGGGAAGGTGTCGTCGAAAAGCTTCCGAGCGGTATCAGAGTTGTGTGCAGGCTGAGTAAGATGCAATCCGATAGGGATTGCTAAGCCGCAGACGGCTGCTCAGAGATGACAGTGTCCCGTGGCATCCTTCTGCGACGTCGTTGGTTGCCGAAGTGGTGGTAAGATGCCCCGTTTATTCGGACTACTGACTACACTAGCTGGGTCACAGAAGCGACAAACGTCTGGGCGTGAGCTTTGCGCACGTACACAGCAGCACACCTACCTGTGTGTCTAGGCTTTCCGCCGCGTGAAGCCATGCAGCGATCTTGGAAGCCATTGCGGCAGGCAAGTCCTGATTATGCCAATCTGCGCTAGGCGTTGGCGGGCCTCAGGAGGGCTTTCTTGCGAAGAGGGTAGTTCGCCGGCTCTTTGTTTCTTTTCCTTCGACGAATCCCTTCAGGAGGCTCAACGCCGACGAAGAAATCATGGCAGATGGTAGCCACACACAACACCGGTGCGTTTTCGCGTCGAGAAAACTGGGATCGTTGTAGGGGCTGGAGCTGGGAAGGGCGTCAGAGTCGGGAATGACCAAGGCGTCGTTCGCAACAGCATTTAAAAGCTGCTCCCTTCGTGCCATTGTTGGAGAACTGGCACGGAGCACCCAACAGTAACCGCGCAAACCGGGTCCCGTTCTTCTTCCTGTTCCCTCCGATGGGCGTTTCAAAGTGCCTCTATTTTGCATTTTAAGGGGGGCCCTGCCACGTAAGGCACGACGAGGGGGTCTCCTTGACGAACGGTGGCACCAAACTGGCACGTTTTTTAAAGATTGCGTTTTGGAGCTCATTGACGAGCTTTTTCGGATTTCTGAGGGCGTTAACCGCAATTTCCGGACGCTTAGCTACCATACCCTGGGGCTCTTTTTTTTTTATATTTTTTTTAAAGAAGAACAGACGAAGGAAGGAGGAAGTGGAACCATACCGTATGGTTTCAAACCACGGAGTCCTGGACTCCTTTCCCACACTTTTTCTGCGAAGCAGACGCACAAAGGGACGGTGCCACGGCATGATTCGGCAGCCGCTGCTAAACGAACATCGACGTGGGCGGCATAGAGAAAGAAGAACTACTCTACGGCACCAGAAAGTCCAAAAAACCATGGTAAAGAAAGTAGAAGGAGAAAAAAGAAGTTGTCGACAACGAAAGAAAGAAAAGAACAGAAAATAAGACTCTGCATTCCGCGAAGAAGACTTGATGCTAGCATCAAACACATGAGAGGCAAGTAGCGCCTGAACACGAAACTAAGATTTTCCCCCCTGGAGCAAAGCGGACCGCGTGCGCGCGGTGGCAGGCCTCCTGCGCCTCAAGCTGCGCAGCCAGAACGAGCCAGAATGAGCGCGTTGGACAAGCTGGCGGCACAGCAAGGGCTGGGAAGCTGCATGAGAGGAGAGAGGGTGTGCCCGACGACGTCGCTGTCGTTCATGGGCATCACGGGGATATCGGGTATACGGCCCAGGCCACGCTTTCGCGAGGCACACACGGGGACGATACTTGATGAACAAGTGAAAGGAAGCGATGTAGGGACGCAGTGCCCGCCATATGGCGGCCTTCTCTCAAGTGTTTCCCGTCATAAGCCAGTTTTAAAACCATCAATCCAGAAGGAAGGGAAGGGGAGGAGGGTGCGGGCATATCACCGCAAAATGTCGCGAGCGCTCTCGGTGGGGAGCTTTCTGCGGAGGCTGGACGGCTTCCGGCACGGGAACGGCGCGCCGCCGGCGAAGGCCTTCGCGGACAGCGTGAAGGCGATCTCCATCATGCGGGGGCATTGGAGCAAAGCGGACCGCGTGCGCGCGGTGGCGGGCCTCCTGCGCCTCAAGCTGCGCAGCCAGAACGAGCCCGACAGCGCCACCCGCGCGGCGCTGGACAGACTGTTCGTGCAGAGCCAGTCCACCTTCAAGTACAGCGCCGAGGCTCGAATCCTGTCACTGAGCGAACCCGTTGCGAAACCACCCCAACCCGCTACGAATCGAGCGCAAAGCAACGCGAAACAACCCGCCAACGATGCAGTACAACCCGCCGCCGGAAACACCGCACACGCCCGTGCTCCGGCACCTCTATCCCCCGGCCCGCCAACACTCCGTTCCGAGAGGCCCCCCCAGATCTCGGTGAGCGAGCCGATGATTGCGCAAGTGGCGGAGGCGATCGAGCGAACCGCCACCGACTCCGGCGGACCGAGCCCCGCGCCCGGGCGGCGGCCCGCGCCGGGGCGGGCGCCCGCGAAAAAGGCCGGCAGGCCGCTGGACCTGCCGCCGGGGCTTCCGCCCGCGACCGCGGCGCTCCTCGAGCTTTTTGCGGAATCGGCCTTCGGCCGCGCGCCGGCCGCCCCGGCGCTGGCTGCGGCCCAGCGGGGGCTCGCGGCCAACGCCGCGGAGCACCCCGTCGATGTTATTTCGACGACTCTCTTCCTCCTCTATGCCCACGGGCACCCGTGGCCTTACAGCCATCCCGACACGTCCGTGCTGGCGTCCTGTCTCGCCGAGGTGGTTGACTTCCAGTGCGGGTTTCCTGAGATCGATCGGTTGGCCGCGTTGGCGCCGGAGGAGTCGCTCGACGCGTTTTTGCGGCTGAGAGACCCACAGGGCAGCGCGCGGCTGCCGGTGCTGTTCTGGCTGCAGTTCTGGCGGCGGGGCGACGGCCTCGGCCCGGACGAGGGGGCGGGGGCGGCGGGCCGCGGGGACGCGGTCCGAGCGAAGTGGTGCGAGGTGTGGCAGCTGCCGGTGGACCCGGCGGTGCCTTGGCTGGCGCCCGCCGGCGATTTTTCGGCTTGCCCGATGTCCCGGCTGCTGCTCGGTGCGCTGCGGGGCCCGGAGCTTTCGGCCCGGTTCCGAGCGGTGCTCGCGGACAACCTGCGGAGGTACGGCCTCCCGGAACCGGGGTACGCCCCTGTGCTCTCGCGGCCGGTGTTCCCGTTTCTGTTTCCGTCGGTGCGGGCGTGCGTCGTGCTGCCGGACGCGCCGCGGCACCTGCTTCCGGCGCTGGCCGCGCCGGGGACCTGCTCCGTCCTGTACGTCTCCCTCGCGGCCGAGCCGCCGCGCGGGACGCCCCGGTCGAGCATGGTGGACGTCGTCTTCCTCAACGACCCGGCCACCGAGCGGCCCGTCAAATTCCACCTCCACTTCTTCGCCGCCCATGGCTCCGCCGAGCCGGAGCGTGCCCGCTGAGCGTTTTCGTGCTGAACGTGCGCAGATCCTGCAGTGAGTCACAAAACTCGAGGTTATTCAACTGCTGGCAGCATGTTGAACGTACGTACATCCACATTGCGTGTTAAGCTCCAGTTCGAGATCCTGACCGAGAATCAGTCTCGAGGGTTTCTTCACTGCAAAAACGTCAGGCGCGTGCAGAAGTGCTTTGTGAGTAGCCTTCGATGTGGGTGGAGTTTGTTTGCGGCAAAGGTTGTACCTGTTGCCTTGCCTCGCATTGTGGCTCAGTTTAATGCGGCACATTGGACAGGTCGCAGAGGAAGAATGGCACTTTGCGTCTTCGAATCGTCAAGTCGAGTCATCTGTTCGTTCAAGGTGTGAGAACCGCGCGCTACAGCTCTATTGAGAGCTGGGCTTTGCTTCAGACGGAGAAAACAGGCTCTCTTTCAGTCATTCGTTCTTGCTTAGGTGGATCTTGTGTCACGTGCATCGCACCTGTCGTCTCATTCAGAGCTCCCCGTTTCCCCCGTTACAACGTTTTTGGCGGCATAAGCGTACCACTTCCGGCCCTAGCGCACATGGGCAGTAGCTCGGCACTTGGAAAGTGTGCCACGTGCGAGAAATGTAGGCAGGCAAGAAAGATCGTCGGAGTGTCTGAACTGGCCTTCGACCTTTGTTGTACCTCGCGGGCCAATGGAGTGTTCTATTCGTCCTGTGGGGGCTGTTCGTATATTGACAGACCTGCATCTCCTGCAAGCAACACTCTTCCTCCTCGATTAGGTCCGGTTGACACATTTCAGGCAGTGAACGGCCTTGCCGGAACACCCTGTAGTTGGATGAAATCTGAGTTAAGAATTGGCAAAGTTGACACAAAGGAGGGCCGCGAAAGTAGTAAACCCGCAACGCCGTATGGATGCCGTCGAGGAGGACCTTGCCAGGGCGGTGCGCGCCAAGGCGAAGCTCGCGGCGGTCGAGGCAGAGGAAAAGAGGCTCCGCGCCGAGATCGGCTGCCGCGCATCCGCCCTCGAGGCGAGGAAGCGGCAGCGGAGGTCGGTCGCTTCGCTTGCAACCTTCAGCGCGGTGCAGGCGCCCGACCCCGGGACGGACCTGATGCTCTTCGCGAAGCATGTCCGCGAAACGGCCGCCGCGATGGAGGTCAAAATGGGCGAGCTCGAGGAGTCCGTTCACAAGAAGTGCTTGCTTCTCGAGCGCCGGTGCTTGAACGTCTTCGAGGCGATGAATCGTCACCTGCAGCTCTCGCGCAAGCGCCAGCAGACGCTGCCCGTGATCGTGCCCAGCGTACCCAGGCTGGCACCAAGGTTCGCACGGATGCATCAGCTGGGCGCATCTCTCGATGAGGCAGCCCGCACGGCCGCGAAGGCGAAGCACTCCCTTCACATGCTATTATGCAGCCGCATCGCTCAGGCCCTGCCTGCCCCAGTGGCCAGTGCGGAAGAAGTGTTGGCATCACCCCCCAGCAGCAAGCAACAATAGGATTGAGTGAAACTCTCAACAGGCTACTGCACAAGCCGTCCTATACCATCTCTCATGCCTCAGTTTGTCGTTTAATCAAGACAAGCATGGCTCGGGTCGTCATCGATGATCCGCCCACTGCGGTCCCCGTGCAACCAGCAAATGCGCCTGCGGCACAGGACCGAGCTCGACGTTGACTCGTCCCTTTCTTTTAAAAGTTCTCGTGCGGCACCGCCGACAGACGTTATCCTTCCAGTCTCGTTGTGGATGCGTAAAGATGAACACAGATCGCGAAAAGTGGAGTACTTGCTATCACAAGGACATACAAAGCTGGCCCCGGCCCGAGGCCTTACTCAGGCCCCCGAAGCGCAACACACCTTGGACGTGGTGCGGATTGGCGCAAAGCGTTCCAAAGTAGTTGCGATGGAACGGGTTGTTTTGAAAACAACTTTGAACAGTTTGATGAACACTTACCCAGGCACGGGACTTACCCTGCCGAGGCGTCGAGAACCGCAAGCAAAGTATCGGGAATCCGACTGCACAGGTATACACCCACCTGCTGGGCTGCGGCGGTGGGCTCCCGAATAGACATGTGCTTCCTGAACGCAGTAGCAGCACAGACCGTGGTGACCGTCCAAACCGCGAAAGCGGGAGAGTACGACATACCGACCCACTGCCCAATCTTTGTCACACTCAACATACCGGCTTTCACGCCGCCCAAACTCCACCACCGGATACCCGCCCCTTTCCCGAGGAGAGTGCCAGTGCAGCAGGACTTCACAATTTCTTTCAGCAGGAGGGGTTCGGGGCAGGAGAGGCGGGGTGGAAATCGACGATAAGAGCTAAGAAGACTCTCCGTATCGCCCGATCTGTCGAATCGCAGCTATCGCGTGGGAGCCCACGTGTTCTGGGGTTCGATCCAGTGGATCAGTGAGCAAAGATCGCGCGTTGCCTCGCCGTTGAGGTTTCCACTTGCACCCCCGCAACGTGCGGTGTCTTAGGGCTGCCAAGCAGAAGCCAGAATCGTGTTTGAACGAACGGTGACGGTGTAGCGAAATCGCCTCAAGTTTGGGTCGGCTGTTATTGCAAGACACCCTGCTTACCGGGGAGGGGGCTTCCGCTCCGTTTATCGGTCGTCAGCCAGTAAACGCAGTGGGTCCCATCCGATTCTGTACACCCTACTCCGCCGCTCGCAGCTGCGAAGCGACGAATTTTGCAGGCCGAGGTTGAGTTGGATGTTTTCGCATGCCTTGCGCAGCCCACGACGCAGAGGGGAACGGGGGCACTCCGAGCACCGGCAAGTGGACGGCTCGCCGCAGAGCGAGCCGAGCGGCGCGGGGACCCCGCGACGGGCGAGCAGAACCGACCCGAGGCTCTACGCGACGCCCGAAGGAGCGCGGGGGAGCTACCACAGCGCAGGGGTGCCCAAAGCCGCGTCGCCCGGGCGCGGGTATTCGGCGGGGCCGCCCAGCATGCGCGAGCGGGGCCTGCACAACAACAAAGCCGGGGGCGTGCTGTTCCGCAGGGACTCTTCGCCGCTCAGCGTCTCTCCCGCGTCGTCCCGCAGGGCGAAGGGCCGAGACCCGGTGCTGTACAACCTGCCGCCTTACCTGCAGGCGCACAACTTCTCGGCGACGCCGCATGCCGCGCGGCGGCCGCCGCCGCCGGCCGCCGCTGTCGAGCGGTCGATCGCTTTCTACGAGGAGCTGGTGTCCGACGTCAAGTGCTTGACGCCCATCAACGAGAGGACCCTCGGCCGCTTCCACATCCCGCTCGAGGGGCTCGACGTGCCGGAGTTGATGGGGCACCTCGCCGCCGTGCACAGCGAGATGCAGACTTGCGATGAAAGGGACTTCCTCAGCCTGATGCTGTGCGCTCAGAACATTGTTCTCACCCTTTCGGCAGCTTTGTACAAAGACATAAAAATGCGTGAGCTCAGAGTGCGGTCTTGAGGCGTTCTATCAGTCCAGTGCTTCGGGGTGTGTGCTCTCGAAGTGCGCAACTTTCACGGGCTCGGCCTGTCGCAGCACGAAGTGAAAGGTGTTTCTGGAGAAGCACAAACGGATAGTTGTACACTTCTGGAGAAGCATGGGCACGTGATTCTCGAATCTACCAACAACCGCGTGTTTTTTTAACGCAAGCTTGCGGGACCCGGTGCTGTACAATCTGCCGCCTTCCCTGCAGGCGCACAACTTCTCGGCAACGCCGCGTGCGGCACGTCGGCTGCCATGTCGAGCGATCGCTTTCTACGAGGAGCTGGTGTCCGACGTCAAGTGCTTGACGCCCATCAACGAGAGGACCCTCGGCCGCTTCCACATCCCGCTTCCACATCCCCCTCCAGAAGTGTACAACTATCCGTTTGTGCTTCTCCAGAAACACCCTTTCACTTCGTGCCGCTCTAGAAGTGCGCAACTATCAGTTCAGTGGCGAGACGGGTTGACCCCGTCTAACAACGCCTCAAGATCGCACTCTGAGCTCACGCATTTTTATGCCTTTGTACAAAGCTGCCAAAAGGGTGAGAACAATGTTCCGAGCGCACAGCATCAGGCTGAGGAAGTCCCTTTCATCGCAAGTCTGCATCTCGCTGTGCACGGCGGCGAGGTGCCCCATCAACTCCGGCACGTCGAGCCCCTCGTGCGGTGCTTTGTTAAAGGCCTGCGATTCAAAGTCCATTGCAAACACAGAGTTCGAAGGGGCTGAGTCTCGCTTGAAAGAAAGCCCTGTCCCTGCTGTTTACCTCGTGCACGGTGAAGTCGAGCCTCAGAAACTGGTGTGCCCGAGTCGCCTGCTTGTTAACTTCAGTTTAAACTCCAGTTTCTTAAGCTGGACTGCACTGTGTAGGATTGTTGCACAAGTCGGACAAGTCGAAACACGACGCATCGATCACGCAAGCGATACCCGACTCACTATGCAAGCTGCAGGGTGCCTGCTGCAACGCGATACCATGCTAGAAAGCAGTGTCCCCCGTGTCTGCCGGCGAAGCACTAAGCGACGGCTTTTGTTGTTTCTACGTTCAAACGTCACTCTAGCTCAACCTTGCTCACCATGTACCTCTTCCGCTGCGACGGTTCGTAGCCATTCCTGTTGATACCACTACCAGCTCGTCCGTTCCAGCAATCTGCCAAGTTCCGTTATATCCCACTTTCCACGCCTGCTGTAACGCGGCCGCGGCGCTTCAGGCGGGTTTCCCGCGTCGCAGGCTTCCTAAAACTCCTCGGAGAGAGATGGTTCCAGCACTACAACTCTCTGTGCTAGAAGAAGAGGTAGCGCGGTAGCGGTGACTACCCCCGCCGTTGTCCCTCCAGGGGAGCCGCCCAGATCTAGCTATGCCGACGAAGTCATCCGACGGCATCAAACTGAGAACGGCACTGTGTCAGAAACCTTGGGCTTCGTCTTGCAGGTCCACATCCTCTCAGGCATCAGCAAGAAAGAAAGGAAGGAAAGGTGGGGTAAGTCGTGGACGAAGCGCGCGCGGGCGGAAAGGCGGCGGCCGGGAATAGCAAGCAGCAAAGATGATTGAACGGGAAATTGGAGAGGAGTTCGTCCGCAGGTACTACACGACCTACAGCAAAAACCCGGAAGATCTCGGTTCGATGTACTCGATGGTGTGTGCCGTTTCTTTCGACATGGCGAGGCCGCCCGGAGCACCGAAGTTGGCAACGCAACAATACACACAGCACAACTTCAAACATCCTCGTGCGGGCTTTATTTTGTCTTATGCAATTGTTTTTGCTGGCTCGAAGGGAAATAAGTTCGTTTTTGCTGGCTGTTAGGGAATTAAATTTGTTTTGCTGGCTCGAAGGGAATTAAATATGTGTTGCTGGCTGGGAAATATCCCTTTATCTTAGAGAGAGGTGGGTTCGTAAGTCCCAACTTTCACAGGTCTTCCCATGGTGCGCTTTCAGCAATAACACGCAATTCCAAGCAAGCTTGAGCCTCGCGCGTCAATTTGGAGCCCCTGCAATCCTGAGCGAACTAGGGTTGAACGCAGACTGGCAAAACCGCACGCACGGAGCTCCTTTTCGTTGTCGAAGAAATGGAAAGGAAGCGATTCGTCACAAAACACACATTCGTTACACATCACAGCACCTGGGGTACTGTGTTGTATCCCTCCACCTACTTTATCAAAAGCTGGCCAACATACGCCACACAAATGCAGGCATCCATGTGGGCGCACGCGCCACCGGGCCGGAACCTCGTTTTTACGAAGGGCAGAGAAGACATCAAGGCGAAGCTCGCCCAAGTTGCGGCGGAGAGCGGCAACGACTGCAAGTTCAACATCGTGCAGGCCGACTGCATCCCGTCGCTGAACGATTCGATCATGATCCTCGTGCAGGGGGTCATGCTCACGGCAACGAGCGCTCGCGACTTCGCGCACCTGTTCCTCCTCGGCAGAACGGCCGACGCCTACTACATCCACAACGACGTCATGCGAGTTTGCGACGAAGAAGAAGACGACTACGAAGAAGCCGAAGAAGAGGAAGAAGAACCGGAAGAACCCGAACACCCGGAAGCCCACCCCTCCCACGACACCGCCGCCCACGCCGCCGCCGACGACGACTGGGAACAAGCCGCCGACGACCGCGAAGCCGCCGAGCCGCCGGCAGCCGGCACGCGGCCGCAGGCTGCGGCGAAGCCGAAGCCCGCTGCCCCGGCCGCCGCCGCGGAGAGGCCGCGGGAGCGCGCCGAAAAAGAGGCCGAGCCGGCGAAGCCGCGGGCGCCGCCGTCCTCGTGGGCGTCGCTCGTAGTCGGCCGCTCCGCCGCCCCCAGCGGGGCGCAAGGCGAGAGCAGGAAGCCGGTGCGGGTCACCGGCGGTGCGATGCCGATTACGTCGCAGCAGCAGTCCAGCGTCGTGATGATGCCGTCCGACCGAAAAGGGGCGAAAGGCGGCAAAGGCGCGCGGCTGGTTCGTCCGGGCATGTCGGCCGGCGACCGGGGAGAGGCCAAGGGAGAAAAGGGGTACAAGGGCGGCGGCGAAAAAGGCGGCAAGGGCGTCAAGGGAAGCCGCCCGCGGGAAGAGGAGCGCAAGAAGGACGCTGACGTCAACTACACCTACCACTCACTTTACGTCTCGCACTTGCCAGACGACTTCCGGGAGGGCGACGTCGATGCGGTCTTCAAAAAGTTCGGCGAGATCAAGGGGAAGAAGTTCCAGGTGTGCGCAATACTAATTACCGTAAGGCAGAAGCTAATAGCCTGCACCCAAAGGCGAGAGCCTAGCGGGGGGGGGAAAAAATAAAAAGCCTCACCCAGGTTTTTGGCTTTCCTCACTAAAAGTGAGATTAGCGGGAGCACTGGGGGTAGGTACTAAAAAAATGAAACCCTATAAAGTTAGTAACGATGATAGAGCCCCCGTGTGCCCCCTAATTAATTATTATTTCCCCCCAGGCACGTTTACCCTCAGGTGGGGTTGAGCCGAGGAGCGTGAGGTAAAAAAACGTCCCGTGACGAATTAGCGTGAACGGTGCAATCCGGTGATGGAGCGTATCTATGGCTGGGCCGTGGATACCAGTGGCTGGATCATGGCCAGAGTGCTTGGTTGGGTGGTGCGAGTAGGTTATGTGGCTGACAGTCCCCCCACTACCTCGTTACCCAGTGCCATCCTCAACTCCGGAACTGTTCCTGTGCCGTCAACAGTGCAATGCCGTCCAATCGTGGATGTGGGCATGCTTTGCCGAGCCGCGGCAAGCAGTTTCGCGCGATTTCTGAGCCCAGTGTGTTTTTTGGTCACGGGAAGCCGTCGAAAAAAATTACCCCTCCCATGCTAGCATCAAACATGCCCGACAGGCAGTCACTGCCTGCACATTAGGGCTCCTCCAGATCCCCCGGAAGACCTCCTGACCTGGTCCATAAATTGTTCCCCCCCACCCCAACAGACTGGCCAAGGTTCAAATGCTGGGGGACGTCGCTGTTTCGTCGACTACGCCTCTTCGTCATGCATCGAGCTAGCACTGAAGGCACCGGTATGCTATTTTCCGCCATTATTTTCTGCCAACCAATGCAATCATGCTTTCCTGCGGCAAGTTGTTGCAACCTCGTCGAAAAGTGCACTTCAGCTTGTGTTGCACGCTAAACCTAACGTACAAAGTACTTGCTCTTGTTTGCGTTCAAAAAAGGATTCAAGCCAGTAATGAAAGAATCCCTCACAGAGAGGCAGATTTCTCCTGCAAGCCATCTGACAGCGCACTTGGCAATACTTGAACCCAATGAACACAGATTGTGTGGAAGGGCCACACGCTCAACGTGCAGGAAAGGAAGAGCCCGGAGCAGCGCGCCAAGGATGGCGAAAAGAAGGTATGCATCACCCGATCCCGCCGGCAATCCTTTCGACTCCGAGACGATTTCCCCCATACTTTCACTCTTCCCCTTCCTTCTGTCGTTTACAAACGCGAGGCGCCGGTAAAGGTAGGATTGCCCGAAGGACCTGCACCCACTTCACAAACACAGCCGCAGCAGCGCCCCGCGAAGCCGGCCGCCAAAAAGTGATCGTGGCGCACCTTGGTGCGCCCTTGTATGCCAAATGGACCGACCCGGACGTATCCTGCAACCGTGGATACCAGTGACCGGAGCGTGTTGCTGCCGGAATGCACCGGCCCGCTGAGGCGCACGCACTATATTACGGAGTCGGGGGTGGGAAAAGAAGACTCAAGTTCGACTCCAGTCTGAACTCGAGTCTTGAACTGACCCTGCGCAGTGATACGAGAGAGTGCAGAGCATGTTGGAAGCCGCAACACTACCTGCGGACACTCTCGGTGTCGCTGCGCTTACGCCAACGATGTGAAGACGGCTGCTACTCCGTCGGTAGGGGAATGAGGATCTTAGGATCCGTCGTTTAGCCGCCCGCAACGACAAGCGAGCTTCGGCTTGCGAGTTGTTGTTTCACTGCAGTGGGACGAAGGGAGGAACGCCGCAGGCGCTGCCAGCAACGCGCTTCCTTTGCGCGAGGCTTCTCAAATTCGAATCCCGCGCCCACGACCCCCGCTCTCTTCTCTCTCAATCTCGCTTATCCGCCGCGATTCCCTCACGTAACGACGTATCCTTGCCTCATCGGCCAGAACCCCCGCTCATCTCCTTTTCATGTTTTTCAGCGCTCGTCACCTCGCTCTGGTACAGTCGTTCTCCTCGTCTTTTTGCCTGTGCAACGATGCGGACAGTACACACAAGATAATACGCCTCGACGGGTTGTGTGTAGGGTGAAGGTTACCGAGGAGTCGGCGATATCCAGCACAAACTAGACTGACCGTTCCTCCCTTCGGCAAAAGGCGTGTCCAAACACTTGTTTCTCAGCTAGAGGAAACCAAGTGTGAACCTGCAGTAGAAACCTTACCACACATTTCTCAAAGATTGAGAGAGGCAATCTTGGAGATGCATTTTGTCAGATTTGGTTCACATCGATTAAGGGTGACGAGGGTGACATGGCACTTATAGGCGATGTCTTGGCTCTACGGAATAATGGTGAAGACCGCGGCCAGACGCAAAAGTGGCGGGGATTGCTGAAGCATGAGGCCCATGGGGCGTCACCATCCTGATGGTGGCCCCATCGTACGCAAAGTCTGCGGAATATGGCCGAAGCCGCACACAATATTATGACTACAAACTTGTTAAGTACAAAGGTACTCACCCAATGCTCGTCTAACTGGTCCCCAACCGCAACGCATAACAACGGCAGTCGGGAAGAAAAGAAAACCGAAAGTTTGACGGGTGGGTGGTCGGAAGAGAAGATGCACCGCTACTACAACGACGTGCCCGAGTCCCACATGTGGCCTGACCCGCAGTCCGGCGGACACAAGTCAATTTCTCTGGAAAAGGAGCTGAGAGACAGAGGACTGCACGCCAGTGCAGACCGTGTCGCGAACGGGCTAGCGCTGGACGATACGCAGGAGACCAATGTCGTACGGGCGGATGTCGAGCTACAGGGGTCTCCGCATCGCTTCGGCACGCATGCCTTCAACGCACACGTCGATTCGGAGCTCTGCCAGCCACCGGAGTGGCGTTCTCCACGCAGAGCCCTAGCAGGCCCGGTCGACGGCCTGTACACCTCACCGTACGCCCCCAACTACCGCACTCCGTACAACGCTTTTGGGTCCTACTGAGGTGTTGCGTGTCATTTTGATCTGCAACCCTCAATGCGGGCATACTCCTGTAAGGAACGTACACCTTTTACCTCGATCTACTGGCGTAAAGCTGCAGTCCTCCGGGTTGGTTACGCATGCCTACAACGCCGCACATGGACTGATAGCTCACGCAGAGCCCTAAAAGCCCGTTTACTAGTTTCCGAGCTGAGCTCAGTCGAATCTTTGTATTTTACCAAAGTTCTCCCTCAAAACTATTCTACGTACGCAAGATGTTGCCGACCCACCGAATGTACCGCTGACCGGTCACGCTGAAAGAGTCATCAACAGGGGACTTAGAAACCCGGTTTCCCGGTTTCGGAAACCGGGTTTTTCCGGTTTCGGTTTTCATAAAAATAAAAATAATTTATAAAACTCGATTTCAAGTGGCCCCTGCAGTACTGTACCTGTACTGTACAGTACTGCAGTCACGTGGCGCGTCACGGTGTGTCACTGCTATTCGAAGCTTGTCACCCGCCATTTGATAGACGTGCACGCCGCCACCGCAAAACCTACCCCCCTCAATTCCCTTGTTTGCGTGCGCGGGGCGACGGTTCCAGGCACTCAGACACCCACAGGCCCAAAACCGGGTTTTTGGCTGAAACCGGCTTTTGCTCGGTCAGACAAAGTGCTAGGTCCCCTGGTCATCAACTACAAGATGCGAAACGTCAACTGTAAAGCAGAGCGCGGAACCAGCAAATGAACGACGACAAGTGCCAATTGGCTGATCCACTGCTAGGATCGCATCCGCGGGAGTCGGAAACTCTCACGTAGCGAATGGCTTTGGTGCGCGACGATCCTTGTCGCACGTGCCCAGAGCCGCCCCTCCTCTCACGCACTGGCTGTCCCGAAGTATAAACTGCCCTTGCCACCCCCCTTATCTTCAATGTCCACGCCCGCAGCTTGTTCTGGCCGTGTTCTTGTTTGTACCCTGCGACTCGCTTGAGCGAGTCCAGCCCCCCTTCTCCCTTTTGTTCTCCCCGTCCTTGTACCGAAAAGAAAAAACAACAACTGGTGTGGTCGGTATAGCCAGGGGGAACTACGGGGGAACTACGGGGAACTGACCTTGGGGTGTCTTTTTTTTTTTTGTAGTGAATTTTTTCAAACGCCACGCACCGGCGCCAAACCGGGAGCTTTGGAGTGAGCAAAACGGTTCCTCTTGCTCGGGCTTTCAACAGAAATGGAGCCTTCGGGGTGTCGGGGGTGGTGCTTTCGTGACGCCGTGGCATGAAGGATTCGTTGGAATGTAGACTCGAACGCTATCGTAGGACTCGCAGAAGTCGGTTGGCTCACGCTTGCAGGAACCTAAGTAAAGCTCGCTACCGGGCCCCCTCAACGTTCCCCAAGAGGACTGAAGGAAAAGATCAGTTGCTACCATTGCGTGCTTGTACTGGTCCTTGAAAATAATCGCGTTATCGTGACGGATGGCAGAGGCCTGACCGATCGAGATATCTTGGACAGCCCACAGGTAAAATTGGCAGCACGCAATCAAGAGTCCGGTGATAGACGAAAGGATGTGCTTGAGTCCAACTTGTGTCTGCATGGAAGGGAAGCTGATTAGAAGTTTCTTCTTGATAAACTACATGCCCTCACCCGAAGCATGCCATTTAAGGCTAATGTTGTTGTGGGCAAGATCTCTGGAACAGAAGGATGCAGAGCCCGAAGAACGCAAGGCTTTGCCGTGTCCGAAGTCTCCCTCTCACCAGCGAAAGAAGCAAACAAGCCAGAGCCTCTCCTTGCGCGCCATTCCGACACTCCAATCCCTCTTGGGTTTGGGCAAGAAGGTGATCCGCAATCACGTTCAGAAGCCCAGGTGGCGTTTGCATCAGCTCCTCTACTCCTGGGAGAAACCGGAAGCTGTCCGGAGATGGTACCTGCATTCCAACTCGTCCTCTTGGGAAAGGCCAGTCGACGGCTGTATGCAAGTGGGCGGGGGTCTTGGGACTGTGAAGGCGTGACTACCCCACAAGAAGGACTCGCTGTCTCTCTGTTCTGCCCCTGCCGCCATAGCCATCTTATCCTCGGCCAAGCACCAGTTTCTCCTCCTGCAACGCAACCTTGCCTTCGGCATGGCCATTATGACTGTCATTCTGGTTATCAACCTTACTCCTCGCGCGGGTTGCCGTCTTCGACCGCGACCGCCTGATACAAATAATCCGTGGCGATTTGCGGTGTCGCGGTTATCTCTTAGTACGTGATGTGTCATCACTTTCGCCTCTATAGCTCGACTTGATCGGCGCGCTCAAGCGCGCGTTTGGTGCCTCGCTTCTTCTCCGATTGCTCGTCCAGGTTCATCGGTTGCTGCACCGGCGCTTTCACACGCCGCACTTCACTTTCTGGTGCTCGTGGCACACCCGCTCACTCCACTTTTCGTGTTCCGTAGCGTTGAACACCGCCCATCTCGCCGCACGCTCCGCCCTTTTGGGAAAAGATCCATCCCCCACCCTCGCCGCTGAACTCGTGCCGTCGTCAGCTGTGTCTCGAGCACTTCCATCGTCTCCGAACCACCACCTCGTACCCCGTGAGGCACGGCGGGGCTCCCACCGTTTTCAGCGACCCTATCTTCTTCAGTTGGCAGAAGCGGTCCGTCGCCGTTTCGCTCCAGCGCATCCCCGACGGTTTTTAAAAGTTTTGAGAGTACCCTCGCACGCATGCTCAACGGTGTCTCGTCCGTCGTCGCTCCGACACTGCCCGGAAGATCCAGTTTAGTGCACACTTCAAAGTCGACGGCGAGCTTCGCCATCGAGACGTCACCCGCCACCGACCAGCACATCCCATCCAGCTCCCGGAACCACCTCTCCTCCGACCGCCGCGAAGGTCTCCGGTCCCGCGATCGCTTCGAAACCCGGCCGGCGCGCTCTGATAGAACATTTCCTGCTCTCCTTACCGCAGCTGATCCTGTCACTACCTGTCAAACCGTGACTCCCAGTCTGTCCTTCCTTCTCATCCTATTCCTTCCTCTTCGGGGCACGCATAGCACATGGCCGCTCTGCGCAAGGTGGGGCCGTAATACTGCACCTTTGTAGCTCTTCCGCCCAGGCCGACTGCAGAAAGTGGTCGCCACAAAGGAATTACCCCCCGAAATTCACCGATTTTGGCCTGGACCAGGTGGCTTGTCTCCTGGGTCTTTGATCTTGATACGCTCGAATTACCTGAAATTGTCCTTATTTTGTGACGAAAAAGTGCAAAGTAGCTTAGAAATGCTCTCCAGGACCCAAGGCTGCATCCCTGAAGCACTCAGCGAAAAAACAAGAAACGAAAAAAAAAAAGACACCCCCCCCCCATGTTGAACTACGGGGGAACTACGGGGAACTGGCCCACCGACCACACCAACAACAATTCTCCGTGTTCGATGACAAGAAGTACTCGATTCCTGACGTTCTCTTGCTCTTTGCTGCGGGAATGTTGCTCACGTAGCACGCGTAAAAGGAAGGGAAAACTCGTTCGATAGTTATTCATGAATCAACGGGGTATTTGCCAACCTGCGAGATGAAATGACATTCTTCCAACAGGTAGCTAGGAGAAACAAATCACTACGTTCGAACGTGCACTTCCGCACCTCTCAGTGGGGGTACTGCAACACTACGGCTGAGAAACACTTGCTTGGATTCGGGCGCTGAACTTGTTGCCAAGAACGAGCTTCCTTCTCCCAAGCTCTATCCTACCGCCAATCGGTAGCAACGACGGGCGGTGTGTACAAATGGCGGGACGTAGTCAGTGCAAGCTGATGACTTGCGCCTGCTAGGCATCCTCATTCAAGGAGAATAAGTGCAATCATGCGCGTCACGGGGGAGGCGTTCTCCGGACACGTTAGAGTCCCGTCGGTAACCGCGGCGTGCAAAGTCTTTACCACCACCCTCCGCCTTTCGGCCTGGGTCCAAACCAGAGGTCTTTTGCGATCAGCGCGAACCACAAACCACCAGGTCAGAAGACCCTCCCGCCCCGTGTTGAGCACGTATCCATTCCAAGCACGCTCTTGCAAACCCCCCCCCCCCCCCCCCTCGGGCAACCCGATCGCCGAAGCACGATGGCCCGCCCCCTTTGCGGCGGGTTCACGCCGCTGTACCTCGCGGTCCTCAACGACCAGGCGGACTGCGTGAGGTACCTGCTGGCGCGGGGCGGGAGCCCGTCGGTGCCGACGGCGAGGAAGAAGACGCCGCTGCACGTGGCGGCGGCAGCCGGGTTCGTCGCCGTCGTCGATCTCCTCGTGCTCGGGGGAGCGGCCATCGAGGCCGAAGACGACAGCCGGCGCACGCCGTTGATGTGCGCAGCGATCCGCGGAGAAGCTGCGGTAGCAGAGCTGCTCCTGCGCCGCGGAGCCAGCCCTGCGACGACGGACGCGTTTTCGTGGACGACGGTCCACCGCGCGGCTTGGAACCGGAGGCCTGGCGTCCTCTCGCTTCTGCTGGAGGCCGGGGCTCCGTTGCATGCTGTCGACCAAGACGGCCGTACCGCCCTGCATAGAGCGGCGGGTGCGAACTGTATACCAAGCATCCGCCTGCTTGCCGAGCGTGGCATCGGCCTCGACCAAAGGGACGCCTCGAACCTGACGGCTCTGGACGTCGCCAACGAAAGGGGCCGCGGGGAAGCTGCAGACGAGCTCCTCCGCCTCGGGGCGACTGCCGCGGAGTGAGTCAGAAGCGGTCCACCCCCATCCCCTGGAACTGCGTTGAATTGCCCGCTGCTAGTCTATCAGCAGTGAGTCGCCCACGGCGATGGAGGACTTGGCGCGTCAAGAGATGACAAGGCGGCTGAGTTGGCTCAGCGGCTCCTCCACAGGTTCCGAGCAACCCATCAGCAGTGGCTTCATCTGTTTCCTCATCTGACGGCGAGCGCTCCCGAACAAACCCTCTGAGCATCTGCTTGCTTGCCGAGCACGGCATCGGCCTCGACCAAAGGGCCGGGAATGTTGACACGGAAACCTTCTCCACTTCAGCCTGCAATGTTCTCCATTGAATATTCGTTACTGCAATCAAGATCGATAGAAGTCCGGGGTAGTAGTGAGGCGACCGGAAGCTCTTCGGAGATGCCGAAGACGAAATGGTCCCTGCACTCCAACTCGTCTCGCGCGCACTCTCTCTCCCGTAGGGTCAGCGCGGTACGAGAACACATTTTGGTGGGTGGGAGGCCCTGAGACTGCTAAGGCGTGACTACGTCCCTATAAGGCGTGACTACGTACCTATCCCACCCAGGGAGCCACCCCGAATCTAGCCTGGCGCACCTGACGGTGGGGGCCTCTTTCGGAGCGTACGATGCCCCGTGGAACGTACAAACAAACATCGCGCCTATGCCTTTCTGAAAAAAGAATTGGTGCGATGTCTCTAAGGCTCAAAGCGAGCTCACACTCAAAAAACCCCCCATTCGTCAAGTATAAGAAACGACGGCGAGCCGCGTCGTGTGTGCCGCACGTTGTGCGGGTAGTGTGTGGTCGCGTGAAGTTGCCAGGGTGCCGTTCAGAGTATGGTTCTCCTCGCTCCTGGGGAGAGCTTCTTTGAGCTGACTCCCCAAGTGTGCTATGCCCACTGTTCTAGCCTTGTCTCTCCCCCCTCGCAGCAAATAGCAGGTTGACTGCTCTTTTTGTGTCGACTTTCGGGGTTGTTCACAATACGATGAGCTGAATCGGTCCGGGCATAGACCGAGTGCTCCGAGTCAGGCAGTGGCGCATGCGTTCAGAAGCGGTGTAAAGGAGACAACGAAGCACTCTGCACAGCTGACAGCCGCTACGTGTGGTCGAAGGTGGGCGGGTGCGGGTGCGCAGCTTGCAGCCAGCACGGATGGGAGCGTTGCTGTGGTCAAGACTCGGGTTGCGAATGGACATGACAAACGCGCCTGCGTACTGCGTGCATATAAGTCGGACTTTGAGTGCGGCTGCAGGAACACCGACGGGTGCTCGCGGGACGTGAAGCTGACAAAGTGTGTGGCGTCGGAGTTCGGTTTGTGCCCGAGCCTCTGTAAGAACGAGTTGTAGTGAGCGATTAGCACATGCCGGCTTATTTGAAACAAGACGGTCTGAAAATACTCAAGGGGAGGACCGGTCGGGACTGTCGACGAAGGCTAGAGGTGAGGAACTGCAAATTGGTCTTTTCAGTTGAACGTTTACACCGGCACCAAAGCCGGCAGATTTTTCAAACAGGCGTCCTCGAGTATTCCCTTCGAAACACACGTGCACATGAAAAAACGAAACCTCATGTAGGATGGTGGCCGGAGTTGTACTCCAACAATGGGGGTCGACGACATACCGGTGCTGGAGGCCTCGAACCTGCTGAAGGGCATCATTCGACGGTTTCCAGAGGCTCGCAAGGAGCTGAAACACATGATCCTGAGCTTGGACAAAGGAGAGGCAGTTGTGCTGTCGTCGGTGCAAGACTACGAATCAAAGCTGCAGCTCTTGAAAGCGTTCGCTGCCTTACGGCTGCGCGCCATTGATCAGGGTCCTGGGCGGGTATGCAAAGCCACTTACTGTACCACATTTTCTCATCTTCGTGTTAGGAACGAACGCTAGAAAAATTGTCACGATGGGACCAAGTTAGCGATACTGATGCAAAGTGGGATAGAAATATCAAGTCACGCAGCAGGATGGAGAAGCGGATAGCTTCCGACGCCCTATCCGTTCCCCGAAGGATCCCGCTCCACCCACAGAACCAAGCTGCGTGTAAAACCAAGTGGCGAAAATGAAAGGGGTAAGTGGGCTATACTTTGCTTCAAACGTTTAAATTAGACAGTCCCACCCACCGTTTGAAGCAGTCTCAGAAGACTTTCCGGGGATCGACTCAGCTGATGTCGGACCTCCTCGGGCTTATGCAGTTGAAGGACTACGCAAATGGCTTCGCATTGTCGATTCCCACTACACCACACACCGCAGGACAAGCAGTTCCAGAAGACCGACGCGTCCGTTCAGCGCTTGGCATTGAAAATGGCGGACCTTCTGGGCATCGAGCCAGCTGACGTGGAGTCGGACTCGGACTCCACCTCGTCGAGCACGTCCGACAAAAAGAAGAAGAAGAAGAAAAAGAAGGCGAAGGAGAAGGAGAAGAAGCGGCGGAAGAAGGACAAGAAGAAGGAGAAAAAAGCGCGGAAAAAGGAAAAGAAGCGCGCGAAACCCGGCACCATGGGCGACCCGGACTCCTCCGCCGGAAAAGAAGACCCCACGCGGGCGGAGCCGGCGGCCGAAGGACCGGCCCGACCGGCTGGAGGCGAGAGCGTGAAAGGTGGTGGTGCCAGGGAGAGTCTGCGCGAGGCCGCCGAAGGGTCTGGCGGTGAAGGCGGCGGGGAGCACGGGGAGTCGCCGGCGAGGCGCCGGATGGCTGGCTGCCAGCTGAACCCGGACGGTGGGGCGGCGGGTGACGAGGGGGGTGCCGGGGCGCCTTCGTCGTCCAGCGACGACGAGGATGCGTTCGGCCCGGCGCAGTCCTTCCGGGAAACCGTGGGCGAGGACACCTTTCACGCACGTGGGCACACCGGTGACATTGTCCTGCCGCGTGCGGACGTGGTGCCGAAGGATGAAATCGAGCTCAACCCTGACGGGACCCCCAAAAGGGAGTGGCTCAACCTCCTCGGCGGCATCTCTGCCGCCGGGCCGAAGGGGTCCATCGCGTGGAGGAACCGCCCGGCGAAGGACAAACGGGTGCGGAACAGCGAGCCGGAGACGGGTGAGAACGCGCAGCTGACCCAGCTGGAGCGGGAGAGGGACGAGGCGGCCAACGCGAAGGCCCGCGCGCAGTTCGAGGAGGCGAGCAAAAACAGGGGCAAGTCGCTCTTGGAAATGCACAAGGAAGAGCAGACGACCAAGACGCCCGCAGGGAGGCTCAAAGGCTTGGGCGAACTCGACGCTGGTCGCGTCGACTCGAAAAGGCTTCAGGATGCCGTCACCAACGCTGGCGCGCATTTGGCTAATCGCTTTGGACACGGCAAGCGGCATTTCCTGTAGATGTACATCGGGCAGGCCGAGTCATACATTTTGGTGAACCAGAGCCTCCTCCCCCAGCACGTTCGACTCGAAGAGGCCCGAGGCTTCTGTAGACGTGGTGGCGCCCGGGCGTCGCCCGGTTTATTGCGGCGTTGATCTCAACCTGCAAAATCGTGTCCAAAGCCGGTTTAGCAGGTCGAGTCGTAAATCTTGGTGAGTCAGAGCGTGTCCTGGCGGGCGTATCACGAAGAGCGTCGTTCTTCGCTGGCACACGCTGCGGTACCTTCGGTAAGCTTCTAAAACACTATTGGTCAAGTGGGGTAGAGGCAGAATTGTCAAGTGGCTACTGACTACCCGATTAAAGCATCCAGACGTGGCGACCTTGGAGCTTGGGATTTAAACACGAGCTCGTAGAGATGGCCAACAACAAAGCAGAGCAGACGGGGTTGTGGCTCTGTCGTAACTCTGACTCAAGCTTTTGGGGTTCATCGACGGGCTGTCTAGGATGGCTGCCGAAGGACAGTCCAAAATAGGTTCCTCTCATCTTGAACGTAAAAGAAGACACACCGTATTCGATAACCTGAGCTCACAACGCACGTGTGCTGTATTAGATACACACACACGAAGCTGATAATAATAAGAACTGGTATAGCACTGGATCTTGAGCGAAATAGTTCAGCTAAGGACCCCTCAGCAACGCGCGGTAGGAATCTGTGACTGCTCAGTGTGCTCACGCATGGTGCCAACGTTGCCCGCGTTCCGGTGCACTTGTGATCCGGCAGTTCAAAAGAAATTTGTGTTGTGTGCACGCCGCGCCCCCTTGCCCTTGCTAGCTTTCTGAGACGAGGTGCGTCAACGCGAATCAATGTCTCAGAAGACACACCGTTTTCGATAACCTGAGCTCAGAATGCACGTGTGCTGTATTAGACACACACGAAGCTGATAATAAGAAGAACTGGTATCGCACTGGATCTTGAGCGAAATAATTCAACTTAGGACCCCTCAGCAACGCGCGGTAGGAATCTGTGACTGCTCAGTGTTCTCACGCATGGTGCCAACGTTGCCCGCGTTCCGGTGCACTTGTGATCCGGCAGTTCAAAAGAAATTTGTGCTGTGTGCACGCCGCGCCCTTGCCCTTGCTAGCTTTCTGAGACGAGGTGCGTCAAGGCGAATCAATGTCTCAGTTCCCTTGTTTTCTTTTTGTATAAGCACCGCTTTGTAGGAAATGCTTGAGGAGACTGCCAGTTGCGATAGATCAAAGGAGGTAAATGTGCTGCAGCCCACACGAAACACAGGTAAATCTGGGTTTAGTGGCGGGCGTAAGCGTTCAACAAAAAAGACCCACTTTGTAGACGTAGTGTTTTCTCCCCCTCTAGCCTCCTTCGAAATGAGCACAAGGCAACCCCTCGAGTATTTTTTGGAAGCACCGGCTTTGTAGGAAATACTTACTACTAGGCCGCCAGTTTTTGAAATCTCAAAGGTAAGATGTGCTGTAGCCCGAACGAGACATGGGTAAATCTGGGGTCATTGCCGGGCAAGGAAAAGGAGGAAAAAAGGTGCCCCGGCAAGCACCAGAACAAGCACCCAGAGAACACAAGCTTGGAGGGGAGGAGCATGGAGCTGCACTGTAATACTGAAGTCCGCACTCAAAATGCACCTACAAGAAGGGCTGTACAGGGGGTATACAGGTGGTGTCAGTACACACCACGCTGCACGTTACGTAAGTAGATGCGATACTTAGGATGACCTCGAGATTGAGGCCGAGACCTGAGGTTGAAGGCTACCTTCGACCCATTGGATTTGTGGGTGTGCCACACCCGCATATCCGGTGTGACACCCACAAGTCCAGTGTGAACCCAGTGTGATCACCTGTTTTTGCGGGTGTCCCGAAAAGTGGGTGTGAAACTCGCTTTTTTAACTCCAGCTTTTTAGGCTGGACTCCCACCGTGTAGTGCACAAGAAAAGCAAGAACCAGTAGAAAAAAGCAACGCAGGCACAAAAGAGGAAACGAAAGACTTCACCTCTTTTCTGAAGAAAGAAAACACCCAACCCTACTTCAACGACTCCGTGAATCTATCTGGAGTTTTTGTCCTCTCCCCCCCTTTCCAATCCCCCCCCCACTGCATGGCCCATAACCCCGTGCTGCCCAACATGGCGAGTCTGGACAACAACCCGCTGACAAAGGTCGTTCTTCTGAACTTCGATGACCTCAATTCGACGCACTCGTATCTCACCTGCGACGACTTTAGGACCGCGCTGCACGCGCTGTGCGGACCCCACGTGGTCAAGATCCAGCTCTACGCGAACAAAAGCAAGCTGCGGCCGTCGGCTTTCGTGGAGTTCCGCTGCTTCCAATCCGCACAGACGGCGCGCGCCCGGCTGGCCGATTCGAAGATCAGCATACGCGGCGTGGACACGGTGGTGCGCGCGATCAATTCGACGCGGCAGAGCATCGACATTGACACGCTCAAGCAGCACGGGAAGGACTACGTGTCCGGGGTCGGAGAAGGCCGATTCCCGCTGCTGAAGTCGTGGCCCGCCGACCAGCAGACGGGGCAGGTTCCGAAGCGGCCGCGGACCGACGTGCCGCCGCCGGGGTTCGTCAGTGGCCCCGCGGGGGGTCTCATGCCGTCGGCGGCGTCGGTGCAGCCGCAGGTGGTGGTTGGGGCGGTTCCGACGCCGTCGCCGATCCGGAAGGCGCAGGACGGCCGCTCGCTGTTCGTCAAGAACCTGCCGAACGGGATCGGCCCCGAGGTCATCTTCCGCCTCTTCGGCACCTGCGGGAACGTGAAAGGCGTGAAGCTGCACTTCAACAACCGGTCGCAGTGCTTCGTCCAGTTCTTCCGTCCCGACGGCGGTGCCCGCGCCGTCGAGTACCTCAACAGCTGCGTGCTCTGGGGGCGGCCCTTGCACGTTGAGTTCGCAGCGAACAACCGGGGCACCGGCGCGTTGAAGATGGAGCCCATGGAAGAGGCCACCGACAAGGAAGGTGCAGAACTCGAGCTTTTCTTCGGCGAAACCAGCGACGGCCAGCGGTTCGAACCTGGCAGGGACACCGCGGACGTGGCGGTGGCGCGGCCTGGCCCCACGATCAGGATAGACGACATTTCCATCCACCAGGACCAGCGCGAGTTCGCGAACTACGTCAACCGGTTCTGGAGGCAGGGCGACGAGACCCCGGTCATTCGGTGGGCCGTCAGCGACCGTGACGGCTTCGAAATGCAGAGCTGCACAGTCACCTTCGCCAACGTGTACTGCGCGGTGTCTGCGCTGGTCGGCTTCCACTCCGTCGTTCTCAACGAAACCGAAGGCCGGGCGCTGAGCGTGACGTTCTGCGAGACCGGCGACCAGCCGCCCGCGCACTACCACGTTTCCAGCTTCAAAGGCATCTTCATCCCCGACCCTACCATCGTGCCTGTCGTCGCAAACACTGACTACTCTCCGTACGAGGAGTACGACGCAGACCAGAACCATCACAGCCTGGACGGTGTCTACGGTTCGTGATCCTTGCCACAGCGTCGGCACAACGGAGACAAAGACTCCCTCCACCACCCGACCGACTTGATGGGGGGACGAACCACCGCGACGAGCACCGAGGGCAGAACAGGCCGCTTAGCTCGCATGTTGTCCGTTGCGGAAGACGAACGGATGACGGCTGCTGCAAGCAGTGCCTTCGAACGCGTTCCTTGACGGATCCGACGCCGGGGCTTAAGGGAACGTGGCACTGGGCGGACGGCATCGTTTTCTAGACGTCGAGCTTCGGTTGCCTGCAGGCCGATTGTCCGTCGGCCGCAGATTCCATCAGAACCTCGGGGTAGCATCGAGCAGCTGTGCTCTCGTAGCATGCGCGAATTGTCAACTGAGAGGTCGGGAAGAATTCACATCGCCGTCCTGTCTGCAGACACTCGTGTTTCACGCGTACATCCGCGTGGATGTGTGGCTCGCGTTCCACGCGGATGTAGGTCCGCCGTGGGGGAAAGGATCTATCGCGGCACAGGACAAAATGTTGCGCGCACAAGACGTTCTGCAACACCAAAGGGTGGAGTAAAGGTCCACCAAACTCCTCCTAGTTTCTCGCAAGCGGTGCTTTCTGCCGTGTATCTTTACGCGGCTCTCTTTAGCATTCTTTCCACCCTCACAGCTTCTGCTCTTCTCTTTGTCATCTGCGGCTTTTAACTCTGTCTCTCACTCATCTCTGTCTTCCTTCTTCTTCTATTTCTGATGGCTGCAACACCACCACCTTCTGTTCTTCTTCCACTTCTTTCGCTCTCTCTATCACTCAACTTTCTCTATTTAGTTTCTCTATAACAGCATACATAACCTGTAAGCCAAGGTAAAACGTGACGAATAAATCCTGCGGACCGAACCGGTATCTTGTGCGTATCGAGGGCTGGCCTGTCATTGCTGTTGTTGTGATGTGGATACTCCTTGTATATCTTGCATCGTCGGCCACCTTGCTGCGAACGTAGCACAATTCATGAGAGCACCCTTCTCCACACACGAAGCAAAGCCTGCTGATGCAAGTTGAAAAAGGACCCAAAGGCTGCCCCGCCATGTCTCTCTCTTTTTACGAACATTCATGCCGGAACCTAGATCGGCAACAAGTGCAAGTGCGAGAGGACAGGAGGGAACGCACTGCGCTCACAGAACTAGTACTAGTGCGTGAAGAATGAAGCATGAAGCAAGCGAGTTTTGCGCCCTGAGCCGACTGTGGCACTCAACCCGGGCTCATCTGTGACTCGTTGCTGCACAGGGCAAACTGGCTGCGTATCGTACCGTTTCGGTGCACACTTGCCAAGGCGGGAGGAGACTTCGGATTGCCCGTGGTCAGTTGTGTTGTGCTTTACGTGCTTGTTGTTCTACTGACCAGGACTCCTCCCGGTCACCCTGGTCTACTTTCTCCACGTAAGTTCTTACTGCTATGGCTATCCCCACCCCCTGAACCAGGGATCTAGCCTGGACAGCAGTGGAGGCCCACATGACTTGTTTCGGCGATCTCTCACCCTCTCTGGCCAGCGGCTCCGGCGATGGTAGACATGCAAGACAACTTTACCGTTGCTAGAGGTGAAGTTGGACGCTGGGAAGCTGGAAGAAGATACAACAGAGCACTGCTCACATGCAAGTAGTGTGGATGCCATGGACGACAAAGGCGTTGCCACTGCTGTCCCACATATTTTAGTACTAACAATCTTGTGGGTTGCCCTTCAATGTATTGTGCAGGCTAAAAAGACGTAGGCAGCGTGTTTTGGTGGTTGATCAGAATTCCTTACCTGAATACACACAGGGTAAATACAAGTGGGAAAAACGATCAACCGGCACGCACAAACAAATGATTGATGGCTGTCTCTCATACTATCTCTCTCTCTCACTATCTCTCTCTCACTATCTCTCTCTCTCTATCTCTTTTTCTCTCTCACGCTGGGCTTCTTTCTTTCTTTTCCCTTGAGTCTTCTCCTTACTTCTGTTGCCTCGTTGCTTTTCCTTCACTCTCATCTTCTCTTCTTCTTCAACACCTTTACCTCACGAGCCTACGACAACGTGTTCACCTCGTCGATATCACGCGTTCGCTCTACATGCAGACGACAACTGGTCATGCATTGAATGGGCAGCGGGTGTATAGCGTGCGATATGTCACGGTACTGGTACCGTTTGGATTACCTTTCGTTCTGCCCCCAATACTGACGAACTCATCCGACCATCTGGATCTCGAGCGCAGCGCGTGATTTGATTGCCAATCAAGTATCAGGCGCAGGGATGTGGCCCGTGCAGTACAAATAGCATAATGAGCCAAACGAAAGTGTTCACCGTTGTTCTTCGTTCGAAGACCCCCGGTTTTCAAGCGCTCATGAAGGTCCGTCAGTGTTCTGGTGTCCAGCGAGCACGAAGATGGCCGTGTTTCGACACGGTAGCATCGAAGAACAGTGCCGGCGATACCGTTGTACCAACGTTGCCGTCGTCGTCAAACGAGGAAAAGTGAACTTACGCTCTCGAAAAAGACCGCCAAGAGGAAAAGTGAACTTACGCTCTAGAAAAAGACCGCCAAGTGGCGAAAATTTGAAACAGCTGCCGACTGCAGCGACATGGACAAGGCGGAGTTAGAAACCGGCCACCAGGCTCCCTGCGAAGCCCTGCGGTTTGATGAAGGCGGACCATCGACAGGAAACCCTTGGGTATGAGCCACGGTGCTGGACCGCAAGGCAACTTTACCGGTGGGAGCAGGAGCGTGCACGCCGGTCCACCCCCATCCCCTAGAACTGCCACGAATTGCCTGCCGCTGTCTTTCACGGTGTGCCACGGTACCGTGGTCTACCAATCTGTACCCACCCTCGGAACACAGAAGACACAGACACGAGCAGTAAGAATCATCCACAAACACACCACCCTCAAAACAGCATTTCTAGCACCAGCCCTGCTAGGGCGTGGCTATTGTTTTATAAGCGCCCAGCTTGGAAGGAAAGGCTCGACGAGACAAAGAACCGAAGGGGGCCCAAGTGCTGTAACTAACGAGCACGTGTTGAACGGACGTGAAGTCATGCGGGTCTACGCCTACACGACAAGACACCAGGGAAAAACGTCCTGAGTTCAATACAACACACCGTGTTTGTCGGTGGTGTAAGCGAAGAAGAAATCAGCTTGTGTTTGCGTTGTATTTGCCCCTCCTTCCCTATATTCCCCCCCCATTCGGAGTCAAAGCAGCTGTGTCGAGAATTTCTCATCTGCGAACACAACAGGACTGCAACAACACCGCAAAAGAAGTGCGTCCTCTAAAAAGGGCACGCGCACACCACCCTCGGGTGGGTCGAGGTGGAGGGAGCCGGAAAGTCAGGCGGAAGGACAGCGTGCTCACGGCACAAGGATGGGTTGCGGAGCGAGCCAGAGCGACATGGCCGAGGTTCGCCGCAACCAGGAGTCGCTGCTGTTCAAGCAGAGCGTGCTGCTCGAAGAGGTGCTCGAGATGCGGAAGATGCTGCACGGGGCGGCGGGCGACGCTTCTCCGCGCTCGGTAGGGCCGAATGCCGGAGGCAACCCCGGCAGCTACGTGACGAGTACGGGGAGTAGTGGTGGGGGTCCTTCGGGGACAACATCCCCTACTTCTCCGAATGTGGTCGTGAATGCCCGCAGATCGCAGCCGAACTCGACGTCGCCGCTGACGACGCGCACGTCGGCGGCGACGGCAGCAGCTGGAGCCGCAGCCCCCCTCAATTCGCCGCCGTCCGGCTCTTTCCAACACAACCGGCGGGCGGTGCACCGCGCGCAAGCCCGCAGGTTGGTGCAAGCCACCTCCGCAGCCAACCTCCAAGGGAAAGATCTCAACAACGCCGCCACCGGCAACAGCGGCAGCAACGGCAACGGCAGCGGCAGCAACCCCGCTTCGACCGCGACGACCACGACGACGACGCTGGGGCGGCTTCCGCCTCTTGCCCACGCGGGGGCCAACCAGAGGGATGACAGTTCTTCGTCTTCGTCGGCGCCGTCGGACGGGTATTCGCCGCGGAAGGCGCAGAAGATCATGATGCTCGGCAGGAGCGTGTCGTTTTCGAACGACACCGAGTTCACGCCGTACACCGAGGAGCAGAGCACGATCAAGGACCCGATCCGCCCGTCCTTCGTCGACACCGACGACGAAGGCGGCCGCCGCATCCAGCGCAAGAAGACAGGGCTTCCCGCGTGCCCGGCGCACGTCATCCGCGCGTCTGTCATGCCCGGCGCCGACCACCTGGGCCTCCCTCGGAACAACTCGGACGTCTCCTCGCAGCTCACGCGGTCTGACTCTTACCGATCCGTCACTTCGGGCATCTCCGGCCGCACGTCGCCCGACTCCGTCATCATGGCGGGGGATCCCATTAAGGATTTTGCTGCATTTCAAGCAAGTCCTCACCCACACGGGGTCCTTCGTTCGTAGCTCGACACGACCAACAGAAGTTCGTGCTCGATCCAGATCAGCATCCGTGAGACGATCCACTCCTCAAAGCTCGGGGTGTCCCGTGCTACTTTCAGCGGCAAAGCAACAATTGGATTGAGTCCAGTTCCAAGGGATAGGGCTCTCCTGCCAGTCTCTGCGGGCTGTGCGGCAAAGAGCGAGAGCGCACCGATGATACACTGTTGCCGTAAAGCCGCCTCTCCTCCCTCCCTTGCCGGACAAAGCGTTGAATGTGTATTTGTGGGCGTCGCCAAATCTCCGTCGTTCTGGCTGATGGAGGAAAGCAAGGCAGTTGTGACGTGGACGTTGCCTCCCCTGACCACTGAATTGGCTCCGGATTTTGTCATCAAAGCGGGGTCGAGCGCAAGAGCTCCTGTGTGGCGAACAGTCCTCCTACTCACTACCTCTTTTGTAGCTTGATTCGACTCCGGTCGGACCAGGTGGCTCAACCCTTCCTCGCCGGCCGTCGCCGTTATTGCAGAGAAACCACGGACGGCTTCGCCGTTGTGTACCGACCCACGTGTTGGGCGGGTGTCTTCCCGGCGAAACCCGGGAGTCTCATCGCAGCTGACTGACCCCACTGAATCGCTTTGTGTGAGTGCTTTGCCGGGCCTCTTTATCAGTGCGGAGATCCAACACAGGAACTCGCCCCCCGCGAATGGCAGGCTGTCCCTCTTCTCACGAGATACTACGTTCGCTCGTTTCGACTCCGTGACCAAAAACCGTCGGTGGCTGATACGCAACACAGAAATTGAGACTGGGCTTTCTGGAATAGACCCGGTTGGTGGATGGGAAGTTGGAAGTTGCCGTTCGCAAGCTAGTTGTGGCCCGATAAATCCGATGTGCCCTGAGTAACTCATGCATTCCTCTAGACTGGGTTCTGGCTTAGAGGCGTTCAGCCAAAATTCATCTAGTGGTAGCATCACGGCACTGTCCGATCGAACAACCGTAGATACCAGGGCACACGCCGGCTCCGAAAGCGTTCACAGCTTCATGGTACCCCGCGTTGTTCCTGACCTGCTCTGCTCAACAACTCACGACGCTCTTTTCGGAACGTCTGCACGTGCCAAAAGGGGAGCCACGTTTTATGTTATCCTCACCTGTCAAGCGAACGGTGCTCCTCTTTGATGCCGTGCTGCCTTCGGGATCAGGTCGATCCGCGTTCCTGAAGGCCTGGCTACATACAACCCGGACCGCATTCAAAATGTGTAGTCGCTTCTACCGCTACTTCCCTGCCTGGGAAGTTTCGCTGGCTCATGCCGACGGTCAAGAATCTATCACACGAATGCCCGGGAACCCACAATCAACGTTTTCAGTTTCCGGAATCTGTCCAAAAACACAAAAAAACACGAAAGCCGTTTACCGCACAACAACCATTTTGTTTTGCCGAATCGTCCGGTGCGAGTGCACGAAAGCAAGAAGCAAACCGTGAGGTCTGTTCCAAATTTTAGTCGCGCAGCAAGCCATTGCAGCCACCCTTGTGGCAATACCAGTGTTTCACGTCAAAAGAAACATTAACAATACCTGGTCCGAAAGGGTCGTTTCGGTGGTAGTTCTTCCCAGCGGACGTATAGAGGTATAGCGGAGTTCCATGGAGAGCAGGTATCGGCGTTCAGGCCGTGTCCGCCGTTTCACCGCGCTTTCTGGCGGCGGAGGTGGTGATGGCCTTGGGAGACTTCAAAACACCGGCTTCTCGAACCGCTCTATAGAAATTGTACACTGCGAGCGACCAAAACTACTCGCTAACACAAAACAATACTTCTCAAATCCCCGTTTGCTCTTTCTGGCCTGAGGGGTGAACGGACCAAGGTGGTTGTTGAGCCCCTGCTTTGAAATAATAAACAAGATAAGAAGAGACGACGTCTTTGCGGTTGCCAGAATGCAACAAAACAAAAATTACAAAACCAACCCGCTGCCAAACAGTCTACGTGCGCGGTTTTCATTCCACTTCCTGCGTTTCCGGCCGAAGCCGCATGCCGCAAGAAAACCCCTTCACGACGACTGCTTCTTTGTTTTAAAGCCACATGCAGAAACTGGACCGCCCCCGAGTAGGACCCTCTGACAATGGCCACTTGAAACCACGTCCAAGATTTGGGCTCAGGGTAGTGCGGGTCAACGAAAAACTCGAGTTTTTCCTTCTTCTTACTTCTGCTCTCGCGGGTGTACGGTTTTATGCTTGGTGGCTCCTGCGTGACGGAACTCGGCCACGCGAAGAGGAATACCTCTCAAATGATCAAGACTCACTCCGTTGCGCCGGAAACCAGTTCTCTTCTTACCTTAACAAGTGTCGTCAGCAGTGTTCGCGCTAATGAAAAAGGCGGCCGGAAAAAAGAAACTGAAACCCCGACCGGCCGACAATCGGCCGGCTGATTTTTAGAAGGTGATTTTTAGAAAGTCTGCCAATCAGACCAATTCATGCCTCCGGGGCCACTGTTGTCGCAACCAGGTAGGGCAGCGCCCTACCTTACAAAACTGAAAACCTCCCGGCGGCGGGGGGCGGGAACTGCTGCGAAATTAATCGGCCGGCAAGCCGGCAGATAGCGCGCACACTGACTCGTCAGGTCAAAAAAAGAAGCCGTTGGAAACACAGAGCAGAAAAGGCTCGCGAAAATGCCCTCGTCCTCCTGTAGCCTGCATACATCCGATCCGACTCGTATTCTCGCATATTTTTCGTATTAGGGGGCGGCCCAACACTTGGAGAGCTCTTGCATAATCTCGCGTGCGAAAAATATGCGGATATGTCGAATGAGCCTCTCCGAAGAAAGGTCCATCACACTAGCTCCAGGCCACTTAGCCCGGTCTCTGGGTCGCGTCGCCCTCCTTCTCTTGGTCGCCTGGTCTTGCGTCTTGCTGATCCGTCCGGGCTGGTCACTTCGCGCTTCCTTCGTCTTGCAGCACCTCGTCTCCAGCCCCTGCCGCACGGCTTCTTCCGGTTGTGCCACTTGTGACGCGGGCCACTTCACTGCTCGTCTGCGCGTGGACTGCTCTGTACTCATTGCCTCATCCGCGGCCCAAGTCTCGCCGAGCTCTCGCATAATCTCGCGTGTGCGAAAAGTATGCGAGAATTCCATGCGATATTGCGAGAATCATTCTCGCACTCGAGTCGGATCGGGTGTATGCGCGGGCCGCCGCCCCCGGAAATGGGGGGCCCCGGCAGTGGTTGAATAGTAAAGAGAGCAAAAGCGTGTTCCACACGGCAACCGTCTGCGTTTTCGGTTGATGAACGTTAAGGGGTGGGGAAAAAAAAAAAAAAGAAGAACCAATAGTTTATGACGACGGGAAACAGCCTGTCGTTTGCACCTCACATAGGGTAGAACATACCCGCTTTCTTTGTGCGTGCTTCGCGTGCTTCTGAAGGATTCAGACTTTTGCAGGCGCCGAACGTAAAAAGCGTTCCAGATCACCAACTAAAGGGAAACTAGGAACACACTGGGGCCAAGTGCGCTCCGACAGCAGGAGCGCAGCGTCTGTTGCAGCCTTCCACACGCACCCCGGCACCCTCTCGACTGACTGAGCCATAATAATAACCGAACAAGTGGACATCAAACGATCGTAAAGAATGTACGTCGAGCCTGCAAATATTGCCCGCACACGTCAGGGAGGGCACTCCGTCGGTTCGTCTTCACGTTGCAGACATGCCCAGATGAACCGAATTGTGGGATCTGATGACCGGTTGGCGCACACGTCGCGTACCCGGAGGCTTTTAGATCGTTGGCAACTGACGAAGCAATGCACTGCGTCAGCTCCTCTCCATTTTCTCTTCGAGCATTCAACCAAACCGCCACAAACAAGGGCAGGGTTCCGCCTGAAGGTTAAGCTACGTTTTGTCCCCCTTCCCCTGCTGTTGCCTTGCCGCGGGTTTTGTCCTGTTTCGTGACATCCCCTTACGTGAGGTATCCGAGCGCAGGTACCCCTCCCTTGCCCCTTTATGTTTTTTGGAAAAACGCTTGGCGCTAACGTCAATGCACGTTTGGCAGTGTTCCGCCTAAATGGTAATCTAAGATTTTGAGGCATTTACGCGTTCGAAGCTCCCAGGGAGAACCTTCGCCGAGAAGGGGCTGCAAATTGGGTACCTTATGCGAGCTATCAACGACCTGTGCTGCGCCGACTCAGGAGTCGCCTCCTTCCCTGGGAAGTGGCGGCAGGGGGTCTGTTCCCTCCGCTGTTTTGGTGCGCCGGCTATGCCGGGTTGTACCCACCGCCCACGCTTTGCGGCTGGACGGAAGACCGAGTGGATGTTGGGCAAGCTGGAAACAATTTGCGCCCGTAACAGCTGGAACGATGCCGTGCCTGAATATCCGCACGACGTACCCTATGTTCAGTGGGAGTTGAGATTCTCTGTCAAGATGCTAGCCGCCGCCATAGGGCGGGCTATTGCCAAAAGGAGGAGAGCCCGCGAAACAACGTGTCAACACACGCCTGCCAGGCGGTCTCGTCCGCCAGTCAGAACGCCCCCGGCTGCGCCACCATCGGTGCAACAATCATCTTTGACAGGGCCACGGCTCGCTCCGCGCCCACGGCGCAACGACTTGCGCCCGCCGTAGTAGTACGGGATAGTAGTGGGGCGACCGGATACTCCTCGGAGAGATGGTCCCTGCACTCTAACTCGTCTCTCTCTCTCTCTCTAAGATGTCGCTCCCCCACGGTAGTAATATGCCTTGCCATCTACCCCTTCACCCGTAAATGATACCTACCTTTATCCCATGAAGGTGTCGCGTTCCGTAGTGGAAAGCGAGGCGACGCTAACAACTGCTGCTGTGACACTGCTGCAAGGTGCGGGCCACATTGCCAATAGACGGGGTTCTGTTATCGCGTTGATTCCCTCTTTTTGTTTGTTACATGTGTCCAGGAGGGAGAGTAGCCTGCGTCTCGGAAGAGAGGGAATGTTCGGCCAATCACTAACCTTACAGAAGAAATATCTCTTCCTTTCGAACAGCGGTTATGACGCGGTTCTTCGCCAAATGTCAAAAGCGTTAAGCCCCGGGGGGGGAAAGGGGGCGTGAATGCTCTTGTTTCCCGTTTCTTTCTTTTCTCTACTCTCGCGATGTACGGTTTGCATTCATTCAACACCCTCCCCCTTTTTTTTCTGAATATATAACTACCTGCATTGTAGTTACGACGCGCCTCCTTTCACCCAGGAACACCTGACTGCGCTAGAGACAACGCACAGAAGTATTGCCACTTCCCCGAAACACGTGCAGATAGATCCTTTGCGGTGGTGCGAGCTAAGCCATTCCAAGCACGTTCTGTTGTGAAACTTCCCACGAACCCTTGCTCAGACATGCTTGTAGGGACAGATTGTAGCACGGGTGGTTGCTACGAGCGGACGCCTGACAAATCAGCCTCACTGCTGTCCTGTCTGCAGACACTCAGGTTCCGCGCTGATGGTGGTCCATTTTTGAAGCACGTTCTATTTCCTTTCCCCCTGGCCGCTGTTGATTGCGGCAGCTCCGCCTCCCACGAGCAGGCTCGCCCCCTGCACACCAACGGCCTCCGCACGTCACCAGCCGTACCAAAGGGCACCGCGCCTCCACCCACCACCGCGTGCCACTTACCTGCTTGTCCCAGTTTGAACCCGGTGGATAGGGGGGAATGTACAACCTTGGTGAGTAAACAACAGCGTTGTCTTACCGTTTGCCAGAATCACTGCCCTAGGGCAGTGTGTGCGCACCATGTCCAGAAAGGTGCGCGCGGCTGACTTCACGTTGAGTCTCATCATTTTTTAACGTGCCCAAATTCGTGGTGAAGTGGTGGCTAGGCTGCGTAAGTGTCGTGCAACTACAATTAGTTGTAATGGCGGGCCATTCCGTCTCGGATGCTGTTCTTTCTGACACTGTCGGCTTTCCAACTGGTCAAATAATGATAAGCCGCCGATGCGCGTCTTCAAAAACTGCAGCATGCAAAGGAGTCGGTGATAGACCCTTGTGGCTGACCGTAGCGCAAGTCTCAAGCCCCCAACCTGCTGTCCCGGCATTCAACTTCGACTATCATTCGTGTGCGTTTCATCTTGCCCGCGACTCGTACAAGTATCTTCCACAGACGAGCACACTGGAAAGAAAGGAGAGGAAAATAATTCAAGAACACTCCAAATGACACCTCTATGGAAGGAAAATAATGATATAAAATGATGACATGGCTTCATGCGATGATGAGCAAAAATTAAACATGGCATATTCTTAAAGGCGAAATGTGTTTTTCTTTTACTTGGTAGTACTGTTGCACTGGAGGGAACATTTCCGGAGCTGCCCTGAGAAAGTGAAGTGAAACCAACAAAACTTTCACTCTAAAAAGTGCTGGTCTAGGAGAATCTCCTCAGAGAGAGGTTCTTCATCATTTTCAACATCACTGAACTGGTGGCTATTTTATCAAGTGCAAGACCCTCCGACTTCGGAAATGTTCTCGGAAATATGCGAACGACAACCGTTCTTCGCCGCTGCTCTCTTGTATTAGGAGGAGGGGAGGAGGGGAGAATTTACCCTGTTTCAAACAATCGCAAAAAAGGATTAAGGAAAAGAAGAGGCGCCTCGCGAACTCAAGCAATTTCAGATTCCAGAATCCAGGGGAACGATCTGCTCGCGGGTTTTCGCATAAAAGCGGGTTTCAGGCGATGACCGCTGCGTTAAACTGACCCCCTGTGCCCCCCCGGACAAGGCTCCGCGTACATAACCTGGAAATCCGAAGCAACTTGGTATACAGACCAACCACTCAGACGTAACTTTCCTCTGACTTGTTATTCACTCAAGCAATTTACGTGAAAGTACTTCAGGTTGAAGATATTAAACAAGGGGTGTGCACATGAAAACTTTGAGGGCGAAACTTTGTTCCGACGGGTTGGCCGCGTCACATTTTTCTTGGGTCTTTCTTGGACTTCCTCGTGCCTTGCCAAGTCCGCAAATTCTTGAGTAACTGAAGCCACGAATGTTGTGACTGTGAATCCGTGCTCGTCACATGGGTAGGATTCTTCAGATCCTCTTCATCGAAAACAAAAGTATCAACAAACAAGCCATTCTCAATTCACTGAAAGTTAGTTACCCAGCTAAAATCCCGTCTAAAAGAAGCTACCGTCCACTCCCTCCATCGTGATCTCAAGACTGCAGTCATGTGTTGCCGAGGTCCTTGCCTCAGAGAGTCTGCGGCCTTCGATGTCTTTCTCGAGGGGTAGGTGGGTTTTGGTTCTCTTTTCTTTTGTGTTTTCCTGGCAATATTCTTTGTGTGTTCTGCTTCGTTGCTTCTTGTTTTATTTTATTCCCGCGAACACCTCTTTCTTCAGATACTTGTATGCATCACCAATTAAAGCTCTGGTCTGCAAGAGCAACTGCGGTGTCCGCATGTGGAACTCTGGTCTTTTGTATCGTTGTATGTGTGTGTGTGTGCAGAACCTCCAGGTCGCCACACTGTATGCATTGTGAAGGCAACAACAGGATGCAGGGACTTTCCTTGGTTGATCGATGTCACTCGTTTCCAAACTTGAAGAAACTAGCATGGGGAAAGACAGTGACGATCGCACACGCAAGCAAACAAAGCGTCAGTCTTTGTTGTGCTCAACACCAGAAGAAGTCTACAACCTTGCGGGTTTGTCCCACAGCGTCTTGTTGAGGTGAAAACGACGCAAGTCTGCGGGTGGGTCGAGGGTCATCAGCGTACTGCTGGTATAAGGTCAAACCCCTCGCAGGACCTGAGCTCTGGACGGTGGGGATGGTGCTTTGCAAGTAGGCTAACATGCGCGGGCGGTACTTCGCTGGTTAGTCGGAGGCTATGAACGCTTGTAGGCTGTCCGGGTCTGCAGGGTTTAATTGGATGCTTCGGCTAATGCATGTTGCTGTGTCATGATGCAAAGTTACTCAGCAGCGTAACGCTGGAACTCATTGCGCAGCTTCCGCAGTTTGTTTGCGTCGTGCCGGTTGGTCGTTTTCCCACTTGGGGTTACCCAGACTTATTATCAGATAAGGAATTGTGCCACTGCTGCCTGCCATCATGCTATTCAAAACCTGCAACGCGTGCGCCGTAGAAGGGTGCAACACCGAGAGAGCAGGTCCTGGCCAATGATAATCCACCACACATTCGATCCTACGGACCAAGAACCAGCCCCGTGCGTGTTTCGGACAAAAGCGATGGGACGAACTGACAAATAATCGACGAAGATGCAGCTCGCGTCATAGCAGTCGTGCACGAGTGCATTACCAGGAGCTCCGTTGTAAGGCAACAGAGTGGGCGGCCAATGCACGAGATCAAGTCTAATTCGTAGATACGGGAAGAATGCACACTTTTTACCCCACCTATGGAAGAGCCCACCGATTACCACAAGCATGCACATCGGAATCACAATCTAGCAAACGGTCGAAAATTATCGAGATCTGTACGGGATCGCCGGCAACACCGGATACAAGGCACCCTCCCCCAAAAGCGGGAAGAAGAAGGGCAGGGCATGACAAATGTGAAGGTCGTCTGCCCCGTGTACGGCACGTACCGCAAGACGGACGTGTTCATCCCCCACGACCGCCCGTCGATGCCGCAGGTGTACGCCGCCGCGCAGCGCGCAGTGGACATGGAGGCCGCGCGCCTGCGCCCGCCTGGCGCCGAAAGCGACGGGTTCCTCGTCGACCGGCTGCACTGGTTCGACCCCGAAGCCCACGAGTGGAAGCCCCTGCGAAGCGCGGACCGAATCCGCAGCGGGCTGCTCATCGGCGCTGGCGGGCACCCGGCCGTCGACTTCGCTGACCCGTTTCCGGTCTGGAACCGCGAGCAACGCCGCGGCCTCGACTGCTCGGGCTCCCTGTCTCCCTCCCCTTCCCTTTCCCCCCGGGATTTCGCTCACGACCGTTCTTTGACCAATCCTTCAATTAATCCGCGATTGGAAAACCTGGCCTCAGCGGTGCGAGCACCGCGCGCTCTTCGTACCCAAGAAACATTTTCCCCCGCGTTCGAGCCCTGCGGCCACTCCGACAGGCGGTTCTGGGCGAAGTACATGGTCGGCATTCCCGGGTACGACTCCGAAGGCAAGCCGCTGCGGGGAGGCAGCGCCCTGCATTCCCCCGTTGCGGACACCCCCGCCTTGCACCCGGCGCTAGTGGAGAGTCGGCAGAACCTGTTCGATGAATCGTCCCGTGCTTCCCGGCGCAGGGGTTCGTCCCCGAGGCGTAGGCGCAATCTTGCCGTTGACACGGGGACTCCGTCTGTGGACGACGATGGCCTCCTCTCTGTCTCAGGTGTATGCAGCATGCGGTCCCCAGTCGTCGGCTCGAGCAAAGGCATGCCGCCTCCGCGCAAAGAACGACAGTTCCACGAAGCGCCGTCCCCAGTGCACACGGTCATCCGGCATCCGTCCAGTGTACGCAGACGGAGAAGCAGCAGCCCCCGCAGTCGTGATTCTCCGCACATGACGTTTCCGTCAAGCTCCGCCCGCCGGTTCAGTGCCGCCCAAGACGACGCGGTGGCGTTCCAGGACGCCCGTGATGCAGCCTGGCCCTGATCGTTTCGTGGATGCGAGCGGCATTGCATACCAGCCGCAGGACCGCTGAACCGTACTTCTGCCGAGCGCCCGCAAACGTACCAGAAAGAGAAGCGCGCGTGACAGGCAGTGACAGGACCGGCTGCTGGACGGTTGGCAATCTTGGGTTGCTTTCAGCTTCCACTTTCTCGCGTTTCTTCCGGGTGGTTTTTGCTGCTGGTCTCCATCCTGAGGATCTATAGATCAAAGGCTCATGATACCCTGGGAAACGACGGGAAAACACCGGATTCGCCTGTTATATATACGGCCGGGCGCCCGCAAACGTACCAGCAGGCATATCGATGCAGGCTACGGTCTTGGGGACTGGGTTTGCGGAATGGGCTCACTCGGTGGTGGGTTTCGGGGCCGGAAAGCAGAGCGGCTGTTTTTGCGACAACCAAACACTGCCTCCCCTACAGAGCATACTCGTCACAGTTAAAGGTACACTAGTGTGAACGCGTGCAGGGTCGAATCGCACAAACAATTCTGGTGCTCGAACAAAGAAGGTCTACTTGAAAGGTCGGCCGCATTCCGGCACCGCCTTCGTACTGTTCTGCTTCCTGCAAATGGCGTTTCACTACGTCTGCGTGATGGTATTCCGCCGCCCGACAAAGAGTGCACGGAACAGCTTTGGACAGAAAAGACGGTGTGTTCCCGTCCAGGATCCGGCGACAGTTTTCCGCTTCGGGTGCTGGTTCGCACTCGGCAGAAGATATGCAAAAAAAAAAAAAGGAAGAACAGCCGGCGTACTTTTGTATAAGCCTGGCCGCACTTAGACAATAAATGCCCACGGGATAAAATCTGCCGGTAACGGCGTGCACCCCGCGGTTGTACCTATCTCCACAACGGCCCGCGTGTATTATTTTGATGCAGCCCATGTGTCCTTCTTTTGCGTTTGCCCTCTTTGTGCCGGAATGTATTGTCGTCAAGCGGAACCTAACCCTTGGCGCATGGGAGAGCTGCAGATGTGTACCGCGACAGCTGTACTAGCTCCGGTACGCTGGTTGACACATCACACAGTGCACGGCACATGCTCTCTTGCCATCTTGTATTGCCATCTTGTACCAGAAGCGCAGATCCTATAAATGCCCCGTGAAAGAGCCCAAGCCACCTCGTCCAGGAATCAAAACAGATCCAAAAAGTGATCCATTACACGTCAAAACACGCACACACACCCCACTACATACACACGCTGATACACTTGAAAAGACCGAACCCCCCCCTGATTGCCACGTTTGGTGGAGGGGGGTGGGGCGGCCCGCGCCGACATGGAGGAGTCGGCGGAGGGCCAGAACCAGAAGAAGGAGAAAAAGGATAAGAAGGACAAGAAGAAGCCGCGAAAGGACAAGGTCGACAACGAGGAGCCCGTACCGGGAGACTGGGTCTTCGATGCGAAGAAGTACAAGGGGCCGAAATTGTATGCCCTCTCCTTGCAGTTTCCCCCCTTGTTTGGCACTCATTGGTACTCCAGCAGAAATGGGTATTCACGTCCAGCACTTTCTGTTGAAACGAGGCGTGTCCTCCGAAGACGGCAGCCGCTTCATGGTCGGCCTCGCGGACGGCCGGCTGGAGTTGTACGACTTGCGTTACGCGCACACTTCGTTGTTTGTGTGTCGATGGAGGGAACGGTGACGCTGGTCTTTTGGGAACGCATTTCGGACATAAGTCTCTGTGCCACCTTTGTCATCGATGAAGGCTGACGGCTGCGTTGCCTCCGTCGGGCGGTGCGTTCAGTCGGTGAATTCCTGGGTTCTGATGGTTGTGACTCTTGCGAGCGGCTGTTTGCCCGTTACGGAAGGTTGTAGCTGTTCGAGCAGACAGGTGGCAGTGTGGACAAGCACCGAACAACTTATATCCACCCAGTCCAGCACGCAACTTCATTAACCACATACAGACGAGGGTGTTAATTTTGGGAAAATGAACTTTCAGGGCAAACTTTGGGTCATACTCAAAAGGGTGTTTCGTAGGTCAAAAACGGGGACCGACGGGCGCATTTGAAAGATTTCGTGGCAGGTCTTTCAAATGCGCACCTCGACACTGAATGATTACACATGGAAGTGACCCAGGACGGGCCCCCGTGCCTCTTGCAGATACTCGCGAATAACTTGTATCAACCACGCCATATGGCGTAGTTCGTCTGTATGTGGTTAACTTCTTAACGAAATTTGACGTGGGCGGCTTTAGATCTACATCTGAATGGCACCTCAACCACAAAATGTTGTCGACAACAAACAAGTAAAAGAATAAATCAAAACTGATAACACAGCACGTGACCTACTCCACCCACACCTTCAGCCTAGCAATATCGACCAAAAACCCGACTGCTTAATGCAAGAAACCGTCTAAAAACTGCAGGCATCGACGATTTGCAGCGGCCGCTGCCTACCACCAAAAAGCTGTCCACGGCGAAGAGGCGGCTTTCAACGGGGTTACCGCGTCTGACATTGTTCGGTGTGCACCTGCCTTCTTCCGTTTCCGCACCTGCTTGGCCCGCAAAGGACGAAGGCGGCTGTGGCCAGGGGGGGGGGGGGGGGGGGGAACAGACGATGAGCAGAGCAAGCCGCCTGGACCTCCAGTGCCCGAGAAAGCTCAGACCCTATTTCCCAACAAAGGCTGCATCCGTGGGCTTTAGAACTCAGAACTCGCTGTCACCCCTACTACTTGAGCCAAGGGGATCTCCTAATGTCCGAAGCTGTTGTGCAATCCACACAGCCTCAGGCCAGACCTATTATTTCTGCTCTGGGAGGTACTCTTGGTTCGGTGGCTTTCAGAACCATCCATTCTTTAAACTGCAAACCGGGCAACACAAAGGCTTCAGTTTCAAAGTCTAATGTACTGCAAGTTGCCGGACGCACGTCTAAACCCCGGAGTGCCTGCAAACCGGGCAACACAAAGGCTTCAGTTTCAAAGTCTAATGTACTGCAAGTTGCCGGACGCACGTCTAAAACCTGGAGTGCCGATTTTACTTGCGAAATCACAGGCACTTCCACGCCAATTTTTCCGAAGAAGTCCGGCTGTGGTCCGACGAGCAGGTCGAAGAAGTCTGGGAGTCGCACGTGAGGAAGTATGCGGTCCCTTTTTCTTTGACGTGTTTATTTTCCGCTTGCAGATACTCAGCTGCCCGCGATAGTGGGAGGAACCAATGAAGAATAAGCAGCCTTGGCCGACCTTTCCGGGGCTGACATAAGAAACCCTGTTCTCAAAGAGAAGTCGTATTGCGGAGGATCTTCGGCTAGCAAACTCCTGTGAGTGCACTACGATGTGCAAACAGCGATTTCATTGTTGTGGGTAGAGCCAATACAGTATAATTCCACGGTTGTGATACGAATCGTTTATTGTATTTTTATTGTACAGATTTTCGTATATTATTGTATACAATACTGTACAATAATACAACAATTTACAATAATTTACAATAATTTACAATAATTGGTGTGGTCGGTATAGCCAAAGGGAACTACGGGGAACTGACCTTGGGGTGTTCTTTTTTTTTTGTAGGGGAAATTTTTCAAACGCCACGCACCGGCGCAAAACCCGGAGCTTTGGAGTGACCAAAACGGTTCCTCTTGATTGGCGGTGGACAGGGGGCGTCGGGGGTGGTGTTTTCGTGCCGCCGTGGAATGCGCATGAAGGATTTGTTGAAAAAGAAGACTCGACCGCTATCGTAGGACTCGCAAAAGTCGGTTGGCTCACGCTTGCAGGAACCCTTCAACGTTCGCCAGGAGGACTGAAGGAAAAGCTCAGTTACGACCATTGCGTGCTTGTACAGATCCTTGAAAACAATCGCGTTATCGTGACGGATGGCAGAGGCCGATCAAGATCTAGGTTATCTTGGACAGCCCACAGGTAAAATTGGTCGGCAGCACGCAATCAAGAGTCCCATGGTGATTTGATGTGGACAGTCATAGACGAAAGGATGTGCTTGCTCAGCAAGCTGAGTCAAACTTGTGTCTGCAAGGGAAGCTGATAAGAAGTAACTTCTTGATAAACTGCATGCCCTCACCCGAAGCATGCGATTTAAGGCTAATGTTGTTTGGACAAACTGCTTTACGGTCTCTGGAACCGAAGGATGCAGAGCCCGAAGAACCCAAGGCTTTCCCGCGTCCGAAATCTCCCTCCCGCCAGCGAAAGAAGCAAACAAGCCAAGAGCCTCTCCTTGCGCGCCATTCCGACACTCCAATCCCTCTTGGGTTTGGGTAAGAAGGTGATCTGCAATCACGTTCAGAGGCCCAGGTGGCGTTTGCTTCAGCTCCTCTACTATGGGAGAAACCGGAAGCTCTCCGGAGATGGTACCTGCATTCCAACTCGTCCCTCCCCGGAAAGGTCAGTCGACGGCTGTTCGCAAGTGGGTGGAGGTCCTGGGACTGCGAAGGTGTGACTACCCCACACAAGAAGGACTCGCTGTCTCTCTGTTCTGTCCCTGCCGCCATAGCCATCTTATCCTCGGCCAAGCACCGGTTTCTCCTCCTGCAACGCAACCTTGTCTTCAGCAAGGCCATTCTGACTGTCATGCTGTTATCAACCTTACTCCTCGCTCGGGTTGCCGTCTTCGACCGCGACCGCCTCTGATAGTTTGGGTTAGAATGCAAATAATCTGTGGCGATAATTTGCATCGCCGGTGTCGCGGTTATCTCTTCGTAGGTGATGTGTCATGGTTTCGCCTCTTTAGCTCGTCTTGATCGTCGCGCTCAGGCGCACGTTTGGTGCCTCGCTTCTTCTTCGATTGCTCATCCAGGTTCATCGGTTGCGCGTCGATTTTTCTTCAAGGCGCTAGGGCGATGACTGTGTTGCCTTCTGTGGGGTCGTCTGCCTGCTCGGCTTCTTCGCTTGCGCTTCGATGCGTCCTTTGCGCCTTTTGATACCGGCTCCGCCGCGGAGTCCGCTTCTTCGCTCGCGTTGGCGCCGTCTTCTCGACCTTCGCTCTCGGTGGCGATGAGGTATCCCGCTCTTCGGTCCCATCTTCTCCCGCTGCTTCTGGGAGCGTTTTCCCTCGTCGCCACCTTCGGTGCAGACACGGGGCTCTCCGCCTTCTTCTTCTTTGCTGTCTTCTCCTCTCGCCAAGGCCGCCCGGTGGTGCCCCTTCCGACAGCACAGTTTGGGCCTTCAACTTCGCAAAGTGCTCACGTCGGCGTGCCATGGTCAGGTGTCCGTTGCGGCAGCACTCTGCTATCGTCTTACACGTCGCGCATTGCGTCATGCGGCGTTGCCGGCAGAACTTCACCGGTAGGCCGTCGTCATCCTTGTGGTGGACCTCACAGCACCACGCCGACTTGCCCCGGCGCTTTCACACGCCGCACTTCACTTTCTGGTGCTCGTGGCACACCCGCTCACTCCAGCACTTCCCATTCAGTCAATACTGCAGCGCCCGGAACTACCTCTCTCCTCCGACCGCCGCGAAGGTCTCCGGTCCCGCGATCGCTTCGAAACCCGGCTGGCGCGGGGCCTCTGATAGAGCCGTTCCTGCTCTCCTTTTAGCCGCAGCTAATCCTGTCACTACCTGTCAAACCGTGGCTCCCAGTCTGTCCTTCCTTCTCATCCTATTCGTTCCTCTTCGGGGCACGCATAGCACAGGGTCGCTCTGCGCAAGCTGGAGCCGTTGTAGCTCTTCCGTCCCACCTTCACCAGGGCCGACTGCAGGGGAAGTGGTCGCCACAAAGGAGTTCCCCCCCGAAATTCACCGATTTTGGCCTTTTAACAGCAGCAGCATTAATATACGCTATTGGTGCTGGAATTACCGCGGGGACCAGGTAGCTTGTCTCCTGGGGTTTCTGATCTTGAGACGCTCGAATTACCCGAAATTGTCCATATTTTGTGACAAAAAAAGTGCAAGGTAGCTTAGAAATGCTCTCTAGGACCCAAGGCTGCATCCCTGAAGCACTCAGCAAAAAAACAAGAAACGAAAAAGAAAGAAAAGACACCCCCCCCTCGTGTTGAACAACGGGGGAACTACGGGGAACTGGCCCACCGACCACACCAATAATGTACAAGAATGTACAATAATTTACAATAATATACAATACATTATGGTACGACTGCAGTCCCAGCGATCCTGATGCTCCAGCAGCAATCAGGCACTCTTCTGATATCCTAGATATGACGGGAACTGCCTCCCTTTTCTGCAAATAGAACACATGGCCCACGGTTCTGAGGCCAAACTCCTGCAGAAGGGAAGAAACTCCATGAAAAGGTCAACGAACAAACTGCAACAAGAAACTGCCCAGTGCACTTAAACAACTGCGAGATCGAGAAAGGATTGAGCAGAACAGCAAACTCGAAAAAGGCTTTCCCAGATGTTGAAGACTGGAATACACAGTCCGAGCATTTACCAAAAATGCGCGTACTCCATAACCCCTTTAGGCGCATCAGGCGCACCTGGATTTACCACCCAATTCAAAAAGTTAGTTTGCAGAGATGTATATTCCGTTGCGGAGTTCCGTTGCTTCTGACAGCTATCTCGCTGCGCTCAATTGCAGCAGATATCTGAATGAAAGGGGCAGTATTTCCGTTCACGCCCTGGAGAGCATGCTCGGTCGGGGAAACGAGAAAGAACAAAATACGATGTATTTCACTTCCCTGCTGCGTTCGACCCTGAAAACGTCGTTTTGAAGCAAACGTCTGTATCAAGGGTCTTCACCTCGGGAAACCTTCACTTCAATTTCCGGACTGAACTGAGTCCGAAGTGAAGATTGCCGAAGTGAAATTTGTCGAAGTGAAGATCCACCAAGACGTCCTCCTCGCCAAGACACCTGTCGTGGCAACTGCCTTTCCGAATGCTTGTCGCTCTTTCTGGTAGCCCATGATATGGCACCTGCTGCATCTTCACCCTCTTGAACTGCAACGCTGTCTTTTTGCGCTCGAACACCCATGACAAAGACACCATGTTCGGAAGTCTGTCGAGTTCATCGGGCCATTCCGTGTAAAACCTGTCGTGAACCTTCCACACGCCTTACCCCCTGCACCACTGCGTGTACAATAATGTACAATAATCGTACAATAATATACAATAACTGTACAATAATGTACAATAATATACAATAATGTACAATAAAAATACAATAATTCTTGGTCGGCGGGGGAAATACAATAATGTACAATAATCCATTCGTTTCACAACCGTGATAATTCTGTGGATGAAAGTTGGCAGGGACCAATGAAGAAGAAGCAGCCTTGGCCGGCCTTTCCGGGGGGTGAAATAAGAAACCCTGTTCTCAGAGGGAAGTAACATTGCGGAGTCCCTTCGGCTAGCAAACTTCTGCGCGCGGATGATTGTGACTGAGTGCCTCCGGTGCGGACCGAAAGTCCCCGTCCAAAGGACTCACTGATGAGCTCTAACTCTGGATTGGTCTGCGTTCACGAGCGAAACCCGAGCCGAAGAACGAGGTGCACACAACACCGCGGTGAAAAATAATAAAGAGGACTAGTCCCTCAAGGTTGCATACCCTACCTGCGGAGTCTTACACCCCTTTACCCTTTTCTATAACACTTTCTTCGAAGAAGACTTGATGCTAGCATCAAACATGCATGAGAGACAGTGTCCTGCCTAAACATTAAACTAAGATTTTCCCCCCTCGCAGAAAGAAGAAGTCGGAACGGCGCGGCTCCCGCGATGTGGCCAGCGATGCGGCGCAGACACCGCCGATCATCCCGATCCCGGTGGCGGAAGTTCCGGTGAACGTGCAGTTCAGCTCGATGACGCCGCTGGGCGCCGGGGAAAGGGAAGGCTCGGCGGTGTTCGGCATCCGGCGCAGCTCGGCCGCGTCGTCGACGTCGAAGGCGAGAGCGGTGACCGATTTCGACCTGTCGGACAGCTGTATATCCGGCTCGAAGCGGCCGCTGGGCACCGAGGTCTTCGTCGCCAACGACGGCGCCTCCGAGCTCCTAAGCTCGCTCGACGACGAAGAAGCCCGCGACCTGCACGACCCCCACGAGCACCCCGACCCCTGCGGCCCCACCTCCCACCGCGCCCGCAGCGCGAGCGACAGCTCCATCTCGAAGGACGCACCGCCAGCCCGTCCCCCGGCGAAGCCGGCCGGCCCCAACGGCGCCGCTTCCCGGCTCAATAACGGCGGAGTGACCGAGGCGAAGCAGCCACAGCAGCAGCAACAGCAGCAGCAGCCGGAACAGCAGCAGCAGCCTCAGCAGCCGCAGCAGCCGGAACAGCAGCAGCAGCCTCAGCAGCCGCAGCAGCCGGAACAGCAGCAGCAGCCGCCGCACCCGCTGCTGCCCGCTGTGGCGGAGCGGCGGCGGTCGGGCAGCCTGGGGAGCCTCGGGGCGGTGCTTGGCAAGCAGCTCGCGGCGGGGATGAAAGCCGAGGCGGCCCACTCGCTGGCGGGCCTGCCCGAGGGCACGCACGAGCCGGTGACCCCTGGCGGGCACCCGAGGCACGACGAGGACGACACGCTTTCTGCGAGTGCGACCACCAACTACGAAATGTCCCGCAGCGGGTCGCAGTGCAACGTGAAGGACATGCTCGAGCGCTACAAGCCGGGGAGCCACAACTTGGGCACGACGCCGCTGTCGTCGTCGACGGACATGCAGGCTATCGCGCAGAAGCTAACGACGGTGTCTGCAGGTGCGAACTCATCGGTGGTTGTCACGACGAAGAATGGCCGCTCGCTCGCGTCGCCTTGCATCGTCAAACCGGGTCCCGACGCGGCCACGCTTTGCAACCTGCAGAGAATCCTGCAGTCCGGCGCGGTGGCGCTGACGTATGAGCGGGACGGCGTCCGCACGCGGTACAACATAGACGCCATCTCGCAGCGATCGCTGCTCTTCATCTTGCGCGTGACGGGCACCGTGAACGGATGCCACAGCACCTCCGTTTACCTGCCTGACGCCATCAAAGGTGTCGAATGGGACGTGGGTGTTCCATCCCAGCACATGCCTGTTTCTGCCGTCGCCACGCTCCGGACCAAGTACGACTGGTCCGCATACTCCCTGGGAACTGCGAACACGGTATCAAAGCTGCATCACCAACAGTTCCTCAAGGTTCTAGTTGACGGCCGCAAGCACCTCTTCTTCTTCACGTCTTCTTCGTTTGCGTACTACAACCCAATGGACGAAGTCGTCGTTCAATACGGTTTACGCCCCAAGGTCTTGGATCGACCGACTGGGTTGAAGGCAGGATAAAGCCGCTGGCATGGCTTGTCCTCCTTCACAGCTTCATCGTTCAGTGTACGACCTGTCGTGCCAGTAGAGAAACTTGGGTTGCGTGTCTACTCGTATGCAACAAAAAGCCACGAGGCGCAGCATCAGCCACATCTCGTTCAGATTGTCGAATGAGGTGTTGGTATTCCAAGCCAGCTCTAGTCTACTTCCGTTGTTCGGCTCCCTGAGATCGTCACCGTCCGACCAATAGCACCAGTCTGGTAACTCCGACGAGTGTTTGTGGCAAGGTGCACTTGTCATTGGCGCAAGTCGAGTTTCTGGCGGGCAGCGTGTGTGCGGCTGTCTTTTTTGAAATGGCACGCACCCACTGGCGCCGCCGCGAATCAAGAGCTGCGTCTCGACTATCGTGAAAAACAGCTACAATCCCCCTGAATCCATCCTCACGATTGCCCCTTGACCTTACGAGGCGGACGCCGTGATGAACGCGGTGGCAGCCCCGTTATCCGGTCGGGATGGCTGCAAACGAAACGAATCCCAGCACTATAGCACCACCAGGCTCCTGTATCCAAGATCAGGAACCCAAACGAATCCCAGTACTATACAGTTAGTTCATCCAATCTTAATAACCGTGTAAAGTCTCCCTCTCTGGCATCCGTCGAAATAAGCACCGGGCTGCGCCTCCGAGTGGTGTCCTTCTTCATGAAGGCAAACAACTGCTGGATCTTCTTAAGCGCGCCGCTCACGAAAGTCGGGGGTCGGAGTTGAACTAAACGATGGGATCGAGTTCTTCCGGTCGGCTGGAGCCTCGATAAAACTAGTACTTTTTGGGGAACCCCGGAATTCTGGAAACGAATGAGACCCGAAGACCCGAGGGCCATGGTGGGCGCGGAAAACGCTTTCCGATGATGAGTGTCGCCTGCCGAATGCACCGGTCCCGAAAATGGATGATGCTCAAGCGATCCACTCATAATAGGCCGCGGACTGGTATCAACAAGCCAGGCGTGGTCCGCCTTGAAAATGCCGTTTTCGCCTCCGGAATCTGTGGACTGAATTCCCCAGACTGCTATCTTCCGTCTTCCCGCGTTCTCCGACACGTTTTTTGGTTTGTTTAGAGACCTTCGGCCAAGATCAATAAGACAGACGAATGATAGAGATGCAACAGCCAGCCCCCTACCGCAGTTGCTTCAGCTGAGCTGAGAGAGCTGAAAAGGACGAAACAGAAAAAAACCAGAAACTCATTAACCCACCACCATTCACAAGGAGGTGTTCTGTCTGCTGACTCGATGGTCCGTTTCTGACGGAAGTCCAGCTTTCTCGAAACGATGTGGCTCGTGTCTTTCTACCCTTGAGTGCTCGAAGGTGGAATCCGCGATCCGACTACGTCTAGCCCTTGTCCCGCGTGGGAACGGTGTCCATTTCGCTTCCCGCTTTCTTTTTAAAATTTACACGCAAAGTATTCAGAGAACACGCCGACGAAACCACTCGGACTTGTGCTTGCGTTCGTCTAAGCATCATCGGCCGCACCGCGGTTCGATGCGAACGCGTCCAATGCCCTTGCATTAGCAGAGCCCGGGATCGTGAACCACGTGCATTTTTTGTGGCGGTTTCGCGCGGCTTCAACGTGGGCACAGGAACCAGCGGAGGCCGAGAGGTTCTCCTTGAATTCACGCGCGTTTCTTGTGGCGTTTTCGCGCGCTTCAACCGGTTTCCCTTGAGTTCACGTGCATTCTTCGTGGCGTTCTCACACAGTTTGCGGGTTTGCGGGTTTGCGGGTTTGCGGGTTTTAACGTCAGCACAGGAACCAGCGGAAGCCGAGGGTTTCTCCTTGAGTTCAACCAGCGGAAGCCGAAGGAAAGCCGAACTATCCGGCTTCAGCACGGATCCCTGCAACCAGGAACCTGAAAGCGAGCCAGAGAGAGAAAGGAGGGGAGATAAAGAGAAAAAAAAAGCAGGCACCACCGAAAGAATGGCCGGCGTGCTGGACCTGCGGGCGCGCGAGGCCGCGATGCAGGCCGGGATCTCTGAAGCGGAGATGCTGCAGCGGCTAGTCGGCGGCGAAAGCTTGATGGACGCGAGACGCTACGACGCGGCGACGGAGAGCGCTCTCGAGAAGCACCGGGCGCACGCCCACCGGCCGCCGACCCGGATCATCGGCCAGTTCCATCACGCGGAGGACCCACCAGCGGCGAAGCCCGAGTTCAACCCTTCGCCGCCGCGCGGTTTGTTCCGGTCGCCCCGGCGCGTGATCCCCGAGTTCACTGGCAAAGTGCTGCAGATCGACGAGCACGGCAGCGTCTCGCCCGCGAGGAGCCGCAGCCCGCGCAACAAGAGCCCGTGGCGCGGCCGCGGCACCCCCGGCCCGCCGGCCGCCGGCCGCGCCGGCGGCGGCGGCGGCAGCGTGTCTCCGTACTACTCTCCGTACCACCGCCCGCCTTCGCTCGCTGCGTCGTCGCCCCGCCGCCGTTCGAGGTCGCCGCCGGCGGTCCTCGAGACCTCACCGAACGTCCTGAGTTCCCGCCAAACCCGCGCCGGCCTCTGGGCGGCGGACGACACCTCCGCAATCTCGCCTCAGCAACGTATGCATCGCAGTGTGTTCTCAGTTAAGCGCCAGCTTGGGAGGAAGTGCTCTACGAAGCTACCAGACAAAGAACCGAAGGGATCCCAAGTGCTGTAACTACCGAACCACGTGTTGAACGGACGTGAGGTTCGACCCCTACACGACAAGACACACAAACACAACAGGTCAAAGTCCTAAGACAAAACAACATACGGTGGCCAAAGCGAAGAACAAATCGTCTTTTCCACAGGCTTCTCGATCCCTGTAGCACCAAAAAAAAAAAATAGAGGTTCTTCGCTGGGCTGTCTTCTCCGCGTGCCCTTTGGCCGGCTGTACCACAAATATTAATTTTTTTTTCGAACACAGTGATAAAGCCGAATATCCACCGCCGGACGTACCGAAGCTACGGGGACGACGAGAGACCTGTTCCGCCTGCAATGAACTTGAAGTACTAGCCCCGCGACGGGATCGATCGGCGATGATTTTGAGCTGGCGAAGCATCCGCTCGAAAAGGATGAAGCGGTTCTCAAAATGAGTTGCGCTACGCGATCCAGGATTTCTGCCTTGCTGGCTGTCTGCGCTTTGTTGCAGCCTACGCTGCACACGCACACTGCTCGGTGCATGACGTTGCCCGTCACGACGGTTTTGCGCTCTCAGCAACGACCCTAATGCCAGGAAGGGAAGGGTCCCGGCCTGCGTGGCTGCACGTTGCTCGCACCGGAGGCCATGGCGCTGCTGCCAACGGAGAATTGACCGAAGGAGCCAAAGAAAAAAAGGGAGGTTTGTAGCGATGGCCTGCACTGCCGCAGTAGTGTGAGCCAGCAGGCAACACTGAAGACCTGTAGCCCAGCAGCGTCGTGACCGACTGTTTTGGTTAGTTCCGGCCCTTGGAGCCAGCGGTTGGCTCAGGCAAATCAGGATAACATAGGCAACAGTGTCACACGCAATGTTTGTGCCCCCTCAGTGACGATCTCGCGTTCCACAGACTGGCTCGGGCCAGACTCTGTTGCTGAACCTCTACTGCTTCAGTGGCGGCCGCCGTCGATGACGCTTGTTTATTCTCTTGCAAAGCCCTGTTAGAATGCAAAGCCAAGCTTGGCTTTTCCTAACAGGCCGCCTTTCAAACAACTCAACACCAACGGAACAAGACGTTCTTCCCACCCGGAACCCGTCTGTCATCCAATTGTACTTGTACTGTGCGCTGCATCTAGGTGGCATCGAACTCAAAGTTGCCAGGTTTGTTGGGGAATCATAGGGAGGGTGTGTGATCCCGAAACAGGGCGGGGCCAAGTGACTTCAGGTGTGTCCGCACCGATTGCAGTGTTGCTCGGGGTTGTTTCACGAATGGCATATTACGAAGGGCACAAGGTCCTACTTGTGTGTGACATGAAGAGCTCAAAAGGTTCTTTAAGGGACGCTCGAACCACTGATACTGTATGTACTGTAAAACAATCCAAGTCACCGACCATGGCGAGATGGTGTGCGTGTTTAGTTGCGGCTCAGACGGAAAACAATGTGTGTCAGCTCTCGGGT